>CM055125.1:121583240-122783240 GCA_029206835.1 Rana muscosa
CTCGTTGTCCAGGACCAGGAGTTTGTAACCTCCCAGTCTCTGGGAACGCGTTGCACAGACCTTTCTTCAAGGCCTCCCGGAGTTGTCTCATCCTCTGCTCCCTCTGCGGCGGTAACATAAGGTCCGCAACCTTACCCTTGTACCGTGGATCAAGGAGAGTGGCCAGCCAGTAATGGTCCCTCTCCTTGATCCGAAGAATACGAGGATCCTTCCGCAGACTTTGCAGGATCAGGGAGGCCATGCAGCGTAGGTTTGCTGAGGCATTCGGTCCGGAGTCCTCTGGGTCACTAAGGACGACATGATCCGCAGCCACCTCCTCCCAGCCACGTACAAGTCCACTGGTTTCTTGGGACTGTAAATCATCCCTAAAAGACTGCTGCTGATGATGCTGAGTGCCAGCCTCCACCTCCATGCTGACACAATCCTCCTCCTCCTCCTCCTCCTCTTCCTGTGCGATGGGTGGGACAGAAGGAACACTGTCTGGGTAAAGGGGGCCTTGAGAGGCAAGGAAGTCCTCCTCTTCCTGCCTCTGTTCTGCCTCAAGTGCCCTGTCCATTATTCCATGCAGCGTGTGCTCCAACAGGTGGACAAGAGGTACAGTGTCACTGATGCATGCACTGTCACTGCTCACCATCCTCGTGGCCTCCTCAAATGGTGCCAGGACAGTGCATGCATCCCTGATCATGCCCCACTGGCGTGGAGAAAAAAAACCAAGCTCCCCTGACCCTGTCCTGGTGCCGTAGTCGCACAGGTACTCATTGATGGCCCTCTGCTGCGTGTGCAGCCGCTGCAGCATGGCCAACGTTGAGTTCCACCTGGTGGGCATGTCACATATAAGGCGGTTCTTGGGCAGGTTCAACTCCTTTTGCAGCTCAGCCAGGTGAGCACTGGCATTATAAGATCTGCGGAAATGCACACAGACTTTCCTGGCCTGCCTCAGGACATCCTGTAAGCCCGGGTACCTGCCCAAGAACCGCTGCACCACCAGGTTAAGGACATGAGCCACACAGGGCACATGGGTCAGTTGTCCCTGTCGGAGGGCGGAGAGGAGGTTGGTGCCATTGTCACAAACCACCATTCCTGGCTTAAGCTGGCGTGGCGTCAACCACCTCTCGGCCTGGCCCTGCAGAGCAGACAGGACCTCTGCCCCAGTGTGGCTTCTGTCCCCCAAACACACCAGCGCAAGCACGGCATGGCATCTTTTTGCCTGCGTACTTGCGTAGCCCCTTGAACGGCTACGGAGCACCGCTGGTTCAGAGGACAAAGCACAGGAAGAGGCCATGGAGGAAGAAGAAGAGGAGGGGGTGGAGGAGAGAGGTGTGTCACAACCAGTAGTAGCATTTTGGAGGTGTGGCGGTGGAACAACCTCCAACACTACTGCACCTTGTCCTGCATCCTTCCCAGCTGCCAAAAGAGTGACCCAATGGGCCGTGAAAGAAAGGTAACGTCCCTGTCCATGCCTGCTGGACCATGAGTCAGCGGTAATATGCACCTTACCGCTGACCGCCCTGTCCAGCGAGGCCAAGACATTGCCTTCCACATGCCGGTAGAGAGCCGGAATAGCCTTCCGTGAGAAAAAGTGGCGTTTGGGAACCTGCCACTGAGGAACCGCACATTGCACAAACTCACGGAAGGGGGCCGAGTCTACCAACTGAAAAGGCAGCAGTTGAAGCGCTAGCAATTTAGCCAAGCTAGCATTCAACCGCTGGGCATGTGGATGGCTGGGAGTGAACTTCTTTCGACGGTCCAGCAGCTGGGGCAGGAAAATTTGCCTGCTAGAATCGGACGTCGGTGTACTGCTAGCAGAGTGGCCGCAAGTACTTGGCTGTGACACACCTAATTCTACACCTTCATTCCTCTCAGTGCATGTTTCAGAGAGGACTGAAGTTATAGTGGGGTTGGAGATCCCAGCTGATGCGGTGCAAGGAGAGGTCCGCTTTGTTCTTTGGTGTGGGTCTTTGAGGTAGGCTTGCCAACGAGCTGCATGGCAGGTCAACATATGTCTGGTCAGGCATGTGGTACCCAAGCGGCTGATGTTTTGGCCACGCGATATACGCTTGAGACATATGTTGCAAACAGCAGCTGTGCGATCTGATGCACTAGCCTCAAAAAAGGCCCACACCAAAGAACTTTTTGAATGACGGGCAGAGGCAGCGCCCTGCACAGGCGGAGCTCTGCGGTGTGATTCCGTCGGTGTACTGCCCTTACGCTGGCCACCAAAGGGCATCCTGCCTCGTTGGAGATGTGCCTCCTCCTCATCCTCCTCCTCCTCCTCTCTCCTATTAGGCACCCACGTGGAGTCAGTGACCTCATCATCCCCTCCCTCCTCATCACTGGAGCCAATCTGGCAGTATGCTGCAGCTGCTGGAACATGACTGCCAGATTGGTGTCCTTCTTGAGCATCCCCTCTGTCTGCTCTCACACTACTGCCTTCCTGTAGCTGGGTTTCATCATCAGACCCTTCGAAACGCTGGGCATCCTCCTGGAGCATGTACCCAACACTGTGCTCAAACAGTTCGGGGGACTCCTCAGGAGGAGGACATGGTGGGTCTAGGGAAGGAGTGACTGATGATGAGTCTGACATTGATACCAGGGAAGAGGACGCTTTGGCAGCTGCTTTGCCAGTACCCTGAGCCTGGGTGAGAGAGGATGAGGAGGAGGAGGAGGGCTTGGTCATCCACTCTACCAAGTCTTCGGCATGATGTGGCTCAACATGTCCAGCTGCCGAAAAGAAGGACAAGCGTGTCCCATGGCCATGTGCTGATGACAATGCACCGTGTCCACGACCAGCACTGTTGCCCCCAGACACAGAGCCTGCTTGCCCTCTTTTATTGCCTCCTGACTGTCTGCCTCTCCTTGTTTGCCTTCCAGACATTCTAATAGATGGCCTGCAGGGAGATGGGAAAAAAGCAATAAGGGCTACCTTCAGGTGTCCTTCTCTGTCCCTTTACTTAAGGATTTCTAAATATGGTTGAGGGTGATTGCTTTCGCACAGAATAGCACAACGACAATTTCCCTGACTGTCCAAAAAACAAGGATTTCAAAGATGGTTGATGAGGAATGCTTTAGCACAGTATAGCACAAGGAGAATTTCCCTCACTGTCCTTCCCTGTCCCTAGAAACAAGGATTAGCACAGTGAAAGAAACTGACACTCTCCCTACCTATAGTTTTCTGTCCCTAGAAAAAATGTTTTTTTAAAGATGGTTGATGATCAATGCTTTAGCACACTATAGCACAAGGAGAATTTCCCTCACTGTCCTTCCCTGTCCCTAGAAACAAGGATTAGCACAGTAAAACACACTGACACTCTCCCTACCTATAGTTTTCTGTCCCTAGAAAAAATGTTTTTTTAACCACTTAACAACCACCTGCCGCCAAATAACGGCGGCAGGGTGGTTGCTTAACTCTGGGAGGACGTTATATAACGTCCTCCCAGAATCGCGCTCCCGCGCGCCCCCTGGGGCGCGCACACGGGAAACTCCGTGACCGCCGGGTACAGAGGACCCGGCGGATCACGAATCGCGGTAAATCGCCGCTGATAGCGGCCGTTTACCACGTGATCGCTCCGTCAAATGACGGAGCAATCACTTGTAAACAGACCGGCGTCATTTGATGACGCCGGTTCCTCCCTCCCCTCTCTGTACCGATCGGTACAGTGTGAGAGGGGAGGGGGAGGGAGCGGATGGCAGCAGCAGCACTGTGGGCTGGATCTGTGACAATTGCAGTCACAGATCCATCCATCCATCCCTGCTCAGCCATCCCTGTGCTATACCCTGCCAATACTCTGCAAAATACCCTGGTGCAATACTCTGCAATACTCTGCAATACCCTGGTGCAATACTCTGCAATACCCTGCTGCAATACTCTGCAATACCCTGGTGCAATACTCTGCAATACCCTGCTGCAATACTCTGCAATACCCTGCTGCAATACTCTGCAATACCCTGCTGCAATACTCTGCAATACCCTGCTGCAATACTCTGCAATACCCTGCGCGATACTCTGCAATACCCTGCACAATACTCTGCAATACCCTGCACAATACTCTGCAATACCCTGCACAATACTCTGCAATACCCTGCACAATACTCTGCAATACCCTGCACAATACTCTGCAATACCCTGCAAAATACTCTGCAATACCCTGCAAAATACTCTGCAATACCCTGCACAATACTCTGCAATACCCTGGTGCAATACTCTGCAATACCCTGCGCAATACTCTGCAATACCCTGCACAATACTCTGCAATACCCTGCACAATACTCTGCAATACCCTGCACAATACTCTGCAATACCCTGCGCAATACTCTGCAATACCCTGCACAATACTCTGCAATACCCTGCACAATACTCTGCAATACCCTGCACAATACTCTGCAATACCCTGCACAATACTCTGCAATACCCTGCACAATACTCTGCAATACCCTGCACAATACTCTGCAATACCCCGCACAATACTCTGCAATACCCTGCACAATACTCTGCAATACCCTCCACAATACTCTGCAATACCCTCCACAATACCCTGTGCAATACCCTCCACAATACCCTGTGCAATACCCTCCACAATACCCTGCCATACACCGCAATACCCTGCCATACACCGCAATACTCCGCAATGCCCGGCAATACTCCGCAATGCCCGGCAATACTCCGCAATGCCCGGCAATACTCCGCAATGCCCGGCAATACTCTGCAATAACCACTTCCCGCCCTCCGGCCGTCATATGACGTCCTTGACTTTGTGCGGGGATATCTGAATGATGGGAGCAGCTACAGGCATCATTCAGATATCGGCTTTTTCAGCCGGCGATTCCCTACACCATAAGAACAATCATAGCGGCTGTTCCGCCGCTTGATCATTCTTACGGGAGGCGAGAGGGGATGTGTCCCCCGCCGCCCTCCGGTGCTTCTACCGACTCACCGCTACGATCAAAGCCAGGATTGTTGTTTTTTTTTTTTGTATTTTTTTCAGGCTTCCCAGCCTAGAGGTGAGATGTGGGGTCTTATTGACACCCCCCCCCCCCCCATATCTCACTGTAAAGAGGACCTGTCATGCCATATTCCTATTACAAGGGATGTTTACGTTCCTTGTAATAGGTATAAAAGTGATCAAAAAAATGTTTAGGGCGGAAAAACATGTCAAACTAAAATAAATAAAGTAAAATGAAGAATAAAATATTTTTTTTTTTTTAAAGCGCCCCTGTCCCCGTGAGCTCGCATACAGAAGCGAACGCATACGTAAGTCCCGCCCACATATGAAAACGGTTTTCAAACCACACATGTGAGGTATCTCTGCGAACGTTAGAGCGAGAGCAATCATTTTGGCCCTAGACCTCCTCTGTAACTCAAAACATGTAACCAGTAAAAATATTTAAAGCGTCGCCTATGGGGATTTTTTAAGTAGCGAAGTTTGGCGCCATTCCACGAGTGTGTGCAATTTTTAAGGGCGACATGTTAGGTATCTATTTACTCGGCGTAACTTCATCTTTCACATTATGCAAAAACATTGGGCTAACTTTACTGTTTTTTTTTTTTTTTAAGCACAAAACATTTTTTTTCCGTAAAAAACGCGTTAAAAAAATTGCTGCGCAAATATCGTGCGAGATAAAAAGTTGCTACAACCACCATTATATTCTCTAAGGTCTTTGCTAAAAAAACATATATAATGTTTTGGGGTTCTATGTAATTTTCTAGCAAATAAATGATGATTTTTACATGTAGGAGAGAAATGTCAGAATTGGCCTTGGTGCTCCAGAACGCCTGAAGGTGCTCCCTGCATGTCGGGCCTCTGTATGTGGCCACGCTGTGTAAAAGTCTCACACATGTGGTATCGCCATACTCGGGAGTAATAGCAGAATGTGTTTTGGGGTGTAATTTGTGGAATGCATATGCTGTGTGTGAGAAATAACCTACTAATATGACAATTTTGTGAAAAAAAAAAAAGAGAAAAAAAAAATCTTGATTTTGCAAAGAATTGTGGGAAAAAATGACAACTTCAAAAAACTCACAATGCCTCTTTCTGAATACCTTGGAATGTCTTCTTTCCAAAAAGGGGTCATTTGGGGGGTATTTGTACTTTTCTGGCATGTTAGGGTCTCAAGAATTGAGATAGGCCGTCAGTACTTCAGGTGTGATCAATTTTCAGATATTGGCACCATAGCTTGTGGACTCTATAACTTTCACAAAGACCAAATAATATACACCAATTTGTACTTATTTTTACCAAAGATATGTAGCTGTATAAATTTTGGCCAAAATTTATGAAGAAAAAATAGTAATTTGCAAAATTTTATAACAGAAACGAAAAAAAAATCATTTTTTTACAAAATTTTCAGTCTTTTTTCTCTTATAGCGCAAAAAATAAAAAACCCAACAGTGATTAAATACCACCAAAAGAAAGCTCTATTTGTGTGAAAAAAAGGACAAAAATTTCATATGGGTACAGTGTTGTATGACTGAGTAATTGTCATTCAAAATGTGAGAGCACCGAAAGCTGAAAATTGGTCTGGTTATTAAGGGGGTTTAAGTGCCCAGTGGTCAAGTGGTTAAAGATGGTTGATGATCAATGCTTTAGCACACTATAGCACAAGGAGAATTTCCCTCACTGTCCTTCCCTGTCCCTAGAAACAAGGATTAGCACAGTAAAACACACTGACACTCTCCCTACCTATAGTTTTCTGTCCCTAGAAAAAATGTTTTTTTAAAGATGGTTGATGATCAATGCTTTAGCACACTATAGCACAAGGATAATTTCCCTCACTGTCCTTCCCTGTCCCTAGAAACAAGGATTATCACAGTGAAAGAAACTGACACTCTCCCTACCTATAGTTTTCTGTCCCTAGAAAAAATGTTTTTTTAAAGATGGTTGATGATCAATGCTTTAGCACAGTATAGCACAAGGAGAATTTCCCTCACTGTCCTTCCCTGTCCCTAGAAACAAGGATTAGCACAGTGAAAGAAACTGACACTCTCCCTACCTATAGTTTTCTGTCCCTAGAAAAAATGTTTTTTTAAAGATGGTTGATGATCAATGCTTTAGCACAGTATAGCACAAGGAGAATTTCCCTCACTGTCCTTCCCTGTCCCTAGAAACAAGGATTAGCACAGTGAAAGAAACTGACACTCTCCCTACCTATAGTTTTCTGTCCCTAGAAAAAATGTTTTTTTAAAGATGGTTGATGATCAATGCTTTAGCACAGTATAGCACAAAGAGAATTTCCCTCACTGTCCTTCCCTGTCCCTAGAAATAAGGATTAGCACAGTGAAAGAAACTGACACTCTCCCTACCTATAGTTTTCTGTCCCTAGAAAAAATGTTTTTTTAAAGATGGTTGATGATCAATGCTTTAGCACAGTATAGCACAAGGAGAATTTCCCTCACTGTCCTTCCCTGTCCCTAGAAACAAGGATTAGCACAGTGAAAGAAACTGACACTCTCCCTACCTATAGTTTTCTGTCCCTAGAAAAAATGTTTTTTTAAAGATGGTTGATGATCAATGCTTTAGCACAGTATAGCACAAGGAGAATTTCCCTCACTGTCCTTCCCTGTCCCTAGAAACAAGGATTAGCACAGTGAAAGAAACTGACACTCTCCCTACCTATAGTTTTCTGTCCCTAGAAAAAATGTTTTTTTAAAGATGGTTGATGATCAATGCTTTAGCACACTATAGCACAAGGAGAATTTCCCTCACTGTCCTTCCCTGTCCCTAGAAACAAGGATTAGCACACTGAAAGAAACTGACACTCTCCCTACCTATAGTTTTCTGTCCCTAGAAAAAATGTTTTTTTAAAGATGGTTGATGATCAATGCTTTAGCACAGTATAGCACAAGGAGAATTTCCCTCACTGTCCTTCCCTGTCCCTAGAAACAAGGATTAGCACAGTGAAAGAAACTGACACTCTCCCTACCTATAGTTTTCTGTCCCTAGAAAAAATGTTTTTTTAAAGATGGTTGATGATCAATGCTTTAGCACAGTATAGCACAAGGAGAATTTCCCTCACTGTCCTTCCCTGTCCCTAGAAACAAGGATTAGCACAGTGAAAGAAACTGACACTCTCCCTACCTATAGTTTTCTGTCCCTAGAAAAAATGTTTTTTTAAAGATGGTTGATGATCAATGCTTTAGCACAGTATAGCACAAGGAGAATTTCCCTCACTGTCCTTCCCTGTCCCTAGAAACAAGGATTAGCACAGTAAAACACACTGACACTCTCCCTACCTATAGTTTTCTGTCCCTAGAAAAAATGTTTTTTTAAAGATGGTTGATGATCAATGCTTTAGCACACTATAGCACAAGGAGAATTTCCCTCACTGTCCTTCCCTGTCCCTAGAAACAAGGATTAGCACAGTGAAAGAAACTGACACTCTCCCTACCTATAGTTTTCTGTCCCTAGAAAAAATGTTTTTTTAAAGATGGTTGATGATCAATGCTTTAGCACAGTATAGCACAAGGAGAATTTCCCTCACTGTCCTTCCCTGTCCCTAGAAACAAGGATTAGCACAGTGAAAGAAACTGACACTCTCCCTACCTATAGTTTTCTGTCCCTAGAAAAAATGTTTTTTTAAAGATGGTTGATGATCAATGCTTTAGCACAGTATAGCACAAGGAGAATTTCCCTCACTGTCCTTCCCTGTCCCTAGAAACAAGGATTAGCACAGTGAAAGAAACTGACACTCTCCCTACCTATAGTTTTCTGTCCCTAGAAAAAATGTTTTTTTAAAGATGGTTGATGATCAATGCTTTAGCACAGTATAGCACAAGGAGAATTTCCCTCACTGTCCTTCCCTGTCCCTAGAAACAAGGATTAGCACAGTGAAAGAAACTGACACTCTCCCTACCTATAGTTTTCTGTCCCTAGAAAAAATGTTTTTTTAAAGATGGTTGATGATCAATGCTTTAGCACAGTATAGCACAAGGAGAATTTCCCTCACTGTCCTTCCCTGTCCCTAGAAACAAGGATTAGCACAGTGAAAGAAACTGACACTCTCCCTACCTATAGTTTTCTGTCCCTAGAAAAAATGTTTTTTTAAAGATGGTTGATGATCAATGCTTTAGCACAGTATAGCACAAGGAGAATTTCCCTCACTGTCCTTCCCTGTCCCTAGAAACAAGGATTAGCACAGTGAAAGAAACTGACACTCTCCCTACCTATAGTTTTCTGTCCCTAGAATTTTTTTTTTTAAAGATGGTTGATGATCAATGCTTTAGCACACTATAGCACAAGGAGAATTTCCCTCACTGTCCTTCCCTGTCCCTAGAAACAAGGATTAGCACAGTGAAAGAAACTGACACTCTCCCTACCTATAGTTTTCTGTCCCTAGAAAAAATGTTTTTTTAAAGATGGTTGATGATCAATGCTTTAGCACAGTATAGCACAAGGAGAATTTCCCTCACTGTCCTTCCCTGTCCCTAGAAACAAGGATTAGCACAGTGAAAGAAACTGACACTCTCCCTACCTATAGTTTTCTGTCCCTAGAAAAAATGTTTTTTTAAAGATGGTTGATGATCAATGCTTTAGCACACTATAGCACAAGGAGAATTCCCCTCACTGTCCTTCCCTGTCCCTAGAAACAAGGATTAGCACAGTGAAAGAAACTGACACTCTCCCTACCTATAGTTTTCTGTCCCTAGAAAAAATGTTTTTTTAAAGATGGTTGATGATCAATGCTTTAGCACAGTATAGCACAAGGAGAATTTCCCTCACTGTCCTTCCCTGTCCCTAGAAACAAGGATTAGCACAGTGAAAGAAACTGACACTCTCCCTACCTATAGTTTTCTGTCCCTAGAAAAAATGTTTTTTTAAAGATGGTTGATGATCAATGCTTTAGCACAGTATAGCACAAGGAGAATTTCCCTCACTGTCCTTCCCTGTCCCTAGAAACAAGGATTAGCACAGTGAAAGAAACTGACACTCTCCCTACCTATAGTTTTCTGTCCCTAGAAAAAATGTTTTTTTAAAGATGGTTGATGATCAATGCTTTAGCACAGTATAGCACAAGGAGAATTTCCCTCACTGTCCTTCCCTGTCCCTAGAAACAAGGATTAGCACAGTGAAAGAAACTGACACTCTCCCTACCTATAGTTTTCTGTCCCTAGAAAAAATGTTTTTTTAAAAATGGTTGATGATCAATGCTTTAGCACACTATAGCACAAGAAGAATTTCCCTCACTGTCCTTCCCTGTCCCTAGAAACAAGGATTAGCACAGTAAAACACACTGACACTCTCCCTACCTATAGTTTTCTGTCCCTAGAAAAAATGTTTTTTTAAAGATGGTTGATGATCAATGCTTTAGCACACTATAGCACAAGGAGAATTTCCCTCACTGTCCTTCCCTGTCCCTAGAAACAAGGATTAGCACAGTAAAACACACTGACACTCTCCCTACCTATAGTTTTCTGTCCCTAGAAAATTTTTTTTTTTAAAGATGGTTGATGATCAATGCTTTAGCACACTATAGCACAAGGAGAATTTCCCTCACTGTCCTTCCCTGTCCCTAGAAACAAGGATTAGCACAGTAAAACACACTGACACTCTCCCTACCTATAGTTTTCTGTCCCTAGAAAAAATGTTTTTTTAAAGATGGTTGATGATCAATGCTTTAGCACAGTATAGCACAAGGAGAATTTCCCTCACTGTCCTTCCCTGTCCCTAGAAACAAGGATTAGCACAGTAAAACACACTGACACTCTCCCTACCTATAGTTTTCTGTCCCTAGAAAAAATGTTTTTTTTAAAGATGGTTGATGATCAATGCTTTAGCACACTATAGCACAAGGAGAATTTCCCTCACTGTCCTTCCCTGTCCCTAGAAACAAGGATTATCACAGTAAAACACACTGACACTCTCCCTACCTATAGTTTTCTGTCCCTAGAAAAAATGATTTTTTAAAGATGGTTGATGATCAATGCTTTAGCACAGTATAGCACAAGGAGAATTTCCCTCACTGTCCTTCCCTGTCCCTAGAAACAAGGATTCGCACAGTAAAACACACTGACACTCTCCCTACCTATCCTTCTCTTTCCCTAAACTAAAGGAATCCAGGTTAAGCAAGAAAAAAAAATGTCACTGTCCCTGCCTATGCTTCTCTTTCCCTGCTCCGGAACACACTACACTAGGCCGCCGTGCTGGCGGCCTTTTATAGTGTGGGGCGTGTACTAAACACCCTCAGCAATAATTGGCCACAGGCATCCTGCCTGTGGCCAATCATTGCTCTCCTCGCTGCCGGCGCTGTGATTGGCCAAGCATGCGGGGTCACAGTGCATGCTTGGCCAATCACAGCGCCTGGATGACACTGCGATGGCGTAGTGCATTGTGGGCCGTTCGCGTCACTCGAATTAGGCGCGAACGGCCCAAATCGTTCGATCTTCGTCGAACGATCGAACAGCCGATGTTCGAGTCGAACGTATGTTCGACTCGAACACCGAGCTCATCCCTACTGTCCGACCACAATGAAGCAAGGCCATCACTTCCTCTTCTTCCTGGCAACCTTCCCTGCAGCCTTTCCTGAAGCCTTCCCTGCAGCCTTCCTTCTTCGTTTGGCTGGAGGCTGGCACACTGGAGGGGTACTCCTGTCAGGAGGAGGAGGTGGAGGTGTAGCAGAAGGGGGTGGGGCAGAAGAAGAAGGTGGAGGTGTAGCAGAAGGGGGTGAGGCAGAAGAAGAAGGTGGAGGTGTAGCAGAAGGGGGTGGGGCAGAAGGTGGAGGTGTAGCAGAAGGGGGTGGGGCAGAAGAAGAAGGTGGAGGTGTAGCAGAAGGGGGTGGGGCAGAAGGTGGAGGTGTAGCAGAAGGGGGTGGGGCAGAAGGTGGAGGTGTAGCAGAAGGGGGTGGGGCAGAAGGTGGAGGTGTAGCAGAAGGGGGTGGGGCAGAAGGTGGAGGTGTAGCAGAAGGGGGTGGGGCAGAAGGTGGAGGTGTAGCAGAAGGGGGTGGGGCAGAAGAAGAAGGTGGAGGTGTAGCAGAAGGGGGTGGGGCAGAAGAAGAAGGTGGAGGTGGAGGTTGAGGTTGGGTCAGTTGGGCCACCTCACATATGGCGGTATTGGGTGTAATTTTCTCCATCATCCCCCTTGTTGAGCAAGGTGATGAGCAGGGGCTCACATAGGAGGCGTTGCTCCATGCTCATCACCTTGAACTTAGCCTCCACTAGGCCGGCAATGGCCTCTTCAGGGGATGTGGGCTCCTTGAGGGTGGCATGGGCCTCTTTAATAAGGGCCATTGCTGCCTCACTGGTGGTCCTGTCCCTCCTGCCTCTTTTGTGAAGCCGGATGGGAGGCACCTGGGATCTGGTGCTTCTCCTTTGCCCTGCCACCTCCTGTCTGCCACTGGGCCCTGCCACCTCCTGTCTGCCACTGGGCCCTGCCACCTCCTGGCTGGCACTGGGCCCTGCCACCTCCTGGCTGCCACTGGGCCCTTCCTCCTCCTGCCTGACAGTTTCCAGACCCTCCTCCTGGCTGATTTCATCCTGTGTATGAAAAAGGAACATAGTTTAATATGTTGGTTTAATCTTTGCATCAAACTTTGTAATCCTGATTGAAGCATTATTTACCACTACATCAGATTGACTATTTAGCACCCAATTAAGTGCAGAATAATGTCTACAGTTCTTGATTTCACTTGTGGAATCCAAAATAATGTATGTTTCTCATCCTGACATATTTGTCAAACATTAATTTTATCCCAATACATTTTCAGTTAATACTATACCTGGCTCCAGATGGCCAAATCAGGATCATCCAGGATGGCTGCCTCCTCTTGCTCCAGAGAAGGCTCAGGTTGGCTGCAGGGAAGTCTGGGGGGAAGAGTGGAGAGTGATGGCCTTGTGTCAATGTGGTCATCCAGGAAGGACATCCTGTTGTAGTACCACAAAATCGGGACATAAACATCATCTGCTGCTGCTCCTGACCTCTGAGAAGCCAGCACCTTAGAGCGTTCAGTCCTGTAGGTACCTCTCAAGCTCCCAATTTTAGTGTCCACTTGTTTTGCTGTGGCTGTGGGCACCTTGGTATGCACAAATGGGAGCAGCTTCTCCAGCGCTGATTTTCTCACCCCTTTTTTTTTTATGGATGGGGTTTTTCGTCTCCCACAGAGCCGGCAGCTCCCTTACCGGGTCAATAAATTCCGCCAGGAACTCTTTGTCGCTAATAAAGACATTCATATTGTATCTGCAAGTTAAATAAATTATATTTAACTAATGTGAGGCAAACAGTCTAACCTCCTTAACATCCTAGTCACCATATATATCCTCCAACAATCTCAAGACAGTATAGGCCAACAATTTTTACAAGTCACAAAATCACATACCTTCGTTCGCACGTCCGTCACTTGAACTCCTCTCTCCGCACACCGAACGTACTATAGTCACATGTGTGTTTGCTATATACACACCACGCATGCGTCAAAATTCGAACACGTCGCTCCGCACACGTCGCCCGCCCATGACGTTCTAACTAACATCTTTTCCCCGCCCCTTCTCTTTCGGCGCGCAGACAGATATGGCGGAGTTACAGCAGGTGTCTGATAATTCCGCAACTAACGAGGAGACAAGCGCGGAGACCGAGGACACGTCACGATCAAGGAGGAGATTCAAGGCATCGAATATGTCTTTGGCGGAGATGGCGGAGATGGTGGACATCTTGCTCAAGGCTGATTATGATGCCAAGCATGGGCCGTATAGCAAACCAAATAGAAGGAAGGCCAAAATCCTCACTAAAGTTGTGAAGAGTCTGAGGGCGAAGTTCGGGGTGAAACGCTCAAATGAGCAGCTCAGAAAGAGGTGGTCAGACCTCAAACTGAGGGAGCCAGACCAGTTGAGGAGCATAAAGAGGATGCTCGCTAAAAGTAAGTAAAATGTAGACTTTTCTGCTATTAATCTTTTTATAAACTGACATGTTTTTTTTTTTTTTCTCATATTGGACTCCCTTCCAAAATGTAATATTTTGAACTTGGTTGGGCACAGTAATCGTTCGTTACGTTACCGACACTTCGTTCGGCCTCTATCCGCGGTTTTGGCTTATTTTAGAGCCACAAAAGTAATTAGACATCTGCCATTTTTGATCAAATATTGTTGATAAATTTTTAGTCTAGATGATGTGTTTGTAAAGAGAATGAAATGCAAACTTTTATCAGTGTAAAGGAGAGGACACTCAGCAGCTGCTTCCACATCTGTACTTTGGAGCACTATAGTGTGGGCCACCAGACCCGCCTTTTTTGGGTGTCCCACACAGGTGCATCAGAGAATTTTTGTGGTGCCTCCATGTCAAAAAAATTACATCCAAATGTGAATACTAAACATATTTGGGGTCATAAATAATGCATTCTTCTTTAAATTCCGCACAAACACACACTTGTACCCCACTTCCAAGCAATTTAGCCTGTTTTTATTTTAACAATGAGATTTACAGTGTGATAAATAGACCTTTGGTTTTATTCTCATAGGGGAGAGAAGACTGGGAGGAGGACACTCCAGGGAGCACATGCACCCCACAACTTCCAAGCAACCCCAAACTCCCAAAGACCCACAACCGAAAGATGTGCAGGAAGTTGAGGTGGAGGAAGGAGAAGTGCAGGAAGGAGAGGTGGATGACGTTGTGGATCTGGTCACCACAACAGGTCAGTATCTGTCACCACAGCTTCAGGTAAGAGAGGTAGGCCTGCAGAGTTATAATACATTTTTTTTTGGTTTTTAGGGGATGTAAATGTTGTGAAGGATAGTACACGGTTCTCTGCTGACAGTGCCCTCCGCCTCATCCAGCAAGTGATGGAATGTAGCACGGAACTGGACCTAATTAAACAAAGAATCCATGTGATGGAACAAACATTTAAAGACATTCTCGATGTTTTGGGGAGAATTCAATAAGCCATCCAAACACATTTGTTTTTACATGTTTGTTTTTGTAATTTTTTGAATTTTTTTGACTATCAAACCAGCCAAAAATTGAATATGCACACAGTGTGTCAACATGTGCTATCTGCCATCAGGGGATATCCATGTACGTCTTTTGTGGGTGCAACCCCTTCCTCGTATCAAAAGTCGGTGAACTGAGGAAGGGGATGCACCCCCAAAACACGTCCATTGATCACCCCTGATGGCAGATAGCACATGTTGACAATAGGGATCAGGATTGTAAACTTCCTAGATGAAAAAAAAAACAAATGTGTGCATATTCAATTTTTGGCTGGCCAAGGGGTGGCAGGACCCCATATTAGGACGGGCACATAGAGACATAGTTTGTGTAAGTGAATGTCTCCGATTGCTCAGAGGTATCCAATGTTGTAATTTTTGAAATGCAACTGTTATTTTTGTATTTTCATTAGCAAAAAATTGCCGGGTTGGGGCAGGCCAACCCAAAAGTAAAAAAAAAAAAGGAAGAGAATGTGCACAGAGTAAAATATTTTACCACAAACAACGTGTAGCTTCTTTTTATAATACCCTCTAAGCTTATTTGGTTCTTTTGCAAGGTTACATAGTGAAATGGTTGTTATTTACTAAAGTAAAATACACTTGCCACTACAAATGCACAAAGACAAACTAGGAGACAGGAAAGAACAAATAATTAAAGGTTTAAACAAGTTTTTTATTGGGATACTTAGACATAGGCTGGCATAGGAATTGCCCCCCTACCCGTGAAATACTCCATGTATTTGTCCCGAACCTCACGGGCATTTTGGGGGGGCAAGCCAAGACGGGCAGATTCCAGGCCCGGAAGGGGATTTGCAGGGGAAAGTCCAGCCTCTGGCAAAACTGAGGCCATATATGAATTAGATTTGCGGCAAAGAAAATTGTGTAGCACACAGCAGCATAACACTACATAGTTTATTTTGTAGTCTGCCAAGTGGATGGAAGTCATAAAAAGGCAGAACCGGCTGGCCATTATGCCGAAGGCATTTTCAACGACTCTTCGGCCCCTGGCCAGCCGGTAATTGAACACCCTCTTCTCTGGGGTCAGGGACCTCTGTGGAAATGGCCTCATAAGATGCCGTCCGAGTCCGAAGGCTTCATCAGCCAAAAAAACAAAGGGGAGTCCTTCAATATTCCCTGCATCCGGTGGCAATGCAAGGTCGTCACTCTGGAGACGGAGGGCAAACTCCGTCTGGATGAAGGATCCCCCATCGGACATCCGGCCATTCTTCCCTACATCAACATAGAGGAATTCATACCGTGCTGACACCACCGCCATCAGCACAATGCTATGAAACCCCTTGTAGTTGTAGTAGTAGGACCCAGAACGGGGTGGTGGCACGATGCAGACATGCTTCCCGTCTATGGCACCACCGCAGTTGGGGAAGACCCACCGCGTGGCAAACTCCGATGCCACAGTCTGCCATTCCTGTGGCGTGGAAGGAAGCTGTGGAGTGAAACAAGATGAAATAATATTAGAAAAACAAAGTCATACATTACAAGGAAATTCTATCCCAAAAAATTAGAGGCCAACATCAATCTAATTATACGTTTATTAAGGTGTTTAAAAAAGGATAATGGAAGGCTCATTTATCATATTCATCACCCCCTCTGATGGGCCATTACTAAATTATTTTGGGGGGGGGGGGAGATGTGTTTGGCCACAGGATAGCATTGCAGTGGCGGTGCGTCCAGAGTGGGCGCTGGAGCACTGCCCCCTCTCTCCTGTGCCCATCACTCAGAACAATACATAGGTTCATGCGTTGTATGAACCTATGTATTGTCTATGCCGCACACTATTCAGGTGGATGGCCTCTTGTAAAGCGACCGACATATGAATCATTGCGGCATTTAGGGGGTTAAAATTGCATAGCAGAAACAGGTAGTAAAATAGTCTTGCACATTACAACCTGAGGGATGTAATTGGCCTCCTAAAAGAAAAATCGGGGACGCGGGGGGGGGGGGGGGCATTCCTTGGGTAAACACTGACAGGCTGCTCTGCCAATCATGTTCACCAAGTCTGTTTAATGGTAACATGATTGGCTGATGCAACATGAAGGGAAGGAGAAGACATCAAGGACAGAAGAAGGATGGCGCTGACCACAAGAAGGTAAGTGCAGGGCTGGGGGTAAACTGGCTGCATTAGAGGGGACTAAATGGCTGCATTTGAGGGAACAAAATGGCTGCATTGGAGGGGACAACTGGGGGCGTTTAATAGGCACCAGAGCAAAAAAGGAGGAAGTTTATTTCCTAAATTGGGGTTTGAACCCCCAAACATTTGGAGCAACAGGCGCCCCTGCTGGAAAAGTTAGTGAAGGGAAATATTTATGGAGGAGAAAAACGGGGCAATCTAAAGCTTCCAACATGCATGGGGACAAAGGGGACATTCTCAGCATATTACAATCATGGTAATTAGGGAAGGATGAAAGAAATACAATAGATTAGCATACATGTAATACATAAAATGTGATGTTAAGGGAGCAAACTTACCCTAATATAGTCCTCCTGCAGGACTTGGATGATGGCAGAACAGGTGTCTGGGATTATGAGGCCCAGAGCCTGGGGGGAGATGCCTGTGGTGAACTTCAAGTCCTGAAGACTTCTCCCTGTCGCCAGGTAACGCAACGTGGCGATGAGCCTCTGCTCAGCACTGATGGCTTCCCGCATAACGGTGTCCTTCCTGGTAATATAGGGGGACACCAAAGCCAACAGTTCCTGAAAAACGGGGTCAGACATCCGCAGAAAATTCCTGTAGTCCTCAGGATTATTCTCGACGATCTCCCGCAGCAGAGGCATGTGGCAGAATTGGTCCCGCTGGAGCAACCAATTCTTGGTCCATGAACTCCTCCTCACACCATTCATGGACTGGTCTTGGTCCAAAACAAGCAGACCAACACCAAGCGCACGCACAGCACGAACTCGACGACGAGAACGTCCAGGCGACATGGCTAGGAAACGGTCGTCTAATCAGAACGTACAGAACAGAACGCACTTTAGAACAGCAAGGCCTATGAATAACGAACTGAAAATCAGAAACAAACAGGCAAGAACGCACTGTAAAACAGATACGACCTGCCTAGACGCCCTGAAAGTCAAGATACGAACCCACAAGCACAAACTGAACGGCAGAAAACGATCTGAAAAGTACGAAGACTGAAAAGCGCAAATCGTCTCTTCCCAAACTTTTACTTCACACGCGGGTAACACGAGATCAGCAAAAGCAGCCCAAGGGGTGGCGCCAAGAAAAAAGATCTTCCCCTTTATAGTGCCGTCGTACGTGCTGGACGTGAGCGCGGAGAACAACGAGGAAATTGGGAAATGACAGTGTGTACGCATAGAAAGCTTGACGAGAAAATCGACAAGCTTAATATTAAAAAGCACAGTGTGGTCTAAAAATTTTAGAATTAATTATTAGCAAAGTCCTCTAGTGGTCGTTCTTCATACTGCTCCCATTTAAGCAAAAAAAGAAGAACAGACTCTAACAGGTGCTCTCTATAGATATGTCTATATAGATTATATCCACAAAAATTTGTAAAACATGTTTTTGATAAATTATAATGCAATTTGCAGTGTACATCCCAACAATAGGTCACACCCCCATGGACAAAAATTAATTGTCCAAAGCAATGTGATCACCGTCATTAGTGCACAGTGCAAATATAGGAAGATAGGAACATAATTTTGCTAAACAGACAAAAAGATTGTTGTCGCTAGATGAATATAAAAAGGTTAAATTGCATTATTGAACTACCAACTCTCACAAAGCCCTATTGCATTATAATTTATCAAAAAAATGTTTTAATAATTTTTGTGGATATAATCTATATAGACATATCTATAGAGAACACCTGTTAGCCCTCGTACACACGACCAAGTTTCTCGTCGTAAAAAACACGTTGTTTTTTTAGACGAGATTCTTGTAAGTACATTGATAGGTTTAATTTTATTAATAGAAATATGAGCGAGTCAGTATAACACACATATGATGGGATATTTAAGAGGATAGCCATGATGCGGTTTGTCCCGAGTTATGCCGTGTATGGCACCACCAGCCATCTAAGCATACGAGTGACTAACTTTGGATCTTCCCTTTGTATAGCTCATATTATCGTTCACGGCGTTAGAATCTATGCTCTATGACTGTGAGCAATTTTTAACTTAGGACTTTTAAATATACCTGTGTGATTGCTGAGATAGGTATGGCCATTTTTGCCCTTAGCTAAAATGGCGATTTGCAAGGTTGGAACACTGAAGGGTCAGATCTGGGCATTCCCATTACATTCATGAGTATTTATGGCGGTGGGTCAGCACGTCGCCCGTGCCCCTGGACGACGTCATCTGTGACGAAACAACGTAGGGAGGAGCGACGTTCTGACGTCACCGACATACAAACGAGTTATGGCTATCTTATATACCACACGCCTTATATTTTACGACTGACTGTTAGTGTGTTTCTTTTATTTAATAAACATTGTTTTACCGGATTTACGCTAGTGTGGCTTTCTTTCCCTTTGCACTGTAACATTCGTGGCATATGGAGAGGATTGGCATGGAATCTTGGAGGAAAGCTGATAGTGAAATAGAGACCGTGGCAGGGGAATAGCCATCTGTATATATTGATCCCTGAAGGGATCATTTGTTCTGGTAAGCGGCAGTATTAATTGGTGGTGGTGGAACCTCTCTCTATCAAGCATTTGGCACTTTTTCATAGGGTGTTCTGTGTTTGAAGTCACCAATAGTTGAATGAGAAGATTCGCATCTGCACTACATGGTCATCTTTGTTTTCAGGATTTTTCAGTTTTATAAAAAAAAAAATCACAGGACCTTGCTCTTTTTGTTATTTGTCAGAATGTCTGGCAACAGTTGGGACTTCTAAATATAATTTAGTTGTCAACATCTACAATAGAGACTGAGCCCTGTGTACACCATTTATTTTCACCATTTAATGGTGGAACTTATTCAAGTGTTGCGCAGCTTTATCTTTTTCGGTGTATAACATGCACCCACGATTTTCCCCTGATTTTAAGGGGAAAAAATAGGATTTTTATAACAGCTTACCTGTAAAATCCTTTTCTTGGGAGTACATCACGGGACACAGAGCGACATAGTCATTACTAATGGGTTATATAGATACCGTCAGGTGCTGGCACTGGCAACTTCCAAAACCGGAAGTACCCTCCCCTATATAAGCCCCTCCCATCCGGGAGCACCTCAGTTTTGTAGCAAAGCAATAAGTGTCCCCAAAGAAGGGCGGGAGCTCTGTGTCCCGTGATGTACTCCCAAGAAAAGGATTTTACAGGTAAGCTGTTATAAAAATCCTATTTTCTTTCTCGTACATCACGGGACACAGAGCGACATAGTCATTACTAATGGGATGTCCTAAAGCAATGCCCAATGAGGGGGGGGGATACACCATATATAAGCTGAGCGCTATCAGACATGAGGATCTTTTGCGGCCTGCAACACACTGCGCCCAAAGGCGACATCCTCCTGACTTCTAACGTCCACCTGGTAGAACCTAGTAAACGTGTGAACTGAAGACCACGTTGCGGCCTTACAGATTTGAGCCAGGGAGGCCTGGTGATGCACTGCCCATGAAGTTCCAACTGCTCTCGTGGAGTGCGCTCTAACTTTGAACGGAGGCGGTCTCCTTCTCAAGCCATAAGCTTGCATAATGACCTGTCGAATCCACTTGGCTAAAGTAGATTTTGACGCTGCCTGACCCTTTCTGGGGCCTTCCGGCAGAATAAACAAAGTATCCGTTCTGCGAATCTGAGCAGTGGCTTTTAGATAAGCTTTAACTGCTCTTACTACATCCAAAGAATGCAATAACTTTTCCTCTACCGAAGTAGGCTTGGGGAAAAAAGAAGGAAGAACCACATCTTGGTTCAAATGAAAACTCGATACCACCTTAGGAAGAAAGGCTGGATGAGGACGTAACACTACTCTGTCCTTATGGATAACCAGATATGGCTCCTTACAGGACATAGCTGCTAATTCCGATACTCTTTTAGCCGAACAAATGGCTACTAGAAAAATCAATTTCCTGGTGAGAAGCACCAAGGAAATATGCTGTAATGGTTCAAATGGTTGTTTCTGTAGAACCGACAGAACCAAGTTTAGATCCCATGGACATATGGGAATATTAACCGGAGGACTAATACGCATCACTCCTTGTATAAAGGCTTTGACTAGTGAATGCGAAGCCAAGGGCCTTTGAAAAAATATTGACAAGGCCGAAATCTGACCTTTGATAGTACTCAAGGCAAGCTTCCTATCTACAGCCCATTGTAGGAAGTCCAGAATCCTACCTATTACGTACTTATGTGGATGCCATTTCTTGGCCTCACACCACGCGATGTACGCCTTCCAGATTCTATAGTAGATCTGCCTGGATACCGGCTTCCTGGCATTGATCATGGTAGATACCACAGCATTAGAGAGCCCTCTCTTTTTTAGAATGTGGGCTTCAATAGCCAGGCCGTCAAACCTAGGGCTGGTAAGGAAGGGTGGTATATCGGTCCTTGCGAAAGCCGGACGACGTGGGAGAGTCCAAGGACTCCCCACTGAAATTTTACATTCTCCGCGTACCACGCTCTTCGGGGCCACGCTGGAGCCACCGGAATCACCGGTTTCTTTTCTACCCTGATTCTGCGGAGTAATCGAGGTAACCATTGTGGCGGTGTGAATGCATATATCAGCTTGAACTGATCCCAAGGGAACACTAGGGCATCCGAGCCGCAAGCTAGGGGATCCCTTGTCCGAGAGACAAACCTGTCCCCCTTTGCGTTGAATCTGGATGCTAGAAGATCTACATCCGATGTTCCCCACCGCTGACATATTGTCCAGAAAACCTCGGGGTGAAGGGACCCTTCCTCTGGGCCTAATTGCTGGCGACTTAGAAAGTCCGCCTTCCAATTCTCCACTCCTGGAATGAATACCGCAGATATGGCTGGGACATATTTTTCTGCCCATTTCAGGATGTAATTTACTTCCCTCTGGGCTGCACGACTCCTGGTGCCCCCCTGATGATTGATATATGCCATTGCTGTGGCATTGTCTGATTGCATTCTGACAGGGGACCCTTGGAGTTTGGATGTCCATGCTACTAGGGCATACCGGGCTGCTCGTATCTCTAAGAGATTGATGGGCAGGGCCTTTTCTGCATCCGACCATCTGCCCTGGAGAGACTATTGCTCCAGTACTGCTCCCCAGCCTATAAGGCTGGCATCTGTAGTGACCACCTTCCAAGAAATCGGACTGAAGGATTTCCTTTTTTCCAGATTCTGGGGAACCAACCACCAACGGAGGCTCTTGCGAACGGAAGGGGACAAGGACATTGTAAGTCTAGGGCCTGAACTTTTTTGTTCCAGGCTGACAGTATGGCCCCTTGCAAATTCCTTGAATGGAATTGACCGTAGGGTACTGCTTCGAATGATGCCACCATTTTTCCCAGCAGCCTCATATACAGGCGTATGGACGGCTGTCTTTTTTGTACCCACTAAGTGGATCAAATCTTTCAAAGACAACACCTTTCCTCGAGGCAAGAATATTTTTCTCTGGCCTGAATCCAACCTTAGCCCCAAGTATTCCAGACTTTTGACTGGTTTTTAGGGCTGACTTGTCTCGGTTGATAATCCAACCGTGAGATTCCAGATACTTGATCGTCTTGTGAACGACCACGTCTAGTTTTTTCACTGAGTGGTCTATCAGCAACAAGTCATCCAGATATGCCATTATCATTACACCTTGTGTTCTTAGATTGGCCAATAAAGGGCCAGAATTTTTGTAAACACTCGTGGTGCTGTGGCCAAACCGAAGGGTAAGGCTCTGAACTGAAAATGGCGCCCTTCTACTGCAAAGCGTAGAAATTTTTGGTGGACTGGAAAGATGGGAATGTGCAAATAAGCATCTTTGATGTCGATCGTGGCTAACCAATCCTCCCCTTGTAGGGCAGTGGCCACCGATCGGATCGACTCCATCGGAAAGTCCTGATATACAGGAATTTGTATAGCCCTTTTAGAATTAATATGGGCCTCCCGTCCGCGTTTGCTTCGGGACTGTAAAGAGGTTTGAGTAAAACCCGAACCCTCATTCTTCCAGGGGAACCTCCATAATTACTCCTTGGAGCAATAGTTGTTCTAGTGCCAACAGGAGGGACTCTCTCTTCCGGGGATCCCTTGGCACGTTTGACCTCAAAAATGGGAAGGAGGAGAGTCTTTTAACTCCAAACTGTATCCCAAACCTACTGTGGAGAGCACCTATCTGTCTTGATCGTGTCCCGCCAGGTCTCTTGCGAACAACTGGAGTCCTCCCCCCACCCGACTGAGTGGGGGCTTCATGAATTTAACTTTGGGGGAGGTTTTGTACCTCCCCTGACCCAGGGTTTTTGACCGAGGAGGCCGTCGGAACTGTTACACAGCCGATGCCCCAGGGACTGGAGAAGCAGGCCTCTTAAAGAGGGACCTCTAACTCTGCTTTTAACCGGCAAGAGCGTATTTTTACCGCTGGAAATTTTCTGGATATATTTGTCCAGGTTTTCCCTGAATAAGCGTTCACCATGAAATGGGACGCTAACCAGCCATTCTTTACAGGGAGCTTCAGCAGACCAGTTTTTGAGCCATAGGAGCCTACGCATATGTACTATAGACAGCGTAAGGCGGGAGGCCTGATGGACTGAATCCTCTATGGCGTCAACCGCAAAGCCTAAGGCTCTAGGTAGATCAGCTAGGGCAAAGCCTGCTGATCTGTCAAGTCCCTCAAGACCTGTTTCAACTGATCCTTCACTGCTTAGCAGACCCCAATAGCTGCTACTGCTGGTTGTATCACCAAGCAGATTTTCATAAGGACTCCAATCTTTTATCTATTGGGTTCTTGAACATTTGGACATTATCCACTGGACATGTCAGTGATTTATACATACAAGAGATGGCTGCGTCCATTGTAGGGACCTTCCATTTTTTTTTTTTTGATGAACTTATCCTCCATGGGATAGATCACCGGAAATCTCTTGGGGGAATAAATATTTTCTCAGGACGTTCCCAATCCTGGTAAATGAGCCCTTTCAGTAAAGGGTGAAGTGGAAAAGAACAAACAGTCTGGGGGCTTCTAGCGACCCCAACGAGGATACAGTAGTGGTTGATGGTTCCGCAAGGTGCATTTTTAAATGCTGATCGGACCATGTTAGTCAGAGACTGAACCCATAATCTTTCAGCTTGAGATGCTGAGAAAAGGTTCCCCCACTGTTGATTCCTCTATAACAGAATCAACCTTATCCTGATCCCCTTCAGGCAGGTCGATCCCTGTATGGGACTGTTGCTCTGCTAACAGGCATTCTGAAGGAGGAGACGGAGATCGGGCGTGCTTTCCCTGACAGGGAGGCAGCGATAAATGTTGACAATCTCTCTCTAATCCTCCCAGAGCTGAGGAAAAAACCTCCTCTGTTACATACACAGGAGCAGGTGACTGAGGACAGCCACAGTACCAAGTACCCCTGCGGGGTCTCTACGGTCACTTACCTCTGAACTTCAGGGGAGACTGGTGCAGCAGGAGTATGCCCAAGATCCTCCGAGCCCGATGAGACCCCCTTCGCTTCCTGGAAGATGCAGTTCCGGAGCTTCTGGACGGCATATTCCTAAGCCTAAAGCTGAGGTATTCCAGCCGTAATACACCACTTTTACTGAGAATAGTCTAGCACAATTGCTGCTATATCACAGTTGGTGTCTACTAATGTGCCTTTCTAGGGGATGCCTGTATCAACCGCTTGCTGTATGCCTTTAAATGTTGCCAGCTCTGTCTCTGTACTTCATAGCCAGCTCACTACAATATTGTGTTTTTTTTTGTTTTTTTTTTTTAAACTGCTGGGACGCCCGCACATGCGCAGAAGCGCTGCGGCGCGCACAGAGCGTCATCCCCCAGGCTCCGCCCCCTTTCCCGGCTCACCTCTATATATAGAGGCGCGTGCACGCGCACGCGCGCGGGCACGTGCGCCTTCGGCGCTAATTTCAAATATGGTAACAAGGGACAGGAGCCAGGGCCCCTCTTTGCCGCAGGCCGGGGGATGGACGAGCACTGCAACATGGCAGAGGAAGCAGTTTCCTATAAGAGAACTCACCATCTGCCTGGACTTTGCTCTGCTGAGAAGAAGCTAGTCCACATGACAAGAAAACATTCCACAGCGGCCTCTAGTGGACAAACACAGGTACCGCAGTCTAATATATTAAATATATATATATAAAACATTTTTTTTTTTTTTCTTGACCACCATTAAAAATTATTAAATTTTTTTTTTTAGTAGTTACAGGCATGCACAGAATTTTGCGGGAATACCATTAGGTAACAGACAGAAAGACAAATTAGGCTTGGGGGTCCCTCAATAGAACCAAGTTCCTGGGGGCCCCCACTTACCTGTTCCCCGCCGCAGGACTTTGTTTGGTCCACAAAAGCCCAAACTTCACCTATCACGGCAGGCATTGTAATCAAACCTTCAGGGACCGGGTTCCCAAGGATTCCACTCCCCTGGACCTGTATAGCACCCTGCACAGAAAACATCTTGGTCGTGGGTATGACCAGAGCTCTGGATCCCAGGGTCCAGCTCTCCTAAGAGAAGCATTACAGGCAAAACCTTGCTCTTCTCTGCAAGGCCCGGGTACCGACCGTTTAGCTATGAAGCTTTTTTGGTCGGATCCGGAATAGCTTACTGAGGCCCAAAAGAACCTGTACGCAAGCTCAGTGAAAAACACATGTTTCTTCTTGGCCAACACCTTAGACACTGGCAAAAAACTGAGGTGCTCCCGGATGGGAGGGGCTTATATAGGGGAGGGTACTTCCGGTTTTGGAAGTTGCCAGTGCCAGCACCTGACGGTATCTATATAACCCATTAGTAATGACTATGTCGCTCTGTGTCCCGTGATGTACGAGAAAGAAAAGTGTGTGTTGTACACTGATAAATATGGTAGTTAGATTTGAGGATTCTTTGACAAAAGTAGTTCAATCTGCAAAATACATTTAATGATAGGGTTACATCATATTTACAAATACACACTAAACAGTATGTACAACACAGTGTACAGTATAAGTACAGTGGGTTACATGATACTTACAAATTACACACAAAACCATGTTAACAATACAAAGTACAGTACAGGTATGGGGTTAGTTTACCTCTCAGCTTCAGGTGTGGTTATAGTGATGTTAGAGTGCTTTTAAATACCAGAATAAAAAGAGAGTGCACAGCTTATTAACAATTCATTATATCCCCTTCACCTTTCTGTACAGTGGCCAATATAATGCATACTAATTGGTCAATCTACCTAGCAAATGTATCTTGGGTGCAGCCTGATTGTGATTGGAGGATTATAATAAGGCTGCTGTTTACAACCCATGTGAGATGTGTTAAAGTGGAGGTCCACCCACCGCTGCAAACATTAAAAGCCAGCAGCTGCACATACTGCAGCTGCTGACTTTTAATAATCGGACATTTACCTGTCCTGGAGTCCAGCGATGTCAGTACCACAGCTGATGTTTCCATCAGCTGTCGGGTGCATACCTCCACAATTGCGAGTAAGGGAACCCAGAAGTGAAACCCTTACGGCTTAACGCCGGGAACCCTACTGTGCATGCACGAGGCTCAGCTCCTCTCTCCTACTGGGCCGGCAGCCGGGGAAGGAGGAGGGAGCCCCATCGATGACTTAAATACCCTCGGCTGAGGTTCCCAGAAGTGGAAACAGGATACCTGTGAAAGACAGGTATCCTGTCCCCCCCGAAAGGTGCCAAATGTGGCACTGGAGGGGGGAGTGAGTATAAAGATCAGAAGTTCCACTTTTGGGTGGAACTCCACTTTAAGGAAAAACAAAAGTCTGGTCTTTTTAGTAGAAATATTTACAGTCACCCCAATTGGGAAGCTATGAGTGGCATAATGGAAAAACACACTATTGAATATATTGCACAAGTAAAACATTCCCAAATATCAGAAAACCTATTGAATATCTATTGAATTTATTACACAAGCAAAACTTTGTATGGCAACAGTTTATTTGCCCTAGAGAGTTTCCGATGGTAAATTTTTCTTCTTATCTTAATGGTAGTTGATACACTGAAAAAGTATAGGACCCTAAAGGCGCTGCCTACCCTGATAAAACTTTTTAAAGAAAAAGATGTATAAATAAAGAATATATACCCTCAAAATATATATATATATATATAGGGAGAGGAGAAACGGATGGGAGCTTACGGTATGCATTGAAACTCAACAATCAAAATGTGTTGTAGCTCAACCAACCCGAAAGTAAGAGCCCTTTCACACTGAGGTGCTGCAAAAACGCCCTAAAACGCCTTTAGCGAAATTACCGCATTTTTTTTTTTTTTTAAATTAACGCAATGTTACGGGCGTTTTTCGGGCGTTTTTCAAGCGTTTTTCAAGCGTTATTGCAGCATGGGCAATTTCAGTCCTGCTGTTGTAGATGCTCTTTTTTTTTGCTTCCATGTTTACATTTTTGGGAGATCATGTGACTTTTCTACAGCTCAGACCGTATTATAGGCGCTATTCAGGCATTTTTACAGCGCTTTCAATTCATTTCAATGGAGAGGGGCGTTTTTGGAGCGTTTTTTTCAGCGCCCAAAAGCTGCTCCAAAGATGCTGCTTGCAGGACTTTTCTCAACGCCCCGCCAGCGCAACGCCTCAGTGTTAAAGGGTCCATTGAGATGCATGGAGAGCGTTTTATGTGCGTTTTAATAGCAATATTTTTAGCGCTAAAACGCTATAAAAACGCTCCAGCGTGAAAGGGGTCTAACACATGTCTATGACTTCACTCACCATACAACCGTGATTACAAAAAAATGTTTGATACCAAAAAGTAGGAAAAAACAACATGATAAAAACATCATACATACATAGCATGAGAGCTATAAAAACACGTGGTCCATCTCAGCAAAAGTGGTATTAGCCACCAAATTGCAATAATCAAAGGGGAATACTATTAAAAATGTGTAAAGTATCCCCAGGCTTATGTAGTCTATTGAAGATATAAATTACCTTATAAAGGCTAGGATGGACTGTTGATAATAAAATGGGGGTTGAGTAAAGGGTTAAGTCCCTTCTTACTGTGGAAACAAGGATAATTGATCATTGAAACTCCCTGTCCATGCTGAAAAATTGTAGATGTAACATCACTATTTGTAATGATGAAACAATCAAGGAAGTAGCTGGGTGGGTGTAAGGTAACAGTGGTCCAGAGTAGGTATGCAGAAAAAGGGATTACGTTGCTGTATGAAATACCAATACAATGGTGAATTGATCACTTGTATCAGTAGACCCCTATTTTTAAAATTTGTTCCAGCTCCCCATATCCGATGAGATGAAACAACTGAAGTTGTAAACAAGGACTAGTCCATTCAAAGCAACAATCATTATACTTATTAGTTCCTGTGAATTCATGGATTTAGTGTCCCAGAGCGTATTCCTCCCATTTCATTGGAAACGCCAACCACACAACATATGATGGAAATGCGGTGAGGTCAAGTAAATGTTGTCCAGAGATGGACCCCGTTGCTTTGAATGGACTAGTCCTTGTTTACAACTTCAGTTGTTTCATCTCATCGGATATGGAGAGCTGGAGCAAGTTTTCATAGGGGTCTATTGTCATCAATTCATGATTCAAGTGATCAATTCACCATCGTATTGGTATTCATACAGCAACATAATCCCTTTATCTGCATACCTCCTCTGGACCACTGTTACCCTACCCCCACCCAGCTACTTCCTCAACTGTTTCATCATTAGTGATGTTTTATCTACAATTTCTCAGCATGGACCGGGAGGTTCAATGATCAATTATCCTTGTTTCCACAGTATGGAGTGACTTAACCCTTTACTCAACCCCCATTTTCTTATTAACAGTCCAACCTATCCTTTAAAAGGTCATTTATATCTTCAATATGCTACATAAGCCCGGGGATATTTTACACATTTTTTATAGTATTCCTCTTTGATTATTGCAATTTAGTGGCTAATACCATTTTTTCTAAGATGGACCACATGTTTTTATACCTCTCATGCTATGTATGTATGATGTTTTTATCATGTCGTTTTTCCTACTTTTTGGTATCAATAAAAAAAAGAAAATGTAATCACGGTTGTATGGCGAGTGGAGTCATAGTCACTTTTGGGCTGGTTGAGCTACAACAGGTTTTTCTTTAAAGCCCTGTACACACGATCGGATAACCTATGGATTTTCGTCCGATGTATTTGTCCATCGGAAATCCGATGAAACTGTTTTTCATCAGGCTTGCCCACACACCATCAGTCAAAAAACCGACCGTTCCAAACGCGGTGACGTAAAACACTCAGATGAGCCGAGAAAAATGAAGTTTAATGCTTCTGAGCATGCGTCGACTTGATTCTGTCATGGATATGCATTAATGTCTGTCTGCCATCTTACCTTTCCTCCTCATGTGTTCATCTTAGAGACCAGACCCCCTTCACCTGGCTTCCTTTATAATCTCCTCCCAGCCAGACTCCACCCCAGGCCCTATCAAAGAACACCATATTAACCTGTGCACTGCAAGCCTGCTTTGCTGATCAACGTGTTTGTTAGGCATTGTGTGTTTGGGTTCCTGCCTGCCGTGTGCTACGTCTGTCTCTCTGTTACATATTTGGCTTGTCCCCGACTATCCCTGTCTGCTCGTGACCCTTGACCTTCGGCTTGTCCTTCGTTATTCTTGTCTGCTTATGGCCCTTGACCTTCAGCCTGTTATTCGTTACTCTTATATCTTGTGCTGCTGCTTCCCCTCTTTTCCCCTTATCCTACGGGGCGTGAGCTAGGAGACTCTAGGGGCCACGACCTGGACCCAGCCTGCAGCATAACATCCTCACCACTAGAGTTTCTGGAGAAGACCTGCTGGGTCTTAGACTCCACGCCCTGGGGAATCTTGGCTCTAGCCTCCTATAGGATCCCGGTTGTGCTCCTCTGGTCCCGCTTTCCACAACCACCCAGTTTCCTATCCGCAGCAGTCAGCCATAGGGTTCACTACCTTGCGGTGCACTCCTGTCCCCCTACGGTGTGCATCTGTCACCTGGCCATAGGTGACCTGACAGATTCTGAGCATGCGTGGGTTTTTGATCCGATGGACTTGCCCATAGACGATCGGAGTTTTCGATCGGTTTTTTATCCATCGGAAAAATTTAAAACATGTTCTATTTTTTAAAACCGATGGAAAAAAGACCGATGGGTCCCATACACGATCGGTTGGTCTGATGAAAACCATCCATCGGACGGTTATCATCAGTCAAACCGATCGTGTGTACAGGGCTTAAGAGTTTATCTTAATGGTAAACTTGATGCTGCTTCTGCATTTAGGGAGAAATATTCTTCTGGTAGCTTCAAAATTTTATCAGTGGTGTATTTGCTTATATGGAGTCACTTGTTTAGATGTCAGGTCTATGTTTGTATGTGGAGGATTAAGAAAGAAAAGCCAATGGCCACTGACCTATTGTCAGAGAGATATGATAATTTTAGATTGCAAAATAAAGGTTAGTATTGGTGGTAAGGGTTAGGGCATGGTGCAAGCCACATAAAGATTTCTGGGAATAAGAGTAAAATGTGCTGTTTTTGCAAAATTTCCTATTTCTCCTAACTGTCCAACAAGTCACACATTAGCGATTCGTGAATTGATATCTACAGTGAGGGTTGAGCCATCAACTAGGGAAGAGTTCAGAAAATGTGTTACCTATTGGGTGACATTTGATTCCCCTGCTACAAACAGGGAACATTTCCTGTGTGTTCTTATTAAAGAGTCAGGTCTTTAAGCAGGAAATAACAGGCATCTGCTTTTAGGATAAAACATTTTTCCAAATCATATATAAATGACATATTTTGAAAAAAAAAAGAAAACTGAACTCATGTACAGTTCATATTTGAGTATGAATTAAAAAAAACTGCAATTAGCTTACTGACTATGGTTGCTGTCTGCCAAAAACCCTGGGAAAGAAGTTTTGATAAATCTGGTTTCCTAAAATTAAATAATATCTGATTTACAAGATTTATAAGTGTAAGGATATTCTGTAAGTCTCTAAGATGACTAGGGTTAGGGGGAATAGGTAGGGTGTGGAATATGTACAGGATCTGAGGGAGGCATAACATCTTAAAGGAGGCCAAGCGCCCAGACCATGAAAGTTCTAACTTAGCTAAATGCTTGGTTTTATTTGATATTTTGTCTAATTATGTAAGGTAATTTGCCTCTGCTAGGTTTGCAGGGTCTGCTGTCAGGAGAAGCCCTAAGTATGGGATGTTGGAGTTGGTCCATGTATATAAGGGAGAAAGGATTGGAGCTTGGTTACGAGGGAGGGGTGTACGTTTAGGGGCAGGACAAGTGACTTGTAATAAGAAATATCTCTAAAACGTGGAAAGAACACTGTGTGCGGTGGTCAAAGAATTGGTGTGGTCAGTGAGACAAAGGATGACATCATACGCAAAAAGTCTGATAGTGTGGGTTATTTTGTGGAAGGTAAGGCCATTTATGTTAAGGTGGGATCACATCGATTCTGCCAGGGGTTCCATGAGGAGATTGAATATGGAAGGTGAGAGGGGGCATCCCTGTCTAGTCCCATTAGTTATAGGGAATGGTCGTGAGAGGGTGCTAGAAGTGTTTTCTTGAGCACATGGGGCACATTATAAGGCCAGGGTGGCAGATAGGATTGGGCCAGAGAAGCCACATTTTTGAAGTGTTTAAGTCATGTACCCCCAATGCACTCTGTCAAACGCCTTCTCCACGTCCAGAGAGAGGAGCAGAGAAGGAATCCAACAGAGTTTAGAGTAATGCATAATATTGATAAAACGTTGTATGGTGTCCGACGCCTGTCTGCCTGAGGTGAATCCTGTCTGAGCAGGGTTAATTAGAGTAGGTAGAATGGGAAGAAGTCTAAGTGCTAGAATTGTGGCATATATTTTTATATCAGTATTGAGTAATGATATAGGCCTAAAATTAGAGCGGGATGTGGGTTCCTTCCCAGGTTTCAGAAATGTGACAATGTATGCTTGTAGCATTTCAGGTGGGAAAGTGGATGAGTACATCACAGCTGAGTTCATTGGTACAAGGAATGGGATAAGGTCTTGATAAAAACTTTTGTAATATTCATTTTTAAGAACATCTGGTCCAGGGGACTTGCCAATGGGGAGAGACCTTATAACCTTTTTGAACTCGGACAATGTAATTGGCACATTAAGGCTACTTTCACACTGAGGTGTTTTTCAGGCGCTTTAGCACTAAAAATAGCGCCTGTAAAGCGCCTGAAAACTGCCTCACCTGCAGCCCCAGTGTGAAAGCCAGAGTGCTTTCACACTGAAGCGGTGCGCTTGCAGGACGAGAAAAAAAGTCCTGCAAGCAGCATCTTTTGGGCACTGCGGGAGCGGTGTATACACCGCTTCCAAACCGCTTTAGGGTGTTAAAAGCGCACCGCTAGCGGCGGCAAAGTGCTGTTTAAACAGTGGTAAAGCTTTACCACTACCGCCCCCTCGCCTTTGTGTGAAAGTGCTCTTAGGGAGGTCAATTGTGAGTCAGACAAAGCGGGCAACATAAGGTTGGTTAGGAAATCACTTATAGTGCTGTCCATAAGTTGAGGTGTTTTATATAATGAGTGATAGTAGTCAGCAAAAGAGTTTGAAATATCTTAAGGATCTATAATTTTACTCTTGTTTATGGGATGGATCAGATGCAAAATCTTTGTCTGGTAATGGCGTTTACTAAGTCTTTGGGCTAGGAATTTGCCAGGTCTGTTGGCCGAATAATAATGCACCAATTTCAAACGGGTTAGGTGTTTATCGCATTGACCAAAAGGGGTTGTAAGCCCTGCTCCCGAAGCGCTTTGCAGGCGCTTCTGTTAACTTTAGCGCAGGACGGTTTAGGAGCGGTGTATACACCGCTCCCGCACAGCCCCAAAGATGCTGCTTACAGGACTTTTTTTCTCATCCTGCAAGCGCACCGCTCCAGTGTGAAAGCACTCGGTGGTGGGGGGCAGTAGCGGTGGTGGCAGCAATGCGCCACTAATTTTAGCGGTGCTTTAACGCTGTCTAAGCAGCGCTTTACAGCCGCTAGCGGTGCACTTTTAACCCCCCTGAAGGGGTTAAAAGGGGGTTGAATGTGCCGCTGCCAAATCGCTTTGCAGACACTTCTGTTAAAATTAGCGCAGGGCGGTTTAGGAGTGGTGGCTCCCGCACCGCCCCAAAGATGCTGCTTGCAGGACTTTTTTTCACGTCCTGCAAGCGCACTGCTCCAGTATGAAAGCACTTGGGCTTTCACACTGGAGTGACAGGAGAGGCGCTTTGTAGGCGCTTTGCAGGATCTATAAAATGCCTGTAAAGCGCCTCAGTGTGAAAGTGGCCTTAAAGCATGCTTCTGATGTAGGCCTTATAGGTGCACCATAAGACAAAGGGATCAGAAACAGAACGAGCGTTGTCCGAGAAAAATTCTGTCAAATGTTTAGCAATATATTTACCATGGTCAGGTGCCTGGAGGATGCGGGGGTTCACACGCCAAATATATGACAAATTAGACAAGTTTTCCTCCTTCACAACAATAGATACAGGAGCGTGGTCAGACCACAATATAGTGTGTATGGAGGAGGAAGACACAGATTGCAATAAAGTTCTATCTACAAAGATCAATTCGTAAAGAGATATTGTGCCTGGGTGAATAAAAAGTATAGTCACGTTCATTTGCGTGCTGACACCTCCAGGTGTCGTATATGTCATCATCATGCAGGAGAGGCTGTAAGGATGGTGGAGATTGTTTGGCCTTGGAGGTGGTATCTAGTTGGTGGTCAGCCGTAAGGTTAAAGTCTCTGCATATCACTAAAGCACCTCTTTTCAGGGTGAGGATCTTGCAAAACATTTACAGGAAGCGAGTTTGGTGGCTATTAGGCATGTACAAGTTAGCTATTGTGTACAGTTTGTTGTTCAGTTCACAGATGACAATCAGGTATTTGCCCTTTGGGTCTGTATGGAGCTCCTGGAGGTTAAAAGCTACTGAGTTCTTAATGGCTATAAGGACTCCTCTTTGCTTTGAAGGTGCTGAGGCCATAAAAATGTGTGGAAAGAATTTGTGGTGTAGGTTTGGGGTATGATCAATGTGAAAATGGGTCTCTTGAATGCACAGGATGTCACCTTTCAGCTTAAGGGCCTCTTTCCATAAAGATTACCTTTTTGCTGGGTGATTAAACCCATTGATATTAAACAATATAACATGGATAACCATTGTCACTAGTTGGGTAAACGATTAAAAAGTACCTCATACTCCTGTAGCAAGTCCAGGGAAGCAGATGTTCAGGTGGCGAAAACCTCTGTAAGGAAGAGCCTGTGTTCGGTAGGTGGATAGCGAGCAAAGCATGGAACAGGATGTAGTCATGGAAGTAGAACTGGACATTGAACAATAAAGGTAGAATCAGAAAAATAAAATCAACAGGAAAAAACATGAGAACCAGTAAATGGTAACATTATAAAAAGGGAGATTCCAACGCAAATCCGTTGGCAGTAAAACTGCACAATACAGTGAGGGGTCAGTTTGCGGGTTAAAAGCTTGAATGTGTCTTGGAAATCAAGTTGCTGAAGAATGATGCAGATAATGAGGTGATCATAGGTTGTGCTTCTTGTTGCAACGCTTGTGGGATACCAGCTGCCAATCATTCCAAGTGTCAAGTTGGGATGGAGAGGATTGGGATGGAGAGGATTGGGATGGAGGTTCCTGCTCAGGGATTATATCCCAGGAATGGAGTAGCTTCAATCCTTCCTCAAGGAAAGAGATCACTGAGGATGTGCCATCTTTTGTAATGGTTAGCTTGGTGGGATAGCCCCAGCGATGCACAAAGCTATGGTTCCACAGGACCTTATTGATTGGTAATAGAGCTTTAATTTTTTGCATGGTACATTGGGACAAGTCTGTGAAAATTTGAATGGATGCATATTTGGCTGGTGGGTGTGAATGTTTGTCAGCATAAATTCATCCTTAATGTGGTAGAAATGCACTCGCATTAATACGTCCCTAGGAACATTATCAGCTAGGAAACAAGGTTTAGGTAGGCGATGAATTCAATCTATCAGTAGTGGAAGGGAGAAAGTCTTTCATAAGTTCACAGGCATACTGTCGCAGTTGAGCAGATGTGATAGACTCGGGGATACCACGCGTCAATAAGGGAGTCATGAGATGTGTAAAATTCCCCCCATTTTTTGCTGTACATGATCTATCCTTCCTCCTAATGGTCCTATTTCAGTTTTAAAGTTCTGAATGCAAGACATTATGTCTGTGTGAAGGGAGCTGAGGAGGGAGACCAGCATGTCCTTTATAGTTGTATCGAGGACGGGCTGGTTGTTAGTAGGGAAAGAGCTAATAGGGTCTATGAGCTCCCTTGTGTCATCTAAAGTGAGTTGTGTGCTGGCAGCCTCAGCCGGGGAGGAATTTGCATCCATCCAAAGTCTGGACTTAGCAGGACTACATGAGGTGGGAGTGGAGATGTTAGGCAAGCTCTGCAGGCAGTTAGGCCGTGATCCGGACACTTGTGAGGAGTTAGGGGATCCTTTGGAGGCAGTCAGTGAGTGGCCGCTGGTGCCATTTTGAGCCTTCTCCTACTCTGCCGGTGGGAAGAAATGTGAGAGTTTCTATGGTTGTGTGGTATTATGGAATTTGCAGGGCATTGCGGTAGGTAGTGCGGGTGTCTAGAAGGCAGCTGGTAATGGTGAGGGGTCTCTACCTCACCTCAATTGGGGAGGATTCCTGGTGCTGGAGCAGAGCTTCTGTCTCGGGTGGCCATTCAGCAGTGCGGTAGCCACGCCCCCCATGCTTCCCTAGTTTAAAGGAAGAGTGTGTTGTATTAAATATATTATATTGATCAATACTTTATGTTATTATAAACAACAATACATTAGTGTTTGTATGCAAGTGGTTTGCCTTGTTTACCTCCCTTTCAGGAAAAGTGTTCCTCAGCTGTACATGGCAAATCAATGAAAATATCTTTAGATAAAACAAGTTTTCCCACTTTGTAAGAAAAAAGTGGAACAAATATTCATATTAATAATGACTTTTTTTTTTTTTTTTTTAATTTTCAGAATAAAATGTTTCTTCAATCTATATAGCTAGGAAACTTGCAAGAATTTGCTGTTTTATTTAATGGATTGGTGCATTGCTCTCCTTCATGTACTGAGAAAATTATTAATGCAGGATGTATATCATCAATGAACTAGATGTCAAAACATAACTAAGAAGAGTGACAGATTTGCAAACAGCCTGTATCTCATAATGACATGGAGTTTTAACATATGTCTTGAGCTTCTAAAAGAGTTGCCATCAGATGTCAAGTTTCAGAGTACTTACTGGAAAGTTACCCTGGATTTAGGTCTTACATATTAATGATCATTCACGTACTTTCAGTTTTAATATATCCTATGCTTTTAGCTTTTAATGTTTGACTTTAACTAAACATTTAGGAGTTCAACATTGTGACCTCTGAGGGCCTAAGTCATAAAATATAGCATCTATCTAAAATGCCCTGAGTGAGGTTATTTTTTTAACTGCATTTTTATATAATTCTTTCATTGAATAAAGATCTAGCTGCAAAATTAATATATGTTAAAAATTGTTGGTTATGCAATAATATACAGTCGTAATGGCTCAAAAGACCAACAAAATTCTCTTAACATGTTTTGGGAAATAATGATATTCACACAAAAGTCTAGTTTAACTCCAGGATGCCGAAATTGCTCGTGTTTGGGTTTCTGTGTTGTCTTTGTGCCTCAAAGTTATAGCAGACCTTCAGTCATTTTTTCAACTTTCCATCTATTAAATCCTCTGCCCTTGTTGTTTTAACTTTGGATACCAAAACATTTTTTTTCTGCCAGTAAATACCTTATACAGCCCACTTTCTGTTTCTTGTCAGATAAAAAGCCTAGGCTTATGACATCATGCACAGGTCTATCTCTCACTGTTGTGAGGGTTTGCCAGGAAGGGAGGGGAAAAAGTCATAAGAGGGCCAATGAGAGCTGCAGGGCTGCAGAGCTGAAGGTGTGCCTCTGTGCAGCTGTGTAAATCCAGGAAGTGAACAGGCAGCAGCTTCAGCTGCCCACGGTTAAATGGATGCAGCCAGACTTAGTGGAGGGAGATTTCTGCAGCATATTTGGCAGAATCACAGTATATATTAAATAATATGCAAAGTGGGTTGGAGGGAAGCTTCAGAATGGCAAAGGTGTTTTTATTACAAATGATGTGAGCAGACTGCAGTTCCTCTTTAAGCTCTAAACCTCTATAGCAATGTCTGTTCTTGAATTAAACACCAACAATGCTATGCTTTCCCTGAAATACTCTAGGTATAAAAATGATAATGCACAGAGCAGGCTGTTTATGAATAATCTGTCCTTTGAATGATAATATGTTTACCAAACCAACGTAAATTATAATAAATTGTGTTATACTTTAAAATGTTTTTGAATGTTTGCAAGTTTAAAAGGTTTTCTTATGTTATTTTTCTTTAACTGTAATAAAATATTTACTTTACAAGTCTACAAGTTTACAAGTTTCTGAGATACAGTGTTTGTAAAGCATACTGGGCTTTTTAATAGGAATGCAAGCAGTGGGTGCTATCTCTGTTTAAAGGGATTGTTAAGGCAGTGCACACAACCACTGCCAGCCCCTCTGCTAAGATTACATGTAGTATATAATATATGCCCTTTTGTAAAAATTCTTCTTTTAAATACCTTTTTTCTTCTCGCTGGTCAGCGGTCATGTGATTGCCCGTCACTCTATTCCTCCGATGTATGTACTAGAGAGGGAGGGGCCGAGATCTCCCTCTGACGTCTGCTGGGTGGTCACATGACTTCCGTTTTAGTATATCGGAAGAAGAAAGTGACGGGCAGTCATGTGACTGCTGCTCGGCGAGAAGAAAAAAAGGTATTTAGAAGAAGAATTCTACAAAACGGCATACAGTGTTTACTACATGTAATCCCAGCAAAGGGGCTGGCAGTGGTTGTGTGTCACGGCCCATAATGCACTGCGTCATTGCAGTACATTGCTGTCTGATGATTGGCCAAGCATGCAATATGACCCGCATGCTTTGGCCAATCACAGCGCCATCAGCACAGAGATCCATAATTGGCCAAAGGAAGGGTGTCTTTGGCCAATCATGGCTCAGGGGAGTAGGTACATGCCCCACATTATATAAGGCCGCCTGCGCGTCGGCCTTGTGTAGTGTGTTCCGGTGGCGTACTTAGAGACAGAGAGAGAGAGAGAGAGAGATTGTTGTTCTATTTCAGTTAGCAATAGCTAGATTGAGCAGGCAGTTGATTAAGCAGCATATCCAACTTCACGGGGTAACAACTTGCGGCTGAGATACGCTACCGGGTGCTCTTTCCCGTCATCACCAACTTGACTTAGTACAGCTCCCAGTCCTAACATGAAGGCGTCTGGGTCCCCATAGGAGTGGAGTTGCCTTGAAGTTGGCCCTGACATCGGGTGGTCATGGCCATGGCGGCCTCTGGGGCATATGAGGAAGTTAAATGCCCCAAATCGTTCCCCAAAATCGTTCTGCGGGTAACTCACGTAGTAATCCCACTCGCACTTGTCGCTTCCCTGAGCCCCAATCCAAGAGGACTTGGGCGGTGGATAAACGTAGCACCTTGCCCCCTGCTACTCTGACTGCAACAGTCTGGCCAGTCCGGGCCGACTGGGGAATCATGTGAGGCTGGATGAGGGTAATCGTAGCCCCGGAATCGCGGAGTCCCTGGGCCGGCTGCCCATCAACCCATACTGCCTGACGATGGTGCTGCCGATTATCTCCAGCAGCAGCTTGGACAGGATCAGCCTCAAAAAGTTTGCCGCACTCTTCCTGAACATCTCGCTGGTTGGGCTCGTTTTGGAAGCAATGAGCCGCTGGTCTGGATTGATGAGCAGTCTCTCGGTACTTCGTGGATCGGGTAGGGCAATATCGCTGCAGATGACCGGTTTGGTTACAGGTATAGCACTTAGGTCTGGTAGAAGGGTTGGGTCGGGCTAAGAGTCTAGAGGCATACCACTGAGGTACTGAAGTTTGGTAAACTGGGGCAAGATAGTGGATAGCGCTCGCTTTCACCTGACCTTCGAGAGTCCAGATATTCATAGACCAAAGTCGCCGCTTGCTGTACAGTCCCTGGTCGCTTATCTTGCACCCAATCCCGTACTACCGGAGGGGTGTGGTTAAAGAACTGTTCTAAGAGTACAAGCTGGGTGATGTCCTCTATGGTATGAGCGTGGCTTCCCTGGAACCAGCCCTTAAGGTTCCGCTGCAGACGATGTGCCCACTCCACGTATGTTATGTTGGTTTGTTTCCGGGATTCTCGAAACTTAATCCGGCTGGCTTTGGGTGTAATGGCAAATCGGGCTAGCAGAGCTTCTTTTACCCGGTCATAATCCTTAGCGTCCTCGTCCTTCAGGGCCCGATACGCATCCGTCGCTCTGCCAGTTAAATTACTTTGGATGCAAATACATGGGGGGCTTCCAACAGCATCTAGGAGGACCATATGAACTCTCCCCTCTTCCCCCCTGTCATTGAGGGCACTATATATGGAGCTAACCTGTGACAAAGGTGAGCTGTATACACACAGGGAGATGATATTAAGGAACGGAGAGACATTTTGTTCTTGAATTAATTGCTTTACCCCACTATTTGACTGCAGTATGGGAATTCCACCTAATAAGTTGCACAACACAAGCCACACACAAGCCTTTGTCTTTGGAGCAGTGTCGTTTGAATTGGATCGTTTGAAAATGAGCAATCCTCTGGCTTGATATGCACTACACTCATGGGAGTACAAGATTGAGACATACAGTCTTGCCTTACAAGAATTCCTGCAGCCAATGATAACAAATATTTTGAAATGTGGCCCTAAAGACATTAATATAACCTGCATTACCATTTCTGCCACCATTACCAAATTCTCTCACCATTACAACCTTTTACAACCATAACTATCTCCTGCCCCACTGCTGGCCTGTCGCCATTACCATCCTGTGATTTGTCCTCTACTGCCCTTTTCTAGTTCTAAGTAAACAGAGACAAAGGGCACAGACTAAATGTAGTAAGAGAAGGTTTTATTTGTAAACTTAAAAACAATTAGTCACTCACACAAATAAAATAAAACAGCAAGCATATGTACGTTCAATCCTTGGAAGCATTCACCCTGGTCTACATCAAACATTCCAGAAAGCAGCACTGTGACCATGTAATGGATACAACTGCTTTAAAGCAAAAAACTGCCAGATTACACAGAAGAACAGTATAGAGGCAGAAAACCCTAAGGAAGGACCTCACATGTGGAGGGAAGGCCAGCGTGCGTGACTACACATTTCAAAGGCCCTCCTTATTTTTCAAGCCTCTTGGCTTGAGATCTTTCCAGATCTAGAAAGGAGCAACAGCAAGAGCAGAAAGAAAACTCTTTAACTCTTGATAACCTAACTTGACTTGTGCAAGGAACTGCAGGTTGTAGTTCTATTCCCAGGCATGAAACTTTGCATGTATGAATATTTATTTTCCATTCTCCAACAGTAAGTGTTTTGTGTGTGCTTTCACATACATTTTCCCTTTTTTTATTTTCTAGCGCTGTAAAGATGCCACGCTATTTTTCCACAGCTGGATCACAGCTGCAATTTTTTTTTTATTCTTCAGTGCTTTTTCTGCATTACCCTTCAAAGTTTCTTGTGAATTCTGGTGATCAAGCATCAAGGTGCCAGACAATTTTTTTTCATAGCTGGTCCTCAGCTGCAACTTTAGTATTTTTTTCTTGTAGGGTCAATCCAATATTGGGCATCAATGGTTCCAACACAATCTGGTGATCAGGCTCTGTCAAGATACCACAGATAATATTAGGCAGCTGGTCCTTAACTACAAGTTTGGTAACCTTTATAACAAAGGCCAGTCTTGCATTGCACCTCAAAATGTCCAGTTTATTTGGGTGATCAGACACCACCGCACATTTTTTTACAGCTGGCCCTCCCTTGATGAATTAATTGTGTTCTCTGCAGGGTAAATCATTGTCTGAGCCTCCTAGGTTTTGGCTTTGTAGAAATTGTAGCAATCATGAAGTACCATGAAAATGATAATGCCACCATGTGCAAATATGTATATATAGTATATATATATATATATATATATATATATATTGTGACAGTATGCGAGGTGAAATACATGACAATCGCTACATTTCACCTCACATTCGGTCCATTGTAAGGGACTGAACGGGAATCCGGTCCGGTTTTTCCAGCCTCTATGGCAGGCTGGATTCTGGTCCTGATGTTCTGGTCCACCAGAGTCCACACTCAGGTGGAAGTTAAAAGACCAGGAAGAGAACACAGCAGGCCTCTGGCCTGAGACTCAGAGGGGAACCTGAGTCAGAGGAGCTCTGTTTGTTGGATTGGAAAATAAAGGTTTGCTTCACCTTGTGTTTTGTGGGTGACGGGACCAGCCCCTCACCGTATAGAGAGCGGTTACTGTTTAGTTTAGTGCCGGACGGCAAGGATTTGATTTACTGTTTTGTTTATTTTGTATGACAATTGCAAACCACTTGTAAATAAAGCTGGCAATACGCCAGGTTTTAAAGAAACTGCCTGTACGCTGACCTTCATTCTGAGAAAAGGTGATCCCCACGAGCTAATCTCCCACACGTGGTGGATTCAGCGGGCACTTTCTAAAGATGGAGGAAATGTTAAAGGCCCTGCTACAGGCCAATGCAGCTCAGTGGGAAACCAACCGCCAAGTCGCAGTACAACAGGAGGCCGCTGCAGCACAACAGGCGGCCGCTATAGCACAACAGGCGGCCCAGCAGGAGATGAACCGGCAGTTCGCAGAGGCTCTGCTAGAACTGAAAAAGGGGTCCGCACCTCCTGTGCCAGTGGAAGCAAAGATGGTACGTGCATCCTACCAACTACAAAAAATTACATCTGCTGATGATGTTGAGGCATACCTTGCGACTTTTGAGAGAGTTGCTGACCGCGAAGGATGGCTAAAAGAGCAGTGGGCGGGTCTCTTGGCCCCATTTCTAACAGGAGAACCCCAAAAGGCCTATTTTGACCTAGAACCCGATAAGGCCCAGGACTATGAGACTCTAAAGACAGAGATACTCGCACGCTCGGGTGTCACCATGGCAATCCGGGCCCAGCGGGTGCATCAGTGGTCCTACGCCAGCAACAAGCCACCCCGTTCACAAATGTTTGACCTGGTCCACCTCACCAAGAAGTGGTTGCAGCCAGAGACCTTGACAGGCCTGCAGATCGTGGAGCGTGTGGTAATGGACCGTTATCTGCGTGCACTCCCTGCTGCTCTGAGGAAGTGGTTAGGACAGGGTGACCCCAAAACTGCAGCCCAACTGGTCGACCTAGTGGAGAGGTACAGTGCTTCTGAGGACTTGGCGAATCCATCTACGCGCCACTTCGGTGTGTCTAGGGGTGCAAGATCTCCCGCCGGTTCTGGTAAGACTGTTCCGGGGTCCAAGAGCTTGGGGAGATTTGATAAGACTGTTGCGATTATGCTTAAATGAAAAGACACATTTCTTTGTTTGCACAGGTCGCATGTACTGCATCATGTCAGAGTCGCATTGAAAAACAAATGTGTGTTATTTCAGTGGATGGCAAGCCACTGACAGCCCTGCTAGACTCTGGTAGTGTGGTGACCCTAGTCAGGAGTGATTGTGTGAACCCCACAAAACTACACCCCAGTACTATTGGGGTAATTTGCATCCATGGGGACACTCGAGACTACCAGACAGCGGTGGTTGAGGTTGATACCCCCTTGGGCAGTGTAACACATTCAGTGGGGGTGGTACCTTCACTGCTTCACGAAGCTTTAGTGGGAAGAGATTTTCCCCATTTCTGGAAATTATGGGAGAGCAAGAGGAGGCTGGTAGATAGAGCTCCCCCTGCTGGGGAAGCACAGGAACTCTCACTCTCACCAGACCCTTTTTGCCAGGGGAAGGAGATGCTGTTGGTGGGATCGAGGAAGCTGGAGACCCTCTTCCTTTCCCTGTCATGGCTGGGGAGCCGGAGGACCTGGAAGCTAGCTCCCAGCCTGAGGGTAACGAACAGGAGAACCCCACTGACCCTGACATTGAGAGTAGCCAAAATGTGGTACCCGATTTAGAGGTCAGGAGAGAGGATTTCTGTACTGAGCAACTACGAGAGGCCACCCTCATGAGAGCCAGGGAAAACGTTAAGATGTTGGATGGAGAACCGGTGGATCCTAATTGGGTGGTGTCTTTCCCCTACATGGCAATTAAAAACAATTTATTGTATCGAGTGATAAAACATGGAGAGGACGAGGTAGAACAGCTACTAGTTCCCAAACCCTTCCGCAGGGTGGTGCTAGACCTGGCCCATGGTCATGTAAAGGGGGGGCATCTCAGTGTTGAAAAAAACAGGGAGAGAATTGCCCAGAGATTTTTCTGGCCCGGGTTGCATGCAGATGTCAAGGAGTACTGCGAATCGTGCCCCGAGTGTCAAATGTCAGCACCGTCACCCCATTTTCGCAGCCCTCTTGTTCCTCTGCCAATAATCGAGGTCTCCTTTGAGAGGATTGGCATAGACCTGGTGGGGCCGGTTGGGAAATCTGCTTGCGGTCACCAGTATATTCTGGTGATTCTGGACTATGCGACTCACTATCCTGAGGCCATACCCTTGCGCAATACCTCTGCTAAGGCTATCGCCAAGGAATTGGTCCATGTCTTTAGTTGACTGGGGATCCCAAAAGAGATCTTAACCGATCAGGGCGCCCCCTTTATGTCCAAGGTTACCAAGGAGCTTTGTAAGTTTTACAAAATCTCCCATCTCCGTACCTCTGTCTATCACCCCCAAACGGATGGTCTGGTCGAAAGATTTAATAAAACTTTGAAAAGTATGCTGAAAAAGGTGGTCGACAAAAATGGGAAAAACTGGGATTTTTTGCTGCCATATCTCATGTTTGCAATACGTGAGGTTCCGCAGGTGTCCACAGGCTATTCCCCCTTTGAACTCTTGTATGGTAGGCATCCCAGGGGGCTGCTAGATGTTGCCAAAGAAACATGGGAAGGTGAGGCAACCCCATATAGAAGCATCAAAGAACATGTCTCCTTGATGCAGGATCGAATCGCAGCTGTCCTACCCTTGGTGCGGGAACATATGGAGGGAGCCCAGGAGGCCCAAGTGCAGGGTCCGTACTTTCAGCCCTGGGGACAGAGTGTCGGTATTGGTTCCCACGGTGGAAAGTAAGTTATTAGCCAAGTGGCAGGGTCCTTTTGAGGTTGTCGAAAGGGTGGGGGAGGTAAACTACAAAGTCTACCAGCCAAGGAAAAGGAAACCACACCAAATTTACATGTGAATCTCCTAAAACCCTGGAAGGACAGAGAGACTTTACTGGCCACGTCCCCGCCTCCAACCGACCGGGTACCCGTGACACCTGATGTTCCCATCACGGATACCCTGTCCGTGGCACAACAAAGTGACGTTAGGGCGTTTGTGTATAAAAATAGAGACTTTTTCTCCCCCTTAGCCGGACTGACCAACATGATCCAACATGACATAGTGACGGAACCAGGGGTTCGGGTAAATGTGAAGCCATATAGAATCCCAGAAGCCAGGAGTGAGGCAGTCGCAAAAGAAATTAAAAACATGTTGGAGTTAGATGTGATAGAAGAGTCCCACAGTGAGTGGTCGAGCCCCATAGTACTGGTCCCAAAACCTGATGGCACTATCAGGTTTTGTAATGACTTTCGGAAACTCAACAGTGTGTCCAAGTTCGATGCATACCCGATGCCCCGGGTCGACGAACTTGTGGACAGGTTGGGACAGGCTCGCTATATAACGACCCTAGACCTAACAAAAGGCTATTGGCAAATACCGCTAACTGAATCGGCCAAGGAGAAGACTGCCTTTTCCACTCCTGAGGGCTCGTTTCAGTACAAGCAGATGCCTTTTGGTCTGCATGGGGCCCCTGCATCATTCCAACGAATGATGGACAAAACTTTGAGACCACATCGCTGGTATGCGGCTGCTTATTTGGACGATGTGGTCATCCACAGCCCAGATTGGGAATCGCACCTGCCACGGGTACAGGCGGTGGTAGATTCCCTTAGGGAAACAGGCCTCACGACTAACCCAAAGAAGTGTGCCGTAGGCCTAGAGGAGGCTAAGTATCTTGGCTACGTTATTGGCCGGGGACTTCTCAACCTCAGACCAATAAGATTGAGGCAATTCAAAAATGGCCCCAACCCGTAAACAAGAAACAAGTTCGGGCCTTCCTATGCATTACAGGATATTACCGATGGTTTATACCTGACTTTGCCACCATTGCCGTCCCTCTGACTGACCTGACGAAGGGCAGAGGGTCTGTCATGGTCAAATGGAACCCTGAGGCCGAGAAAATAAAACAGGCTCTTTGTGCACTACCGTTGCTGGTGACCCCGGACATCACAAAGGAGTTTTTTGTACAGACAGATGCCTCTGAGGTGGGCCTAGGGGCCGTACTGTCGCAGGACAGAAATGGTGAGGAGCACCCGGTTGTATACCTGAGCCGGAAGCTGAACAAGCACAAAAGGAACTATGCCATTGTTGAAAAGGAGTGTCTCGCCATTAAATGGGCCTTAGACTCCCTGAGGTATCATCTACTCGGGAGGTCATTTAGGCTGGTCACTGACCATGCTCCCCTGAAGTGGATGTGTGACAATAGGGAGAAAAATTACCGTGTGACAAGGTGGTTCCTGGCTTTACAGCCCTTTAAATTCACGGTTGAGCACAGGCCGGGCAAACTCCAGGTTAATGCCGATGCCCTCTCACGTGTGCACTGTATGGCTGGGTCAAGTGCTCAGCCGCAGGGGCTTGAGCAGAGGGGGAGGATATGTGATGGTATGCGAGGTGAGATACATGACAATCGCTACATTACACCTTGCAATCGGTCCATTGTAAGGGACTGAACGTGAATCCGGTCCGGTTTTTCCAGCCTCCATGGCAGGCTGGGTTCCGGTCCTGATGTTCTGGTCCACCTGAGTCCACACTCAGGTGGAAGTTAAAAGACCAGGAAGAGAACTCAGCAGGGCTCTGGCCTGAGACTCAGAGGGGAACCTGAGTCAGAGGAGCTCTGTTTGTTGGATTGGAAAATAAAGGTTTGCATCACCTTGTGTTTTGTGGGCGACGGGGACCAGCCCCTCACCGTATAGAGAGCGGTTACTGTTTAGTTTAGTGCCAGACGGCAAGGATTTGATTTACTGTTTTGTTTATTTTGTATGACTATTGCAAACCACTTGTAAATAAAGCTGGCAATACGCCAGGTTTTAGAGAAACTGCCTGTACGCTGACCTTCATTCTAAAAAAAGGTGATCCCCACAAGCTAATCTCCCACAATATATATATATATATAAATATACACACACACACAGTATATATAAATACATATATATATTATTACAGTAAAGAATTTTTTCTTTTCTATCATGTGTTTGTCTTTCTTTTATACATGTAACAATTCAAATAGCATATACTCTACAGCAGTGTTTCTCACCTCCAGTCCTCAAAGCGCCCCAACAGGTCATGTTTTCAGGATTTCCCTCAGATGAAACGGCCGTAGTAATTACTAAGGCAGTGAAACTGATCAAATCACCTGCGCAAAATAATGAAAAACCTGAAAAATATGACCTGTTGGGGTCGCCTTGATGACTGGAGTTGAGAAACACTGCTCTATAGCATGCAGTATATATTAGGCCTGCCGTTTCAAGCCAAGTAGGTGCTGGCCTGACCCCATAAAGTGGGGAAGAACCCTCCATAAAAATAAAAATAAACTAGAACAAAGAGCCAGGTATCCCATCCCAGTACCAGAGGTCCATTGAGGAGCAATGAATCCATGGGTCCCATGTCTTATCAAATTTCGATTTGGTTTTATGAAGGGTACATGTACAGAACATTGGATAACTTACCCAATTTGGTTTATGCTGTAAGCTGTAGAAATGTTAGTTTTTTTCCAGTACTTTGCTACTGCTACCCTGACAGCTTGAAATATATAAGAAATTATGTGTTTCTCATATTATAAATTCTTATTTAAAATATGAAATTTTTAGGGCATTGCCACCAGATATGATACAATGTTCCTGCTTAGCCTCGGCTTATTAAACATAGAGAGTCTATTGGGAACTATATACTGCATCAACAAGGTACTTTGAATCTATTATTGATGTATGAATTGACATACTTATTAGGTTGCCAAAAAATCCTGCATGTCCCATGACATGCCCAAGTCTTGTTCCAATTGCATTACCGGTATATAGAAAATATTTTCACTAAATTATGTAAGTGTATTATATATGACAGATATACAAACTCTTAATGAGTCCCTAGCTCTACACATGGCCTCAGATGTGGTTGTGGAAGTGGGGTGCTTGGTAATTTAATTTTTGATCTATGATAAGACCATTTGGAAATATTGAATAATTTTAAAAGGGACATTCTACGTTCCTTTTTTTCTTATTTTAAATAATTTTTATTGAAATTTTCTAGACAGTTGGAAGATTAAAAAATATAACATCATTACAGACAGCTGTAACACAATACAGACAACTTTTCGGGAAGAATACTAACATCGTTTAACCTACACGACCAAAACCACAGGTTACCCCAAAATGAGAACATAAAACAGGTAAAAAATGAAAACAAATAAATAAAACGCCCCCTAAGAGCAACTAAAGGGAAGTTCAGGACCTTCCCTTCGCCCTCCCCCCCAAAGGGGGAGAAGGGAGGGGAGATACCTTGGTGTCAACTGTCCCGTGCTCCATGAGAACTGAACATTCTGGAAGTACTGTTATACCATATATGAAAACCTTTCCATTGAAAGATGCATTTATTGCATCACTATTTGTAGTGTCTCTCTCCCCACCGGAGATTGGGAGAGAACAGAGGAAGAAATTAGTCAGAAAAAAGGAAGAAGAAGTAGAGGATAGGAGAAGAGGGTAGGATACCAGAGAAAATCATGCACTCTATGTTGTGGACTTGTCTGAACCCTTGCTACTCACAAAGGGTCAGACAGATATTTGATCCAGGGTTCCCAGATCATTTTGAATCAAGCTTGCTCATCTAACAGGATCGCCAGGCGTTCATTTACCATAATCCAAGAGAGTGTCATGGAAATCCCCTATTCAGCCGCCGCAGCCCTGCGCGCATGCGTGGTGGAATGGCGCTTCGGCGCACGCGCTTGCGCGAACGGCGCACGCACGTGCGCAATGGTGCGCGAATTGCGCACGCACATGCGCAATGGCGCACCAATCAGAACTCTGACAGGCCTATTTAAAGAAACCTAGTGGCGCTGACAGGTTGCTGGTTTGTCGTCAGCTTCCTGCCTTGTACCTGGTTTCCTGTATACACGTCTGAACCTTTGTTGTGACCCGGATCGACCTGACTACGCTGCTTCTCTCCTGGACCTGACCTTTGGCTTGCCTCTCGGACCTCTTCTGCCTGCCCGCTGTGTTTGACCCTCAGCCTGTGACTCAGACTTTCTAACAATCTCCAATCCCTGATCTCCTGCTTGTATTCCGGATTTGCTACTTGCCTCCAGCTCTGATTACCTGCTTCGTATTCCTGGACTGATCACTTGTCTACTGTGTTAGACCCTCGGCCTGCACCCTCAGTACCTGTTTCTACATCCAGTATCTGGACTCAGCCTACCCGCTTGGCCCCTGTAGTGCCCTGGACTTGTGTCTTTGTTTGGATCTTGTGAGAGCCCTCATCAGCCTGGTGTTAGGCCATCAGCCTGTTCCTGGTCACCCGATCCTCTACCAAGACTTCCTCACCTGCTGGTAGCCAGTGCCTCTTCGTGCCATCCTCTCCCTGTTCCACCTCCAGGGGGCGGAGTGCGCAAAGTCGCAAGGGTGAACCACTCTCGGCATCTCGGCCTCGGTAAGTACACCCGTGACAGAGAGCTTAGATTTCACTAGATTTAATGGGATTAGGGGTGTTCTCCATGACCTGGCGATCGCTATCCTGGCTGCCGTAAAGATGAAAGCTATGAGTTTCCCTGCCTGTCTTGGAGTTCCATCTATCGGTCGTCCCAGAAGAGCTTGTTGTGGAGCTTTGCATAAGTTTACCTGAGTAAAGAGGGGTGGCTGTGGACGTGGTATACTTGGATTTTGCAAAAGCGTTCGATACAGTTCCCCACTCACGGCTCATGTGCAAGGTAAAGTCTACAGGATTGGAAATATCAGTTTGTAAATGGATAGAAAACTGGCTAAAAGACAGAATTCAGAGAGTAGTGGTTAATGATTCTTACTCTGAATGGTCCAAGGTTATCAGTGGTGTACCCCAAGGTTCAGTGCTGGGACCCTTACTTTTTAATATGTTTATAAATGATATTGGGTCTGAGATCAAAAGTAACATTTCTGTCTTTGCAGATGACACCAAGCTATGCAGTGGAATAACGTCCTTACAGGATGTCGCCAATTTACAAGCCAACCTCAATGCTCTGTCTAATTGGGCGACTATGTGGCAGATGAGGTTTAATGTTGATAAATGTAAAGTTATGCACTTGGGGGCTAAGAATATGAATGCATCATACATACTAGGGGGAGTACAACTGGGGGGATCCGTAGTGGAGAAGGATCTGGGGGTTTTGGTAGATCATAAGCTCAATAATGGCATGCAATGCCAAGCTGCGGTTTCCAAAGCGGGCAAAGTCCTTTCTTGTATTAAGAGAGGTATGGTCTCCAGAGAGAGAGAGATATCATTTTGCCCCTGTTCAAATCATTAGTAAGACCTCATCTGGAATATGCAGTTCAGTTTTGGGCCCCAGTTCTCAAAAAGGATATTGGGGAACTGGAGAAAGTGCAGAGAAGGGCAATCAAACTGATAAGAGGGATGGAGGAGCTCAGCTATGAGGAAAGATTAGAGGAACTGAATTTATTCACTCTTGAGAAGAGGAGATTAAGGGGGGATATGATCAACATGTACAAATATATAGGGGGTCCATATAGTGAACTTGGTGTTAAGTTATTCACTTTACGGTCAACACAAAGGACAAGGGGGCACTCTTTGCGTCTAGAGGAAAAGAGATTTCACCTCCAAATACGGAAAGGTTTCTTCACAGTAAGAGCTGTGAAAATGTGAAATAGACTCCCTGCAGAGGTGGTTCTGGCCAGCTCAGTAGATTGCTTTAAGAAGGGCCTGGATTCTTTCTTAAATGTACATAATATAACTGGGTACTGACATTTATAGGTAAAGTTGATCCGGGGAATATCCGATTGCCTCTGGGGGGATCAGGAAGGAATTTTTTCCCCTGCTGTAGAAAATTGGATCATGCTCTGCTGTTTTTTTTTGCCTTCCCATGGATCAACTGTGGGTATAGAATTGGGTATACGGGATTTTACGATAGTTCTTTTTTTTTTTTTATGGTTGAACTGGATGGACTTGTGTCTTTTTTCAGCCTGACTAACTATGTAACTATGTAAGTCAATAAATAAAAATTATAGATACGGATCTGAAAGCATTTCACCTTGGGGCAGGGCCACCATATATGTAATACTGTGCCTACCATCCCACATTCACGGAAGCAGGAAGAGGAGGCTCCTGGGACATACGCTGCTATTCTCGTAGGGACCATCTCATTAATACCTTGTAGTTAGCTTCAATCAAGGAGGTATTTATGTATGATCTTGACGCACACTGTGACATTTTGAGCCATTCATCCATTTCAAAGGTTTCACCTAAGTCCTGTTCCCATTTCGTTATATAGAACAGTTTTGCTGACTTGGAAACCAGTACTGCATAAAGCTTAGAGATATGCCCAGTGTTCTTATCAAAAGTCCTGCACAAATACTCCATTGATGTGGAAGTGGTGATGTCAGATGTACACTATAAGAGTTTTAAAAAATTAACAATTTGAACATAGCAATAAAATTCAGAGTTTGGGAGTTGATATTTGTCCCACAGGGTGTCCTTAGACAGGATACCTCTGTGATCACAGAGATCAGCAATGCGTAATAAGCCTTTGTTAGTCCACCAAGCAAAGGTGTGGGGATGGAGACCTGGAGTGAATACTGGGTTATGGACCAAAGGGGTATGAGGCGACTTGAAACCGTGAGGCTTTACAAGTCTGTCCCACAAATGTAGTGAAAATGAAAGCGTCGGACACATTATGACCTGCCTGTCTTTTGGTTGCAGCCACATTAAATGACTAATCGGTCTTGTTGGATATAAGGAGGATTCCAGTTTCATCCAGGTAGGTGGCGGTGATGAGGAATGAAACCGTATTAATTGGGCCAATTGTGCTGCTCGGTAGTATGTAGCTAGGTCCGGGACACCCTGGCCACCCAGTAACTTTGGTGTGTATAGGGTGCGTTTTTTCACTCGAGGTCTCTTGTTCCCCCATATACATTTCAGAACCTTATTTTGGAATTTGTGTAGGTCAGGCATGGAAATCTGGATGGACAGTGCTCTGAATAAGTATAACAACCTAGGCAAAAGGTTCATCTTTATAGTGTACAGTCTGCCAAACCATGACGGTGGATTGCGTTCCCATCGTTGAAGATCTGCCATAATCTTTTTATACTGTATAATGGGGGATAGTTTGTCAAATATAGCTTGTCTATAGTGGGAGTCAGAAAGATGCCTAAATATGGGGAAAGGTTCAGGGCAGCCGATTTAGTATGATTAATAGTGAGGCCCGAGACAATGGAGAAGTGCCGCATTACCCGAAGAAGAGTTGGGAGTGACGTAACCAGAGAGGTGAGTAATAGGAGAATATCTTCAGCAAAAAGCACATTTGTGCTCTAGGTCTCCGCAATGTTTCCCTTTGATGTCAGGATGGTTCCTAAGTTTGATAGCCAGGGGTTCTAGGGCCAATATAAATACAATTGGGGATAGGGGACACCCTTGTCTAGTTCCCCTATGAATGTCTAATTGATGTGAGCTATAACCCTTCACCAGTATCCTAGCTGTGGGTCCATTATAAAGGGTTCGTAAGACCGTCAAAAACCATAGGCAGAATCCATAACCCTTTAGAACATAAAACAAATAGTCCCATGATAAGGAATCAAATGCCTTGCAGAGATCTAATGACAGCATCATAGCCTTCCTGGGTCCCCAATTGTCCCAGTTGGACTGCACCACAGATATAAGATCCATTAGCCAAAGGGTCTCATCTGGGGCTTGGCGATTGGGCACAAACCCTACCTGGTCTGGATGGATATAACTCGCCAAGAAAGTATTCATTTGATTTGCTAACACCTTAGTCATCAGCTTAAGATCCATGTGAGATTGGGCGGTAGTTGTTACAGTCCCCATGATCTTTCCCAGGTTTTGGGATTACGTGGATAAGAGCTGAATTTTCATGATTGGCCAAGGAAGAGCCTTTCTTCGGGTCATTAAAATACGAGCAGATATGAGGTGTCAGCAATTCGGAAAACTTTCTAAAATAATGACCCGAGAATCCATGAGGACCAGGTGCCCTCGAGGGATGTAGGCTCTTGATGGCTGCTTTGATTTCCCCCTCTGTGAAATCTTCCTCCATTAGCTCTACATGCTCTTGTGACATCTTAGGTAGAGGGATGTCTCTGAAAAACTTGTCCGCTAGTGCTATGGGAAAGGCCGTCGGTGAAGCGTACAATTTATAATAATAATCGTAAAATTCTTGGACCACTGAGTGTGGGTTCTGGGTCACTTTGCCATCCCGTAAGCGTAGCTTTGGAAGGGCGGGATTGTAAGGACTAGGAAAAAGTTTCCTGGCAAGTAGGGTGGTCGGCCTATCTCCCATCATGTAAAATCTATTCCTTGACCAACGAAAATATTTCTCTGCTTTAGTAGTAAGGCCATTATTTAGCGCCGTGCGAGCTGCGCCGATTTTATGCCTCAGGTCTGATTGGGGATTGTTTTTTTTTGTTCGCGTGAAATCACATGTAGGGCATTTTCTTGTTGTTGGATTGTTTTGCCCCATACACACGATCATTTTTAATGTCATTTTTAAAACTGACGTTTTTCTTGTCATTTTTTTTCTTGTTTCCTCCCAAGCCTGTCTTGCGTACACACCATCATTTTAAAAAATGTTCAAGCAAAGTGCAGTGACGTACAGCACGTACGACGGCACTATAAAGGGGAAGTTCCGTTCGAATGGCGCCACCCTTCATGTTAGTAAAGTTTGTTGAGAGACGATTCGCTCTTTTCAGTCTTGTGCTTTTCAGTCCGTTACTGCGTGACGAATGTGCTATCTCCATTACGAACGCTAGTTTTACCAGAACGAGCGCTCCCGTCTCATACTTGATTCTGAGCATGCGCATTTTTTTTCACGTCGTTAAAGCATACACACTATCGTTTTTCACGTCGTTAAAAAAAACGACATGAAAAACGACGTGAAAAAAGAGAGCATGTTCGAAATTTTTAATGGCTGTTTTTCACGTCGTTAAAAATGCTCTGGAGCATACACACGATCATTTTTAATGGCCATTTTTTTTAATGGCATTTTTAATGGCATGAAAAATGATCGTGTGTATGGGGCATCTGGGTATGCATGCGTTTACTCCTTGCAGAAAGCTGAATCAGCTTTCCGCGAATAGTAGCTTTGTGCGCAGCCCAATTAATACTAGGGGAGATGTCTTTGGCTCGATTTTCAATGAAATATTGTCGAATGGCCGATTCTATTTCATTGAAAATAATGGGGTAATTTAGCAAAGCAGCATTGAGATGCCATGCGGTGGGTTTTGGTTTAGTCCCCAGGTCTGATAGGGAAACTTGCACCGACAATAGTCTGACCATGACGTCGTCAGTATCTTAGCTGATTTAATTAAGGGGAGAGATTGCGATGGGGGTAAATAAATGATCTATTCTAGAGTACGTCTTATGTACTTGAGAATAATGTGTGTAATCCCTAGTTGTTGGATGGAGATCTCTCCATACATCTATTAGGTCATAGGAGTGCAATAACCGAGCCAATTTCTATGTTCCTTTTTTAACCACTTAAGGACCGCCGCACGCCGATGTAAGTCGGCAGAATGGCACGGCTGGGCACAAAGGCGTACAGGTACGTCCCCTTTAAGATCCCAGCCTTGGGTCACGAGCGCACCTCCAGCGGCGCGCTCGCGAACCGGTCCTCTTCTCCATGACCATCCCCGCGGGAACAGCGGACCCGATCGCCGCCGGTGTCCCGCGATCGGGTCACAGAGAGGAAGAACGGGGAGAGGTAAGTGCAAACAAACCTCTCCCCGTGCTTCCTAGTGAACCTGTCACTGATCGCCTGTTCCCTGTCAAAGGGAACAACGATCAGTGACGTCACACACTAAGCCACGCCCCCCCACAGTAAGAAACACACATCAGGGCAGACTTAACCCCCTGAGCGCCCCCTCTTGGTTAATCCCTTCACTGCCAGTGTCATTTTTATAGTAACCAGTGCATTTTTATAGCACCGTTCGCTGTAAAAATTACAATGGTCCCAAAATAGTGTCAAAAGTGTCCGATGTGTCCGCCATATTGTCGCAGTCACGATAAAAATTGCTGATCGCCGGCATTACTAGCAAAAAAAAATATTAATAAAAATGCAATAAAACTATCCCCTATTTGGTAGACGCTATACATTTTGCGCAAACCAATCAATAAACGCTTATTGCATTTTTTTTTTAACAAATATATGTAGAAGAATACGTATCGGCCTAAACTGAGGAAAAATTTTTTTTTATATATATTTTTTGGGGATATTTATTATAGCAAAAAGTAAAAAATATTGCATTTTTTTTCAAAATTGTCGCTCTATTTTTGTTTATAGCACAAAAAAAATCACAGAGGTGATCAAATACCACCAAAAGAAAGCTCTATTTGTGGGGAAAAAAAGGACGCCAATTTTGTTTGGGAGCCACGTCGCATGACTGCGCAATTGTCAGTTAAAGCGACGCAGTGCCGAATTGTAAAAAGTGGCCAGGTCTTTAAGCTGCATAATGGTCCGGTCCTTAAGTGGTTAATAAATCTAGGCCAAGCACTCCAATACTAAATAGCCTATGCAACAGAAGCCCCTCTTGACCAACTGAAACAACAACAATCTAAGGTCTTGGTAAAATTATAAGTTGGACTCAAGGATGTATGATAAGAACTGAGTGTGTATTTGTGTATTTGCCCCCTAACTATCCCACACTAATGCCGCGTACACACGATCATTTTTCCCGTCGGGAAAAATTAAATTTTTGTTTTTAACAAGAAAAACGACCGTGTGTGGGCTTTTTGTCATTTTTCCCGACGGGAAAAACGGCATTAATCACGACGAGAAAAATTAGAACATGCTCTAATTTTTCTCGTCGTGATTCCCGTCGTTTTTTTCCGCTGCAGTTTTCCCATAGGGAAACACTGCCGGGGAGCCCACACACGGTCGTTTTTCTCGACCAAAAAAAAAATGTCGGGAAAAACGGACGTGTGTAGGGAACCAAGCCGTTCCCTCATTTTTCCCGTCGATTTTCTCGACGGTGTTTTCACCGTCGAGAAAATCGATCGTGTGTACGCAGCATAAGAGAGTCGTTGATAATGTGGGGCACAGGATAGTCAGTTGTAATCTAGGATTGCACATTAATGAGTTTATAGTTAGTGGGGAAACCAAGAACCATTGAGTGTATGGGCCTCTTGTTGCAGTTTGAGCCAGTTGTGCAATTTGTGCTTCTAGGTGATATTTGAAGTGAATGTAAATTTAAATAAAAAAATAAATAAAAATAAATAACAAACATGTCTATACTTACCTGCTCTGTGCAATGGAATTGCACAGAGCGGCCACAAACCTCTTCTTTTCGGGTCCCCCGACGGTGCTCATGGCCCCTCCCCTCTGCCCAGTACCCCCATGGGGGCACTTGTGCGTGCTCGCACCCGAGCCCCGCTGCTGCATCCATTGACACAAACAGCGTGACTCGCCCCACCCCCTGCTCTCGCGTCACTACAGTAGCTTTGATTGACAGCACTGGGAGCCAACGGCAAAGCCAGCGAGACCTGGAAGTGAGCCGGAAGTGAGAGGAGAGAAGAGCTGCAGATGTGCACAGCGATGGATCGAATGATCACTGTAATAATGTCACTGGTCCCCAGAAAAGTGTCAGTTAGTGTCTAATTTGTCCATCGCAATATCACAGTCCTGCTATAAGTCGCTGATCATCGCCATTCATAGTAATTACCATTACTATTGGATATATTTTATAACAGAAAGTAAAAAATATTTTTTTTTTCAAAATGGTTGTTCTTTTTTTGTTTATAGCACAAAAAATAAAAACCACAGAAGTAATCAAATAGTGGCGCACGATCGTGCAATTGTCAGTTAACCTGTTCCCGACTGCCTGCCATACATATACTGCGGCAAGGCAGCTCTATTGCGCAAAATCAAGTACCTGTACGTTATTTTGTCAATAGCCACGGGGGGCACGCGTGCAGGCGGAGGTGCAATTGCGCACTGATTGGGCACAGGGGGAGCCAATCTGCGGGCTCGGCGGACCTGCTGTCTGTCGGCCACCTGCGATCAGGAGCCCATTCCCCCCACAGTAAGAAAGCACAATTAGGGAATACACTTAACCCTTTGATCGACCCTGATGTTAACCCCTTCCCCCTCAGTGTCATTTATACAGTGTCAGTGCATATTTTTAGCACTGATCACTGTAATAATATCACTGGTTCCCAAAAAAGTGTAGGTTAGGTGTTCGATCGTGTCTCAGTCCTGCAAAGAAAAAGGCTGATCACCGCCATTACTAGTAAAACAAATGAAAATAAATAAAAAGTCCATAAATCCCCCAATTTGAAGATGCTATAACTTTTGCGCAAACCAATCAATATACGCGTATTGGGATTTTTTTTTTACCAAAAATATGTAGTAGAATACATATTGGGATAAATTGATGAAGAATTTTTTTTTTATTGGATATGTTTTATAGCAGAAAGTAAAATATATATATATTTTTTTTCAAAACTGTCATTTTGAGAGCTGGGCTGATTGTTTTGTTTGACCTGGATGGATGCCTTCTTTATCTATTATGTGCAATTGACCACTCATAGCCTGAGTGTAAACATGCACTGGTAAGCTGCAGATGTGGGTGCATAGCACTGGATGTTGTTTTCCTGGTTGAAGTCAAATTTTCTTCTTTTATTCCGCATTAATAACATCTGGAAATGTTAGTTTTTTTCTTTAAATCTGATGACACCTTTGCTGGATTCTTCTCCTGGAGACTTGAATGTTTGTACTTATTAGGACTGTAATATTTAACTTCCTATTGTCTAAGTCAATGTTCCACAACTCCAGTCCTTAAGTACCCCCAACAGGTCATGTTTTCAGGATTTTCCTCAGATGAATCAGCTGTGGTAATTACTAACGCAGTGAAACGGATCAAATCACCTATGCAAAATAATGGAAAGCCTGCAAACATGACCTGTTGGGGCTACTTGAGGACTGGAGTTGAGAAATATTGGTCTAAGTGGTTGGTGCATATATAGTTTTCACACTATTTATTTGTGCATTATGAGAATGTTACCATTTTTTAAAAATTTATGTATGTGTAAGTTGGAGGTTATCACTAGATTGAGTATATCACATGTTTTGCACTGTTTATTTGTCTGCATTAGCACTACATGTTTGTACACATAAGGTACATGGAGTCTGTACAATTGAACTGCTTTTTTTTTTTTATATAATACACTCTAAAATGGTAAAATATGCCTCATTTCTCCCTCTTCAATTGTGGCCTATTTAAAAATGCTTACATGATGTGAAATGAGTCTTTACAATATTTCTGGCTGTTGTTTCTGAAGTAATATGCTCTTATTTTTATCTAATGACAAAACCTGCCTCTGATCAGATCTATACTAGTGTCCCCAGTAGTTTAGGGTTCCCAAAAACATAGCATTAGCGGGATCAGCCTAGATACTTGCTAGCACCTGCTTTAGCCCACCCAAGTGTAGTATCAATCGATCACTGTCACTTACAAAACACAACACACATAACTGCAGCATTGGCAGAGTCAGGCCTGATCCCTGCGAACGCTAACAGTTTTTTTGGTAGCAAATGAAGCAGTCGCTGACAATCAGGTGCTCTTTTTGTCTTGAGTCGCACTAGTTATACCTATAAATTTAGAGTCCAAAATGTCCAAACAGAGGTACACTAGTGAAGAGGCCTACACGTTGCTGAGCATGACAGATGAGAGCAAAGGGGAAGCTGCCTCACTGGCAGATTCAGGCTCAGTATACGAACCAGTAGAAAGCATCGGCACCCTGACAGATAGCTCTGACGACAGGGTAACACACATAGAAATAAGTTGGCGCTTGCACCAGGCTCAGTGTTAGCACACCAGCCTATTTAACAAATGGGGGATGGGGACAATCAGGGGGAATTTTAAAAAAGGGACTGATAAAAAGTCCATAAAGTCAGTGTAATAGTACCTTGAAGGCAGCCCAGTGTAAGATAAGAAGTGACTTCTGGAACGGCTGAGGATAAAACACAGACGCCACTCTAAGTGCAGTATAACAGTAAATTTAATTCACAAATGGGTATAAGTACTCACAAGAGTAAGGTAGTAACAGGCATTTAGGCACAAATTGCCAAGCATCCGTGAATCTGCTTGCTGGTGACTTCAGAACGGGCTGCGCCGGTGGTCACTGACACTTCCTGGATCTGGAACACACAGGGAGCTGAGGGATGACGTCACTTTCAGATTGTGAAGAACCAATAGGCGACACGTTTATGGAGCATGTGCTCCTTCTTCAGGCCTAATGGGGCCTGAGTGTAGGTGTAATAATTTGCTTGCAGTGAAGTGGAGGGATAAGCGGAATGTTTTCGTTCTGTCCTCCCTTCATGCAGATACGACAGTCCATTTCCAATGGCGACTGGTGTTGTGGAGAAACCCCCCTGTGTCCACGAATACAACCTTTAATATGGGATGGGGTGGACTTCAATGACCAGTTAATGGCACCGTACTTAATTGCCTGTAAGACGCTGGTATAAAAAAGTGTCTGTATATCTTTTTTAATTGGATGTGCTGAATGTGCTATACAAAGCATCAGGACGAACTGGATCTTTCCTTAAATTCCAGGAAGAGATTGTCACAGATGGTGCTGTGCCCCAACTTCCCAATGCAAATGCAGTGAGCATGAGAGGCATTTTCCGTATGTCCACCCTGGTACCCCTACCCAACGATCACCCCAAAGAAGATGTCGTGTCTGTGGAATATAGGCGTGCCATCCGCTACTATTTTCCCTCCTGTCTTGGCCAACCCGGTCTCTTCATCAGTGAATGTTTCCAACGCTACAACACACTACACTACAGTATTAGCGTAGGGTACAGCATGGCACAGTCTAGGGTACACTTTCATAGGGTCTCCAAAGATGCCATCGCATTTTGAGAGACCGAACCTGGAACCGTTACAGTTACAAATAAAAGAGTCAATAAAAAAAATAAAAAAAGAGTAAATAATAAATAAATAGATATATAAAATAAAAAAGCCAAAAAATGTTGTTTTATTGTTCTTCTCTCTCCATTCTCTCTCTATTGTTCTGCTCAGTTTTCCATTATGTTTTAACTGCAATGTTTTATTGTTACTGTATTTTATCATGTTTTCGTTTCAGGGATGTAATTGTTTTAAACAGTGCAGCGCTAATAATTAGTGATCATAAATTAATATGAAAGTATATAATCACATATACCAAAAGAGTAAATACATAAATAGGAGAATGTCCTATAGGTGATCCACTCAATGCGCAAAAAATACCAAATATTCAAACTTAATCACAGAATGTTTTATAACAAAAACAGTATAATACTGCTAATGGGCATATCATATGGTGGATCAGTACAAACGTTATCCCTGAAAGAGAACAGAATATATGTCGTGCTCCAATGTGAGGAGTCCATATATCAATGTCTATAAATAATGGAAGTAGAAGTATCCCAGGGAAGGAGGATGTTGAGGGGATGACAATCCTGGTGGTGGGAAGCTGAAGGAGAGGAACCCCTTGGGGAGCCTAGGATAGAATGATAATAAAAGATGGGTACTCTTACCATGTGACGTGGACCCAGGCACCTGTTAGGGGTGGGTCTAAAGAGCGAGGGTAAGAGTGACGATCCTGTAGCTTCTCCTGGTGTGTGTTAGTTCACTATAGCATCCGTCCACTTATTCCTGGGATCCTTCCACGACAATCAGGAAAAAAGAGGGCAGCAACTCTCATAGATCTCAGAGAGTGAGTTGATGTTTTGAAGAGATATCCTTCCAGGGGTTTAGCAGCATAAAAAGTGCATAGAGCACGGGAAAAATAAGAAAAAAAGCCTCCACATGGCGTAGATCAATAAAGCAAGGATTTTAATTGTAAAAAAGTTAAAAGACAAAAAATAAACATAAAACCTCAGGTAAAGTAAAAATCCAGCGATTCCTACAGGTGATCACAAATATGGATAAGGGTGCAGTACTAATTAGCCGCTAGACTGCTTTTACAAGCAGTGGGAGGGAATGTCCCCCCCTCTCGCCATCTTTCATAGTTTTCTCAGGCTCTACTGTCCCATCAGAGAACCTGAGAATGCAGCCGGTGGTTCCCTCCAGTTGACCATAGAGTTGGTTGAAGACCAGAATGGCTCCAATCATCTCTATTGCCTAAGAAACCGGAAGCTACTGTATGAGCATTTTATGACTTCAGTTTCGCCGGATAAAAAAAGTGCTTTTGGGAAAGCATCTTATCACACCGATGGGGTGTGGTCATATGCTTTGAGGGCAGGCGAGTCAAATAGACCCCATTTAAAAAAAAAAAGAATACCTGTCACTACCTATTGCTATCATATGGGATATTTACATTTTCTGTGATAACAATAAAAACTATAAAAAAAAAAATCTGAAAGGACAAGTGTAAAAAAAAAAAAAAATCATGATAAATAATATATATATAAAAAAAAATCAGAGGTGATCAAATACCAAATGAAAGCTCTTTACTAATGTAGCAGGGTGCCGATTTGTCGTGTGTTATAAAGACTATTGTTATCTTTAGAATAACCCCAGCTCCCTCTGGGATCCCCTTAAAATATTACAGTGACTAAGGTTTAATAACATGGAGCGATGCATTGTGGAACTTATGGTACGGGGAGAGAGGGACTCCATTGCCATGGGTATCTAATAGACTATGGTACCAACAGTGCAGCTGTACTCCCAAAGTGCATTGCATTCTCGCACAGCTTTCTAGGGGAGGTTACTTAAAGGAAGGGAGGGGCTATGTTCGGCCTCTTTGGACTTCGCCCTCAATCAAGCAGGAAGTCTGAGTGAGGCCTACTGCCAGAGTATCTAGGCCCAAGGTCTGGGCCTACAGCTAGTGCGGGGGATCCCTCTGTTAAAAAGACTGATCTCCTTCAGCATGATCAGCTCTCGCTTCCAGAGACCGAAACCATCAGCGAACCGACACCCAGTGCAGTGGTGAGAGGATCCGGAGACTGCGAGGAGCAGAGAGAATCGGGATCAGGACATTGTCAGCGGAACACCCAGAGAGCCGAGGCCTAGTTGGTGAGAGGGCACCTGCCCAGAATTCATAACTGTTTATTAGGCCCATGACCTTTGAAGCCCCACCATCATCAGAGTAGTGCGCCACACGCACCAGCACATAGCGCAACGTGTGATAGCTGCGTAGTTAAAGTTTGGTGTTGCACTGACTGAGAATTCCACTCCCAAAAGCATTGCGGGAGTTCAGTTAGTTCTGTGACCATCTTTTGGATTACAAATATAACGTGCACCAACGATTGCTAGCGAAGACTCCTTCTCCTGAAGAAACTGTACACTGATCTTAGTCAGGCTTGACTAGAACAGCTAGTGACGGGACTAGGGGTTGATATCACCCACCAGGGGGAGCTCGCGAGCATAGGTCTTTATCCGCATAAAAATTAAATACATAGACTTTATATTATTGTTGTTCTTAGCCATATTATTGACTTTGTAGGGCCCTGCAGAGTCAACTGTATATATAAATGTCTTACCTTTGTCTCTTATCTCATACCAAGTAAAGTTTATCCTTGGTTAAGTGCAAAACCTTGTGAAGTATCTTTGTTAGCCTAAAGGTCTCCAAGCCAGAAAAGGTGACGATATATGTGCAATTTACTGTGGTGATATATGCAGAATTGTGTTTCCCAGTAGTCAGTGGGTCTCACAATTCCTATCTATACCAGTTGTGTCAAGGGAGGGTTCGAGTCAGTTAAGGGTTGAGAACCAGAGTACAGACCCAAACAAAACCAGCAGCTCCTTCGGGGGTAGTGCTACACTAATAAAAAATAAATAAATAATAAAAATGCCATAAAACTATCCCCTATATTGTAGAAGCTATAACTTTTGCACAAACCAATCAATATACGCTTATTGCGATTTGTTTTACCAAAAATATGTAGAAGAATACATATCGGCCTAAACTGAGGAAAAAAAACGTTTTTTTATATATTTTTGGGGGATATTTATTATAGCAAAAGTAAAAAATATTGAATTTTTTTCAAAATTGTCGCTCTATTTTTGTTTATAGCGCAAAAAATAAAAACCGCAGAGGTGATCAAATACCACCAAAAGAAATCTCTATTTGTGGAAAAAAAAGGACGTCAATTTTCTTTGAGAGAAACGTTGTACGACTGCGCAATTGTCAGTTAAAGCAACGCATGCCATAAAACTATCCCCTATATTGTAGATGCTATAACTTTTGCACAAACCAATCAATATACGCTTATTGCGATTTGTTTTTCCAAAAATATGTAGAAGAATACATATCGGCCTAAACTGAGGAAAAAAATAGTTTTTTTATATATTTTTTGGGGATATTTATTATAGCAAAAAGTAAAAAATATTGAATTTTTTTCAAAATTGTCTCTCTTTTTTTGTTTATAGTGCAAGAAATTAAAACCGCAGAGGGGATCTAATACCACCAAAAGAAAGCTGTATTTGTGGGAAAAAAGGACGCAAATTTTGTTTGGGTACAGAATTGCATGACCGCACAATTACCAGTTAAAGCAGTGCAGTGCCAAATTGTAAAAAGTGCTCTGGTCGGGAAGGGGGTAAAATCTTCCGGGGCTGAAGTGGTTAAGCAAAAAAAGACCACTGGATTGTATCTGTTTAATAGAAAATCATATGAAACCAGTGTACTAAAGTCCACAGATGCAGTTATTTTCTCTTCAAATACAGTAAAACACACATACTGTTTACCAAAAATGTTTTTATCATGTGCCATTCTCAAAAATGTGTATGGCTTAACCACTTCAGCTCTGGAAGGTTTACCCCCTTCATGGCCAGGCCATTTTTTGCAATATGGCACTGCCTTACTTTAAATGACAATTGCGCAGACATGCGACCCTGTACCCAAAAATAATGTTTGTCCTTTTTTTCCCATAAATAGAGCTTTCTTTTGGTGGTATTTGATCACCTCTACAGTTTTTATTTTCTTGCGCTATAAACAAAAAAAGACTGTCAATTTTGAAAAAAAAACTATATTTTTTTTATTTTCTGCTATAAAACATATCCAATAAAAAAAAAAAAAATGCTACATATTTTTGGTAAAAAATCCCAATAAGCGTATATGATACATTTGCGCTAAAGTTATAGTGGCTACAAACCATGGGATATTATTATTTTTTTCTACTAGCAATGGTGGCGATTAGTGACTTATAGCGGGACTGCGATATTGCAGTGAACAAATTGGACACCAAATTGACACTTTTGACACTTTTTGGGGACCAGTAACACTAATACAGTGATCAGTGCTGAAAAATATGCTCTGCCACTGTACTAATGTCACTGCCAGGGAAGAAGTTAACATCAGGGGCGATCAAAGGATTAAATGTGTTCCCTGGGAGTTCTTTCTAACTGTGTGGGGTGGTTGTACTGTGAGAAGGTAGAAACACAAGATCACTGCCTTCCCTTGTCTCAGAACGGCGGTCTGCCTTACATAGGCAGACCACTGTTTTGCCTGTCTCCCGAATGATCAATGGTCCCAGTGGACATCGACGATTGGCCCTGCTGGGGCGTGCGTGTTCATGCCCCAGACCTGAAAGTGCCAGATCACGTACCTAGTACATGATCTGACGCAGAGCAGCCACCCTGCTTCAGTATATCTGCATGGGGCGGTCATGAAAAGGTTAACTGATAAATAACATATGATCCCCAAACACTTTACTAATGAAATATAATTTGAACTGAAAGACAGGCTTCCACTGGGAACAGAGCAATGAAAATACAACAGAGATTCTAATCCCTCCACCCTATACCGGAGTTACAAATGAACGATTTAGTGGATTTAACATTATAAAGAAGTAAGACTGTGACTCAAGACTCTATTCCTCTTTGTTTTCGAAAATGTGTTTTTATAATTTGGATTCTGCCATTTTAGTATTTCAGCTGAAAGAACCATTGGATCATTCAGCAATATTACTGACCTGAGAGCAGATATAATTATGATTAAATTTGCACCTGTTATTCACAGTATTCAGAGCGAAGTAAAAAATTGCAACAAAGGGATTGAAATGGCCATAACAAAGCTATTATGTAGTTATCCCAAGTAATAAAATGTTTGAATATTTGCCATGATGGACATCAAATTATTATTTTTTTCATAATGTGCCTGGATTTTAAAATACACACGTGAGTAATTAAAATGTGAGGAACCAAAAGTAATATCATGAAATTCAAGGAACTGAGGTGTCAGTTGCAGCATTAAATATAATACATATTGAATATTTTTCTCTAGACAGTTACTAACAGTTGTCAACAGAGAAAATGAAGACTGTTTCAAGATGAACTCCAGCCAGATATAAAAGGTATAAAATAAAGCAACTCTAAATTTACATTATTACATTTAGTAAATGTATTATTTAAAGAGAGCCTATCACCAATTTACAAAAATAACAGGTAAATGCACAGAAAATTCTAATACTTTAAATGCTGGTTTTCCTTTCCATAAATAATTTCTATTAACTCACAATGTACCTCTAACCCTTATGCCGCGTACACACGACCGTTTTTAATGACGACAAAAATGCCATTTTTTAAATTGGTCATTAAAAACGATCGTGTGTAGGCTCCAGAGCATTTTTAATGACGTGAAAAATGGCCTCAAAAAAATTATAACCTACTCTATTTTTTCTCGTCGCTTTTCACGTCGTTCTTTTTCTCGTCGCGAAAAACGGGCGTGTGTATGCTTTTTCGAGAGAAAAAAAAAACGCGCATGCTCAGAATCAAGTATGTGATGGGAGCACTCTTTCTGGTAAAACTAGCGTTTTTAATGGAGATAGCACATTCGGAATGCTGTAAATTATTTCATCGTTTAATGCAGCGCATTCTTTTCTTCTTTATAATGCTACAATAATGAACTTCTTTTGCTGCTGATATTCACACAGTTATGACAAACTTCTTTATTGATTATTTTTTGGGGATCTCATGAATAATCTTTTGTTTTTGAAAGCCAGATCTCCGTAATAAATTTGTAATTAATTATTAATATCTTAACCACTTAAGCCCCGGACCATTTTGGCTGGTTAAAGACCAGCCCCTTTTTGCGATTCGGCACTGCGTTGCTTTAACTGACAATTGCACAGTCGTGCGACGTTTCTCTCAAAGAAAATTGACGTCCTTTTTTTTCCACAAATAGAGCTTTCTTTTGGTGGTATTTGATCACCTCTGCGGTTTTTATTTTTTGTGCTATAAACAAAAATAGAGCGACAATTTTGAAAAAAATTCTATATTTTTTACCTTTTGCTATAATAAATATCCCCAAAAATATATAAAAAAAAAATTTCTCCTCAGTTTAGGCCGATACGTATTCTTCTACATATTTTTGGTAAAAAAAAATTGCAATGGGCGTTTATTGATTGGTTTGCGCAAAAGTTATAGCGTTTACAAAATAGGGGATAGTTTTATGGCATTTTTATTATTATTATTATTTTTATACTAGTAATGGCAGCGATCAGTGATTTTTTTTGTGACTGCGACATTATGGCGGACACATAGGACACTTTTGACACATTGTCATTTTCACAACGATCAGTCTATAAAAATGCACTGGTTACTGTGAAAATGACACTGGCAGTGAAGGGGTTAACCACTAGGTGGCGCTGTAGGGGTTAAGTGTTCCCTGCATTGTGTTTCTAACTGAGGGGGGTTGGGCTCTGGGTCACATGACACTGATCATCTACACAAGCATCTCCCCGCTCTATACCTCTGTGAGATGATCACGGGGATCCCCGCGGCGATCGAGTCCGCGGGACCCGCGGTCCGACTCACGGGGAAGACGGCAGGGTCGGAGCGTGTCGCCGGTGGCGCGCACCTGACCACACATGAGGCATTTAAAGGGCCACGTACAGGTACGTGATTATGCCTGGCCGTGCCATTCTGCCGACACACATATATATATATATATATTTATGGTCGGAGCCCTCTGTCTGAAGAGATATGGATCACATAGACACGTCACAAGACTAACAACACAAATAAGACCTGAAGTGTGGCCTGGCCTTTTGTACGGTATGCCAAATAAAGGGGCCATACCTGAATAGAAGTAATAGATAATTCTGCTGAGAATTGGTTGTAGAGGAGTGCCCTAGAAAAGGGAGATATGGGTGGGTGGGTACCGCGCACTACAGCCGACACTGACCCTGGTGGATGGTCTGTATAAGTACCCCTCGAACTCCTCCCATAATTTCAGGCTAGCATACCAGCCTTCCTATTTATGGTCGGAGCCCTCTGTCTGAAGAGATATGGATCACATAGACACGTCACAAGACTAACAACACAAATAAGACCTGAAGTGTGGCCTGGCCTTTTGTACGGTATGCCAAATAAAGGGGCCAAAAAGTCACACAAGGTTAGGAAGGAATTGTTCTATTATGACAGGTAAACCACTATAGAGCGAGACTGTTAAAGGCTCGTGATATTTCTGCCTGAGGATCGGGAATGTGTCGGGCGAAACACAAGGATTTCCACCTGCCCATCTTCCTTATTGCGTGGTCAGGAACTCTGTTTCGTGATGTTGTTGGGGCTGCTCTAATGCGAAAGCAAGTCCTGAGTAACACCCTGGGTTAAGGCCCGAGATGCTCAGGGGTGTTCTGACGTGGCTGATGAACTGTTTCCCGCTTAGGGGTACAGTTGGGAAAGGTAGTAGAGGGCTGTCCTCTGATGGATCGGACAGCCGAGTTTACCGATTGCACCAGAACGGCCATGGGGTTATGTGTCCTGAAAGGTTTAATGTCTACTCCGGGACCGGGTTGTATTGTTTCCGATACCGTCGGGTGTAGGATGAAATGACTTTGGTGGCGAGACGGGTGGTGCCTGAGTAGTACTTGGCATTTAGGGCTGGTGATAGTAATTCGCCGGGCCGTGAGACCGTAACAAGGCTAGGTAAATGGCTGCTTGATTTACCAGGCTGGGCCATAGACCGAAGGGGGAACGTGAAGGATAGCAGACATGTCCCGGAGTATGGCGCTGGTCACTGGTAAGCGTTTGGTACTAGAGTGTGGTTGCCGCCACCTGTAGTGTGTTGGCGGATCAGGATGCATTGATGAGGGAGGTAGCACCATGGAGGTGTTATCCGATTCCAAAGTTGGTTGGGACTAATGTGGGATGCCGGACATGGATGAGTCGGCTCCAGGCTTCTGTGAAAGGATGTGGCATGGTTAGGCGGGATAGCGCGTCGGCCGAGGTGTTGCATTGGCCAGGGATGTGGACCCTGAGGCTACTGAGCTGACGTTGTAGGGAAAGTAGCAACAGCCTGCGTGGGAAGGACATGACGGATAATGATTTATTGACCTGCCTTTGTTAATGACTGTGGCTGTAGCCTGGTTGTCTGTGGCGAACATGGCGGTCTGTCCTGCCCGGGGCTGCCCCGTACTAGTGTTGCTGCGACTATGGGGTAGATCTCAAATAGAGAGGAGGACTGACTAAAAGCGGAATTGTGAGCATCTCTGATGGATCGGATCTCCTGAAACCAATGATGGCCAAAAATTGCAGCGAAGCTTGTGGAAGCTGCTACGTCCGTGGTCATCTGAGGTGACGAAGAGGATGCTGATGGGATAAACAAGGGTCTACCTATCCGGTCTCAAGGAATTGGTCCCCCATGGCCAGCTCCTGCTACGGAGGCTGCGTCTAGCTTAATGACTTGGTCAATGTCTCGTGCCTGGGAGAGGAACACTAAGAAGCGTGCGATAAAGGAACGCCCTTGAGGGACGATCCTCATCGTGGTTTGAGCATGCCCAGTAGGGATTGTAGCTGTGGGTTAGTGCCCCCCTGCGTGTCGGTAGACGTATGGATGACTGTCCTGATGCGGGTCAATCTACCGAGAGGTGGGCTGGCCCGCATGGCACGTTTGTCTAGAACGATTACCAGGAAGGAGATGAACTGTGCCGGTTTTCCTACTTTCTTCACGGTTATGGGCACGTCAAGGTTTTAAAGACCTCTCTTGGATTTCTTAGATCTCACAAGATTTCTAAACCATCGGGAGAACTCCTGTGAGGGTATGCAGGAGTTTGACTGGGTAGTTTTGGAATGAGTCAGGCAGTGTAATGAGTCTGGTGTGGAACCCTGTAGTGCCCCCTGCACTAATACACTAAAGTAATAAAATAAACAAAATAAAAAATATCGTGCAATCCCATATACCCAATGCTATACCCACAGTTGATCCAGAGGAAGGCAAAAAACCCCAGCGGAGCATGATCCAATTTGCTACAGCAGGGGAAAAAATTCCTTCCCGGTCCCCCGAGAGGCAATCGGATTTACCCTGGATCAACTTTACCTAGACTGTTAGTACTCAGTTATATTATGTACATTTAGGAAAGCATCCAGGCCTGGTTGCCAGTGTGGTCACTGAGGCGTGTAGCTGAGTAAATGCCGAGGATATCGACTGCAGCGGAATTTGTCTGGTAGAGTTGCCGCTGGTTATGGAACGGCAGCCTAACAGCTTGGTTTTCCTGGCCGTGGCCGGGTAGGGGATGCCCCTACGGCGTAGTTCGGCCGTAAGCCTGGGGATGGTCCAGCCCTGAGGGACTGTGTGGAGTCGTCCGCTGAACCCGAACGTGGTGATGGTGGGATGAAGGTAAAGTCATCGCAGTCGGTCTGCGATATGTTGGGGGCTGGAGAAACGAGAAAGAAAAAGGGGGGGGAATGTATGTTTATAGAGTGAGATGCCAGGTATGGAGGGGATAGAGGAGGTACGAAAGTGGGTAGGGAGAAGGAAGGGAGGATGGACAGAATAAGGAATGACAGGCGCAGAGGATAGCCAAGTTTTGCGTACGAGCGCTTGTTGAGTGAAATTTAGAAAACTCAAAAGACTGCGTGGCAACCGAGGTGAGCCAGGAGGTGACTGGCTAGGTAACCGATAGCTCGGGTGCCGCCTGTGCTTGGCACAGACTGATGAACCAGAGCCCCCAGGGCGTACTGGGGCGAGTAGCTGAAGTCTGGTATGCTAAGTAGGAATGTTTCGATCTGTAGTCCAGTGACGTGTGGTCGGTCTGCCAACTCCTGCACTGCCAGCAAGGTGGATGTTGGTGACCTTGTCTGCGTAGTGAAGGATCTCGGATCGACTTCGAAAACAGAGTGTCGTGCGTAGAGGTATGTGACAGTTGCTAGCGCCTGATGAGCGGTCGAATTGTGTATGTGAAGACTCGGATGTCGTGAAAGAGTGCGGAGAGAAAACAAGGAGGGGCCTTGCGTTTACGCACCTGACTTGAGCCCTGTCTTGGTTGAGGTCGAGACATGGGTCGACCGGGACCTGTGAGGAGGGTGACATGGAGATATATATATATATAATCCTTTTTTTTTTTTTTTTATTATTATTATTATTTATATATATATATATATATTTTTTTTATTTTATTTTTTTTTTTATTTATTTATTTATTTATTTATTTATTATTAAATATATATATATATATATATTTTTTTATTATATATATATATATATTTTTTTTTATTTATTTATTTATTTTTTTTTTTTTATTATTATTATTTATATATTTTTTTTTGTAGGCCTGAAGAGTTGTGGGAGCGGTAGGTAGCTCCAGGTGAAGAAGTGTGTAAGACCCCCTGCCCCTTTTTTTTTTTTTTTTTTTTTTTATTATTAATTTATTTATTTATTTATTTTTTATTAAATATATATATATATATATTTTTTTTTTATTTATTTATTTATTTATTTATTTATTTATTTTTTTTATCGGGAAATATCGTCCGACCTGGATTGCAGGGTGGACGGGATGGAAACTCAATCTGAACTGACGTGTGTGGTGGAAAGGGATAGAGAAATCGGTGAGTAGCCGTTTGACTACTGGAGGAGGTGAGTGGCTGGTGTGCAACCACTCGTCGAATGCTCGCAGCGCTTGCGAGGAACAAATGCCTTAAGGAGACGAAAGAAGAAGAGTTTGTGACTTTCAAGTGTGTGGGGATGGCCGTTTCGTGATGAAACGGGAGTGGTAAGTAATGCGTGTGTATAGCGGCTTGGGGTTCGAATCATTGTGGCCGATGCTACGGCTGGATTCGTAACGTTCTGAGACGTTCGACGTTGTATCGGAGGTATGGGTCGGAGCTGTTTAGAGCCGGGTATGGGCCGCGAACGAATTGGTTGTTTCAGCCGAGGATCCGAAACTTGGAGCCGATGCTACGACTGGATTCGGATCGGTTAAAGAAGTTTACTGCTGAAGATCGGAGCGGTATGCGCCGGTGGTGCGACTGTGACTCGACCGATTGAAAATGCCATAGAGCCGAAAAATTGAGCCGCTGCTACGACTGAATTCGGATCAGCTCGAAAGTTCGATGTTTGTGGACCCGAGCCGACGAGCCGGTGGTGCGACTGGGCCCAGATCGGCCATGTAAGCGGAGGATCCGAACCTTTGAGCCGATGCTACGACTGGGTTCGGATCGGATAGGAGGGTCTGTTGCTAGAGATCTGAGTCGATTGAGCCGGTGAAGCGACTGGATTCGGATCGCTTGGGAAAGCCATTGGTTCGAAAGTTTGAGCCTATGCTACGACTGAATTCGGATGGTTTGGCGGTTCGATGTTTGTAGGTCCGAGCCGATGAGCCGGTGGTGCGACTGTGCTCGGAACCAACGTGGATGCCAGAGATCCGAATCTCTAAGCCGATGCTGTGCCTGTATACGGGCTGATAACGGGTGCAAGGCGGGGATTTGAATTTCCCGGGTCCGAATCGTAGCGCCGGAGATACGGCTGGATTCGGACGGGTGTTCGATGTTTGAAGTTGAAGGGGCTTGTGATTGTCGAGGGTCCGGCCTGTAGTGCCGATTGTTAGCGACAAGAGCCGGCCCAGACTGTTTGGTGTATGGTGTGAGTAGGAGGTGTGGGGCATCAGTAAGGTGAAGGGAGAGTATCGTAGGAGGTGTAGGGCATCAGTGACTAGGGATAAGGAAGTGCAGTGTGGGATACCAGTCCGACGACTGGGTATCGGATGTGCGACTGAGGCGAGAGCTTTGCGAGCTGTGAGTAATTCGTACAACAGCTCTGAGAGCCGTAGTGTCTGGACGGACCGTTACCGGTGGCAACGTGGGTGTGACAGGGTACGAAAACAACTGGACTAGTCGATAAACATACGATGCAGACGGAAAACACGGGGTTATGAACCGTGTGATTTTGTAAAAGAAGAAACGTGTACCGGCGCTACGATTCGTACGAACAGTAACGGCCGGTCCTACCTGCGACCGCGAGCGGGGATACGATCAACTGCGAGCGAAGCTGGAAGGTACGAAAGCAACTACACGAACGTTGCGAGTCGTAAGGCGTCGGCTGATGACGACGATTACCGCGCACTACAGCCGACACTGACCCTGGTGGATGGTCTGTATAAGTACCCCTCGAACTCCTCCCATAATTTCAGGCTAGCATACCAGCCTTCCTATATATATATATATATATATATATATAGTGGGCGGTCGTTAAGCGGTTAATGAAGATATTCATTTTTGGTTATTAATTTTATAATATTTTAGACTGATTTTTATTTTGTGTGTCAAGTTACCACAACTACATTATAAATTAGTATTTTTTCCCCTCAAGGAGGTTGTGTCCCTTGTTAATTTTAAAATGTCTTTTTTAAATGTCCCTGCCTACTCACTAGCAAACTCTCCTTTTTTAATAAAAACACATGGTCAAGTATTTACTGTAAATAAAAAAATATATATATTCTGGCACATAAATTAAAGAGGAAGGCAGCACTGGAGACCCTGCTTGAATTTGTGCATCCTTTGGACCCCACAGCAAACATCAAAGAATAGAACAGCAAAATAGGGATTAGAAAAAGCACAATATAGATTAGGAGCACAATCTTGTCCTGGACTCCCAGAGGTCAGGAACAGCAGCAGGTGAGTGAGATATATGTCCCCAGTCTGTGGTACTAGAACAGTCTGTGCCTTCTGTCAGACCATCCAGAAGCAAGGCCATTACTTCTTTCTCTTCCTTGTAGCCTTCTCTCCAGCCGTCTCTGCAGCCTTTGTTAAGCGCTTCTTCGGAGGCTGTGTCTCAGGAAGAGAGCTTGTGGCAGGAGAAGGAGGAGGAGGGGCGACCTCCACAAGGTCTGTGTATTGGGTTAGCTCACCCATCAACCCCCTGTTGATGACCTTCAACATTAGGTTTTCACTAAAGAGCCGTTGCCTAATGTCCATTCTGGCTAATTTGTGTGCCAGTACTGCGGCATAGCCCTCTTCAACGGAGGGGGGCTCTCTGAGGGCCGCAGTAGCCTCTCTAATAAAGGCACGTGTTTCCTCCTCCACCTGCCTAACCCTCCAGGGCATTCTTCTTTTAATTTAGAGGGGAGGCATCTGGGTTCTTGTGCTGGCCCTGGACTCCTCCTGTGTGCCACTGGGCCCTGACTAATCCTGTGTGCCACTGGGCCCTGCCTCCTCCTGGTCCACAACGTCACCCTCCTCCTGGCTCAGCTCTGGCTGTTTATAAAAAAGGGACATAGTTATGTGTAGCGCCCTCCTCACTCCCCTCTTTGCATCAGCTCGTTTCTCTTCTTGTCTAGGGGTACCTTAGAGGGGAGGGAGCGGGAACACCACGCCTGGCCTTCACCACAGGTGTCAGTGCGGTGTAAGCAAAGTTCTTTCTCTACCTTCGGGTCAGTGTTGTGCACCAAGAACCTCCACATGAGAGTTACCTTGAACAATGTCTGCCAGAAAATGAGCCCCACACCATTAAAGTCCAACACTCCTTTATTCTTCTTGAATGAACACAATCAGTTAGACTCCCTTGTAGAACAGAACAGAAAAGGAGGTGTGGATGCGAGTAGGCCCAGACACAATGAACTCTCCACTTTCCTTCCTGAAAGTGGGTTGCGGTCTCCGAGTGAGGGGGGATTTCCTTCCAGGTGGTCTCCGGTGGGAGGCTCATCTGTCACTGGCAATCTGCTGCACTCGGTCTTCAAGTGAGGAGCTCCCCCCGGTCCATTACGCCTTCCAGATTCGGGTTCCCAATCCCTGGGTTCCCTAGGATCTCCTTACCTCGCGGAACTCAGTGTTGGGTACTGAGCTCCAGGCCTCCTCTCGAGTGCCTCACCCCAGGCTAAAGGTGCCTGAGATGGAACATGACCTCCGGCTGTCCTCTAGGCCTAGGCCGCCTAGAGGACCGACACGAACCACCGCCCACAGGCTGAAGGTGCCTGGGACTCCCCCGTGACAAAGATGGCCGCCCCCTTTATACCCTCTCCCAGCAAGCACGGCGGGTTCCCCGCCCCACCATACCACTGCCGAGAGAGGACAAAAAGGAGGCCCGGCACACAGCAATGGCTCAACCCCCAGCCCATGGCGACAGCGCCACCTGCTGGGCTGCAGGGAATTACACATCACTAGTGTCTCTGCCAGTTAAATTTACACCCGGGAAAGTACATACCCGCTACATATATTTTTAGCTTCATCAATCACACACATTTTTCACCTCATGACAGTTGCAAATTGAATGCTTATAAATAGAAAAGACAATCATTCTGACCCCTGCATTTTTCATTCTTGTCCCCATCATTTTTGGCCACTACTGTCTATTGATATGTAAAACACTTTTTGTTCAAGCATTAAATAGTTAGCAATAGTAACATCTATTTTACATCATTACTTTTAGTACAATAAATCTTTAGCTCAATACTATACTGGGCTCCATATGTCCAAATTTGGCTCCTCCAGAACCTCAGGTTGTTCCTCCGAAGAAGACAGAGCTGGGTTGCAGGGAAGGCTGGAGGGTTGGCTGCAGGGAAGGCTGGAGAGACGTCTGGGGGGAAGGGTTGAAAGAGAATCCCTGACTTCCAGATGGTCATCAAGAAAGCTTAATTTGCTATAGTACCACAGACTGGGTTTATATACTTCCTCTGCTGCAGCTCCTGACCTCTGGGATTTCAGGACCATATTGCGCTGAGTCCTATATGTGCCCCTAATGGTCGCAATTTTGCTGTTCACATCTTTGATGGTTGCTGTGGGGATCTGTGTCTTGACTAATTAAAGCAGGCTCTCCAGTGCTGCCTTCCTGGCTACTTTATTTTTATTTTGAGATTTTTTGGTTTTCCAGAGAACAGGAAGTTCCTTCCACCTGTCCAGGAACTCCCCCATTAATTCTGGAGTTTTGAAAGCCTGCATGATTTCTGCAAGTCAAAAACAAGACAAAAATACTAGTGTCAGTCAAGACTCTTCTAATAATCTTTATCACCATATATAGGCCACAATCTCATCCACTGATGATTCAAAATTCGAAAAAATGTTACGTACCTTCGTTATCACGTTCGTTGCTTACTCCTTCTTCCGCACAATGAACGTAGTTACGACACATGCGTATTAGCTTTATATACACTGCGCATGCGTGAAACTCTGCACGTTTTCCCCACCCCAGATGTTCGTTCTAGTACTTTCCCTGCCCCTTCTCACTCGTCGTAGTGCTACACAACATGGCGGAGATGCAGGTGGCTGAGATTACCTCAGAGGATGAATTTCAGGAGGAACCAAAGACCCGATCCCGGAGATATAAGGCATCCAACATGACATTCGAGGAAATGGTGGAGATGGTCGCCATTTTGAGGAGGGAGGATTATGATGCCAAGCATGGGCCGTATAACAAGCCTAATCTTGTCAAGGCCAAAATTATGGGAAAAGTGGTTAAAACTCTTCACCATAAATTTGGGGTGTGCAGAACTAAGGAACAGCTCCGAAAACGGTGGTCTGACCTCAAGTTGCGGGAGCCCGAACAATACAAAAAAATAAAGAAAGTTATCAGAAAAAGGAAGTAATTTTCATGTGTTTTAACTTCTGATTATTATTACTTGCATGTTGCTGCATGTGCTTTTCTTTAATGTTGTACAGTTAAAGATAGCAACTTTCATGATCGTGGGCACAGTAATCGGTCGTAGTAAACCTTTTTTGTTCGCTCACTTAATAATACAATGGTTTTGGCTGATACAGGGTTAACTAAATGTTACCATGCCTATTTTGGTGAGATGATTTTTTGGACATGGTTGGCTAGATGTGTTGGTAACTATATTTAAATAATATAACTGGATGCAGTGTAATGTAAGGAGAGGATGCTCAGCAGTTGGTTAAACATCTGGACTCAGTAGCACAAGTGTGGGCCAACAGAACAACTTTTTAGGGTGTCACACACAGGTGATCCAGTGTATATACTTGGGGGTGTTTCCATGTGTGAAACTTGTTAAAAATATATATATGTTCCTGTTTTGGTAAGGGATACAATCATGTGTGCAGCTTGGAACTCTGCCAAAACAGACAATTGTACCACACTTCCAAAAAATGTTTCATATTCCTCTTTCAGGCCTTAAATTTTATTTAACTAAAGTATACCTTTTCTTTCAATCTCAATAGGGCTTCAAACAGGTTCTAGACGTGAGCCTAGGAACCCCACACCTCCAACAAGAGACCCACAACCACATGATGTAGAGGAAGGAGAAGTGGAGGAAGTGGAAACTGGCACCACAACAGGTCAGTGTCATACACCACAGATTCAGGTAATAGATGTAGGCCTGCATATTTATTAATACATGTTGTTTTTTACAATTATAGGTGCTGTTCTGCCTGTGGAGCAAGAAAGTTTCACAAGTCACAGTGCCCAGATCCTGATACAATACCTAATGGTCTGCTGTCGTGACTTTGAAAAAATAATGGGAGACTTGCTACAGATCAGGCAAAATACCAAGATCATGGATGTGTTTGGGCGGGTTTACGTTTTTTTTTTTAAAAACGTTTGAATTTCTTTTTGTTTGTACTGTTTTTTGTTTTTGTTACAATTTTAATAATTGTACATGTTGAACTTTAGAAGTTCCAGTTTTGAAAATGTTTTTAACCATGCCTGCTCATGCGTTTTAGCAAAAATAATATTTTTTAAAAGAAAAAAATATTTTTGTACTTTATAAAAAAATAAAATAAAAAAAAACGCACATTTAAAATGTGCAAATAGTAAAACGCTTTTGTACTCAACAATGTGTGGCTTCTTATATCAATGTTGGCCAAAGTAAGAAAATTTATTTTTGGTGTTTACACTGACAATGATGGGTATTTACTAAAGGAAAATACACATGGAACTACAAGTGCACTAGGAGAACCTAGGAGAAAGATAGATAAAAGAAACACAAGCAAAAAAATAAAAAATATGTTTTCAGCTGAAAATATTTCTTTATTCAAATAACATTTTAAGGTTCATCAGGCATATCAATGGCCCCCCTACCCAGAAAATATTCAAGATATTGTTGCCGCACATCATGGCCGCATTGGGGGGCGAAGCCTGGACGGCCAGCTTCCAGGACCAACAAAGGATTTGGGTCCTGTATTGTGGCCTCAGGCCCAACAGAACTCAGATAATTCTGGGAATGTACCCTTAAGAAATTGTGAAGAACACAACATGTCATAACCACATGGTTCCATTTGTACTCCGTCAGGTGGATGGAGGTCATGAACAGGCGGAAGCAGCTGGCCATGATGCCAAAGGCATTTTCCACCACCCTTCTGGCTCTGGCCAGCCTGTAATTAAACACCCTGCTCTCAGGGGTGAGGTTCCTTTGAGGAAATAGCCTGATAAGATGGGGACCCAACGAAAAGGGCCTCATCCGCGTCAAAAACGAATGGGAGTCCCTCCACATGTTCTGCCGCAGGTGGCAATGCCAGGTCATCAGATAGGAGCCGTTGTACAAACTCAGTCTGTGCAAATACTCCGCCATCAGACATCCGTCCATTTTTCCCCACGTCCACATATAGAAATTCGTAGTTGGCCGACACCACCGCCATCATGTGAAACCCTTTGTAATTGAAATAATAGGATCCCGAATGGGGTGGTGGCACAACCCGGACGTGCTTGCCGTCATTGGCCCCTCCACAGTTGGGAAAGTTACACCGCTGGGTAAACTGAGATGCCACATTCTGACATTCCTGTGGCATAGAAAGGAACTGTGGAGTTAAACAATAAAAAATAAATGAATGCTTTCATACATAAACTTTGCAAGCAGATTATACAAAATAATTCTTGGTCAACTTCAGTATAACCTTTTTTTTAGGAGGATTTTAAGCAAAAAAAATCTCTTTTCAATTATGAGATTATCACTGTCACTTATCAGATTACTCACCCCCTCTGATGGACCATTTAATTCAGTTTATGGGGGGGGGGGGGTTGTAGATGAGTTGGGGACCTCACAAATGAAGGCTGTAGCACTCTGTCTGAATTTTAAGACAAAATAACAATTAGCACAAATTTTTAGGGGGCGTTTAGGGTAAAGAACTACAATGGAGCAGACAAAATACATTGGGAAGTGACTAGGCTAGGTGTGTATGGGCCCAGGATAGCATGCTGGAGAGGTTAGTTAGGGGAAATATGCATGTAGGTCAAAAAAGGAGTATTAAAAGCTTAGAGCATGCATGGGGACAAAGGGGACATTCACAGCATATTACAATCATGGTAATTAGGGACTGATGAAAGAAATAAAATACATTAGTAAGCATTAAATACATAGAATGTGATGTTAAATGAGAAAACTTACCTTAATATAGTCCTCCTGCAAAAATTTAATGATGGCAGAACAGGTGTCTGGTATAATGATCCCTATGCCTGTTGAGAACTTGAGGTCCTGCAGGCTTCTCCCAGTCGCCAGATAGCGCAACGTGGCGACTAGCCTCTGCTCAGCAGTGATGGCTTCCCGCATAACGGTGTCCTGCCTGGTGATATAGGGGGAAACCAAAGCCAACAGATGCTGAAAAACGGGGTCCGGCATCCAGAGAAAATGCCTGTAATCCTCAGGATTAGAGTTGAGCGGACACCTAGATGTTCGGGTTCGACGGTTCGGCCGAACTTCGGAAAAAAGTTCGAGTTCGAACTTGACCCGAACTTGACCCCGAACCCAAACCCCATTGAAGTCAATGGGGACCCGAACTTCTGAGGACTGAAAAGGCTCTAAAAAAGTAATGGAAAGGGCTAGATGGCAGCAAAATGTTGTTAAGAGCATGGGAAGTGCTCTGCAAACAAATGTGGATAGGGAAATAACTTAAAATAGCATTAAAAAAAAAAAAATAATATGCTGGAGGCCCCCTTTTCAGCAGAAGAGGTACAGGAAGTCATTAAGAACCTCAGAAACTCAACGGCACGATGCCACACATATGGTGGGAATGCCCCAGAATACGCCCTTTCTGGAATAAATTATTAAATTTAATGGATAAGCTAGTGGGAAAATAAAATACTTTGAAATAAAAATGTAGCGGGGTGCTAAATTTAAGGGAAGTGTTTGAGTGGTAAATAGGCTCAAACACCCTAATTCTGTAGGATTCATGGACCATTTTGTCCTCGGGGGACAGTATTGGTGTGCAGTTCCCTGCGGCCTACAGGTGGCACTGCCATGGTAGGCTAGGGTTGAACCGCCGATACAGTGCTGTGCCTTTTGTGTCCCCTCTTGGCAGTAGTACAGCGGGTCAGGGAACCTGCTGTGCATGCCGGGAGAGGATATAAAAGGGGCAGACGCCTCCTGATCGGGGTCCGAGTCCCAGGCACCTTTGGCCTGGGGGCTGATGTCCAGTGGGGTCCACGCCCAGGTGCCTTCGGCCTGGGTGCACGGGTTCCTGTTCCATCTCGGGCACCTTTAGCCCGGGATGAGATACTATCCTGGAGTTCCTGCTGCCCTGGGTATGGAGGCCTAGAGGCGGGAGTAAACCCTGGGGTCCAGAGCCTTCGTATGGAGTCCGCTAAGGGTCAAGGAGTATTTGGGTGCCGCCTCGTGTAGGGGACCCTGTTCCAGGGAAGGGAGGAACCTTCCGATGGCCCGATGCTGGAGGTCGAGGTCCATATGGAGTAGGAGGTTGAGGTGGCGGTGGATGTGGCTGTGTAGGTGGAAGCGGCGGTGGAGGAGGACGAGGTAGCCAACACTGGTTCAAAAATAAAACAATGGCTGGGTAAGGCCGGTGATGTGTCGAATTCTGTCCCCCGTCGGATAGTGTCCGCCCTGTACTGCGCTTGCTAAGTACGTAGGACAAGGGGATTTAGAAAATCTCACAAGACGAACGGCGCCTGCGCGGTGAGTCCAGGTTCAAGCCACAGCATCCGAGGTTCAAGCTGAGCCAAGCGAGGCCGTGCCCGGAGCGTGGCAATCGAAGCGAGCCCCTGAGGGGCCCTGTTACTATGTGCTACCGTATGTCCACTTGGATGGTGGGGCTTGAACCTGCACTCACTGAGCAGGCGCCGTTCATCTTCGGAGATTTTGTGAATCTCCTTGTCCTCCGTACTGCGCAAGCGCTGCGCCTGTGCAGTACGGGGCGGACACAATCCGATTTCCGGACAGTTTTTGTCAGAACACCGGTATACATGTCTATTCTGCACAAGGTACGGACCTGTGGGATCCATGCCTGGTTCATTTTAATGAACGTGAGCTTGTCCACATTGGCTCTGGACAGGCGGCTTGCGCTTGTCTGTGATAACGCCCCCTGCCGTGCTAAATACATGTTCAGATAATACACTGGCTGCAGGGCAGGCCAGCACCTCCAAGGCGTAAAGGGCAAGCTCAGGACATGTGCCCAATTTGGAGACCCAGAAGTTGAAGGGGGCAGACCCGTCATACAGTACGTGTAGGCCTGTGCACACATACTGCTCAACCATGTTGGTGAAATGCTGCCTTCTGCTAAGACGTTCCATCTCAGCTGGTGGTGCTGGTTGTTGTGGCGTGCTGACAATGCTTTTCCACATTTCGGCCATGCTAACCCTGCCTTCTGAGGTGCTGGCGGTTCCCCGGCTGCGTTGGCGACCTCTTCCTCCTCCTCTGCCTTCGCCTTGTGCTTCCACCGTACGCCCGTTGTCAGGTGGGAATGCCACCAGCAGCGCGTCTACCAGTGTGCGCTTGTACTCGCGCATCTTACGATCCTGCTCCAGTGAGGGAATTAAGGACGGTACGTTGTCCTTGTAACGGGAATCCAGCAGGGTGGCCACCCAGTAATCAGCACCAGTTAGAATGTGGGCAACTCGGCGGTCGTTGCGGAAACACTGCAGCATGTAATCGCTCATGTGTGCCAGGCTGCCCAGAGGCAAAGAAAAGCTGTCCTCTGTGGGAGGTGTATCGTCTGTGTCCTCTGTATCCCCCCAGCCACGCACCAGTGATGGCCATGAGCTGGTCTGGGTGCCACCCTGCTGTGAACATGGTTCCTCCTCCTCCTCCTCCATCTCCTCCTCCTCATCCTCCACCTCGTCATCCTCCAGAACTGTGCCCTTGCTGCCGGACAATTGTGTACCTGGCTTTTGTTGATGCAGGAACCCACCCTCGTAGCCACTTGTGAAAGACTGCCCTGAAAGCCTTTGAAATTATCCTGCCTCCTCCTTCTCCTCCTCCTCCTGTGCCACATCCTCTTCCATCATCGCCCAAAGCGTTTTTTCAAGGAGGCATAGAACTGGGATAGTAACGCTGAGAACGGCGTCATTGGCACTGGCCATGTTGGTGGAGTACTCGAAACAGCGCAACAAGGCACACAGGTCTCGCATGAAGGCCCAGTTATTGGTGTTGAAGTGGTGCTGTTCCGCAGAGCGACTCACGCGTGATTGCTGCAGCTGAAACTCCACTATCGCCTGAAGCTGCTCGCACAGTCTGGCCAGCGTGTGCAAGGTGGAGTTCCACCTTGTGGGCACGTCACATATGAGGCGGTGAGCGGGAAGGCCGAAGTTACACTGCAGCGCTGACAGGCGAGCAGCAGCAGGGTGAGAACGCCGAAAGTGCGCACAGATGGCCCGCACTTTCTGCAGCAGCTCTGGCATATTGGGGTAATTTTTCGGGAACCTCTGGACCACCAAGTTCAGCACATGCGCCAGGCAAGGGATGTGCGTCAAACCGGCTAGGCCCAGAGCTGCTACGAGATTTTGCAAATTAACGCACACCACCAGGCCGGGCTTGAGGCTCACTGACAGCAACCACTCATCGGTCTGTTGTTCCATGTCCCTCCACAACTCCTGCGCGGTGTGGGTTTTTTCCCCCAAACAGGAAAGTTTTAAAACTGCCTGCTGTCGTTTACCCCTGGCTGCGCTGAAGTTGGTGGTGAAGGTGTTACACTGACCGGATAAGGAGGCGGTAGAGGATGAGGAAGCGGAGTAGGAGGAGTTAGCAACAGGAGGCAAACTGAAGCGCCCTGCAATCCTCGGTGGTGGAAGGACATGCGCCAAACTGCTATCTACCTCAGGCCCAGCCGCCACTGCATTTACCCAGTGTGCTGTTAGGGAGATATAACGTCCCTGACCGTGCTTACTGGTCCACGCATCCGTAGTTAGGTGGACCTTGCAACAGATGGCGTTGCGCAGTGCACACCTGATTTTGTCCCCCACTTGGTTGTGCAGGGAAGGGATGGCTCGCCTGGAAATGTAGTGGAAGCTGGGCACGACGTACTGTGGGACAGCCAATGCCATCAGGCTTTTAAAACTCTGCGTCTCCACCAGACGGAATGACAGCATTTCAAAGGCGAGGAATTTTGAAATGCTGGCATTCAGGGCCAGGGATCGCGGGTGGCTAGGGGGGCACTTCCTCTTCTGCTCCAGTGTTTGGGAGATAGAGAGCTGAACGCTTCCATGGGACATTGTGGAGATGGTTGGTGACCCAGGTGGTAGTGTTGCTGGCAGATGCTCTGTTTGCGAGTTGGCAGGTGCTACTGTCACTACAGAGGTGGATGAAGAGGCCGAGACTGCAGCAGAAGAGGAAGCAGGAGGAGCCAGAGACCTTTCTTTGTTTTGGAGGTGTCTGCAGCTCGTGCTTTGCACTTAGATGCCTGGTCATGCAGGTTGTGCTCAGGTTGAGAACATTTATGCCTCGCTTCAGGCTCTGATTGCACAGCGTGCAAACCACTCGTGTCTTGTCATCAGCACATTGTCTGAAGAACTGCCACGCTAGGGAACTCCTTGGACCTGGCTTTGGTGTGCTCGGTCCCTTGCTGCGTTGGGCAGTAGCAGACGTACTGTCTAGGGGACGGACGCTCCGCTTTTGCACCCAGCTCCCTCTTCTGCAGTGCTGGTGGCTCTGTGCGACCACCGCCTCTTCCTCCAAACTACACTGGTCACCTGCATAACGTTGATTCCATGTGGGGTCGAGGACCTCATCATCCTCCACATCATCTTCCACCCAGTCTTCACCCCTGCCCTCCTTGTCTGTCTGCACAATTGCGAAAGCAGCAGCAGTTGGCACCTGTGTTTCGTTATCATCCGAGACGTGCTGCGATGGTCCTCCCATGTACTCATCATGAAACATAAGTGGTTGGGCATCGGTGCACTCAATCTCTGCCACTTCTGGGGCAGGGCTAGGTGGATGGCCCTGGGAAACCTTGCTAACAGAGTCATCGAAAAGCATAAGAGACTGCTGCATGATTTGGGGCTCAGACTGCTTGGCTGATTTGCAAGGGGGTGAGGTGAAAGACTGATGGACATGGGCTGCAGGTGCCAACTCTGATATTTCATCAGAAGAGTGGGTGGGAGACAATGTGAAGGAACCGGAGGCAGTGTCAGCAACCCAATCTACTATCGCCTGTACTTGTCCTGGCCTCAACATTCGTACAGCCTCATTAGGCGCGACAAAATACCGCCGCAGGCTCGGTCGCCTACTCCTACCTGATGAAGTTGTTTCACTTGTGCGTGTAGCTGGCACAGATCGACCACGTACTCTCCCTGCAACAGGAGCTCCACCAGCAGCACCACGACCGGGGCCACCGCGTCCCTTTGACGTTCTTCTCATATTTTCCAAATTTAGGATCTTGCCCTAAATGGGTGTTTTTGGCAGAGCACAACACACAAACAGCATGTAAACGCTGTATCTCACAGCTACAGAACTGCAGAAAATGCTATTCAAATTTTTTTTTTTTTTTTTTAGGATAGCACAGTAGAAGAAAAATATATAAATTGTTTATTTCACACACATCCAGATATGCAGAAAACACTGCAAAATATTTTTTGTGGCCCTAAATGGGTGTTTTTGGAAGAGCACAACACACCCACAGTACGTAAACGCTGTATCTCACAGCTACAGAACTGCAGAAAATGCTATTCAAAAAAATGTTTTTTGTCCTACAATTATTTTTTTAGGCTAGCACAGTAGAAGAAAAATATATAAATTGTTTATTTCACACACCTCCAGATATGCAGAAAACACTGCAAAATATTTTTTGTGGCCCTAAATGGGTGTTTTTGGAAGAGCACAACACACCCACAGTATGTAAATGATGTATCTCACACCTACAGCAATACAGAAAATGCTATTAAAAAAAAAATTTTTTGCCCTAAAAAATTTTTTTTGGAATAGCACAATACAAGAAAAATATATAAATTGTAAATCTCACACTTGCATATATGCAGAAAACACTGCAATTTTTTTTATTTTTTTTCCCTAAATGGGTCTTTTTGCAAGAGCACAATACACCCACAGTATGGAAACGGTGTATCTCACACCTACAGCAATACAGAAAATGCTATTAAAAAAAAAATTGCCCTAAAATTTTTTGGGGGAATAGCACAATACAAGAAAAATATACAAATTTTAAATCTCACACTTGCATATATGCAGAAAACACTGCAATTTTTTTTATTTTTTATTGCCCTAAATGGGTCTTTTTGCAAGAGCACAATACACCCACAGTATGTACAGGGTGTATCTCTCAACATAACATATGCAGTGCTGGTGCACTGAGCTTGCAGATAAAAGTAAAAATTTCTCTGACACTGGGCTCATGGCAGTGTAAGTGTGCACTGCAACACAAACAGGTAAACCTATGCAGATCGCTGAGTTATTAGATCTCTGAATCTGGACTCCTATATAAATCTCTCTCCCTGAAAGCACCAACAGGAACCCTACCCTAAACTGTCTCTCTATCTTTTCCATCAGATTGCAGAATCAGGACTGAAGCCTCGTACACACGGCCGATTTTCATCGTCGTTAGAAACACGTTGTTTTTTTCGACGAGATTCTTGTTAACCTTGACGATTTTCTCGTCAAGCTTTCCATGCGTACACACTGACATTTCCCAATTTCCTCGTTGTTCTCCGCGGTCACGTCCAGCACGTACGACGGCACTATAAAGGGGAAGATCGATTTCCCTGGCGCCACCCCTTGGGCTGATTTTGCTGATCTCGTGTTACCGCGTGTGAAGTAAAAGTTTGGGAAGAGACGATTTGCGCTTTTCAGTCTTTGTGCTTTTCAGTTCGTTTTCTGAGGTTCAGTTTGTGCTTGTGGGTTCGTATCTTGTCTTTCAGGGCGTCTAGGCAGGTCGTATCTGTTTTACAGTGCGTTCTTGCCCGTTCGTTTCTGATTTTCAGTTCGTTATTCATAGGCCTTGCTGTTCTAAAGTGCGTTCTGTTCTGTACGTTCTGATCAGACGACCGTTTCCTAGCCATGTCGCCTGGACGTTCTCGTCGTCGAGTTCGTGCTGTGCGTGCGCTTGGTGTTGGTCTGCTTGTTTTGGACCAAGACCAGTCCATGAACGGTGTGAGGAGGAGTTCATGGACCAAGAATTGGTTGCTCCAGCGGGACCAATTCTGCCATATGCCTCTGCTGCGGGAGATCGTCGAGAATAATCCTGAGGACTACAGGAATTTTCTGCGGATGTCTGACCCCGTTTTTCAGGAACTGTTGGCTTTGGTGTCCCCCTATATTACCAGGAAGGACACCGTTATGCGGGAAGCCATCAGTGCTGAGCAGAGGCTCATCGCCACGTTACGTTACCTGGTGACAGGGAGAAGTCTTCAGGACTTGAAGTTCACGACAGGCATCTCCCCCCAGGCTCTGGGCCTCATAATCCCAGACACCTGTTCTGCCATTATCCAAGTCCTGCAGGAGGACTATATTAGGGTATGTTTTCTCCATTAACATCACATTTTATGTATTTCATGTATGATAATGTATTGTATTTCTTTCATCCTTCCCTAATTACCATGATTGTAATATGCTGAGAATGTCCCCTTTGTCCCCATGCATGTTGGAAGCTTTTAAATGCCCCTTTTTTCTCCTCCATGCATATTTCCCTTCACTAAGCTTTCCAGCAGGGGCGTCTGTTGCTCCAAATGTTTGGGGGTCCACCCCCAATTTTAGGAACTAAACTTCCTCCTTTTTAGCGACTGTGTCTATTAAACGCCACCAGTTGCCCCTTCCAATGCAGCCATTTTGTCCCCTCCAATGCAGCCATTTTGTCCCCTCCAATGCAGTCATTTTGTCCCCTCCAATGCAGTCATTTTGTCCCCTCCAATGCAGCCATTTTGTCCCCTCCAATGCAGCCATTTTGTCCCCTCCAATGCAGCCAGTTTGCCCCCTCCAATGCAGCCATTTTGTCCCCTCCAATGCAGCCATTTTGTCCCCTCCAATGCAGCCATTTTGTCCCCTCCAATACAGCCAGTTTGCCCCCTCCAATGCAGCCATTTTGTCCCCTCCAATGCAGCCATTTTGTCCCCTCCAATGCAGTCATTTTGTCCCCTCCAATGCAGCCACTTTGTCCCCTCCAATGCAGCCATTTTGTCTCCTCCAATGCAGCCATTTTGTCCCCTCCAATGCAGCCATTTTGTCCCCTCCAATGCAGCCATTTTGTCTCCTCCAATGCAGCCATTTTGTCCCCTCCAATGCAGCCATTTTGTCCCCTCCAATGCAGCCAGTTTGCCCCCTCCAATGCAGCCATTTTGTCCCCTCCAATGCAGCCATTTTGTCCCCTCCAATGCAGCCAGTTTGCCCCCAGCCCTGCACTTACCTTCTTCTGGTCAGTGCCATCCTTCTTCTGTCCTTGATGTATTTTCCTGCCCTCGATGTTGCATCAGCCAATCATGTAACCGTAAAAAAGACTTGGTGAACATGATTGGCAGAGCAGCCTGTCAGTGTTTACCCAAGGAATGTCCCCCCCCCCTGCATCCCCAATTTTACTTTTATCAAACCAATTAGATCCCTCAGGCTGGATTTTGCAAGCCTATTTGCCCCCCTGTTTCTGATATGCAATTTTCACCCCATAAATGACGCAGTTCTTCATATGTCGGTCGCTTAACAGGGGGCCACCCACCTGAATATTGTGCAGCATTGACAATACATAGGTTACTGCAACGCATGAACCTATGTATTGTTCTGAGTGATGGGCGCAGGATAGAGGGGGCAGTGAACCAGCGCCCACTCTGGACGAACCGCCACTGCAATGCTATCCTGGGGCCAAACACATCTACCCCCCCCCAAATATTTTAAGAATGGACCATCAGAGGGGGTGATGAATATGAAACATGAGCCTTCCATTATACTTCTTAAAAACACCTTAAACTGAGATTTTTATTGATGTTGGCCTTTAATGTATTTTCTTATAATCTGCTTGTAATGTTCTATTTTTAAATTCTAATTTTTTTTCATCTTGTTTGATTCCCCAGCTTCCTTCCACGCCACAGGAATGGCAGACTGTGGCATCGGAGTTTGCCACGCGGTGGGACTTCCCCAACTGCGGTGGTGCCATAGATGGGAAGCACGTCCGCATCGTGCCGCCACCCCGTTCTGGGTCCTACTACTTCAACTACAAGGGGTTTCATAGCATTGTGCTGATGGCGGTGGTGTCAGCACGGTATGAATTCCTCTATGTTGATGTAGGGAAGAATGGCCAGATGTCCGATGGGGGATCCTTCATCCAGACGGAGTTTGCCCTCCGTCTCCAGAGTGACGACCTTGCATTGCCACCGGATGCAGGGAATGTTGAAGGACTCCCCTTTGTTTTTTTGGCTGATGAAGCCTTCGGACTTGGACCGCACCTCATGAGGCCATTTCCACAGAGGACCCTGACCCCAGAGAAGAGGGTGTTCAACTACCGGCTGGCCAGGGCACGAAGAGTCATTGAAAATGCCTTCGGGATAATGGCCAGCCGGTTCCGCCTTTTTATGACTCCCATCCACTTGGCGGACTACAAAATAAACTATGTAGTTTTATGCTTCTGTGTGCTCCATAACTTTCTCAGCAGAAAATCAACTTCTTATATGGCCTCACTATTGCTGGAGGCAGGACTTTCCTCTGGCAATCGGCTGCCGGGCCTCGAATCTGCCCATCCTGGCTTGCCCCCCCAAAATGCCCGTGAGGTTCGTGAGAAGTATCTGGAATATTTCACGGGTAGGGGGGCAATTCCTATGCCAGGCCATGTGTAAAGATGCATGGAGAACAAACTCAATAAAAATCTGATATAATCTTTTAACTTTTGTTTTTTCATGTCTCCTAGTTTGTCTTAGTGCATTTGTAGTGCCAAGTGTATTTTCCTTTAGTAAATACCAACCATTTCACTATGTAACCCCACAAAAAAATTAAAATAAGGTTAGAGCGTATTTGAAAAAGAAGCTACACGTTGTTTGTGTTCAAACATTTTACTCTGTGCACATTCACACACATGGTAATATTTTTTTGGGGGGGATTTTGGCTGGCCACAAACCGGCAATTTTTTAAATATGAAAATAGAAAACCATCAGTTGCATTGCAAAAGGTACAACATTGGATACCTCTGAGCAATATGAGGCATTCACGTACATAAACTATGTCTCTATGTAACCGTCCTAATATGGGGTCTTGCCACCGCTTGCCCAGCCAAAAATTGAATATGCACACATTTAGTAGTATTTTCCAATAGGGAATTTAAACTCCTGATCCCTATTGTCAACATGTGCTATCTGCCATCAGGGGTAATCAATGGACGTGTTTTGTGGGTGCAACCCCTTCTTCAGTTCACCTACTTGAGATACGAGGAAGGGGTTGCACCCACAAAAGCCGTACATGGATATCCCCTGATGGCAGATGGCACATGTTGACACACTGTGTGCATATTCAATTTTTGGCTGGTTTGATTGTCAAAAAGATAATAAAAAGGGGGAAGAACAATCATTAAACAAAAATTGGGGTTTTGATGCCTTATTCAATTCTCCCCAAAACATTGAGAATGTCTTTAAATGTTTGATCCATCACATGAATTCTTTGTTTAATTCTGTCCAGTTCTGTGCTACATTCCATCACTTGCTGTATGATTCGGAGAGCACTGTCAGCAGAGAAACATGTACTATCCTTCACCACAACATTTACATCCCCTAAAAACAAAATACAAAAGGTATTATAACTCTGCAGGCCTACATCTCTTACCTGAAGCTGTGGTGACAGATTCTGTCCTGTTGCGGTGACCAGTTCCACCACGTCATCCACCTCTCCTTCCTGCACTTCTCCTTCCTCCACCTCTTCAACTTCCTCAACACCCTCAGGTTGTGGGTCTTTGGGAGTTTGGGGTTGTTTCGAAGCTGTGGGGTTCCTGTGCTCCCTGGAGTGTTCTCCTCCCAGTCTTCTCTCCCCTATGAGAAGCAAACCAAAGGTCTAATTATCACACAGAAATTCTCTATGAAAAATGAAAACAGGCTAAATTGCTTGAAAGTGGGGTACAAGTGTGTGTTTGTGCGGAATTTAAACATGAATGCATTATATATGTCCAAGAATCGGTTTAGTATTCACCTTTGGCTGTCAATTTTCAGACATGGAGGCAGCACAAAAATTCACTGTTGCACCTGTGTGGGACACCCCAAAAAGGCGGTTTTAGTGGCCCACACTATAGTGCTCCAAAGTACAGATGTGGAAGCAGCTGCTGAGTGTCCTCTCCTTTACACTGATTAAAGTTTGCATTTCATTCTCTTTACAAACACATCATCTAGCCAACAATTTAATGAAATCCGGCAGATGTCTAATTACATTTGAGGCTGAAAAATAACCCAAAAAAGAGGAGAGTGGCCGAACGATGTGTCTGTAACGAAAGATTACTGTGCCAAACCAAGTTCAAACTATGACATTTTGGAAGGGAGTACAATAGGAAATAAAAAAAAAATGGAGCAACATGGAAGTTGAGAAATAAATTAATAGCATAAAAGTGAAAAATTTACTTACTTTTTGCTAGCATTCTCTTAATGCTCCTTAACTGCTCCGGCTCCCTCAGTTTGAGGTCTGACCACCTCTTTCTGAGCTGCTCATTTGAGCGTTTCACCCCAAAATTCTTCTTCAGACTCTTCACGACTTTCTTCATGATTTTGGCCTTCCTTCTATTTGGTTTGCTATACGGCCCATGCTTTGCATCATAATCCGACTTTAGCAAGATGTCCACCATCTCCGCCATCTCCCCATAAGACATATTAGATGCCTTGAATCTCCTCCTTGATCGTGACGTTTCCTAAGTGTCCGGGCTTGTCTCCTCCTCGTTATTTGAGGAATTATCAGACACCTGCTGTGAATCCGCCATATCTGCGCGCTGAAAGAGAAGGGGCGGGGAAAAGATGTTAGTTAGAACGTCATGGGCGGGCGACGTGTGCGGAGCGACGTGTGCGTAGTTTCACGCATGCGTGGTGTATATATAGCAAACACCATGTGACTATACTACGTTCGGTGTGCGGAGAGAGGAGTTCAAGTGACGGACGTGCGAACAAAGGTATGTGATTTTGTGACTTTGAACAATTGTTGGCCTATACTGTCTTGAGAATGTTGGAGGATATATATGGTGAATAAGATTTTAAGGAGGTTAGACTGTGTGCCTCACATTAGTTAATTTTTTTATTTTAACTTGCAGAGACAATATGAATGTCTTTATTAGCGACAAAGAATTCCTGGCGGAATTTATAGACCGGGTAAGGGAGCTGCCCGCTCTGTGGGAGACCAAAAACCCCATCCATAAAAAAAGGGGTACGAAAAGCAGCGCTGGAGAGCCTGCTCCCATTTGTGCAGACCAAGGTGCCCACAGCCACAGCAAAACAGGTGGACACTAAAATTGGGAGCTTGAGAGGCACATACAGGACTGAACGCTCTAAGGTCCTGGCTTCTCAGAGGTCAGGAGCAGCAACAGATGATGTTTATGTCCCGAATTTGTGGTACTACAGCAGGATGTCCTTTCTGTATGACCACATTAAGGCAAGGCCATCACTCTCCACTCTTCCCCCCAGACTTCCCTGCAGCCAACCTGAGCCTTCTCTGGAGCAAGAGGAGGCAGCCATCCTGGATGAACCTGATTTGGCCATCTGGAGCCAGGTATAGTATTTAATGCAAATGTATTGGGATAAACCTAATGTTTGACAAATATGTCAAGATGACAAACATAAACTATTTTGGGTTCCACAAGTGAAAACAAGATCTCTAGACATTAGTCTGGCCTAAATTGGGTGCAAAATAGTCAATCTGATGTAGTTGTAAATTGGTAAAAAAAAATTCTGGATTTACATTCTAATTGCTTCAAACATGAGCTGAAAGTTGGATGAAAACAATAAACCAACATATTAAACTATGTCCCTTTTTCATACACAGGATGAAATCAGCCAGGAGCAGGGTCTGGAAACTGTCAGGCAGGAGGAGGCAGGGCCCACTGTGAGCCAGGAGGTGGCAGGGCCCAGTGGCAGGCAGGAGGTGGCAGGGCCCAGTGGCAGGCAGGAGGTGGCCGGCCAAAGGAGAAGCACAACATCACAGGTGCCTCCCATCCGACTTCCCAAAAGAAGCAGGAGGGACAGGACCACCAGTGAGGCAGCAATGGCCCTTATTCGAGAGGCCCATGCCACCCTCAAGGATCCCACATCCCCTGAAGAGGCCATTGCCGGCCTAGTGGAGGCAAAGTTCAAGGTGATGAGCATGGAGCAACGCCTCCTATGCGAGCCCCTGCTCATCACCTTGCTGAACAAGGGGGTGATGGAGAAAATTACCCCCAATACCGCAATTTGTGAGGTGGCACAACTCTCACAACCTCAACCTCCTCCTCCACCTCCACCTTGTTCTTCTGCCCCACCCCCTTCTCCTCCACCTTGTTCTTCTGTCCCACCCCCTTTTCCTCCACCTTGTTCTTCTGCCCCACCACCTCTCCTCCACCTCCACCTCCACCTTGTTCTTCTGCGCCACCCCTTCTCCTCCACCTCCTCCTCCACCTCCACCTTGTTCTTCTGCCCCACCCCCTTCTACTCCACCTCCCCCTTCATCTTCTTCTTCTGCGCCACCCCCTTCTCCTCCACCTCCTCCTCCCCCTGACAGGAGTACCCCTCCAGTGGCCCAGCCTCCAGCCACACGAAGAAGGAAGGCTGCAGGAAAGGCTTCAGGGAAGGCTGCAGGGAAGGCTGCCAAGAAGACGAGGAAGTGATGGCCTTGCTTCATTGTGGTCGGACAGAAGGCAGCCTGTTGTAGTACCACACACTTGGGACATATATATCACCTGCTGCTGTTCCTGACCTCTGGGAGGCCAGGATCAGATTGTGCTCAGAACTGTTGGCCTTCTCAAGCTCCCAATTTTAGTGTCCACACAGGGTTGATGTGTGCTCTGGGGTCCCTGGGATGCACAAATGGCAGCAGGTTCTCCAGCGCTGCCTTCTCTTTATTTTGTTTCAAACAAAAATAACATGTATTCATGTTTAAGTTCATACTTGACTATGTTTATTTTTACAATTTTTTAATTTAGCTTTGGAGTAAGCAGATACATTTGACAGCCCAAAAAAGGGACAGATAACAACCCCCAAAAAAAGAATTAAAATATATTTTTGAAAATAGAGGGTGTAAAATTTACCAGAAAAATATTAAAATATTCAATGGGAGATCACTATCAAAACATTGGCAAATTACTATTAACATCTGTTTGAAAAATATAAAACAGTAAAATATTCAGAAGATCTTGCACAATATAATACACATATATCTTCTGAAGAACAGCATGAAAAAGGTTAAAAAAAGATAGTCATAACTCTGTGTGAATAGCAGCAGCAAAAGAAGTTCATTCGTTTTGATTAATGTAACATTCTAAAGAAGATTTCAATGCACAAAATTTAAACGATGCAATAATTTAGAGCGTGACGAATGTGCTATCTCCATTATGAAGGCTTGATTTAGCAGAATATGCGCTCCCGTCTCATACTTGCTTCTGAGCATGCGTGCTTTTGGAAGAGTCGTAAAAGCATACACACGAACCATTTTCTCGTCACAAAACAGGCCGACGAGAAACACGACGAGGAAATCTTGAATCCTGACGAGAAAATAGAGAACAGGTTCTCTATTTTCTCATCGAGATTCACGGCAGTTTTCTCGTCGTAAAACCATACACACGAATGGTTTTCTCGAGAAAAAAGCTCTCGCGGCACTTTTCTTGCCGGTTTTGGACGAGAAACTCGGTCGTGTGTATGAGGCTTCACTCATAGTATTTCAATCTCTCCCTAATAAGCAACAGCAGCCAGGATCCTCTCCCTATCCTGTCTAAAGCAGAGTAACGTGCTGTGCTGTGTGCCTCTAGCTTATATAGAAGCTGGGTCACATGTTGCACTGGCCAATCACAGCCATGCCATTAGTAGGCATGGCTATGATGGCTTCTAAGGGCACACCAGTTAAACAAAAGGTGATTGGCTGCCCCCTGAAGCTTTTCTAAATGCACCATTACATCGCTGAACACCGGACCCGAACCCAAACATACACGCAATTGTTCGGGTTCGGGTCCGGTACCCAAAAACTCAAATGTTCGGTACGGACCCGAACTTTACAGTTCGGGTTCACTCAACTCTACTCAGGATTATTCTCTTGGATCTTCCGCAACAAAGACATGTGACAGAATTGGTCCCGCTGGAGCAACCAATTCTTGGTCCATGAACTCCTCCTCACCCTGTTCATGGACTGGAGTTAGGATAAAGCAAGAGAACCTCAACACCAACCTGAGCACAAACTCTACGACGAGTACGTAGCCGCAACATGGCTAGAAAATGGTCGGTAGTGATGAGCCGAACACCCCCGGGTTCGGTTCGCACCAGAACCCGCGAACGGACCGAAAGTTCGCACGAACTTTAGAACCCTATTCAATACAATGGATGTGAACGTTCGAAATCTAAAGTGCTATTTATAATGACTAATATGCATCTTATTGTCCTAAAAAGGGTTTGGGAACTCGGGTTCTGCACCAGGGGACATGTATCAATCCAAAAAAAAGTTTTAAAAATGGCCGTTTTTCGGGAGCAGTCATTTTAATGATGCATAAAGTGAAAAAAGAAAGTCAAATATTCCTTTAAATATCGTACCTGGGGGGTGTCTAAAGTATGCCTGTGAAGTGCCACGTGTTTCCCGTGTTTAGAACTGTCCCTGCACAAAATTACATTTCTAAAGGAAAAAAAGCCATTTAAAACTGCTTGTGGCTTTAATGTAATGTCTGGTCCCGGTAATATGGATGAACATCTTTAAGAAAAATGGCATAGCTACCCCATCACAGCCCCCCCCCCCCCCTACCCCAGCCCATTACCAGCCCCTTTGGGTCTTGTATGGATATTAAGGGGAACCCCGCACACAAAATAAAAAAGGCCCTATATACTCTGAACAGCCGTATACAGGCGGTGCATACAAGACAGGGACTGTAGGTTTGTTCTTATGTAGAATCTGTTTGTAATTTTGAACAGGTACATTGTTTAAGTGTAGCTCCAGCCAAAAAATCTATTTTTAAGCTTTTTGGAAAACATAGGGAAGGGTTATCACCCCTGTAACATTTGTTTTGCTGTCTGTGCAGTGTGCACCTGTTCAGAACAGTTCACCTCACTTTCCGTCCTAATGACAAATGTGTTTTGAAAATTTGGGTTTTTATTAAAACAAGAATTGGTGATAAAGCATCAGTGGAGAGGAGACACTTTTTTTCCCATATTAACTCTTACAGGAGAGAATTTCCCTTCCTAGGGGTAGATTTCCTCTCACTTCCTGTTGTATCCTTCCGTTTGCAAGGAGGAGTCGTTTGTAAGTTGGATGTTTGAAAGTAGGGGCCTGCCGTATATACTCAGCTGAAATTTGCCCCTTACATGTTGGTGTTGCCACAACACTGTGAGCCCTCACAGTTACTCTTGGTGGGCGCATGAATGGGCCCTGCTGTGAATTATTAGATCAAGAATTGTAATTGCATGCCCCTGTTGAACAGGGGCTGAAAAATTGGGCCTTTGGTGGTGGTGGTGGTGGTGTTGACACAACACTGTAAGGCCTCACAGTTAGTCTTGGTGGGCGCAGGAATGGGCCCTGCTGTGAATTATTAGATCAAGAATTGTAATTACATGCCCCTGTTAAACAGGGGCATAAAAATTGGGCCTTAGGCACTGGTGCCACAACACTGCAACCCCTCACAGATACTGTACTTGGAGCACAGCAATGAGCCCTGTTGCAAAGTATTGCATCAAAAATTGTAATTACACGCCCCTGTTAAACAGGGGCTGAAAAATTGGGCCTTAGCCACTGGTGCTGGTGCCACGACACTGCAACCTCTCCCAGATTCTCTAGTTGGAGTGCAGGAATGAGCCCTGCTGCAAAGCATTGCATAAAAAATTGTAATAACACGCCCCTGTTAAACAGGGGCTGAAAAATTGGGCCTTAGCCACTGGTGGCGGCACCCAGAAACAAAAATGTTCTTCCAAGCTATCATCATCAATTGGATCATTGAGGAGGAGGAGGATAGTCAGTCAACATAACAGGACAGTCTCTCAGCATCAGCATCAGTCTTGAAGGGATGTGACTAGTGATGAGCCGAACACCCCCGGGTTCGGTTCGCACCAGAACCCGCGAACGGACCGAAAGTTCGAACGAACATTAGAACCCTATTAAATACAATGGATGCGAACGTTCGAATTCTAAAGTGCTAATTATAACAACTATTATGCATGTTATTGTCATAAATAGGGTTTGGGAACCCGGGTTGTGCACCAGGGGACATGTATCAATGCAAAAAGAAGTTTTAAAAACGGTCGTTTTTCGGGAGCAGTCATTTTAATGATGCATAAAGTGAAAAAAAAAAAGTCAAATATTCCTTTAAATATCGTACCTGGGGGGTGTCTAAAGTATGCCTGTGAAGTGCCACGTGTTTCCCGTGTTTAGAACTGTCCCTGCACAAAATGACACTTCTAAAGGAAAAAAAAGCCATTTAAAACTGCTTGCGGCTTTAATGTAATGTCTGGTCCCGGTAATATGGATGAAATTCTTTAAGAAAAATGGCATAGCTACCCCATGACCCCCCCCCCCTACCCCAGCCCATTACCAGCCCCTTTGGGTCTTGTATGGATATTAAGGGGAACCCCGCACATAAAATAAAAAAGGCCCTATATACTCTGAACAGCCGTATACAGGCGGTGCATACAAGACAGGGACTGTAGGTTTGTTCTTATGTAGAATCTGTTTGTAATTTTGAACAGGTACATTGTTGAAGTGTAGCTCCAGCCCAAAAATCTATTTTTAAACTTTTTGGGAAACATAGGTAAGGGTTATCACCCCTGTAACATTTGTTTTGCTGTCTGTGCCCCTGTTCCGAACATTTCACCTCACTTTCCGTCCCAATGACAACTGTTTTTGAAATGTGGTGTTTTTCTTGAAACAAGGATTGCTGATAAAGCATCAGTACAGATGAGACCCCTTTCTCCCATATTTATTCTTACAGGAGAGAATTTTCCTTTCTAGGGGTAGATTTCCTCTCACTTCCTGTTGTCTTCTTTCGTTTGCAAGTAGGAGTCGTTTGTAAGTTGGATGTTTGAAAGTAGGGACCTGCCGTATATACTCTGCAGAAATAGGCCCCTTAGTTGTTGGTGTTGGCACAACACTGTAAGCACTCAGTTACTCTTGGTTGGTGCTGGAACGCCCTGCTGTCAACTATTATATCAGGAATTTTAATTACATATAATTGTTGAACAGTGGTAGTAAAAATTGGGGCTTTGATGGTGGTGCTGGTGCCACAACACTGTAAGCCCTCACAGTTACTCTTGGTGGGTGCAGCAATGGGCCCTGCTGTGAATTATTAGATCAAGAATTGTAATTACATGCCCCTTTTGAACAGGGGCTGAAAAATTGGGCCTTTCGTGGTGGTGGTGGTGGTGGCGTTGCCACAAGACTGTAAGCCCTCAGAGTTACTCTTGGTGGGTGCAGCAATGGACCCTGCTGTGAATTATTAGATCAAGAATTGTAATTGCATGCCCCTGTTGAACAGGGGCTGAAAAATTGGGCCTTAGGCACTGGTGGCACAACACTACAACCCCTCACAGATACTGTACTTGGAGCACAGCAATGAGCCCTGTTGCAAAGTATTGCTTCAAAAATTGTAATGACACGCCCCTGTTAAACAGGGGCTGAAAAATTGGGCCTTAGGCACTGGTGCCACAACACTCCAACCCCTCACAGATACTGTACTTGGAGCACAGCAATGAGCCCTATGGCAAATTATTGCTAAAAAAATTGTAATTACACGCCCCTGTAAAACAGGGGCTGAAAAATTGGGCCTTAGCCACTGGTGGCGGCACCCATAAACAAAAATGATCTTCCAAGCTATCATCATCAATCGTATCATTGAGGACTCGGAGGAGGAGGATAGCCAGTCAACATAACAGCACAGGCACTCAGCATCAGCATCAGTCTTGAAGGGATGTGACATGTTAAAATCAATTAGTCTGTTATATCAGCATCAGGTGTGTGGTAGCTGGTGGTGATCCAAGACTGGTTCATCTTGATGAAAGTCAGTCGATCAACCGAGTCGGTGGACAGGCGCACCCTGTGATCCGTGACAAATCCTCCAGCAGCACTGAATGTGCGTTCCGAAAGAACGCTGGATGCAGGACAGGCCAGTAGCTCAATTGCATACTGTGCAAGCTCTGGCCAGTGATCCATCCTCAAGACCCAGTAAGCCAGAGGATTTTCGGTGGGGAAGGTGTACAAGTCTGACCTTGCCCCTAGATATTCCTGCACCATGTTTATCAGACGCTGGCGATGGTTGCTGGAACCGATCATACTTTGGGGCTGCGGACTAAAGAATTGTCTGAACGCATCGGTCAGACGGCCACCTTCCCCACCGCTCCTTCTTTGACTGGCCGAAGCCTCAGCAACTCGTTGTCCAGGACCAGGAGTTTGTAACCTCCCAGTCTCTGGGAACGCGTTGCACAGACCTTTCTGCAAGGCCTCCCGGAGTTGTCTCATCCTCTGCTCCCTCTGCGACGGTAACATAAGGTCAGCAACCTTACCCTTGTACCGTGGATCAAGGAGAGTGGCCAGCCAGTAATGGTCCCTCTCCTTGATCCGAAGAATACGAGGATCCTTCCGCAGACTTTGCAGGATCAGGGAGGCCATGCAGCGTAGGTTTGCTGAGGCATTCGCTCCGGAGTCCTCTGGGTCACTAAGGACGACATGATCCGCAGCCACCTCCTCCCAGCCACGTACAAGTCCACTGGTTTCTTGGGACTGTAAATCATCCCTAAAAGACTGCTGCTGATGATGCTGAGTGCCAGCCTCCACCTCCATGCTGACACAATCCTCCTCCTCCTCCTCCTCCTCCTCCTCTTCCTGTGCGATGGGTGGGACAGAAGGAACACTGTCTGGGTAAAGGGGGCCTTGAGAGGCAAGGAAGTCCTCCTCTTCCTGCCTCTGTTCTGCCTCAAGTGCCCTGTCCATTATTCCACGCAGCGTGTGCTCCAACAGGTGGACAAGAGGTACAGTGTCACTGATGCATGCACTGTCACTGCTCACCATCCTCGTGGCCTCCTCAAATGGTGCCAGGACAGTGCATGCATCCCTGATCATGCCCCACTGGCGTGGAGAAAAAAAACCAAGCTCCCCTGACCCTGTCCTGGTGCCGTAGTCGCACAGGTACTCATTGATGGCCCTCTGCTGCGTGTGCAGCCGCTGCAGCATGGCCAACGTTGAGTTCCACCTGGTGGGCATGTCACATATAAGGCGGTTCTTGGGCAGGTTCAACTCCTTTTGCAGCTCAGCCAGGCGAGCACTGGCATTATAAGATCTGCGGAAATGCACACAGACTTTCCTGGCCTGCCTCAGGACATCCTGTAAGCCCGGGTACCTGCCCAAGAACCGCTGCACCACCAGGTTAAGGACGTGAGCCACACAGGGCACATGGGTCAGTTGTCCCTGTCGGAGGGCGGAGAGGAGGTTGGTGCCATTGTCGCAAACCACCATTCCTGGCTTAAGCTGGCGTGGCGTCAACCACCTCTCGGCCTGGCCCTGCAGAGCAGACAGGACCTCTGCCCCAGTGTGGCTTCTGTCCCCCAAACACACCAGCGCAAGCACGGCATGGCATCTTTTTGCCTGCGTACTTGCGTAGCCCCGTGAACGGCTACGGAGCACCGCTGGTTCATAGGACAAACCACAGGAAGAGGCCATGGAGGAAGAAGAAGAGGAGGGGGTGGAGGAGAGAGGTGTGTCACAACCAGTAGTAGCATTTTGGAGGCGTGGCGGTGGAACAACCTCCAACACTACTGCACCTTGTCCTGCATCCTTCCCAGCTGCCAAAAGAGTGACCCAATGGGCCGTGAAAGAAAGGTAACGTCCCTGTCCATGCCTGCTGGACCATGAGTCAGCGGTAATATGCACCTTACCGCTGACCGCCCTGTCCAGCGAGGCCAAGACATTGCCTTCCACATGCCGGTAGAGAGCCGGAATAGCCTTCCGTGAGAAAAAGTGGCGTTTGGGAACCTGCCACTGAGGAACCGCACATTGCACAAACTCACGGAAGGGGGCCGAGTCTACCAACTGAAAAGGCAGCAGTTGAAGCGCTAGCAATTTAGCCAAGCTAGCATTCAACCGCTGGGCATGTGGATGGCTGGGAGTGAACTTCTTTCGACGGTCCAGCAGCTGGGGCAGGGAAATTTGCCTGCTAGAATCGGACGTTGGTGTACTGCTAGCAGAGTGGCCGCAAGTACTTGGCTGTGACACACCTAATTCTACACCTTCATTCCTCTCAGTGCATGTTTCAGAGAGGACTGAAGTTATAGTGGGGTTGGAGATCCCAGCTGATGCGGTGCAAGGAGAGGTCCGCTTTGTTCTTTGGTGTGGGTCTTTGAGGTAGGCTTGCCAACGAGCTGCATGGCAGGTCAACATATGTCTGGTCAGGCATGTGGTACCCAAGCGGCTGATGTTTTGGCCACGCGATATACGCTTGAGACATATGTTGCAAACAGCAGCTGTGCGATCTGATGCACTAGCCTCAAAAAAGGCCCACACCAAAGAACTTTTTGAATGACGGGCAGAGGCAGCGCCCTGCACAGGCGGAGCTCTGCGGTGTGATTCCGTCGGTGTACTGCCCTTACGCTGGCCACCAAAGGGCATCCTGCCTCGTTGGAGATGTGCCTCCTCCTCATCCTCCTCCTCCTCCTCTCTCCTATTAGGCACCCACGTGGAGTCAGTGACCTCATCATCACCTCCCTCCTCATCACTGGAGGCAATCTGGCAGTATGCTGCAGCTGCTGGAACATGACTGCCAGATTGGTGTCCTTCTTGAGCATCCCCTCTGTCTGCTCTCACGCTACTGCCTTCCTCTAGCTGGGTTTCATCATCAGACCCTTCGAAACGCTGGGCATCCTCCTGGAGCATGTACCCAACACTGTGCTGAAACAGTTCGGGGGACTCCTCAGGAGGAGGACATGGTGGGTCTAGGGAAGGAGTGACTGATGATGAGTCTGACATTGATACCAGGGAAGAGGACGCTTTGGCAGCTGCTTTTCCAGTACCCTGAGCCTGGGTGAGAGAGGATGAGGAGGAGGAGGAGGGCTTGGTCATCCACTCTACCAAGTCTTCGGCATGATGTGGCTCAACATGTCCAGCTGCCGAAAAGAAGGACAAGCGTGTCCCATGGCCATGTGCTGATGACAATGCACCGCGTCCACGACCAGCACTGTTGCCCCCAGACACAGAGCCTGCTTGCCCTCTTTTATTGCCTCCTGACTGTCTGCCTCTCCTTGTTTGCCTTCCAGACATTCTAATAGATGGCCTGCAGGGAGATGGGAAAAAAGCAATAAGGGCGACCTTCAGGTGTCCTTCTCTGTCCCTTGAAACAAGGACTTTGACAGTGAAAGAAACTGACACACTCTCCCTACCTACAGTTTTCTGTTCCTAGAAAAAATGTTTTTTTTAAGCACAATTTAGCACAAGGAGAATTACCTCACTGTCCTTCCAGGTCCCTGGAAACAAGGACTTTGACAGTGAAAGAAACTGACACACTCTCCCTACCTACAGTTTTCTGTCCCTAGAAAAAATGTTTTTTTTAAGCACAATTTAGCACAAGGAGAATTACCTCACTGTCCTTCCAGGTCCCTGGAAACAAGGACTTTGACAGTGAAAGAAACTGACACACTCTCCCTACCTACAGTTTTCTGTCCCTAGAAAAAATGTTTTTTTTAAGCACAATTTAGCACAAGGAGAATTACCTCACTGTCCTTCCAGGTCCCTGGAAACAAGGACTTTGACAGTGAAAGAAACTGACACACTCTCCCTACCTACAGTTTTCTGTCCCTAGAAAAAATGTTTTTTTTAAGCACAATTTAGCACAAGGAGAATTACCTCACTGTCCTTCCAGGTCCCTGGAAACAAGGACTTTGACAGTGAAAGAAACTGACACACTCTCCCTACCTACAGTTTTCTGTCCCTAGAAAAAATGTTTTTTTTAAGCACAATTTAGCACAAGGAGAATTACCTCACTGTCCTTCCAGGTCCCTGGAAACAAGGACTTTGGCAGTGAAAGAAACTGACACACTCTCCCTACCTACAGTTTTCTGTCCCTAGAAAAAATGTTTTTTTTAAGCACAATTTAGCACAAGGAGAATTACCTCACTGTCCTTCCAGGTCCCTGGAAACAAGGACTTTGACAGTGAAAGAAACTGACACACTCTCCCTACCTACAGTTTTCTGTCCCTAGAAAAAATGTTTTTTTTAAGCACAATTTAGCACAAGGAGAATTACCTCACTGTCCTTCCAGGTCCCTGGAAACAAGGACTTTGACAGTGAAAGAAACTGACACACTCTCCCTACCTACAGTTTTCTGTCCCTAGAAAAAATGTTTTTTTTAAGCACAATTTAGCACAAGGAGAATTACCTCACTGTCCTTCCAGGTCCCTGGAAACAAGGACTTTGACAGTGAAAGAAACTGACACACTCTCCCTACCTACAGTTTTCTGTCCCTAGAAAAAATGTTTTTTTAAAGCACAATTTAGCACAAGGAGAATTACCTCACTGTCCTTCCAGGTCCCTGGAAACAAGGACTTTGACAGTGAAAGAAACTGACACACTCTCCCTACCTACAGTTTTCTGTCCCTAGAAAAAATGTTTTTTTTAAGCACAATTTAGCACAAGGAGAATTACCTCACTGTCCTTCCAGGTCCCTGGAAACAAGGACTTTGACAGTGAAAGAAACTGACACACTCTCCCTACCTACAGTTTTCTGTCCCTAGAAAAAATGTTTTTTTTTAAGCACAATTTAGCACAAGGAGAATTACCTCACTGTCCTTCCAGGTCCCTGGAAACAAGGACTTTGACAGTGAAAGAAACTGACACACTCTCCCTACCTACAGTTTTCTGTCCCTAGAAAAAATGTTTTTTTTTAAGCACAATTTAGCACAAGGAGAATTACCTCACTGTCCTTCCAGGTCCCTGGAAACAAGGACTTTGACAGTGAAAGAAACTGACACACTCTCCCTACCTACAGTTTTCTGTCCCTAGAAAAAATGTTTTTTTTAAGCACAATTTAGCACAAGGAGAATTACCTCACTGTCCTTCCAGGTCCCTGGAAACAAGGACTTTGACAGTGAAAGAAACTGACACACTCTCCCTACCTACAGTTTTCTGTCCCTAGAAAAAATGTTTTTTTTAAGCACAATTTAGCACAAGGAGAATTACCTCACTGTCCTTCCAGGTCCCTGGAAACAAGGACTTTGACAGTGAAAGAAACTGACACACTCTCCCTACCTACAGTTTTCTGTCCCTAGAAAAAATGTTTTTTTTAAGCACAATTTAGCACAAGGAGAATTACCTCACTGTCCTTCCAGGTCCCTGGAAACAAGGACTTTGACAGTGAAAGAAACTGACACACTCTCCCTACCTACAGTTTTCTGTCCCTAGAAAAAATGTTTTTTTTTAAGCACAATTTAGCACAAGGAGAATTACCTCACTGTCCTTCCAGGTCCCTGGAAACAAGGACTTTGACAGTGAAAGAAACTGACACACTCTCCCTACCTACAGTTTTCTGTCCCTAGAAAAAATGTTTTTTTTAAGCACAATTTAGCACAAGGAGAATTACCTCACTGTCCTTCCAGGTCCCTGGAAACAAGGACTTTGACAGTGAAAGAAACTGACACACTCTCCCTACCTACAGTTTTCTGTCCCTAGAAAAAATGTTTTTTTTAAGCACAATTTAGCACAAGGAGAATTACCTCACTGTCCTTCCAGGTCCCTGGAAACAAGGACTTTGACAGTGAAAGAAACTGACACACTCTCCCTACCTACAGTTTTCTGTCCCTAGAAAAAATGTTTTTTTTAAGCACAATTTAGCACAAGGAGAATTACCTCACTGTCCTTCCAGGTCCCTGGAAACAAGGACTTTGACAGTGAAAGAAACTGACACACTCTCCCTACCTACAGTTTTCTGTCCCTAGAAAAAATGTTTTTTTTTAAGCACAATTTAGCACAAGGAGAATTACCTCACTGTCCTTCCAGGTCCCTGGAAACAAGGACTTTGACAGTGAAAGAAACTGACACACTCTCCCTACCTACAGTTTTCTGTCCCTAGAAAAAATGTTTTTTTTAAGCACAATTTAGCACAAGGAGAATTACCTCACTGTCCTTCCAGGTCCCTGGAAACAAGGACTTTGACAGTGAAAGAAACTGACACACTCTCCCTACCTACAGTTTTCTGTCCCTAGAAAAAATGTTTTTTTTTAAGCACAATTTAGCACAAGGAGAATTACCTCACTGTCCTTCCAGGTCCCTGGAAACAAGGACTTTGACAGTGAAAGAAACTGACACACTCTCCCTACCTACAGTTTTCTGTCCCTAGAAAAAATGTTTTTTTTAAGCACAATATAGCACAAGGAGAATTCACTCACTGTCCTTCCAGGTCCCTGGAAACAAGGACTTTGACAGTGAAAGAAACTGACACACTCTCCCTACCTACAGTTTTCTGTCCCTAGAAAAAATGTTTTTTTTAAGCACAATTTAGCACAAGGAGAATTACCTCACTGTCCTTCCAGGTCCCTGGAAACAAGGACTTTGACAGTGAAAGAAACTGACACACTCTCCCTACCTACAGTTTTCTGTCCCTAGAAAAAATGTTTTTTTTAAGCACAATTTAGCACAAGGAGAATTACCTCACTGTCCTTCCAGGTCCCTGGAAACAAGGACTTTGACAGTGAAAGAAACTGACACACTCTCCCTACCTACAGTTTTCTGTCCCTAGAAAAAATGTTTTTTTTTAAGCACAATTTAGCACAAGGAGAATTACCTCACTGTCCTTCCAGGTCCCTGGAAACAAGGACTTTGACAGTGAAAGAAACTGACACACTCTCCCTACCTACAGTTTTCTGTCCCTAGAAAAAATGTTTTTTTTAAGCACAATTTAGCACAAGGAGAATTACCTCACTGTCCTTCCAGGTCCCTGGAAACAAGGACTTTGACAGTGAAAGAAACTGACACACTCTCCCTACCTACAGTTTTCTGTCCCTAGAAAAAATGTTTTTTTTTAAGCACAATTTAGCACAAGGAGAATTACCTCACTGTCCTTCCAGGTCCCTGGAAACAAGGACTTTGACAGTGAAAGAAACTGACACACTCTCCCTACCTACAGTTTTCTGTCCCTAGAAAAAATGTTTTTTTTAAGCACAATATAGCACAAGGAGAATTCACTCACTGTCCTTCCAGGTCCCTGGAAACAAGGACTTTGACAGTGAAAGAAACTGACACACTCTCCCTACCTACAGTTTTCTGTCCCTAGAAAAAATGTTTTTTTTAAGCACAATTTAGCACAAGGAGAATTACCTCACTGTCCTTCCAGGTCCCTGGAAACAAGGACTTTGGCAGTGAAAGAAACTGACACACTCTCCCTACCTACAGTTTTCTGTCCCTAGAAAAAATGTTTTTTTTAAGCACAATTTAGCACAAGGAGAATTACCTCACTGTCCTTCCAGGTCCCTGGAAACAAGGACTTTGACAGTGAAAGAAACTGACACACTCTCCCTACCTACAGTTTTCTGTCCCTAGAAAAAATGTTTTTTTTAAGCACAATTTAGCACAAGGAGAATTACCTCACTGTCCTTCCAGGTCCCTGGAAACAAGGACTTTGACAGTGAAAGAAACTGACACACTCTCCCTACCTACAGTTTTCTGTCCCTAGAAAAAATGTTTTTTTTTAAGCACAATTTAGCACAAGGAGAATTACCTCACTGTCCTTCCAGGTCCCTGGAAACAAGGACTTTGACAGTGAAATAAACTGACACACTCTCCCTACCTACAGTTTTCTGTCCCTAGAAAAAATGTTTTTTTTAAGCACAATTTAGCACAAGGAGAATTACCTCACTGTCCTTCCAGGTCCCTGGAAACAAGGGCTTTGACAGTGAAAGAAACTGACACACTCTCCCTACCTACAGTTTTCTGTCCCTAGAAAAAATGTTTTTTTAAGCACAATTTAGCACAAGGAGAATTACCTCACTGTCCTTCCAGGTCCCTGGAAACAAGGACTTTGACAGTGAAAGAAACTGACACACTCTCCCTACCTACAGTTTTCTGTCCCTAGAAAAAATGTTTTTTTTAAGCACAATTTAGCACAAGGAGAATTACCTCACTGTCCTTCCAGGTCCCTGGAAACAAGGACTTTGACAGTGAAAGAAACTGACACACTCTCCCTACCTACAGTTTTCTGTCCCTAGAAAAAATGTTTTTTTTAAGCACAATTTAGCACAAGGAGAATTACCTCACTGTCCTTCCAGGTCCCTGGAAACAAGGACTTTGACAGTGAAAGAAACTGACACACTCTCCCTACCTACAGTTTTCTGTCCCTAGAAAAAATGTTTTTTTTAAGCACAATTTAGCACAAGGAGAATTACCTCACTGTCCTTCCAGGTCCCTGGAAACAAGGACTTTGACAGTGAAAGAAACTGACACACTCTCCCTACCTACAGTTTTCTGTCCCTAGAAAAAATGTTTTTTTTAAGCACAATTTAGCACAAGGAGAATTACCTCACTGTCCTTCCAGGTCCCTGGAAACAAGGACTTTGACAGTGAAAGAAACTGACACACTCTCCCTACCTACAGTTTTCTGTCCCTAGAAAAAATGTTTTTTTTAAGCACAATTTAGCACAAGGAGAATTACCTCACTGTCCTTCCAGGTCCCTGGAAACAAGGACTTTGACAGTGAAAGAAACTGACACACTCTCCCTACCTACAGTTTTCTGTCCCTAGAAAAAATGTTTTTTTTAAGCACAATTTAGCACAAGGAGAATTACCTCACTGTCCTTCCAGGTCCCTGGAAACAAGGACTTTGGCAGTGAAAGAAACTGACACACTCTCCCTACCTACAGTTTTCTGTCCCTAGAAAAAATGTTTTTTTTAAGCACAATTTAGCACAAGGAGAATTACCTCACTGTCCTTCCAGGTCCCTGGAAACAAGGACTTTGGCAGTGAAAGAAACTGACACACTCTCCCTACCTACAGTTTTCTGTCCCTAGAAAAAATGTTTTTTTTAAGCACAATTTAGCACAAGGAGAATTACCTCACTGTCCTTCCAGGTCCCTGGAAACAAGGACTTTGACAGTGAAAGAAACTGACACACTCTCCCTACCTACAGTTTTCTGTCCCTAGAAAAAATGTTTTTTTTAAGCACAATTTAGCACAAGGAGAATTACCTCACTGTCCTTCCAGGTCCCTGGAAACAAGGACTTTGACAGTGAAAGAAACTGACACACTCTCCCTACCTACAGTTTTCTGTCCCTAGAAAAAATGTTTTTTTAAAGCACAATTTAGCACAAGGAGAATTACCTCACTGTCCTTCCAGGTCCCTGGAAACAAGGACTTTGACAGTGAAAGAAACTGACACACTCTCCCTACCTACAGTTTTCTGTCCCTAGAAAAAATGTTTTTTTTAAGCACAATTTAGCACAAGGAGAATTACCTCACTGTCCTTCCAGGTCCCTGGAAACAAGGACTTTGACAGTGAAAGAAACTGACACACTCTCCCTACCTACAGTTTTCTGTCCCTAGAAAAAATGTTTTTTTTAAGCACAATTTAGCACAAGGAGAATTACCTCACTGTCCTTCCAGGTCCCTGGAAACAAGGACTTTGACAGTGAAAGAAACTGACACACTCTCCCTACCTACAGTTTTCTGTCCCTAGAAAAAATGTTTTTTTTAAGCACAATTTAGCACAAGGAGAATTACCTCACTGTCCTTCCAGGTCCCTGGAAACAAGGACTTTGACAGTGAAAGAAACTGACACACTCTCCCTACCTACAGTTTTCTGTCCCTAGAAAAAATGTTTTTTTTAAGCACAATTTAGCACAAGGAGAATTACCTCACTGTCCTTCCAGGTCCCTGGAAACAAGGACTTTGACAGTGAAAGAAACTGACACACTCTCCCTACCTACAGTTTTCTGTCCCTAGAAAAAATGTTTTTTTTAAGCACAATTTAGCACAAGGAGAATTACCTCACTGTCCTTCCAGGTCCCTGGAAACAAGGACTTTGACAGTGAAAGAAACTGACACACTCTCCCTACCTACAGTTTTCTGTCCCTAGAAAAAATGTTTTTTTTAAGCACAATTTAGCACAAGGAGAATTACCTCACTGTCCTTCCAGGTCCCTGGAAACAAGGACTTTGACAGTGAAAGAAACTGACACACTCTCCCTACCTACAGTTTTCTGTCCCTAGAAAAAATGTTTTTTTTTAAGCACAATTTAGCACAAGGAGAATTACCTCACTGTCCTTCCAGGTCCCTGGAAACAAGGACTTTGACAGTGAAAGAAACTGACACACTCTCCCTACCTACAGTTTTCTGTCCCTAGAAAAAATGTTTTTTTTAAGCACAATTTAGCACAAGGAGAATTACCTCACTGTCCTTCCAGGTCCCTGGAAACAAGGACTTTGACAGTGAAAGAAACTGACACACTCTCCCTACCTACAGTTTTCTGTTCCTAGAAAAAATGTTTTTTTTAAGCACAATTTAGCACAAGGAGAATTACCTCACTGTCCTTCCAGGTCCCTGGAAACAAGGACTTTGACAGTGAAAGAAACTGACACACTCTCCCTACCTACAGTTTTCTGTCCCTAGAAAAAATGTTTTTTTTAAGCACAATTTAGCACAAGGAGAATTACCTCACTGTCCTTCCAGGTCCCTGGAAACAAGGACTTTGACAGTGAAAGAAACTGACACACTCTCCCTACCTACAGTTTTCTGTCCCTAGAAAAAATGTTTTTTTTTAAGCACAATTTAGCACAAGGAGAATTACCTCACTGTCCTTCCAGGTCCCTGGAAACAAGGACTTTGACAGTGAAAGAAACTGACACACTCTCCCTACCTACAGTTTTCTGTCCCTAGAAAAAATGTTTTTTTTAAGCACAATTTAGCACAAGGAGAATTACCTCACTGTCCTTCCAGGTCCCTGGAAACAAGGACTTTGACAGTGAAAGAAACTGACACACTCTCCCTACCTACAGTTTTCTGTCCCTAGAAAAAATGTTTTTTTTTAAGCACAATTTAGCACAAGGAGAATTACCTCACTGTCCTTCCAGGTCCCTGGAAACAAGGACTTTGACAGTGAAAGAAACTGACACACTCTCCCTACCTACAGTTTTCTGTCCCTAGAAAAAATGTTTTTTTTAAGCACAATATAGCACAAGGAGAATTCACTCACTGTCCTTCCAGGTCCCTGGAAACAAGGACTTTGACAGTGAAAGAAACTGACACACTCTCCCTACCTACAGTTTTCTGTCCCTAGAAAAAATGTTTTTTTTAAGCACAATTTAGCACAAGGAGAATTACCTCACTGTCCTTCCAGGTCCCTGGAAACAAGGACTTTGACAGTGAAAGAAACTGACACACTCTCCCTACCTACAGTTTTCTGTCCCTAGAAAAAATGTTTTTTTTAAGCACAATTTAGCACAAGGAGAATTACCTCACTGTCCTTCCAGGTCCCTGGAAACAAGGACTTTGACAGTGAAAGAAACTGACACACTCTCCCTACCTACAGTTTTCTGTCCCTAGAAAAAATGTTTTTTTTAAGCACAATTTAGCACAAGAAGAATTACCTCACTGTCCTTCCAGGTCCCTGGAAACAAGGACTTTGACAGTGAAAGAAACTGACACACTCTCCCTACCTACAGTTTTCTGTCCCTAGAAAAAATGTTTTTTTTTAAGCACAATTTAGCACAAGGAGAATTACCTCACTGTCCTTCCAGGTCCCTGGAAACAAGGACTTTGACAGTGAAAGAAACTGACACACTCTCCCTACCTACAGTTTTCTGTCCCTAGAAAAAATGTTTTTTTTAAGCACAATTTAGCACAAGGAGAATTACCTCACTGTCCTTCCAGGTCCCTGGAAACAAGGACTTTGACAGTGAAAGAAACTGACACACTCTCCCTACCTACAGTTTTCTGTCCCTAGAAAAAATGTTTTTTTTTAAGCACAATTTAGCACAAGGAGAATTACCTCACTGTCCTTCCAGGTCCCTGGAAACAAGGACTTTGACAGTGAAAGAAACTGACACACTCTCCCTACCTACAGTTTTCTGTCCCTAGAAAAAATGTTTTTTTTAAGCACAATATAGCACAAGGAGAATTCACTCACTGTCCTTCCAGGTCCCTGGAAACAAGGACTTTGACAGTGAAAGAAACTGACACACTCTCCCTACCTACAGTTTTCTGTCCCTAGAAAAAATGTTTTTTTTAAGCACAATTTAGCACAAGGAGAATTACCTCACTGTCCTTCCAGGTCCCTGGAAACAAGGACTTTGGCAGTGAAAGAAACTGACACACTCTCCCTACCTACAGTTTTCTGTCCCTAGAAAAAATGTTTTTTTTAAGCACAATTTAGCACAAGGAGAATTACCTCACTGTCCTTCCAGGTCCCTGGAAACAAGGACTTTGACAGTGAAAGAAACTGACACACTCTCCCTACCTACAGTTTTCTGTCCCTAGAAAAAATGTTTTTTTTAAGCACAATTTAGCACAAGGAGAATTACCTCACTGTCCTTCCAGGTCCCTGGAAACAAGGACTTTGACAGTGAAAGAAACTGACACACTCTCCCTACCTACAGTTTTCTGTCCCTAGAAAAAATGTTTTTTTAAGCACAATTTAGCACAAGGAGAATTACCTCACTGTCCTTCCAGGTCCCTGGAAACAAGGACTTTGACAGTGAAAGAAACTGACACACTCTCCCTACCTACAGTTTTCTGTCCCTAGAAAAAATGTTTTTTTTAAGCACAATTTAGCACAAGGAGAATTACCTCACTGTCCTTCCAGGTCCCTGGAAACAAGGACTTTGACAGTGAAAGAAACTGACACACTCTCCCTACCTACAGTTTTCTGTCCCTAGAAAAAATGTTTTTTTTAAGCACAATTTAGCACAAGGAGAATTACCTCACTGTCCTTCCAGGTCCCTGGAAACAAGGACTTTGACAGTGAAAGAAACTGACACACTCTCCCTACCTACAGTTTTCTGTCCCTAGAAAAAATGTTTTTTTTAAGCACAATTTAGCACAAGGAGAATTACCTCACTGTCCTTCCAGGTCCCTGGAAACAAGGACTTTGACAGTGAAAGAAACTGACACACTCTCCCTACCTACAGTTTTCTGTCCCTAGAAAAAATGTTTTTTTTTAAGCACAATTTAGCACAAGGAAAATTACCTCACTGTCCTTCCAGGTCCCTGGAAACAAGGACTTTGACAGTGAAAGAAACTGACACACTCTCCCTACCTACAGTTTTCTGTCCCTAGAAAAAATGTTTTTTTTAAGCACAATATAGCACAAGGAGAATTCACTCACTGTCCTTCCAGGTCCCTGGAAACAAGGACTTTGGCAGTGAAAGAAACTGACACACTCTCCCTACCTACAGTTTTCTGTCCCTAGAAAAAATGTTTTTTTTAAGCACAATTTAGCACAAGGAGAATTACCTCACTGTCCTTCCAGGTCCCTGGAAACAAGGACTTTGACAGTGAAAGAAACTGACACACTCTCCCTACCTACAGTTTTCTGTCCCTAGAAAAAATGTTTTTTTTTAAGCACAATTTAGCACAAGGAGAATTACCTCACTGTCCTTCCAGGTCCCTGGAAACAAGGACTTTGACAGTGAAAGAAACTGACACACTCTCCCTACCTACAGTTTTCTGTCCCTAGAAAAAATGTTTTTTTTAAGCACAATTTAGCACAAGGAGAATTACCTCACTGTCCTTCCAGGTCCCTGGAAACAAGGACTTTGACAGTGAAAGAAACTGACACACTCTCCCTACCTACAGTTTTCTGTCCCTAGAAAAAATGTTTTTTTTTAAGCACAATTTAGCACAAGGAGAATTACCTCACTGTCCTTCCAGGTCCCTGGAAACAAGGACTTTGACAGTGAAAGAAACTGACACACTCTCCCTACCTACAGTTTTCTGTCCCTAGAAAAAATGTTTTTTTTAAGCACAATTTAGCACAAGGAGAATTACCTCACTGTCCTTCCAGGTCCCTGGAAACAAGGACTTTGACAGTGAAAGAAACTGACACACTCTCCCTACCTACAGTTTTCTGTCCCTAGAAAAAATGTTTTTTTTAAGCACAATTTAGTACAAGGAGAATTACCTCACTGTCCTTCCAGGTCCCTGGAAACAAGGACTTTGACAGTGAAAGAAACTGACACACTCTCCCTACCTACAGTTTTCTGTCCCTAGAAAAAATGTTTTTTTTAAGCACAATATAGCACAAGGAGAATTCACTCACTGTCCTTCCAGGTCCCTGGAAACAAGGACTTTGACAGTGAAAGAAACTGACACACTCTCCCTACCTACAGTTTTCTGTCCCTAGAAAAAATGTTTTTTTTAAGCACAATATAGCACAAGCACAAAACACACTGACACTCTCCCTACCTATCCTTCTCTTTCCCTAAACTAAAGGAATCCAGGTTAAGCAAGAAAGAAATAAAAGTCACTGTCCCTGCCTATGCTGCTCTATCCCTGCTCCGGAACACACTACACTAGGCCGCCGTGCTGGCGGCCTTTTATAGTGTGGGGCGTGTACTAAACCCCCTCAGCAATAATTGGCCACAGGCATCCTGCCTGTGGCCAATCATTGCTCTCCTCGCTGCCGGCGCTGTGATTGGCCAAGCATGCGGGGTCACAGTGCATGCTTGGCCAATCACAGCGCCTGGATGACACTGCGATGGCGTAGTGCATTGTGGGCCGTTCGCGTCACTCGAATTTGGCGCGAACGGCCCAAATCGTTCGATCTTCGTCGAACGATCGAACAGCCGATGTTCGAGTCGAACGTATGTTCGACTCGAACACGAAGCTCATCCCTAGATGTGACATTTGAAAATAAATTAGTCTGTTATATCAGCTTCCAGTGTTTGGTAGCTGGTGGTGATCCAAGACTGGTTCATCTTTATGAAGGTCAGTCGTTCAACAGAGTCGGTGGACAGGCGCACCCTGTGATCCGTGACAAATCCTCCAGCAGCACTGAATGTGCGTTCTGAAAGAACGCTGGATGCAGGACAGGCCAGTAGCTCAATTGCATACTGTGCAAGCTCTGGCCAGTGATCCATCCTCAAGACCCAGTAAGCCAGAGGATTTTCGGTGGGGAAGGTGTCCAAGTCTGACCTTGCCCCTAGGTATTCCTGCACCATGTATATCAGACGCTGGCGATGGTTGCTGGAACCGATCATACCTTGGGGCTGCGGACTAAAGAATTGTCTGAACGCATCGGTCAGACGGCCACCTTCCCCACAGCTCCTTCTTTGACTGATTGAAGCCTCAGCAACTCGTTGTCCAGGACCAGGAGTTTGTAACCTCCCAGTCTCTGGGAACGCGTTGCACAGACCTTTCTGCAAGGCCTCCCGGAGTTGTCTCATCCTCTGCTCCCTCTGCGGCGGTAAGATAAGGTCCGCAACCTTACCCTTGTACCGTGGATCAAGGAGAGTGGCCAGCCAGTAATGGTCCCTCTCCTTGATCCGAAGAATACGAGGATCCTTCCGCAGACTTTGCAGGATCAGGGAGGCCATGCAGCGTAGGTTAGCTGAGGCATTCGGTCCGGAGTCCTCTGGGTCACTAAGGACGACATGATCCGCAGCCACCTCCTCCCAGCCACGTACAAGTCCACTGGTTTCTTGGGACTGTAAATCATCCCTAAAAGACTGCTGCTGATGATGCTGAGTGCCAGGCTCCACCTCCATGCTGACACAATCCTCCTCCTCCTCCTCTTTTTCCTGTGCGATGGGTGGGACAGAAGGAACACTGTCTGGGTAAAGGGGGCCTTGAGAGGCAAGGAAGTCCTCCTCTTCCTGCCTCTGTTCTGCCTCAAGTGCCCTGTCCATTATACCACGCAGCGTATGTTCCAACAGGTGGACAAGAGGTACAGTGTCACTGATGCATGCACTGTCACCATCCTCATGGCCTCCTCAAATGGTGCCAGGACAGTGCATGCATCCCTGATCATGCCCCACTGGCGTGGTGAAAAAAACCCGAGCTCCCCTGACCCTGTCCTGGTGCCGTAGTCGCACAGGTACTCATTGATGGCCCTCTGCTGCGTGTGCAGCCGCTGCAGCATGGCCAACGTTGAGTTCCACCTGGTGGGCATGTCACATATAAGGCGGTTCTTGGGCAGGTTCAACTCCTTTTGCAGCTCAGCCAAGCGAGCACTGGCATTATAAGATCTGCGGAAATGCACACAGACTTTCCTGGCCTGCCTCAGGACATCCTGTAAGCCCGGGTACCTGCCCAAGAACCGCTGCACCACCAGGTTAAGGACGTGAGCCACACAGGGCACATGGGTCAGTTGTCCCTGTCGGAGAGCGGAGAGGAGGTTGGTGCCATTGTCGCAAACTACCATTCCTGGCTTAAGCTGGCGTGGCGTCAACCACCTCTCGGCCTGCCCCTGCAGAGCAGACAGAACCTCTGCCCCAGTGTGGCTCCTGTCCCCCAAACACACCAGCGCAAGCACGGCATGGCATCTTTTTGCCTGCGTACTTGCGTAGCCCCTTGAACGCCTACGGAGCACCGCTGGTTCCGAGGACAAAGCACAGGAAGAGGCCACGGAGGAAGAAGAAGAGGAGGGGGTGGAGGACAGAGGTGTGTCACAACCAGTAGTAGCATTTTGGAGGTGTGGCGGTGGAACAACCTCCAACACTACTGCACCTTGTCCTGCATCCTTCCCAGCTGCCAAAAGAGTGACCCAATGGGCCGTGAAAGAAAGGTAACGTCCCTGTCCATGCCTGCTGGACCATGAGTCAGCGGTAATATGCACCTTACCGCTGACTGCCCTGTCCAGCGAGGCCAAGACATTGCCTTCTACATGCCGGTAGAGAGCCGGAATCGCCTTCCGTGAGAAAAAGTGGCGTTTGGGAACCTGCCACTGAGGAACCGCACATTGCACAAACTCACGGAAGGGGGCAGAGTCTACCAACTGAAAAGGCAGCAGTTGAAGCGCTAGCAATTTAGCTAAGCTAGCATTCAACCGCTGGGCATGTGGATGGCTGGGAGTGAACTTCTTTCGACGGTCCAGCAGCTGGGGCAGGGAAATTTGCCTGCTAGAATCGGACGTCGGTGTACTGCTAGCAGAGTGCCCGCAAGTACTTGGCCGTGACACACCTAATTCTACACCTTCATTCCTCTCAGAGCAGGTTTCAGAGAGGACTGAAGGTATAGTGGGATTGGAGATCCCAGCTGATGCGGTGCAAGAAGAGGTCCGCTTTGTTCTTTGGTGTGGGTCTTTAAGGTAGGCTTGCCAACGAGCTGCATGGCAGGTCAACATATGTCTGGTCAAGCATGTGGTGCCCAAGCGGGTGATGTTTTGGCCACGCGATATACGCTTGAGACATATGTTGCAAACAGCAGCTGTGCGATCTGATGCACTCGACTCAAAAAAGGCCCACACCAAAGAACTATTTGAATAACGGGCAGAGGCAGCGCCCTGCACAGGCGGAGCTCTGCGGTGTGATTCCGTCGGTGTGCTGCCCTTACGCTGGCCCCCCGAGGACATCCTGCCTCGTTGGAGATGTGCCTCCTCCTCATCCTCCTCCTCCTCCTCCTCCTCCTCCTCTCTCCTATTAGGCACCCACGTGGAGTCAGTGACCTCATCATCCCCTCCCTCCTCATCACTGGAGCCAATCTGGCAGTATGCTGCAGCTGCTGGAACATGACTGCCAGATTGGTGTCCTTCTTGAGCATCCCCTCTCTCTGCTCTCACGCTTCTGCCTTCCTCTAGCTGGGTATCATCATCAGACCCTTCGAAATGCTGGGCATCCTCCTGGAGCATGTACCCAACACTGTGCTCAAACAGTTCGGGGGACTCCTCAGGAGGACATGGTTGGTCTAGGGAAGGAGTGACTGATGATGACATTGATACCAGGGAAGAGGACGCTTTGGCAGCTGCTTTGCCAGTACCCTGAGCCTGGGTGAGAGAGGATGAGGAGGATGAGGAGGGCTTGGTCATCCACTCTACCAAGTCTTCGGCATGATGCGGCTCAACACGTCCAGCTGCCGAAAAGAAGGACAAGCGTGTCCCATGGCCACGTGCTGATGGCGATGCACCGCATCTCTAGACACAGAGCCTGCTTGCCCTCAATTATTGGCTCCTGACTGTCTGCCTCTCCTTGTTTGCCTTCCAGACATTCTAATGGCCTGCAGGGAAATGGGAAAACCAGCAATAAGGCCTAGCTTCAGGAGTATATTTTGCAGGAATCACACTACACCTGCTGTAGGTGCTGCAAATGCCTGTTGGTGTAACACACCAGGAAAAAGCAGCAATACAGGCTAAGTTCAGGTGTAATATGGTCAGGAGGCACACTCCGCCCGCTGTAAGTGCCGCAAAATCCTGTTGGTGTAACACACCAGGAAAAAGCAGCAATACAGGCTAAGTTCAGGTGTAATATGGTCAGGAGGCACACTCCGCCCGCTGTAAGTGCCGCAAAATCCTGTTGGTGTAACACACCAGGAAAAAGCAGCAATACAGGCTAAGTTCAGGTGTAATATGGTCAGGAGGCACACTCCGCCCGCTGTAAGTGCCGCAAAATCCTGTTGGTGTTACACACCAGGAAAAAGCAGCAATACAGGCTAAGTTCAGGTGTAATATGGTCAGGAGGCACACTCCGCCCGCTGTAAGTGCCGCAAAATCCTGTTGGTGTAACACACCAGGAAAAAGCAGCAATATAGGCTAAGTTTAGGTGTAATATGGTCAGGAGGCACACTCCGCCCGCTGTAAGTGCCGCAAAATCCTGTTGGTGTAACACACCAGGAAAAAGCAGCAATACAGGCTAAGTTCAGGTGTAATATGGTCAGGAGGCACACTCCGCCCGCTGTAAGTGACGCAAAATCCTGTTGGTGTAACACACCAAGAAAAAGCAGCAATACAGGCTAAGTTCAGGTGTAATATGGTCAGGAGGCACACTCCGCCCGCTGTAAGTGACGCAAAAATCCTGTTGGTGTAACACACCAGGAAAAAGCAGCAATACAGGCTAAGTTCAGGTGTAATATGGTCAGGAGGCACACTCCGCCCGCTGTAAGTGCCGCAAAATCCTGTTGGTGTAACACACCAGGAAAAAGCAGCAATACAGGCTAAGTTCAGGTGTAATATGGTCAGGAGGCACACTCCGCCCGCTGTAAGTGCCGCAAAATCCTGTTGGTGTAACACACCAGGAAAAAGCAGCAATACAGGCTAAGTTCAGGTGTAATATGGTCAGGAGGCACACTCCGCCCGCTGTAAGTGACGCAAAATCCTGTTGGTGTAACACACCAGGAAAAAGCAGCAATACAGGCTAAGTTCAGGTGTAATATGGTCAGGAGGCACACTCCGCCCGCTGTAAGTGCCGCAAAATCCTGTTGGTGTAACACACCAGGAAAAAGCAGCAATACAGGCTAAGTTCAGGTGTAATATGGTCAGGAGGCACACTCCGCCCGCTGTAAGTGACGCAAAATCCTGTTGGTGTAACACACCAGGAAAAAGCAGCAATACAGGCTAAGTTCAGGTGTAATATGGTCAGGAGGCACACTCCGCCCGCTGTAAGTGCCGCAAAATCCTGTTGGTGTAACACACCAGGAAAAAGCAGCAATACAGGCTAAGTTCAGGTGTAATATGGTCAGGAGGCACACTCCGCCCGCTGTAAGTGACGCAAAATCCTGTTGGTGTAACACACCAGGAAAAAGCAGCAATACAGGCTAAGTTCAGGTGTAATATGGTCAGGAGGCACACTCCGCCCGCTGTAAGTGACGCAAAATCCTGTTGGTGTAACACACCAGGAAAAAGCAGCAATACGGGCTAAGTTCAGGTGTAATATGGTCAGGAGGCACACTCCGCCCGCTGTAAGTGCCGCAAAATCCTGTTGGTGTAACACACCAGGAAAAAGCAGCAATACAGGCTAAGTTCAGGTGTAATATGGTCAGGAGGCACACTCCGCCCGCTGTAAGTGCCGCAAAATCCTGTTGGTGTAACACACCAGGAAAAAGCAGCAATACAGGCTAAGTTCAGGTGTAATATGGTCAGGAGGCACACTCCGCCCGCTGTAAGTGCCGCAAAATCCTGTTGGTGTAACACACCAGGAAAAAGCAGCAATACAGGCTAAGTTCAGGTGTAATATGATCAGGAGGCACACTCCGCCCGCTGTAAGTGCCGCAAAATCCTGTTGGTGTAACACACCAGGAAAAAGCAGCAATACAGGCTAAGTTCAGGTGTAATATGGTCAGGAGGCACACTCCGCCCGCTGTAAGTGCCGCAAAATCCTGTTGGTGTAACACAACAGGAAAAAGCAGCAATACGGGCTAAGCTCAGGTGTAATATGGTCAGGAGGCACACTCCGCCCGCTGTAAGTGCCGCAAAATCCTGTTGGTGTAACACACCAGGAAAAAGCAGCAATACGGGCTAACTTCAGGTGTATAATGTGCAGGAGGCTTAGCAACAATGACACTGACACTGTCCCCTGCCTATCCTTCTCTCTCCCTGCACACAAGGTTTATCAAAGTATATGACACTGACACTCTCCCTGCCTATCCTTCTCTCTCCCTGCACACAAGGTTTAGCAAAGAATATGACACTGACACTCTCCCTGCCCATCCTTCTCTCTCCCTACACACAAGGTTTAGCAAAGAATATGACACTGACACTCCCCCTGCCTATCCTTCTCTGTCCCTACACACAAGGTTTAGCAAAGAATGGATTTGACACTGTCCCTGCCTATCCTTCACTTTCCCTGCTCCGGAACACACTACAGGAGGCCGCCGCGCTGGCGGCCTTTTATAGTGTGGGGCGTGTACTAAACCCCCTCAGCTATAATTGGCCACAGGCATCCTGCCTGTGGCCAATCATTGCTCTCCTCGCTGCCGGCGGTGTGATTGGCCAAGCATGCAGGGTCACAGTGCAAGCTTGGCCAATCACAGTGCCGGGATTACACTGCGATGGTGCAGTGTATTGTGGGCCGTTCGCGTCACTCGAATTTGGCGCGAACGGCCCAAATCGTTCGTTGTTCGCCGAACGCACGAACAGCCGATGTTCGAGTCGAACCTATGTTCGACTCCAACACCGAGCTCATCCCTAACGGTTGGCTGGTCAGAACGAACTAAAAGAACGCACTGAAGAACAGATACGAACCCACAAGCACAAACTGAACTCCAGAAAACGATCTTAAAAGCACGAAGACTGAAAAGCGTGAATCGTCTCTCACCAAACTTTTACTAACACGCGGTAACACAAAATTAGAAAAAGCTGCCCAAAGGGTGGCACCATTCGAATGGAACTTCCTCTTTATAGTGCCGTTGTACGTGTTGTCGGACGTGTTGTACGTCACAGCGCTTTGCTCAAGCATTTTTTTTCCTTAAGGTGTGTATGCAAAACAGGCTTGAGAGGAAACACGAAAAATCGCGTTGAGAAAAACGTTTTTTTCCATGACATGAATAACGGTCGTGTGTAAGCGGCATTATAAAGGAATTGACTATTCCAGGTAAAGTCATTTTCATGGGATGGCTCCCTCACTCACGTCAAAACCCTCTTCTGTTCTAGGAGTGTCTATTTACTTTCTCTGCTGGCTAAGCTCCTCTATATGATAATATTCTAACATATTTTATTGAGAATATATGTTGCATACAATACAAAAACATGTAAATCATACAGTTTAGGATTCTAATGCAGAACCAGGTTCAGAACAAAAAACACTGTATGTACATGGTAGCATACAGCTATAAGCTGACATCATAGAGAAGCTAAAGAGAAAGTGAATATCAAATGACAAATCTCAATCATCAAACACATGAGTACAACCCAAGTGTTTAGTCACATAGAACATGGGAGGGGTGGTGTAGCATTGCCTGGGGTGCACAAATGAAAGGAGAAGAAAAGGCATAGGATATCCCACTCCTGGGAGAAGAAGGGCACATCTTATATGGAGGGGGAGGGCTTAGATAAAACATGGTGGCTAAAAAGAGACAGGGAAGGAGGGAAGGTGGAAAAAGGGGAAATGGTAAGGGAAGAGTAGTAGGAGCTCTAGAGGCCAGCAGTGATCCTCCCTGACCATGCCTATTCTCTAAAGAGAACATGCAAATCTAGATCAGAGATACAGTAAGAGGAAGACGGGCGGTCATTTAGGTACCAGAGATTTCAGGCAGATCATGTATCAAGGTAGAGGCACCTATGAGGCAATTATAGCTATCATTCATTTGAAAATGAAGCTAGCAGGCTCAAGTGGACATACACTCGAAAGGGGAGTCCTTCAAAATGCAAATGAGTTCCTCCATATCATGGATTTTTCACAGGCAAGTGAACTATTCTGATGTGGAGGGAGTGTGAGTTGTACCCCAGTGAACGGGTATACACATCTTAGCAGCGTTGAGAGAGAGAGAGAGAGAGAGAATAAAATATTGCACCGAGGGAAAAGTTCAGGGTATAAGTTGCCACCTAGGAAATCACAGAATGTACCCTGGACCAAAAGGGTTGGAGCAACAGGCATTCCCACCAGGCGCGTAAGAGTGTGCCTATGTCCTGATGGCAGCACCAGCATTGGTTAGACAGGGTCAAATTAATTTATGAAGCAGGGCAGGTGTCCGATATCATCTTGATAAGAGTTTGGCCGGGTTCACACTGGGGCGACAAACGCTCCGACGTTGGGAGCTCATGTCGCATGACGTGTGAAAATCAATGTTTCCCTATGGGAGCTGTCTTAACTGGTCCGACACATGTCGGTCCGACTTTGAAAATGCTCCCTGTACTACTTTGGTCCGACTTTGATCCGACTTCAGCCCATTGACTATCATTGAAATCGGATCAAAGTCGGACCGCAGTCTTGCATGATCCGACTTTGGCATGCGACTTGTGCTCTTCTGCTCTTGAGGGGGAACTCCACGCCAAATTTTAAATAAAAAACCGGCATGGGTTCCCCCTCCAAGAGCATACCAGGCCCTTGAGTCTGGTATGGATTTTAAGGGGAACCACTATGCCGAAAAAACGGCGTTGGGGTCCCCCCAAAATCCAAACCAGACCCTTATCCGAGCACGCAACCTGGCAGGCCGCAGGGGAAGAGGGGGGAGAGCGGCCCCCTCCCTCCTGAACCGTACCAGGCCGCATGCCCTCAACATGGGGGGTTTGGTGCTTTGGGGCAGGGGGGCGACCTGCGGCCCCCCCACCCCAAAGCACCCTGCCCCGATGTTGATGAGGACAGGGCCTCTTCCCGACAACCCTGGCCGTTGGTTGTCGGGGTCTGCGGGCGGGGGGCTTATCAGAATCCGGGAGCCCCCCTTTAATAAGGGGGCCCCCAGATCCCGGCCCCCCCACCCTATGTGAATAAGTATGGGGTACATCGTACCCCTACCCATTCACCTGATGGAAAAAAATGTCAATAAAAAAAACACACACAGGTTTTTAAAGTAATTTATTACACAGCTCCGGGGGTCTTTTTCCGACTCCGGGGGTCTTCTTCCGACTTCGGGGGTCTCCGGTGTCGTCTCCGCGTCTCCGCTTCTTCCTTCCTTCTGCCGGGCCTCCGCTATCTTCTTCTAGCTCTTTTGCTAGCGGGGCCCGGTCTTCTCCTTTGCCTTCTTCCCTCTTCTCCTCTTCGATGTTGACACGTCGCTTCCTCCCGATTTATATAGGCCACTCATGACATCACAGTCACATGCTCCGGGTGACCCCGGAGCAAGTGACTGTGACGACACAGGAGCATGTGACTGTGACGTCATGAGAAGCCTATATAAATCGTTGTGGAGCGAACAGCCAGCATTACAGCGGGAGGAAGCGACGAGTCAACATCGAGGAGGAGAAGAGGGAAGAAGACGCAGACGGCGACGGGAAGACCGGCCCCTACACTAGCAAAAGAGCTGGAAGAAGATAGTGGAGGGGCCGGCAGAAGGACAACGGAGAGCCGGACGAGACGGCGGGAAGACCGGGCCTCTCCGCTAGCAAAAGAGCTGGAAGAAGATAGCGGAGGCCCGGCAGAAGCAAGAAAGAACCAGAGAGCGCGGAGACGACACCGGAGACCCCCGAAGTCGGAAGAAGACCCCCGGAGTCGGAAGAAGACCCCCAGGGCTGTGAAATAAATTACTTTAAAAACCTGTGTGTGTTTTTTTATTGACATTTTTTTCCACCAGGTAAATGGGTAGGGGTACGATGTACCCCATACTCATTCACATAGGGTGGGGAGGTCGCCCCCCTGCCCCAAAGCACCAAACCCCCCATGTTGAGGGCATGCGGCCTGGTACGGTTCAGGAGGGAGGGGGGCCGCTCTCTCGCCCCCCCCCTCTTCCCCTGCGGCCTGCCAGGTTGCGTGCTCGGATAAGGGTCTGGTATCGACCTTAGGGGGGACCCTCACGCCATTTTTTTTTAATTTTGGTGTTGGGGTTCCCCTTAAAATCCATACCAGACCAAAGGGCCCTATGCCGATTTTTTTTTAAATGAAAAAAAAATCACCAAGCTTTGGAAATGCGTGCATAATTAAAGAACTTGTCCTTATGTGCACGGAGGTCCTCATAGATGACCCAGAACTGTCCTCTTTGTTCTCGGTTTGCAATCACAGGATGGATCCAATATTGACGCCTCCTCTTCCTTCTCCACCGCTCTTCCTCCTGTTGCGCTTCCATAAGCACTGCCACACCTGATGTTATGAAGGCTGACACTGCAGTTGCCAGAGAGGACATAATTGCTGACCACACAAACACACAGGAAAAGGAAGAGGGATTACAGCAGCAGGAAAAGGAATTTATGTCACCCCAGGATAGTTTTTATTGGTCAAAGAAAATCTGAAAAGTCGGATCAAAGTAGGATCAAAGTAGTATCCTGTTCATGAAAGTTGGATGGATGTAGGACCAATGTAGGACCAATGTCGGACCAATGTAGGACACATGTCGCAGAGCAAAGTAGGATGAAAGTCGTGTCGTATAGTGTGAACCCAGCCTTTATAATGATTTTCCTCCAGATATTAATGGACCCTTTGTAAAACGTTATGGTTGAAACAGTACCAATCATCAGAAGAAGGGTAGAGTCAGAGGTGCCTTACCGAGGTGATGCATATCTTCCCAGAATCTGAGGGTTTATTCAAAGAGAATAAGTTGTGGACTATACAGATGCTATGTTGTTGAGGCAAGGTCTTAGAGCATAGGCTCTCGAAAGGGGTAAGGGATCGCAACACTGCTGAAGAGCGATTTAAGGAACAGTGGCATAGCTGAATGTAGGTCAGGGTTAAGGGAACGTCAGGCCATTGTGAGGTAAGTTATTTTTTGATCGAGGAGTTTATTATCTCCGAAAAAATTATGGATGTGTATGACATGGCTAGGTTCAGCAACTGAATGTGCTGGACATCCCGGATGGAAACTCTTGGTAAATCTGGACCAAAGACAACCCAAGTTTCGTACAGATTATTCGAAAAATAAAAATAAAGTAGGCCTGATAAGCCGATGGTCCTGAAGGGTGGTTGGGATATGATGCCTCAACAGCCAAGGAGTAGAGCTCAAAGGCTGGTAAGCAAAAGAGTCTTCCAGCCTCACCCAATCGAGACTGCTGAATCAAGACTGCCTGCAGGATATAAAGCAGACTGGACAGAAAATTAATCTTAAAGAGGAAGTAAACCCATGCCAATTTTTTCAGTTTTTCAATTATTAAGTTACCCAAGCTATTCGCAATGCTTAACATATAAAAATCATTCAAAACCGAGGCCTGTAAATACCTTTTTTTAGATGTATTTCCGGGTACTGACAGCGCCATTATAACTTCTGTTTAGTGAATCAGTTTCTGATGTCACTTCCGCCCTTAGTGTTATCCTGTATGAAATCTCGCGCATGCGCCGTAGGGCCGTAACCAAGCCTCGGTCTCGATTGACGTTACCCCGGCAACCAAGATACACGGCAATGAATGCTAAAGAATGAGGAAGCAGAGAAGGAGTGAAACATCGTGAGACTTCTTCTCTGTACGGCACAAAGGAGAAGATCGCTCAGTCATTTCCAGATAAGATATCAATGAATTAACGGCACTCCTTAGGTACCGTTAATGACAGTGAATAGTGCGCAAGCTTGGGTGACGTCATTATAACGAAAAAGTCAATTTTCACAGAAAATACAGCTGTGAGTACACTTTCACAGGCAGCGATCAGCTGCCTGTGTTATGGACTACATATTAAGATAAAGTTGTCTCCCAGTGTTTACAACCACTTTAAGGATAGCAACCTGTGTGAGCCAGGAGAAGATGGGTTAATCCCACTTATGAGGATCATCATGTAATTTTTTCCAACAAATAGAGATTTATTTTGGTGGTATTTGATCACCACTGCATTTCTTTATTGTTTCCGCTATAAATAAAAAAAGAGAGAATTTTGAGAAAAAAAAAACAACAACATTTTTTAATTTCTGCTATAAAAGTGTAGCGGTGCACTCTGGGCACAAGTTCAAAAGATCCACACATCACCTTGTTGTCTTTTTTTTTTATCAATAGTTTTTTATTAATTTTTAAATGTAAAACATGAAGATTATACATGTTGCATACCAATTTCGTTTCAGGATAAAACATATAATTCAGCTCAAAAAGTACCGTCAGAGTTTACAAAAGTAGGTTTGACATACAGAATATCAAAGCATAACTGGCGTTTGTAACGCATCAAAGGTCGAGAGTAGCAATCACAGGGTTTACTATCAGAGTCTGTGGGTTATAGGAATAGTTCAGCTCCAGCCCACCTAGTCCAGGGATACCACTCAGTTTGTGCTTTCTTAAGGAATCCTTTGCTAGATGCTAGTGTTAACTCATACTTAAAATGTAAGTTAACTAAATCAAGAGTATTTTCTGTTGTAGGTGATTGGGTGTTTTTCCAAAGTCTAGTTAAGCTCAGCCGAGCTGCAAGGAGGATATTGGTTATTACCAGTCTCAACGGCCCTGGGACCGTCTCAATCGTCAGATTGAGCAGTGCCACTGTCGGTGAGGGTGGTATGTGTCTCTGAGCGAACATCACCTTGTTGTCTGACCCTCCATTCATCCATTTCTCTCACTTCCACTACTTTAGACACAATGATGAGTCACTTGTTTTACCTTGCGGTATTTTTATTGTAGGGATTTCTTGGGTAGAGTTGGGAAAGGGTATAATGACCTGGGATGACCATAGATATTAGCACTTTAGTAGATTACATTCTGAAGATAAAGCACAGCAAAGATTGTAGTTTAGTGAGCTGTGTCACTGCAGACTATTGCTCCCTTGTATGCTGTACTGATTCCTGCAGAATATTACTTTAAGGATTCATGAGTAAAACCCCTTTTGGATTTCTTGCTTTCTTGTGGAAAGTCACTGAATGACTTTCTGTGGTCATTACAGTTATCCAAATGCTGGCCCTGCGTCCGGAGCATATCCTCACACACCCCCCTCCGACACCACAGTCCCTCTCATGCAAATGGTAACTGATGGACTACTAGGTCCAAATAGTCCAATGATGTGGAGACTGAGTTCCCCGGCCACAGCCTTCCATATTGAGTTTAGATAAGTTTAGAGTCTCTCGTTGTAACATTCTGCTGTATAGGACTGACCGTGCAATATCCAGTCTAAGACACCCCCTTGTGGCGTTCAGTTACTAGGGGCAACAGCAGATATTCACAAGCTCCTTTAATAGACTCTTCCGGTCCCATGGAAGAGACATGGCTTAACCGCACAGTCCAGCAGTAATAGTTCCAGGCTCCTTTCTCTTAGTACTGAATTCCTCCTCCGCGGTGTTGAAGAAAAGTGGTCCTCCATCAGGACTTTCTCCTCAGCACCTGGTAAGCCCCAGACCCCGAGCCGGGGGCCTCCTCACAGAAACACTACTGCTCCATCCTCTTTCCTCTCATGACTCCTCCCCAGTGGCATGTTACCTCAGCTTATATAGCAGGCCTGTCCCCTTCCAATCCTAGTTGGGGATTGGTCAGAGCTTCCACACAAGCTGCCTGTCACTCAGAACTTCCAGCTCCGCCCCTTCCAGAACATTCTTCCTGAAAGCAGGGGAGGAGTTCCAGAGCCTGAGCACAGGTGGCCACACCCACTGCTACACTGACACTGCCTGTCCCAGGACAAAATAACCAGGCCTAGCTTAATGCACAGGCCTGACTAGATTTTGCCTGCACTGACAGATTAAAAACAACAAAATCCTATTCCTACACATACCAAAAGGTAGTGGGCGCTACAAAAGTTATCCAATTAAAAAAATGTTTTCATAAATGTAGGCCAATATGCATTTTGCTACATGTTTTTTGGTAAAAAAATTTCCAATAGGCATATATTGATTGGTTTACACAAAAGCTATATCGTCTACAAACTATGGTATAAATTTATGTAATTTTTATTTATTTATTTATGTTATACTAGTAATGGCGGTGATCAGCAACTGACAACAGGACTGTGATATTGCGGCAGACAATCTGACACTAACTGACACTTTTGACACTTTGCGGGAACCAGTGACACTAATACAGTAATCAGTGCTAAAAATATACACTTTCACTGTACTACTGACACTGGCTGGGAAGGGATTGAACAGTGTTTTTGTGTACTGTATGTGCTGGCTTTATTAGGGTAAGAGATACATTTCATTCCCTGCTTGTCAGGAACACAAAAACTATCCCTTCCCCCCTTTCAGAACGGAGATCTGCCTTGTTTGCATAGGCAGATCTCTGTCCTGTGTGTTTGCCGACAATTGGCAGGTGCTGGCGATCAATAACAGCAGAAGTGGCCAGCCAGGGGTACGCACGTGTCCCCTGTAGGCGGAAGTACATAATCACGTGTATATATATATATATATATATATATATATATATATATACTGTATACATGATCCTGCACAGGAGGGCCACCCTGTAGCAGTAAATCTGCTATAGGGCGTTCCAGAAGTGGTTAAGCATGGCAGATATGGTCATTGGTTTGGGGGAAGTCATGATGCATATAGGTAATGTTCAGGAGAGAGCCAGTAGAGATATCATGATTTGTTTAAGGGACGGGGAGAGAGGCTAGAGGGGAAAGGAAATACCAAAGAGGGTAAGTGAGAAGACGAAGAAAAAAAAGAAAAGAGAAAAGAGCGAGAGAGAGCGAGAGAAGAAGAAAAAAAGGGCGGTGGGGTAAAACCACCATCCAGCTATCTCACCCTTGCAAGAGGATGAGGGTCCTGAAAAGGTTAGCGCGATTACTATAAATCTACTGGGTGGAGGAGTAGTAGAATATGGAAGCAATTATCCAGGAAAGTCTAGCACACAAGAGTTCAAGGCCCACGAACAAAGGAGAAGAAGGGTTAAATATGCAATCAAAAGGGGATTGATGAGCAGTAGCAGCTAATGTCTAGTCAACCATTTCCCAAGGTAGGGTTTCCAGGAGTGTGAGGCCTGTCAGCCAGGGAAGTTGTGTGTGTTCCCTCTATAACCTGAAGATATGACAAAAAGATCATGAAAGACGGGTCTCACAGTCAGGTGATAACTGATGGGACTCGATGGGTGTTCTTGGTAGAAAGAAATTTAGTAACGGGACACCGGTCTTGAGAAAAAACAAAAATAGAAAGACTATGGGCCACCCACCAGGCAGCTAGCTACTATCTGTTTGAGGGACGAGGAGCCTTGCATAAAAAAAGCAGGCGTGAAAGTTTAGAGACAAGTGCAGAGCCAATGTAGAATTAATAATCCAGAAGGTAGAAGTTATTCACATGAAATATATAATTAGAACAAATCTGGGGAACAGGCTCAACTAAATAGGCACAAAACATAAATGATCAGCAATAGACAGAGCATCAAGGAGTGTCAAAACCTATGCTCAGCAATGGTCATGACCACAAAAAAGGTGCAGAGAGTAGGCTAGCAGATGCTCCAGGCATATTTAGCATAGAGAAAAGAAGTGTGTATTATATCCAAACAAAACAGACAACATACTAGTATAGCAGCCTAAAAGCAATAATAGCATTGGATGGCCAGGGGACAAGGAAGAAGGAAAAGGGAGGACGGAGTGAGGAGGATGTGATAAGGTAAGTGGAATGGGGATTTCTATAAAAGGCCAGCAATACAGCAATGAAAAATACAAGCAATGGGTGTTTTTATATAGGTGCCCAACTAGGCAATAAATGAGGGTATGAAAGCCACAGCCCCCAGAGTGATTCACAACACAAGTTTAAGTAACGGGAGTATGGACAAAAGGCTTTACAAAGAAAAAGGGGAGCAATAAGGGGGTATGGAGGGAGAAGCACCGCTACCTACTAACCGACCTCTTCAGTATTCAGAAGAGGTCAGTTAAAGCCTATGGCAATAAAAAGGGAATGGCAGAGAGATATACAAGGTGGGCAAATCAGTTCTATGCATGAGATCTGCCAAGTACCTGTAGACTTGCAGGTGAATGAGCAATACCTCTTTATTTGCTAATAACAAGAGACCAGATACCCGTTGTTATAGCTAAGGGAGAAGTGGGGAGAGGTGGGGAGGAAAAGAGAGAAAGAAGCTTGAGAAGAAGTGAGGAGAGAGGGAAAAGGGAGGAGGAATGGGGACAGGGACAACACAGGGCAGGGTAGAATCAAAGAGCAAGAGAGAGAGGGAGGGAAGAGAGAGGAGTGAAGGGAGCGAGGTATAGAAGAGAACGGAGGGGCAAAGAAGGGAGGGGGAAGGGGAATGAAACTCCTAGCCATCAGCTTTATTAAAAGGGCAGTGGTGTATGGGAGCAAGTAAAAAAGCAGCAAGCATGAAGCTTTTGAACACTAATGGCAATATGACAAACCAATTGGGTGCATAAACCATGGACAATACACACTGATAGTCCATTTGGCAGGTAGTGAAGTCCCGAGCTGGATAAGGTGTTACAGGCTCCGGTGAACTGCAACACAATGCCAGGAGATGGGGTGGCAAAGCTAATGCAAGTGTTCATAATTAGCCAAAATACAAAGCTGCCACTGAAGTTAATGTACCTGGAGACAACAGGCCTGAGAGAGTAAGGGGTGGTAAATCAAATTCCTGAAGATAACTGGGTGTAAACAGTGATGTAAATAGTGATGCACAAGGCTGATTCACTGCAGCATTATTCACAACGTGCTTTGCGGGGAGTTGGGGAAGCAGGCAAGCTACCCCCACCTTGGGGTCGGTGGCCTGCAGGTAGATGGGATCTGTGACATCTAGAGTTGGAGGGGCCTCCCGGCTGCAAATCCTCCATGAGTGCAGCTGGTGGTAGAAGTGGCAGCCGGACTCCGTTGTACCAGTCAGGCAGATCCACTACAGGCAGATCCATGCTCTCACAAAAAGACTGTAAATCTTCTGGAGTGGCAGGTTTGCTGTTTCTAGCCCTCCTAAGGCTCTCTTCCTTAAGTCGAAAGTTCAGTAAGAAAAACACCACATCCCTGGGGGGATCTGTGTCCCTTCCCCTGGGTCTGAGTGCTCAGTGAAGTTGCTCCATATCAATGGGTACTTTGTGTGGCCTCTCAAGTAGATCATTAATTATAGCAAGGATGACCTGCGACGGTTGGGAGCGGCCTGCTCCACAGCCTCAAGGAGACCCTGCACCCATATATTATGGCGGCATCCCTGGTTGTCAAGATCTTTGAGGTGATGATGCAGCTAACAAAGATGTAAAGTGTGTGCCTCCATGACCTGTTGCACATGCTGGATTGTGGTGTCATGGGGGGTGGTCGTCTATTCCACTTCCTCCAGCCACGCAGCTACAGCTTGTATGTCTGGGTGCATGTCGGAGATGACCACTGAGAGCATGATCTTTGTGTTGGAGGCCACTGTGTGGAGGTCACCTAGGCTCAGAGAACTGCAAGCTTTCAAGTTAGTAGCAGAAGGCTGTGAGCATTGGGATCTCGTCAGGCTTCTACTGGGAGAGCGCAGAGTGTGGTCAGAAGCCTGAGGGGAGGCTTTGACATCTCTGGGCTGGGTCTGAAATAATTCTAGAATAAGCGAGAGGGAACGGGAAGCCGAAGCACTCGTGTTTGTTTTCCCCATGTTAGAGAGAAGGACCTCTTTCTATAAAATTATAGGGTTTAAGCAACCATCTTAGTCCAGGTCCAGACCACGCCCCTAAAATGATAATATTATGTGTCACCTGGATGACAGTTCTGAGCCTGACGGGAATGCTAAAATAGCATTCAAGATGGGGGCATCCAGCAGTAGTCTCAGGGATGCAGACATGTAAAGGTGAGTAAGGCCCATAGTGCTTCCTTTTTTTTTTCTAAACTGTGGATATATTTCTTTGAAATAAATCAGGAACCACATTGATTAAAGATTCCAGAACAATGGCCATTTAACTGTTAAGGTCCTAGAGTACAAACCTTAAGCACCTCTATTTTTAACATAGGATTAGGGATGGGTCAAACACCCAACACAGGCAAAAATTTGTGCTCACGCGCAAACTCTATTAAAGTCTATGGGACACGAACATGAAAAATCAAAAGTGCTCATTTTAAAGGCTTATATGCAAGTTATTGCCATAAAAAGTGTATGGGGACCCAGGTACTGCCCCAGGGGACATGTGTCAATGCAAAAAACGTTTTTAACACAACCGTTTTTTCAGGAGCAGTGGTTTTAATAATGCTTAAAGTGAAACAATAAAAATGAAATATTCTTTTTTTTTTTTTTTTTAAATCAGATAGTTTTTATTGAACAAAAACATAAAAAACACACATACAATTTTTTCATTGCGCTACAAAAAAATAAAAAACAAACAAAAAACAAACAAAACAAATCCAAAAATGGGGTAGCAATGTAAAGTGATTGTGTGATCCAATATGTCATTTGCTCAATCAACTACATCTAGGAAATATTCCTTTAAATACCGTGCCAGGGGGTCCCCTTAGTTCGAGTCAAATGGTGGGACCATACCTACATAGGATTCCCAGACTTACAAGACTTATAAGGATTACAGATTAAAACTGCTCCCTCATATAAAATACAGGAGATGCAAGAAACCATGTCAGATGCTAAAGAATTTATCTCTCCCTAAAGCCTCTGGGGGTCTTGCCCTTCCAGATATTCGTTGACTGGCACTGCCACTGCAAGGCACAGCCTTGGGGTCTTTATAGAACTTGAGGACTCTCAGGGTACAGCCTTGAGTTGGCCTTAGATTGCTTCCCCCTTACCTAGGGAGCTTTGCGTACATCCTACCTTTGGTAGTGCTCTACAGGTTGCATGGGAAATGTTCCGAAGCACCTCAGTATCTCTACTTTCCTCGCCTTTGATTCCCATTCTGGGCAATCCTGAATTCACTCCCAGCCTCCACATTGGGCACTTTAATCACCTTAAAACTCAAGGCTACACCAATTTGTCAGACTTTCTCACATCAGCAGGGACTTTTATCTCTTCAGATTTTGCCCAACATACCGACCCTCCCTTGGACTTTTGGGTGGATTTCAATTACGCTATTTTCTTCACAGGCATTCCTATATCCAGGGCATTGCCCATCTGCTCACCTGCTTTAAAGTGGTTGTAAACCCTTACAGACCACTTTTACCTACAGGTAAGCCTAGATTAAGGCTTACCTGTAGGTGCAAGAAATATCTCCTTAACCTACACGGTTAAGGAGATATTTGCAGAAAAGACTGCACCTATGTCTACGACGCATGCGCGCCGTAGACAACGGCGTAGGTGCACTGAGCGTGCCATTAGTGAAGGCGATCATGCCGTCACTGCCGGCTCCCCTGCGCACGTCAGCGCTGCTCCGGCTAGTCACAGCGCCGGAGCAGCGATACTCGGAAGTCACTCGGGTATCATGGCGGCGGTGGAGGAGAGGAATGAGGAACGCTGCGGGGGCTTCGATCTCAGGTAAGTAATTCATAATGAGCTAGTATGCTATGCATACTAGCTCATTATGCCTTTCTCTTGCAGGGTTCTTTTTTTTTAGCAAATTTTTTAGAGGGTTTACTTCCTCTTTAAATCATTATGCCATAGGGGGGAACCAGTACATCATTCTCTCTCCTTGCTTTATGCCTCTCTCACTCTCACTCTTACTTCTTACCCTTAAACTCCTTGACTCCACTATACTGTGCATATTTGGTGGTAGAGTAATAAAAGGGTCTCTCTGCTGCAGCCAGTTAAAGTACCGATGCTTATGATCCAATCATTGTGCAGTAAATTAGAAAGAGTCCCATAAAAACTTTCTGGAACTGGAGCTTTTGTTGCTCCAATCCCTATTACTTTGTTCTATTCCTATGTCACAGGTTACTGTGAATTGGAGTTTGCTGCTTTACATAATAAGCCCAACTGTGTTTTGCAAGCAAATTCAATTTGCCAGTGCTTATAGCCAAACATAAAATGTAAACAACAAAACTAAGCTTTAGAAAGTATTTTTTCCAATGCATTTTGCCAGAAGCTTTAGAATAATTTTACTTTGAATATGTCTGGACAGATGGTTTGTGTTTCAGATTCTGCATTACTTCCCTGAGACCTTAATTATTATTATTATCGCTGGAATTATTTGCATTTTTATTATAGCTACTAATCTCAACTTTGATTTAGCTTTAAATTACCATGGCATGAATCTACTCAATTTTGATAGCATAGACACATACTGTGTTTTTAGTAGTCATTGCATATCTTTTGCTGTACTCTAGCAGCATTTTGCTAAATATAACAGCCATTTCATGAAACAATCTTAGAAACTAGATGAGACATAAAGTATAGATTTGAAAGTATTTGTTTTAGGATATTGCTTGTATCTGCATGTGCACTCAACTTCTTTTGGCTGCTGATCTCTGCGATCATAGGCTTTTATCTTTTTGAGCAAAGGCATATAAATCTCCCAAACAGAGCATGTATTATTAAAATTACTTTGAAAGGGAAAATAGGATATCATTGGCTTGCAAAAAATAAATTTCTACAGTTGTCTAAATGACAGTTATACCCATAAGATAGAGATATACAACTCAATGCTCAATTCAACTAAAAGGATATTGGAATGCAGTCATAAGTTAACTCTTATAATCAGGATTGTTTTAATACATGGTCACTGCTCAGAGGACCCAGGTGCATAGGGGCCCCATGATAATCTTGCATTAGGCTTTGCCACTATATGATGACAGGAGATGTGACAGGAGAATCACTCACTCCTTCTGTCCTCAAGGAGGAGAAACACAACAGAGCCACCTAGTCTTGAAAAGTGCGGCCAGGCAGGTGAAGGCAGCCACTATTTTTCATAGTATTCTAGTACAGACTAGACAGCTAACTATCTTAAAACACTGAACTGAAGAGCTGGAGCGGGCAGTAATGGGCAGAGCTGTGCACATGGAAAGCTGCTTCCTGAGCCCCAACTTGCCCTGCCTCCCTTCCATTCAGTACTGTGTAGGCAGGCAACTTACTTGGTATTGCAGGTGCCAAATACTGGTCAGCCAAGAACAATAAGCTAGCTGTGGTTTTTCAAAAGGTTATGTATGTATGTATGTATGTATGTATGTGTGTAAGTTTATGTACTGTATGAATGTATGTATATGAGTGTGTATGTATGTGTGCAAGTTTTTGTATGAGTGTATGTGTGTATGCATGTGCATATGTATATCTATATGGATGTATGTGTATGTATGTATGTATGTATGTATATCTGTATGTTACTGTTAAGTCTTGTTCACATGGGCATACTTAAGTGTACACCCGTGTGAGGGTCATGTTTGTCTGCATGGGCATGGGGATGCACAGGTGTTGCATGCATCCCCTGCAGGCAATCCCATTCATGTCAATTGAGATTCATTGGCTGCGCAGAGAGAACCACTGCTCCCAATTTGACATCTATGTGGGCGCAGGTCCCCAAACACAGACAGTGTCAGATTGGGAGCAGCGGATGTGTTTGTGCAGCCGCTGGGTCCTGACATAAATGGGACTGCCTGCATGAGGACGTACTAAACACCTGGGAGGAGGTGTGAGCTGTTTTTTTTTCCTCCAGCACATTCCCCTGATCACTGAAAGGACGCACATGATTAAGCCCAGATTCACACTGACCGCGGGAATGAAATTGCGTAAGTTCAGCTGAACTCACACAATTTCATTCCAACATGTCAGTCCTGACTTCTGGGGTGATTTCAGAGACATCTGTGCCCAATTATTACTGTACACACACACACACACACACACTAGAATTTCCCACCTCAAAAAAGTACACCCCTCCCCTCTGGGGATTCCCAGATTGCTAAACCTTCTCCACAGGTGTCTCCAGTGGTGGCTGGTGTAGTTTTAGGATGGGGGGTTCCACACCCTGCCCTTACTTTTTGACTCTTCAACTTCTCATAAGCCCCATCACTTATAGAATACACCCACTCCGTCCCCTGTATTCCTCTTGCTTCCACCCATAGTGTGAGGAGTATACAGCTCAGCATCACAGGACAGAGTATACAGCTCATCCTCACATATCAGAGTATATAGCTCAGCCTCACAGATCACAGTATATAGCTCAGCCTCACAGATCAGGGTATACAGCTCTGCTGCTCAGACTTGTGAGGAGTGTGAGGAGTATACAGCTCAGCATCACAGGACAGAGTATACAGCTCATCCTCACAGATCAGAGTATATAGCTTAGCCTCACAGATCACAGTATATAGCTCAGCCTCACAGATCAGGGTATATAGCTCTGCTGCTCAGACTTAGAAAAGACAGTTGGTTGGCACTGGCAGTGGTATGGATCTATGATCAGACTTAGAACACACAATTGGTTGGCACTTGTAGTTATATGGTGATCAGACTCAGAGCAGACAATTGTTTGGCACTGGCAGTAGTGTAGTTTCATGATCCCACCAGCCCTGTGTGGCTGAACACTGTGGATGAGATGAGTGGTGTGCCGATCAGATTGCTCTGTCACCTGTCACCCCATCAAGGCAGCAGACAATCTTCTGCTCCTCCTCGCAGAGTAATAACTGCTGCCACTTCATTTAGTGAACAGCCATAAGACATTAGAGAGTCTTGGGAGAATGCTGCACATCTGGTTTTGCTTATCCCAACCCTTCAGTGGGCTCTTCATCTTATTCCAGCAGCTAATTGTATAAAGTGATGGGAGGCTGGTGACTGCCTTCACTACATCAAATAGCCCGCAGGATATTAGAGGGGATCAGTCTCCTTAGGATCTCACATAGATCACAATCAATCTGTCCTGTCCGGATGAATATCAAAGAAAAAATGATATGGAGCCACCTATAGATATGAAACTGGAAGCCTGAGCCACATCCTAAATTACAGAGAAAAACAAAAAAGGGGGTTGCCCCTGGGATTGTATGGGCTGAGGTAAAAGACTAGATAGAGGAGTAACAGCAGTATGTAAAAAAAAATACACAAAATTTATTAGGTACAAATAACATAAAAGAAGTATAGATTCATAGACAAAATTAGAGTATCCTAAAAAAAAAAAAATTGATAGTCATACTGTATAAATACATTACTGCTAGGTTCTGAAACACATAGTTGATCTTATGGTGAGAGGCCAAACGAAGTGCATGTACACAGAAGACCCAACATGTTTTGGAATATGTGTTTAGATACTTAATTGTGTGCTCCTCCTCGCAGAGTAATAACTGCTGCCACTTGCCTTCAGCGGCAGTTCTAGGAAGGCTGAGAATTAGAAATCATTTAGTGAACAGCCATGAGACATTAGAGAGTCTTAGGAGAATGCTGCACATCTGGTTTCGCTTATCCTAACAATTCAGTGGGCTCTGCATCTTATTCCAGCAGCTAATTGTATAAACTGATGGGAGGTCCGGCACTTGCCGGGCTGTGGTGTCCTCTCCTCCGTTGTCGCCTCCAATGTGTGGGCAGCAGGTAGCAGCAGCGGCGGAGGTGTCCGTTCTTCCAGCGCGTGTCTCCTCTACTCCTCTGCATGCTTCCTCTTCTTAAGTGCTAGGCATCAAATAGGATCGCCTGGCGCTTTGGCCAATCCAGAAACAGGACTCACGACCTGCCTCCTGATTGGCAGGGAGGATATTAAGTGTGAAAATAGTGAAAATTTATTTGCTATGGTCACACATTTGGGTGGGATTGGGGCACACTCTCTGCGCCCGAGCCCACCCTTTTTTGAAGCCTATTAGAGCTTGCTTTTGCTCTAATCAGGTGCTTAAAAAAAAAACACTCCCACCATAGGAATCCATGCACCTGGCATCCTGAAAGGGTCGGGCGCATGGATAGGGGGTGGTGGCAGGGATGGGGGGCGGAGCCCTCAATGCACAGGCCGCCACTGGGTGTCTCTAATATACATAGAAAGAAAATCTACTCTTTTACATCATCAAGCATCCTGCTACTCACATGACAATCATTGTTTATCATCATAATTCCAATTCCAACTATTAGAAATCCTCTTCAAGATATTGTACAGTCAGATCAAGCAGTCTCATAGTCCAAAAAAGGGACAATCATAAATCAATGTTCACTCCTTAGAAACAGCTGATACAACCTCCTTAACATTACTAGATATAGACACATACATTTCAGGCTCTTCTGTTTCTTTTTGATAATGTATAACTTCTGTAACATATGTATCAATCCTGTTTGTCACAAGTGCACTGTGGCAAAAAGTTATTTTCAGAATAAAAACAGTTCTCACAATGTTGTTTCTTTTGTGTCCACACAAATGCTTGGTATGTGTTAAAAAATATAAATAAGCACAGTTATGTGTTATAACACAGTTTTCCACAGTCTGAGTTACTGATGGCTCCCCTGTTTGCTTCTCTGCTATCTCCTACTGATTCTAGGATATCAACTACTTTGTGGTTCCAAAGTTTAGTCTTCACTCATTCTGTGTCATGTACAACATTCTCCAGCTGAAATATACACTCTTAAGTTTGTTCAGGGAAAAAGCTGCTGGAATACACAAATTGAAATCTGTCCTCTCCTCAGGGGCGAATCCAGGGGGGGGGGGGGCAAAGGGGAAATTGCCACCCCCGAGAAATTAGTTGAAGTTGCGGAATTTGCGGGCGCCTGAGTGTCTGAGCGGATGGTAGTTGCGGAACTTGCAGGTGCCTGGGAGTCTGAGCGGGCGGTAGTTGTGGAACTTGCGGGTGCCTGAGGGTCTGAGCGGGCGGATCCGCGTGCGAGTGACAGAGCGAATGGCTCCACGGGCGGGTGAGAGCCTGGGCTGCAAGGTGTGGTAGGTGAGGTGGCAAGTGACAATCTGCATCTGTGTCAAGTCTCTGGTGTGAGGCTGGATTGCTGAGAGGGCGCCCCTTGCGGCTAAGTGCACCGCACCCCTGGAGATGAGACAGGGAGTGCGGGGCCCAAAGGTGCACGGATTTCCGGTACTGCTGCTGACTGGGCCGGTGCAGGCAGAAGGTAGCTGGGGTGCGCTGGGAGAATGGATTTGGTAGCCGTGCAAGGGAAGGTTCTGGTGTGGAGCAGTAGGTAAACCACGAACAGAGTCTAGAGCCAGGCCGGGGGTCAAACACAGGAATCAGTCCGAGGGTATTTACAGGAACAAGCCGGGTCATGCACGGGAGCAGAAGATAATGGAGTAGTCAGCCAAGCCGGGGTCAGATACGAGGAGACAGGCAGAGTCACATGTCCAGGTACAAGCCAAGGGTCAAGCCGGGGATTCAGGCGTGCGCCTGTGCGCGCCATGGCGCATCTGCGTGCGCACATGCGCAAAGGAGTGAGTCTAGCGTGGCCATGATGAACACTGGCAGGAATGCCAATAACTCGGCCATTTCCCTGACAGTGCCCCCCCCAAGGGGCAGCCTCTGGATGCCCAACCGAGCCCATCTTTCAGGGTAACGGGCTTGAAACCTCTGCAAAAGTCTAGGGGCGTGTATATTGCCTTCGGGTTCCCAGGAATTCTCTTCTACTGGGTAACCTTTCCATTTTATGAGAAATTGAATGGTCCTACCTCTCCTACGACAGTCCAGGATGGCTTCTACCTCAAACTCAGTTTCATCTCCCACAGCGACTGGAGGCGGAGGAACTTCTCTTCTTCCTGGAAATGAACTAGAGATAACAGGTTTAAGCAAAGAGACATGGAAAACCGGGTGGATTCTGTAGGAGCTAGGTAGCGCCAGTTCAAAAGCTACTGGATTAATTTCTCGTCTGATCTTAAATTGACCGATAAATCTGGGTCCCAACTTCCGGGAGGGACAAGAAAGCTTGAGATTCGCTGAAGAAAGCCATACTTCGTCACCAACTTTAAAGGCAGGGTTCTCTCTCCTTCTCTTGTCATACTGTTTTTTATAATTTTCCTGGGCTCTTTGCATAGTTAGCTGGAGAGTCCGATAGTTAGTCTGGATGGAATTTATCCTGTCTTGAACCGCTGGGACTGAGGCCTCTGGAATGACATTAGGCAAAAATGAGGGGTGGAACCCATAATTCGCCCAAAAGGGTGATTGATTGGTGGAAGTATGTACAGAATTATTGTATGCGAACTCTGCGCACGGGAGTAACAAAATCCAATCATCCTGGGAGAAGGAGCAGAAACAGCGTAAGTATTGTTCTACAGTCTGATTTGTTCTTTCGGTTTGACCATTGCTCTGGGGATGATAGGCCGAAGATAGACACAGCTCGATTAACAGAATCTTACAGAGTTCTCTCCAGAATCGGGAGGTGAATTGTGCCCCTCTATCGGACACAATATTATCGGGAAGGCCATGGAGTCTGACTATTTCTTTTATAAAAATTTTTGCCGTGTCTACAGCAGATGGTGTGCCCATCATGGGCAAAAAGTGGGCCATTTTGGACAAACGGTCCACTACTACTAAGATAGTTGTGAACTCGTCAGAAGGAGGCAACTCTACAATAAAGTCCATTGATATTTTCTTCCATGGTTGTTCTGGTACCGGCAGTGGTCGTAACAGACCCCAGGAACTAACGTTGAACCCCTTGTTTCGTTGGCAGGTGGTGCAGGAGCTAACATATTCCCGGCAGTCTGATTTTAGAGTAGGCCACCAAAAAGAACGTTGGATGAGATTCATTGTTTTCCGTACCCCGAAGTGGCCAGCAAGTTGGTGGTCATGAAATGTCTTTAGGACCTGGATTCTGTCTGGTCGTGGAACAAAGACTTTATCCTGATACCAAAGGTAACCCCCCTGACTTCTTAAAGAGGATGCCTCTGGTTCCGGGCATTGGATGGATGCCTGTTCAAGTGAGGCCCTTAGATCAGGTTGGATCATGAGGAAGTTCTGTGGTGATAGGATTGTGCTGGGAGCTGTTTCCTCGGGGGTATCGGGAAACATCCGGGACAGGGCATCAGCTTTTCTGTTTTTGGAACCAGGGCGGTATGTGATGTGAAAATTTAATCTTGAGAAAAACAAGGCCCAGCGAGCTTGTCGGGGTCTCAGGCGTTTGGCAGTGCGAAGGTACTCCAAGTTCCTGTGATCTGTGAATATCATAACAGGGTGAGAGGCCCCTTCGAGAAGATATCTCCACTCCTCTAAGGCTGTTTTAATGGCCAACAGTTCACGGTCACCTACATCGTAGTTCTTCTCTGGCTGGCTCATTTTCCGAGAGGAGAAAGCCACGGGGTGAAGCAACAACTTAGGCCCCTGGCGTTGCAAAAGTACTGCCCCTGTGGCTACTTCTGAGGCATCGACCTCCAAGATGTAGGGCAGGGCAGGAATAGGATATTTTAGGATGGAAGCTGAGGTGAACAGAGACTTTAGTTCTTCAAAAGCGGATTGCGCTTCTGGGGACCACTGGAACCGGGTGTGGAGGCGGGTGACTTGGGTGATAGGTGAAATGATGGAAGAAAAGTTCCTTATGAACCTTCTATAGAAATTTGCGAAGCCTACAAATCTCTGCACCCCCTTTTTGTCTGACGGAGTTGGCCAATCCAGGACTGCTTGTACCTTGTGTGGATCCATAGCTACCCCGTCGGTGGATATGATTAGCCCAAGAAACTGGATTGAGTCCTTTTCGAACTCACACTTTTCCGCCTTTGCGTAAAGTCTGCGTTTCCTTAGTGTGAGTAATACTGTCTTCACATGTGTCCGATGGAGTTCCAGAGTAGCTGAGAATATGAGGATGTCGTCCAAGTAGATGATGACGAAGTAATCTAGATATTCCCGGAAAATATCATTAACGAAGTGCTGGAACGTTGCTGGGGCGTTACAGAGCCCGAAGGGCATTACAAGATATTCAAAATGTCCGAACCGCGTTCTGAAGGCCGTCTTCCATTCATCACCCTCACGGATGCGAACAAGGTTGTAAGCCCCCCGTAGATCCAGTTTGGTAAATATCTGGGCGGTGCGGAATCTCTGAAAAAGTTCAGGGACAAGTGGAAGTGGGTAGCGTTTTTTTATGGTAATCCTATTAAGTTCCCTATAATCAACACATGGTCTCAAAGTCATATCTTTTTTTTCTACAAAGAAAATGCCGGCACCGGCTGGGGAAGAGGAAGGGCGGATGAAACCCTTTGCCAAATTTTCATCTATGTATTGCCGTAGAGTTCCTAACTCCGTCTCAGAGAGTGGGAAGATACGCCCGAACGGGATTTCAGCCCCAGGGAGTAATTCGATAGGACAGTCGTATGACCGATGTGGAGGTAGGGTATCTGCTTTTCTCTTATCGAAGACATCCAGGAACTCTTGATAAGCTGGTGGTATATTCGGGTTATTGGCAGATGTGGGTTGCACTGTCAGGCAGCTGGTGGTATCTCCAGATTCAGGGACCAAGCAGTGCTGCTGGCAATAGGACGAGGTAAACAAAACTTCCTTGGTGCTCCAATTGACCTGAGGATTGTGTGCTTGGAGCCAGGGGATCCCCAAGATGACTGGGAACATAGGTGAACTTAAAGCGTCAAAGCGTAGAAATTCCCGGTGGCCATCAGGAGTAGTGACAAGAAGAGGAGCAGTCTCTAGTGTAACAGGGCCAGAACTAGGCATTGTACCATCTGCCAGGCGAACTTCCAGTCCCCGTTCCTTGTGGAGAAGGGGTAGACTAAGGTTCTTTGCTAGGCTTAAGTCCACAAAGCAGCTACACGCCCCAGAATCGATTATGGCCCGGAGCTGTACTTCCTCTTTCCCTAACTGCAACGTAATGGGAAGAACAATATGGGAAGGAGAAGTTCCAGAGACCTGGAAGTACACTGGGGTGTATGACTGTGGCTTCTTGGGCCTTATGGGGCAGTTGCAAAGGAAATGTCCGTTCCCTCCGCAATAGAGGCAAAGATTGGCTTGGCGACGACGACGTCTCTCATCAGGGGTCAGTGCCGATCGTATAAGTCCTACTTGCGGCGATGCAGATGGAATGGGAACTTCAGGTGGCAACCAGGTGGGTCCGGTGGTCTGAGACCGTTCCGACAGTCGCTCCCGCAGGCGTCGGTCAAGCTGAATGACCAATTTAATGAGGTCCTCAAGAGTGGTGGGGATACCAACTCTGGCTAACTCATCCTTGAGGGACTCGGAAAGACCCAAGCGGAACTGGTGTTTTAGGGCCGCTTGATTCCAGTCTGTGTCTGCAGACCATCGACGGAAGTCCACGGTGTAGTCCTCCACTGGCCGCTTCCCCTGCCGCAGGGAGTGCAGGTTGGCCTCTGCGGTGGCCGCCCGCTGGGGGTCTTCGTAGAGCTGTGCCATGGCGGAGAAGAAGGAGTCCACCGTGCTGATAACCGGGCTCTTCTGTTTCCATAGGTGGTAGGCCCAGGTCTGGGGTTCATTAGACAACAGGGAAATAAGAAACCCAACCTTAACAGTCTCTAGAGCAAAGGTCCGGGGTTGCAAGGCCAGATGTAATAAACAGGCATTTTTGAAGGTCCTAAACTTTTTCCGATCTCCAGAAAATCGTTCAGGGATTGGAACGCGGGGTTCAGGAGGAGGAGCCAACATCGTCGGGGCTGCTGGAGTTTGCCCTTGGACGGTTGCAGAGGAGTAGGTAGCGAATGGTCCTGGTTCCACAGGAGCAGGTGACATTGACGTGTGTTGTAAATGTCCTTCAAGCTGAAGATGTGCTTCCTGCAGTTTCTGGATGTCATGGGCCAAAGTTGCAGTTTGTTGGCACAGAGCCTCTAACGGGAACGCACCTCTGCCGACCTCAGACATGGCTGGATTATACTGTCAAGTCTCTGGTGTGAGGCCGGATTGCTGAGAGGGCGCCCCTTGCGGCTAAGTGCACCGCACCCCTGGAGATGAGACAGGGAGTGCGGGGCCCAAAGGTGCACGGATTGCCGGTACTGCTGCTGACTGGGCCGGTGCAGGCAGAAGGTAGCTGGGGTGCGCTGGGAGAACGGATTTGGTAGCCGTGCAAGGGAAGGTTCTGGTGTGGAGCAGTAGGTAAACCACGAACAGAGTCTAGAGCCAGGCCGGGGGTCAAACACAGGAATCAGTCCGAGGGTATTTACAGGAACAAGCCGGGTCATGCACGGGAGCAGAAGATAATGGAGTAGTCAGCCAAGCCGGGGTCAGATACGAGGAGACAGGCAGAGTCACAGGTCCAGGTACAAGCCAAGGGTCAAGCCGGGGATTCAGGATAAACAGGATACAGGAGACACAGGAGATACAGGAAGCTGATGATAATCCAGCAACCTGTGTGCGCCAGTGACAGGTTTAAATAGGCCGGGGAGCACGCCCACGTCTGCGTGCGCCCGTGCGCGCCGCGGCGCATCTGCATGCGCCTGTGCGCGCCATGGCGCATCTGCGTGCACACATACGCAAAGGAGTGAGTCTGGCGCGGCCATGATGAACACTGGTAGGAATGCCAATAACTCGGCCATTTCCCTGACAATCTGGTGGCAGGCAAGTGACAATACGCAACTTGTGAAAAGTGACAATCCGCAACATGTGGCAAGTGACAATCTGCAACTTGTGGCAAGTGACAATCCGCAACATGTGGCAAGTGACATGGCAAGTGACAATCTGCATCTGGTGGCAGGCAAGGGACATTCCGCAACATGTGGCAGGTGATGTGGCAAGTGACAATCCGTAACGTGTGGAAGGTGACAATCCACAACGTGTGACAAGTGACAATCCACAACGTGTGGCAAGTGACAATCCGCAACGTGTGGCAGGTGACGTGGCAAGTGACACACTCGGGGCACCCACTGATTCGGCATTATGGTGAGTTGAACCATTTCATTTTATATTACAGTGTAATAATATAAATAATGCGCTTCAATCATCCTGACACCATCACAACCATGGTGCCGTGACCATTGAAGCGCTAACACCAGTCATCTCCCTGATAAATTACCCCCAAAAAATATATATTTTCTGGTAGTTCCCCTCCCGAGACTAGACTCTGGATCCACCCCTGCCTCTCCTTCAGATTATCTCTTTTGCAGTGGGCTGGAATCCTTTAATGCTAGTAAAAGTAAAAAAAAAGTATTCTTCCTTGTGTAGTATTTGGAAGAAATTTTACTCAAAATAACAAAAAGTGAAATCAGCTATAGCATACAACATATTACCACAGCATTTCCTCCTGGAAAGGAATCCTCCCAATGTCTCTGAAGGTGCTAGCACATACTTTTACCATGGGCAAACACAATCCAAGGTAGATTTGGTAAAAATGTTAAAAGGTATAATTTATGTGTACATACACAGTATATCTAGTGTAGCACTACCCCCGCAGGAGCTGCTGTTTTTTTTTTGGGTCTGCCCCTGATTCTCAACCCCTTAACTGGCTCAAACCCTCCCTTGACACAACTGGTATAGAAAAGAATTGTAATACCCACTTACTATTGAGAAACACAATTCTGCATATATCACAACAGTAGATTTCACATGTATGTTACCTTTCTCCACTTAGGTCCTTCAGGCTAACAAAAATGCACCACACAGGCTTTATTCTTAACCAAGAAATAAATTGACTTAGTAAGAGTTAAGTAGACAGGTTAAGACAGTTATGTAACTTTAGTTGGCTCAGCAGGGCCCTGCAAGAGTCAATAATATGAATAAAATAACAATATTACACAATGTTAATGCCTACTTTGTATTAATAACCAATCCTATGCTCGCGAGCTCCCCCTAGTGGACAATACCCCCCCAGTGTCCCGTCACTAATAGCTCCAGTCAGGCCTGACTAAGATTAGTGTACAAATTCCTCGGTGAAAGGAGTCTTCGCTAGCAAACGTTGGTGCACATACTGTTTGTAATCCAGAGGGTATTAAAGAAGGAACTAAACTCCCGCAATGCTTTTGGGAGTGTGAAACTCTCAGGCGGTGAAAACGCCAACTTTTAGATGCGCACTACCACACGATGCAATATGTTCTGGTACATGGCGCACTACTCTAATGGTGATGGGCCTTAAAAGTCATAGGCCTAACAGTAGTTAATGAATCCTGGGCAGGTGCCCGCTCACCCAAACAGGCCTAGTCCACCTGACACGATCCGCTGTCGGTACCTCGATCCGCGACCTCTCCGCAACGTACAGTCTCCGGTCCCTCTCGCAACCGCCGTAGATGTCGGTTGGTGAATGACTCCGGTCTCTGGGAAGCGCGAGCTGGTCACACGGAAAGAGATCCCTCTCTGGCTTGTTGATCCTTCGCGAAACTACAGGCCCAGGCTTTGGGCCTAGTTGCTCCGGCAGCGAGCCTCACACAGACCTTCTGCTTGGTTGAGGGCGAAGTCCAGAGAGACTGAGCGCGGCTCCTCCCCTTCCTTAAGTAACATCCCCCAGCAGGCTGTGCGGTGGTTATAATGCATTCTGGCAGTACAGCTGCACTCTGGGTACCGTAGTCTATTAGGTATCCATGGCAACGGAGTCCCTTTCTCCCTGTACCATAAGTTCCACACGCATCACTGAACATAAGTAAACAAACAGTTTATAGGATTGTAACTGGAACGCCGGAGGGAGTTTGGGGTACATTCCATATAACAATAGTCTATTACAGTAGAACCCCGCTACACACTCCCCCCACTTAAAGTCTTTGGTCCCCAAAGATATCTAGGATCCTTGCTCTCTTTTGCATTTTTGCCTCTAGGCGACTACACAATACTGACAGAGGAACCTCCCACCAAACTTTGGAGGAAAGGTTGTCCTGTCTACAGGCCGCCTCAGTTGGTACGGCCTCTCCAGCTGTGCCAGGGGGTGAGCTAGGGTTGCCTTCCACCAAATTCACGGTGGAAGGACCAGGCGTCTCAACTGTCCTCCTGGAAATAAGAACTGGTTCTTCAGAGCATGCACCCATTTGATCATATGTCAGTCTTTTAGGGGGGTGAATGACTCTTCTTTTTCTCTGTTCTTTGGGTGTCACAGTCTCAGGAGCACTAGAACCTGGTGTCTCTGTGGACTCCTCAGAGGCTTTCTCCTCTGATCCATGCAGGCTGGGCTCTGTAATTTTAGGAGAATCTGACTCTCCTTCAGAAAAGGGTGGAGTCTCTTCAGGGTCTCCTATTGGCAAAGAGTCCAGGTTATCCTCTATTTCCTCTGTGAGTATGTTAGAGGGCACAAATTTAGGAGCCTCTGGGTGAAGAATCCCACTATCTGCTACCTCAGGAAGTGACAGCGAAGTGGTCATGGGTTCTGGCACTTGAGAGGGCCACAACCAGTCAGATTCCATCTCCTCATCCTCAGAGTCTTCTCCTTCAGGGTCTTTGTCCTCTACATCTGTAAGAGTCTACTGAGACCTAGTACCTGGCCTGGATACTCAGGAGGTTGAAGAGGATTCTTGCGGATCTGATGTGGGAGGTAGGCGAACTGCTTCAGAAAGGGGCACCAGGTGGTTTCTATGCCAAGTCTTCAGTGGGCCCACACTCCCCTCTGGCTTTATCTGATACACCGGAAGATCTGGTAACTGTTTGGAGACGACATATGGTTGGGATTTCCACCGGTCAGCTAACTTGTGCTTCCCGGGAATACCCAGGTTCCTTAGTACTACTGTCAAGTCTCTGATGTGAGGTCGAGTAGCAGAGAGGGCGCCCCTTGCGGCCGAGTGCAGCACAGCCCTGAAGATGACACAGGGGATGTGGTGCCCACAGAAGCACGGGTTGCCTGGTAGGTAGTGCTGGTTGCCAGGAACTTGGTAGGACAGGCAGACTGCAGGACAGCAGGCGTGCTTAGGAGGTCCAAAGGGTAAGGACCAATGGAATGTTCCGATAACAGGGTCAAAGCCAGGCCAGAGGGTCAAACACAGCAAGACAGTCCGAGAACACAGCAGAGCTGAGTCTTAGCACAGAAGACAAGGTAAGCGGAGTCCGTTAGCCAGGCCGGGGTCAGGTATACGCTAGGAAGTCAACAGGAGCAGGTCAGGCAAGCCGGGTTTGGTACACAGGAGATCAGACAGGCAGGAGATGCAAGACACAGGAACACAGGAGAAGCTGACGATAATCCAGCAAATGCAGACACTAGCAGACTTCCTTATATAGGCCCATGTGACCTGCTTGTAGAGATACTGGGTCCTAGAGCCCTTCTCCTGCCAGAGATGCTGGGTCCTAAAGTCCTTTGCCTGCTGTTGGTTCCCTGACAGTGCCCCCCCCCAAGGGGCAGCCTCCGGATGCCCACCCGGGCCCATCTTTCAGGGTATCTGGCACGGAATCTCTGGAGAAGTCTAGGAGCATGTATGTTGCCTGCAGGTTCCCAGGAATTCTCTTCTGCTGGATAACCCTTCCATTTAATAAGAAATTGAATAGTCCTACCTCTTTTGCGACAGTCCAGGATGGATTCTACCTCGAATTCGGCTTCATCTCCCACTGAGACTGGAGGCGGAGGGTCTTCTTCCCTTCCTGGAAAAGGACTAGAGACAACAGATTTAAGAAGAGAAACGTGAAACACAGGATGCACTTTATACGAACTTGGTAGTAACAGTTCAAAAGCTACTGGGTTAATTTTTCGTTTAATTTCGAATGGACCGATAAATCTTGGACCCAATTTCCGGGAGGGGCAAGGGAGCCTGAGATTTGCTGAAGAGAGCCAGACCTTATCTCCAACCTCAAAGCTAGGACTCTCTCCTCTCCTCTTGTCATATTGTTTCTTGTAGTCCTCTTGCGCTTTCTGCATGGTTAGCCGGAGGGTTTGATAATTAGCCTGAATGGAGCTTATCCTGTCTTGAACTGCTGGAACTGAGGCTTCCGGAATGACATTAGGTAGAAATGAAGGATGGAAACCGTAGTTGGCCCAAAACGGAGATTGATTGGTGGTTGAGTGTACTGCATTGTTGTAAGCAAACTCCGCACAAGGGAGTAGAGAGATCCAGTCGTCCTGGGAGAAGGAGCAGAAGCAACGCAAATATTGTTCTAAGGTCTGGTTGGTCCTTTCAGTTTGACCGTTGCTTTGGGGGTGATAGGCTGAGGACAGGCACACCTTGATTGATAGTGCTTTGCAGAGCTCTCTCCAGAACCGGGAGGTGAATTGTACCCCTCTATCAGACACAATGCTGTCAGGAAGGCCATGGAGCCTGACTATCTCCCTTATGAAAATTTTTGCTGTTTCTGCAGCAGAAGGAGTTCCTGCCATGGGCAAGAAGTGCGCCATTTTGGATAGACGGTCCACAACTACCAGGATTGTTGTAGATTCTTCGGATGGGGGCAACTCTACTATAAAGTCCATAGATATATTTCTCCATGGTAGTTCTGGCACTGGCAGAGGACGTAACAGACCCCACGACTTGACATTGGACCCTTTATTTCGCTGGCAGGTAGTGCAGGAGCTAACAAACTCCCTGCAATCAGATTTCAAGGTAGGCCACCAGAAGGATCGTTGGATAAGATCCGTAGTTTTCCGCACTCCGAAGTGGCCAGCGAGTTGGTGGTCATGCAAGGTCTTCAGTACCTGTATTCGGGTTTGTTGCGGAACGAAGATCTTGTCCTGATGCCAGAGGTACCCTTCCTGGTTTCTTAGAGAGGATGCTTCTGGTTCCTGGCATTGGAGGGAAGCCTGTTCAAGAGAAGATCTTAGATCGGGTTGGATCAGAAGAAAGTTCTGAGGTGACAGGATTGTACTAGATATTGTCTCCTCCGGAGTATCGGGAAACATTCGGGATAAAGCATTGGCCTTTCCGTTCTTGGAGCCGGGACGGTAGGTGATGTGGAAGTTGAACCTTGAAAAGAACAGAGCCCAGCGGGCTTGACGGGGTCTCAGACGTTTGGCAGTACGGAGGTATTCGAGGTTCCGATGATCTGTAAATATCATTATGGGGTGAGCAGACCCCTCAAGAAGGTATCTCCACTCCTCTAAGGCTGTTTTAATGGCCAAGAGCTCGCGGTCTCCTACATCATAGTTCCTCTCGGGCTGGCTCATTTTCCGCGAGGAGAAGGCCACAGGGTGAAGCAAGGACTTGGGTCCCTGGCGTTGTGAAAGGACTGCCCCTGTAGCTACTTCTGAGGCATCGACCTCCAAGATGTATGGCAGGGCAGGCTCAGGGTGTTGAAGGATTGGTGCAGAGGTAAACAATAACTTTAGTCTCTCGAAAGCAGTTTGGGCTTCGGAGGACCACTGGAAACGGGTATGTAAGCGGGTCAACTGGGTAATGGGTGAGATGATGGAGGAGAAGTTTCTTATAAACCTCCTATAGAAGTTCGCAAAGCCCACAAACCTTTGCACCCCTTTCTTATCTGATGGAGTTGGCCAATCCAGGATTGCCTGCACTTTCTGTGGATCCATAGCTACACCGCCCGTGGAGATGATCAGTCCTAGGAATTGTATTGATTTCTTCTCGAAGTCACACTTTTCCGCTTTCACATAAAGTCCATGTTTTCTTAGTGTGAGCAGCACTGTCTTTACATGGGTCCGGTGGAGCTCCAGAGTAGCCGAAAATATGAGAATGTCATCCAGATAGATGATGACGAAGTAGTCAAGATATTCCCGGAAAATATCGTTGACGAAGTGCTGAAACGTCGCCGGGGCATTACAGAGCCCAAAGGGCATTACAAGATACTCGAAGTGTCCGAACCTCATTCTGAATGCTGTCTTCCATTCATCGCCCTCACGGATCCGAACAAGGTTATAGGCACCCCGGAGGTCGAGCTTGGTAAATACTTGGGCCGTACGGAATCTCTGGAAAAGTTCAGGAACTAATGGCAGTGGGTAGCGGTTCTTTATTGTGATTTTATTGAGCTCCCTATAATCCACGCATGGTCTTAAAGACTTGTCTTTCTTCTCGACAAAAAAGATTCCGGCACCGGCAGGAGAGGAGGAAGCTCGGATGAAGCCCTTAGCCAAATTTTCATCGATATATTGTCGCAGAGTTCCCAATTCCATTTCAGAGAGAGGGAATATTCGTCCAAATGGAATCTCGGCCCCTGGAAGTAATTCTATTGGACAGTCATATGGCCGATGTGGTGGTAGAACGTCAGCTTTTTTCTTATCAAAGACATCCAGGAATTCTTGGTATGCCTGGGGTATATTCTGGTTAGTGGTAGATACAGGGTGGACTGTCAAGCAACTGGTAATGTCTCTGGGTTCAGGAATAAAGCAATGCTGCTGGCAATAGGGAGAGGTGAACAGGACCTCCTTCTTGATCCAATTGATCTGAGGGTTGTGGGCTTGGAGCCATGGAATTCCTAGGATAACTGGAGACATAGGCGAGCTTAGAGCGTCAAAGCGTATGAATTCCTGATGGCCATCAGGAGTGGTGATAAGCAGAGGGACAGTCTCCTGGGTAACAGGGCCAGAACTAGGCAATGTGCCATCGGCCAGGAGGACTTCAAGTCCCTGTTTCTTTTGGAGGAGGGGCAGCTTCAGGTTTCTCACCAGGTTCAAGTCCACAAAGCAGCTGCATGCTCCAGAATCAATAATGGCCTGCAGCCGGATCTCTTCTTTTCCAAATTGCAGCGTAATGGGTAGCACTAGGTGTGAAGGAGAAGCTCCGGAAACCTGGAAATACACCGGAGGGTAGGAAGGTGGCTTCTTGGGCCTTCTGGGGCAGTTATACAAGAAATGTCCGCTTCCTCCACAATAGAGGCAGAGCCTTGATTGCATACGATGACGCCTTTCATCAGGGGATAATGCGGAACGTAGCAGGCCGATTTGTCTAGGAACTGGGATAGAAGTACCAGTGGGAGCAGGCACTGATGAAGTGGAAACCTTAGGCGGCATCATGGCGGGCCTGGAGGACTGAGCTCGTTCGGACTGTCTCTCACGTAAACGTCGATCCAGCTGGATGGATGACTGGATGAGATCCTCAAGTGTAGTGGGGACCCCAATCCTGGCCAGCTCATCTTTGAGAGACTCAGAAAGTCCTAAGCGGAACTGGTGCTTGAGGGCAGCCTCGTTCCAGCCTGTGTCTGCAGACCACCGACGGAAGTCCACGGTATAGTCCTCCACTGGTCGACTACCCTGCTGTAGTGAATGCAGAGCGGCTTCGGCGGTGGCTGTACGCTGGGGGTCCTCGTAGAGTTGTGACATGGCTGCCAGGAATGTGTCCACTGTGTTAATGACTGGGCTTCTTTGTTCCCATAAACTGTGGGCCCAGGTCTGGGGTTCATTAGATAGCAGGGAGATGAGGAACCCGACCTTAACAGTTTCTAAAGCAAAAGTCCGGGGCTGCAAGGATAGGTACAATAGGCAGGCATTCCTGAAGGATCTAAACTTTCTTCGATCCCCGGAAAACCGTTCAGGGACAGGAACACGGGGTTCTGGAGGAGGGAACACCATCGTAGGAGCCACAGAGGAACGTACGTGGGTGGAACTGGGAGAAGCTGGGACCGGGTCCGCAGAAGCAGATGACTCTGACAGGTGTTGCAATCTCTCCTCTAGCTGGAGGTATCCTTCTTGCAGTGTCTGGATTGCTTGGGTCAGAGTAGCGGCCTGTTGACATAATGCCTCTAACGGGGACGCACCTCTGCCGGCCTCAGACATGGCTGGATTATACTGTCAAGTCTCTGATGTGAGGTCGAGTAGCAGAGAGGGCGCCCCTTGCGGCCGAGTGCAGCACAGCCCTGAAGATGACACAGGGGATGTGGTGCCCACAGAAGCACGGGTTGCCTGGTAGGTAGTGCTGGTTGCCAGGAACTTGGTAGGACAGGCAGACTGCAGGACAGCAGGCGTGCTTAGGAGGTCCAAAGGGTAAGGACCAATGGAATGTTCCGATAACAGGGTCAAAGCCAGGCCAGAGGGTCAAACACAGCAAGACAGTCCGAGAACACAGCAGAGCTGAGTCTTAGCACAGAAGACAAGGTAAGCGGAGTCCGTTAGCCAGGCCGGGGTCAGGTATACGCTAGGAAGTCAACAGGAGCAGGTCAGGCAAGCCGGGTTTGGTACACAGGAGATCAGACAGGCAGGAGATGCAAGACACAGGAACACAGGAGAAGCTGACGATAATCCAGCAAATGCAGACACTAGCAGACTTCCTTATATAGGCCCATGTGACCTGCTTGTAGAGATACTGGGTCCTAGAGCCCTTCTCCTGCCAGAGATGCTGGGTCCTAAAGTCCTTCGCCTGCTGTTGGTTCCCTGACAACTACCCTATCCCCTGGCTGTAAGTCTTGTATCCTAACCTTGAGGTCGAAGTTCCTTTCATTCCTCAATCCCCTTTGGTCAGATAAGGCTTGGGCCTGTTCATATGCCATCTTCAGACTCTTCCTTAAGCGATCCACATACCCCTTGTGGGAGGTTGCCGAGGTGTGATCCAGGGAAGTGTCGAAGGCTAAGTCCACTGATAACCGAGCTTCTCTTCCAAACATCAGCCGATATGGGGAGTATCCAGTAGCATCGCTGGTAGTACTGTTGTAAGCATGTACTATGGCAGCCACATGCTTTCTCCAGTGTTGTTTCTTCTCTGAGTTCAACGTCCCCAACATATCCAAAAGGGTTTGGTTAAACCGTTCAGGCTGAGCATCCCCTTGTGGGTGGTATGGGGTTGTTCTAGTCTTTTGGATGCCCAACAGATCTAACAGCTTCTTTATAAGTCTGCTTTCGAAGTCTCTACCTTGATCTGAATGCAGGCGTTGGGGCAGACCATAGTGCACAAAGAACCTCTCTACTAGAACTTTGGCTACTGTTGAGGCCTTCTACACCTTGGTAGGGAATGCTTGAGCGTATCTGGTGAAATGGTCTGTCACTACCAGGACATTCCCTTTTCCATTCAGATCTGGCTCTAGACAAAGGAAGTCGATGCACATCAGTTCCATGGGTCCTTGACTCTGCAGATGGCCCATTGGGGCAGCTTGCCGTGGCAAAGTCTTCCTTTGTATGCACCGGACACAAGAATAGCAGTACCCCTCGGAACAACTGCCACTTCTCTTCCAGATCATCAGAGGGGCCCCTTCGGTAGGCAACCCCCTGACGTATCTGTAGCCGGTCCCATTACCTGTGCAATAAGCGGGCCTCTCTGGAAGAGTTCGTTAGGAGCAACTCAGGGCGCTGGTTCTCCAAGGCCTTCAGTATTAGCTTCCCCAACGGGTCTTCCAATTGGTCCCTCTTTAAGTCCTTCTTGGATAACTTGGGCAAGCCCTCCTATCCGACCTGGGTCACATTGCAGTAACATCTGGGTACTCCAGCAGCTGAGACCACAATTTCTTCGGCCCTTGATCCTCCTTTGGCTTGAAGTTCAATCCCCCTATATAGGGCACTCACTCCCTCCAGGGTCAACTGGGCCACTCTTCGGTAAGATCAGTGGAAGTATGGGATCTCCTGGATAGGGCATCTGCATCCCTATTTCCAACTCCTGGTCGGTACTTAAGGCTGAAGGTGAAACTTGAGAGGGCGGCCAGCCACCTATGTACTGTTGCATCCAGTTTGGCAGCGGTCAGAAGGTAGGTAAGTGGATTATTATCCGTCTTGACTACAAATTCAGCCCCATACAAGTAATCTTTCAATTTGTCCACCACAGCCCATTTTAAGGCCAGGAATTCAAGCTTGTGGGTGGGGTAATTCTTCTCAGCAAGTTTTAGGCTCCTACTCACATAAGCAACAGGTCATAGGTAACCATCGTGTTCCTGGTATAGCATCCCACCAAGCCCATCTCGGCTGACGTCCACATGCAGCTCGTAAAGTTTTGTAGTATCTGCATAGGCTAATACAGGGGCGGTGGTTAGACTCTCTTTCAGCTGATCGAAAGTTTCTTCACATTTGGGGGGTCCACTGGTCCTAAATGGACTCTTTAGATTTCCTGGGCCCCATGGGAGACTTCACTGGCTGATCTGACTCTACTCCATCATCTTCTCCTTCATTCTTTAACAACTCATTGAGGGGTCTGGCTATCTTGGCAAACCCCTCCACGAACCTCCTATAATAGGAGCAGAATCCCAGGAACGACCGGAGCTCGGTCACGTTTGTAGGCCTCGGCCAGGAAGTGACAGCATCCAGCTTCTCCGGATCTGTGGCTACCCCTTCTGCAGATACAATGTGGCCCAAGTAATGAACTGAGGACTGGTAAAATTGGCACTTCTCTGGAGAAAGTTTCAGGCCTTCTTCGTGGAGCCTCTTCAGAACTTTCTCCAGCCTCTCTTCATGTTCCTCTAGGGTTTTCCCGAACACGATGATGTCGTCCAAGTACACCAGTACCACTATTAAATTCATGTCTCCCACTGTTCTCTCCATCAGCCTCTGTAAAGTGGCAGGGGCTCCTGACAACCCTTGAGGCATCCGGTTGAACTTGAAGAACCCCACAGGGGTGATGAAGGCTGTCTTCTCCTGATGTTCAGGGTGCATGGGGATCTGGTAGTAACCACTCTTCAGATCCATCACACTGAACCACTTGGCTCCAGACAGGCTTTGTAGCGCGTCCTCTATCCGGGGAGTGGTGTACTGATCCGGTATAGTCCTTCCGTTCAGTGTCCGGTAGTCTATACACAACCTCAGAGAGCCATTCTTCTTTCGGACCACCACTATCGGAGAGGCATAAGGGCTTCTAGACTCCTGGATTATGCCTGTCCTCTTTAATTCGGACAGTTGCTCACGCAGATCTTCCAGATCTCCTAGAGGAACCCGTCGGACTCTCTCCCTGAACGGCTTATCCTCTTGCAAGCGAATCTTGTGGGTGCCACTCTTCGCACACCCCACATCGAATTCATCCCTTGAGAAGATCTTCTGCCATCGAGCAAGTTGGGCCCTGGCCCTCTCCTTCCAGGCTGGTGGGAAGTTTGCGTCCTCAGAACAGAGCCTCCCTGCTATGTCCTCTTCTCCCTGTGGCTTCTTCAAGTCAGATGGGCCCACTAGGGTGGCTTGGTTCACTTGACCCAACAGCATTCTGGCTGGTACCCTCACTGGGGTGGTGGAAGATTTTCTGACACTCACTGAAACCTTCCCATGACTCCTCTAGAGCCTTCTGTGGGACCACTTCGGGAATTACCTCTATTCCCCTTTCCTTCTCTTGAGGACCAGGTTCAAGGATGATGAAAGGGCCTTGTTGCTTCCAGGTGAGCTTTACAGATGCTCTCAAACAGGTCACCTCTCCTGACTGCAATACCTTCTCTGTTTTATCCAGCTACCATACTTTCCCAACCCCCTCTCCTGGGGCCTTCTTTTCCATCACTAAATGCTGGTAAACTTGCTGCAACAAGGGGTAGACCCTTGTTGTCAAGGTATCCTGCTCTTCAACCAGAGGTGTCAATAGTCTTCTTACTGAGTCATTTTTGGTCCCTATAATCAAGGAGCTCCTGTTGGCCCCAGGTAGCCGAGGACAGACCACAGCCAGAGTGTCAAACGTCTCTGTTCCTCCCGCCACTGAGGGATCAAAGGTGAGTCTGATCGGGATGTATCCATCATAGGGGAAGCTCTGCGTTCCAATGCCCCATATCTCCAAGTCTTCCAGCTTCTGTAGTGGTAAATGGCGGAGGTGCCTATTGTAGAAATCCCGATACAGGAGGGTCACCTGGGCTCCTGTATCGAGAAGGGCCTTTGTGTAAATTCCTTCTACCTGGATGGAGATCATTGGAGAGGGCCCTACTAGTTTGTCTGGAAGTTTCCGTAGAGGGGTCTTCTTGGCAGGTTCTGTAATTTGTATCTTTACTTCTTTCTTTCTCCGGCTTTTCCGGGGCTTCGACCCTTGTGGAGCCTGGTGTGCATTGATCTCCCACCTCTGAGTATTTTGGAATTTGGAGCATGAAAGTACCAAGCTGTCCAGAGGCGGCAGCAGGGGTGTTTAGTAGAGGTTTAGGCCCCTGTCGTTGTCTCTTCTTCTTGTTGCTTTTGGAGTTGGCTGTCACTGATGGGCACCCAGTTGACTCCTTCACCGGGGCCCTCTGAAGTTTTTCCGCTGGCTTGCGGGATGGTGATGCAGCTTTCCTCGGGCTGGTACACATCTGTTGATAGTGCCCAGTTCCTCCACAATTGAAGCAGACATCTTCATCCCTTGAGTTCCTAGGTGGGGAAGTAGATACACTTTGAGTCACCTTGGTTGCAGTGCCTTCTCCCTTCCCGGTCTCTGAGACCTTGGCCATAAGTGAAGTTAACATCTCCATAACTTGTGCCATTTGGGACTTTAGAGTAGCTACCTAAGAGTCCTGTTCACGAGTCATTGTCGACCTAACTTCAGCAAAGGGGATAGAGTTCGGTGGAGTAGTTGACTGTTGATCATTCAGCAGTGCTTCTTCATCTCTTACCACCCGGATAAGATCAGGGTAGCTCAGTGACATGATACCCCCAGAGGTCTTCAAATGGAGCCAGACTGGATCAGAGCGCAGGGCTCCTCTTAAAATTTGTTGCATCCTGGCTTGATCTATGGCAGAGGGTTCCATTCCCTTCTTAAGCACAATCTGACATAGCATCTTGTTCAACCTCCGGATGTACTCAGAAAGGCGTTCCCCTGGCTGTTGTAGGGTGTGTTCAAATTGGTATATCAGCTCAGCTGCCTTCTCCAATCGCCCAAACTCCTCCTGCAACATGACCAAGTAATCATAGGCTGTACATGTGGCATTACTGAACCTCAGATTCTTAACAGCTTCTGCAGCGGCTCCTCGCAGACTCTCACTTATACGTTGTTTCTTTTGGGCCTCTGGTAGTTCCCATCCTTCTAGAGTTTGCATGGCTTGCTCTATCCAGACATCAAACTCTTCCTCGCTGAGTGGCACAGGCTGTTCCCCTGAGAAGATTCCCAGCTTCCTGTACCCAGCTTCCACACACACTGTGTTGCTTTTCTGGCACTTTGACACAAAGTCCCCCAGAGCAGTAAGAAGCATTGGCCCAATCATGGTCAGAGGTGGCGGGGAGGCTTCTGATGTTTTGACTTCCTCTTCCTGGAAAGGTGTGGAGTGGTTTCCCCCTGGAAGTCTTGGGTGTACTATGAGGAGTTTTGACTTGTCTCCTAAGGGGAAACTCTTCCTCTTGAAACTCTCAGGCACTCCCTCCTTCCACTCTAGCAAGGCATGAGTGCTATAAGCTTCTTTATCTGGCCTAAGAGCAACCACCCATGCCTTCCTATGTGGAGACAATTTCTTCATGATGTCATCCACTTCCTTCTTGTCCCAATCTCCACCAGGAAGCTCAAAGGCTACACTTGTGCTTGAGCGGACGCCCTCTCTTTCGCACCATTGGACTACAACAAAGGGGTCCGTCTTAGTATGGACAAGGGTCCTGCCTGGTGAGGTTGATTTCAGAGTAACAGGATCCCGGACGAGCCCCACGTGTAGCACTACCCCCGTAGGAGCTGCTGGTTTTGTTTGGGTCTGCCCTCTGATTCTCAACCCATTAACTGGCTCAAACCCTCCCTTGGCACAACTGGTATAGAAAAGAATTGTAATACCCACTTACTATTGAGAAACACAATTCTGCATATATCACAACAGTAGATTTCACATGTATGTTACCTTTCTCCACTTAGGTCCTTCAGGCCAACAAAAATACACCACACAGGCTTTATTCTTAACCAAGAAATAAATTTACTTAGTAAGAGTTAAGTAGACAGGTTAAGACAGTTATGTAAATTTAGTTGGCTCTGCAGGGCCCTGCAAGAGTCAATAATATGAACAAAATAACAATATTACACAATGTTAATGCCTACTTTGTATTAATAACCAATCCTATGCTCACAAGCTCCCCCTAGTGGGCAATACCTCCCCTGTGTCCCGTCACTAATAGCTCCAGTCAGGCCTGACTAAGATTAGTGTACAAATTCCTCGGTGAAGGGAGTCTTCGCTAGCAAACGTTGGTGCACATACTGTTTGTAATCCAGAGGGTATTAAAGAAGGAACTAAACTCCCGCAATGCTTTTGGGAGTGTGAAACTCTCAGGCGGTGAATACGCCAACTTTAAATTGCGCACTACCACACAATGCAATATGTTCCGGTGCGTGGCGCACTACTCTAATGGTGATGGGCCTTAAAAGTCACAGGCCTAACAGTAGTTAATGAATCCTGGGCAGGTGCCCGCTCACCCAAACAGGCCTAGTCCACCTGACACGATCCGCTGTCGGTACCTCGATTCGCAACCTCTCCACAACGTACAGTCTCCGGTCCCTCTCACAACCGCAGTAGATGTCGGTTGGTGAATGACTCCGGTCTCTGGGAAGCGCAAGCTGGTTACACGGAAATAGATCCCTCTCTGGCTTGGTGATCCTCTGCGAAACTACAGGCCCAGGCTTTGGGCCTAGTTGCTCCGGCAGCGAGCCTCACACAGACTTCCTGCTTGGTTGAGGGCGAAGTCCAGAGAGACTGAGCGCGTCTCCTCCCCTTCCTTAAGTAACCTCCCCTAGCAGGCTGTGCGGTGGTTGTAATGCATTCTGGGAGTACAGCTGCACTCTGGGTACCGTAGTCTATTAGGCAGTGGCGTAGCGTGGGGGGTACGGAGGGGGCCGTGGCCCCGGGCGCAACATTTAGGGGGGCGAAATCCCACGCCAGGCAGTGTGTGTCACTGCCGTCTCCGTCCCCCTAATGTTTACTTCCTGTGTCCCTGTGCTCAACTGAGGCTGCTGCACTGTGATTAGGTGAATGGGGTCATGTGCGGCAGTGCTGGCCTATCCGGGATCGCGGCGGTGCTGGCCTATCCGGGATCGCGGCGGTGCTGGCCTATCCGGGATCGCGGCGGTGCTGGCCTATAGGGAACGTGGCGGTGCTGGCCTATCCGGGAACGCGGCGGGGCTGGCCTATCCATGATGGCGGATGCTCCTGAAGTCCCGCCTCCGCCTCCACCTCGTTGTGAACTCTGTTGCTGTCTTCACCTCCTCCAGGCTCCCCCGGACTGATACAAGCTGCAAGCTGCAAGTGAGGGGGTGGATACAGTCTGGGGAGAGGGAGCAGCCAGCCGAGGAGATTAGCGAGATAAAACAAGCAGTTAGAGTCAGTATAAATGAAAGAAAGATCTGGTGTCAGTATAAGTGCAGTGTAGTGGTCAGTACAGTAGTCAGTGTAGTGGTCAGTGGAGTGGACAGTGCAGTGTAGTAGTCAGTGTATTGGTCAGTGGAGTGGACAGTGCAGTGTAGTAGTCAGTGTATTGGTCAGTGGAGTGGACAGTGCAGTGTAGTAGTCAGTGTATTGGTCAGTGGAGTGGACAGTGCAGTGTAGTAGTCAGTGTAGTGGACAGTGTAGTGGTCAGTGCAGTAGTCAGTGTAGTGGTTAGTGTAGTGGACAGTGCAGTGTAGTGGACAGTGCAGTGGTCAGTGTAGTGGACAGTGCAGTGTAGTGGTCAGTGAAGTGGTCAGTGGAGTGGACAGTGCAGTGGTGTAGTGGTCAGTGGAGTGGACAATGCAGTGTAGTGTAGTGGTCAGTGTAGTAGTCAGTGTAGTGGACAGTGCAGTGTAGTGGTCAGTGCGGTGTAGTGGACAGTGCAGTGTAGTGGTCAGTGGAGTGGACAGTGCAGTGGTGTAGTGGTCAGTGGAGTGGACAATGCAGTGTAGTGGTCAGTGTAGTAGTCAGTGCAGTGTAGTGGTCAGTGTAGTGGACAGTGCAGTGTAGTGGTCAGTGGAGTGGACAGTGCAGTGTAGTGGTCAGTGTAGTGTAGTTGTCTGTGTAGTGGACAGTGCAGTACAGTGTAGTGGTCAGTGTAGTGGACAGTGCAGTGTAATGGACAGTGCAGTGTAGTGGTCAGTGCAGTGTAGTGGACAGTGCAGTGTAGTGTAGTGGACAGTATAGTGTAGTGGTCAGTGCAGTGTAGTGGACAGTGTAGTGTAGTGGTCAGTGGAGTGAACAGTGCAGTTTAGTGGTCAGTGGAGTGGACAGTGCAGTGGACAGTGCAGTGTAGTGGACAGTGCAGTGTAGTGGTCAGTGGAGTGGACAGTGCAGTGTAGTGTAGAAGATAGTATAGTGTAGTGGACAGTGTAGTGTAGTATAGTGGTCAGTGCAGTGTAGTGGACAGTGCAGTGTAGTGGTCAGTGGAGTGGACAGTGCAGTGTAGTGGTCAGTGGAGTGGACAGTGCAGTGTAGTGGACAGTGGAGTGGACAGTGCAGTGTAGTGGACAGTGCAGTGTAGTGGTCAGTGCAGTGTAGTGGTCAGTGGAGTGGAAAGTGCAGTGTAGTGTAGAAGATAGTATAGTGTAGTGGATAGTGTAGTAGTCAGTGCAGTGTAGTGGTCAGTGTAGTGGACAGTGCAGTGTAGTGGTCAGTGGAGTGGACAGTGCAGTGTAGTGGTCAGTGTAGTGTAGTTGTCGGTGTAGTGGACAGTGCAGTACAGTGTAGTGGTCAGTGTAGTGGACAGTGCAGTGTAATGGACAGTGCAGTGGACAGTGCAGTGTAGTGGTCAGTGCAGTGTAGTGGACAGTGCAGTGTAGTGTAGTGGACAGTATAGTGTAGTGGTCAGTGCAGTGTAGTGGACAGTGTAGTGTAGTGGTCAGTGGAGTGAACAGTGCAGTTTAGTGGTCAGTGGAGTGGACAGTGCAGTGTAGTGGACAGTGCAGTGTAGTGGTCAGTGGAGTGGACAGTGCAGTGTAGTGTAGAAGATAGTATAGTGTAGTGGATAGTGTAGTGTAGTGTAGTGGTCAGTGCAGTGTAGTGGTCAGTGGAGTGGACAGTGCAGTGTAGTGGTCAGTGGAGTGGACAGTGCAGTGTAGTGGACAGTGCAGTGTAGTGGTCAGTGCAGTGTAGTGGTCAGTGGAGTGGAAAGTGCAGTGTAGTGTAGAAGATAGTATAGTGTAGTGGATAGTGTAGTGTAGTGTAGTGGTCAGTGCAGTGTAGTGGGCAGTGCAGTGTAGTGGGCAGTGCAGTGGACAGTGCAGTGTAGTGGTCAGTGGAGTGGACAGTGCAGTGTAGTGGACAGTGTAGTGGACAGTGGAGTGGACAGTGCAGTGTAGTGGACAGTGGAGTGGACAGTGTAGTGGAGTGGTCAGTGGAGTGGACAGTGTAGTGGAGTAGTCAGTGCAGTGTAGTGTTTTGGTCAGTGGAGTGTAGTGTACAGTGCTGTGGTCAGTGTTGTGGACAGTGTGGTGGACAGCGTAGTATAGTGGCCAGGTAGGTCAGTGTAGTGTAGTGGACAGTATAGGAATCAGGTAGTGTAGTGGTCAGTATAGTGGATAGGTAGGTCAGTGTAGTGGCCAGTATAGGAAGCAGGTAGGTTAGTGTAGTGGTCAGGTAGGTCAGTGTAGGAATTGGGTAGGTCAGTGTAGTGGTCAGGTAGGTTAGTGTAGCGGTCAGTGTAGGAATCAGGGTCAGTACTATTGTAGGAAGGGAAGGGACTCGGGGAGAACTAAAAGTCCATAGGTTAGGGGCGCAAATTACTTGCCTTGCCCCGGGCTATGACAACCCACGCTACGCCACTGCTATTAGGTATCCATGGCAACGGAGTCCCTTTTTCCCTGTACCATAAGTTCCACACGCATCACTGAACATAAGTAAACAAACAGTTTATAGGATTGTAACTGGAACACCGGAGGGAGTTTAGGGTACATTCCATATAACAATAGTCTATTACAGTAGAACCCCGCTACACTAGTAATGCACATAAGGTTGTGTCAGCTGTTTCTAAAGAGTATGCATGGATTCATGGTTGTTCATTTTGGGGGCTATGAGACTTCTCGATCTGGCTGCATCTTGAAAAGGGTTGCTAACTATTGGAATGGAAATTGTGATAATAATAGTTCTTCATCAGGGTGTCTGGGGATTTGAGATCTCTGCCCTTTTCCCTTTTCTCTATGCAGTGCTTCTGGGATTGATCAGAGTGTTTCTGATTGGTCAGCACTGGAAATCCATGTTCGTAAGCACTTCAACTAGGCTGCAGTTTCATTGTGAGAGGCTAGAAAAGTTTAAATTAAGAAATCAAAGTTAGAATACACGATTTCAGAAAACAAAAAAGCTGCATATATCTTGATTGATAGAGCACTGTAACGGGCTAAAAAAGAGACAGCAAGCATGATATAGCCTACAGAAAACACATGTATTTTGCAGATGGGGACCAGTTGTGGAAACAATACGTATGGCATCTTGAGAGTGCCAGATACACCAGGATACACTTCAAACTTTAAGTGGAATGAGAATTGACCCTGCTGAAAAAAGTTATCCATATTATCCATATTTTTGCAACTGAGGAGTCACTACAGAAATATTATGTGTGGCACTCTTGACAGTGCAGAAAGAGTTGGCAATGCTCAAAGGCCAGAACAGCAGGTATCAGGCCAGCAGTGGTAATAGAAGCAGGTAATGGTGGTTGGATATGGCAATGGTGACAGGGGATGATAATGGTGACAGGCCATAATTGGGAGCAGGAGATGGTAATCATGTCAGTAAATGGTAATGGTGGAAGTACAGCATTGATGGCAGGGGATGGCAATTCATTAAAGTATAACATGGACTCAAGTTAGTGCAATTTTAACAACTTTCTGGCCATAGGACATACCTGCATGTCCTTGGATTTCAGTGGTTATACCGGGGCCATGCAACAATACCTCAGTTGTTTGTGTGTTGCCTGCATTTTGCTAAATGTGCTCATGAATTACCACAGTTTAGGGATACAGTCTTGTCTATGTGAATGTGGGAGTCAGCATTGTTTGCATTGGGGAAGTATAATTGTAAACAGAAACCCTATATTAATAATGCTCACTCTCTGGGCATAAGGTACAAACCTCTCACGTGGATCAAATCAAACGTTTACCTCTATTCACTTTTCCTCTACAGTTGGTATTTTTCTTAATCCCCCAATCTCTTCATGGAGCATATCCCCCTAATAAAGTAATCTTTCCACATTCTGAATCTGAAACAGCTTTAAACATATACAGTAACCCAAGGTCAATCCTTGTCAGCAAGAAGCATAGCTTTGCATTTCAATAATTTTATTAGAACAAAGCAGCCTTTACTAGTGTTGTTTGAAAAAAAAGATATATTACTAAAATACAGTAAGTCATTAAGAAAATTGAATATTTTTGGTCTTAATAGTGGTAATATATCAATACTGTATATTTATAAAGATTTTATACACTGATTTATATTAAAAAAAAATACATCAAATGAACATAAATCAGAATTGTGCTAACTATAGACATGTGTGTAATTATAAGCTAAGATAACCACATAACAGTCCTTTATATAAATGTCCATGAATAAAACTGTGATACAATCCCCCAATCATGATCAAGTCAACAAAGACAGTTCGGAGAGATTAGATTGTGTAATAGCAGACACCTCCACCAAACCCATTTTGGGCACATGCTCACCTTATGGATTAACCCCCATTAAAAAGGTCTTATTGCTCCTTTAATCAAATCAGTCAGACTCCATAAACCCAGGTAGACTCTCCTAGGGCTCAAGCAATCCACCCCAGAACTCTCAATCGGTATATCAAGAAATCCTCTCAGCTCTGGTGATAAAGCAAGGATCAGTCATCATAAAGATATAAAAATTGACAAAGTGCTCACTGAGGTAGTTTTATTAAGAAAAAAAAAATGCCAATATCACTTTAAAACCATTCCATTGCTGCTTGGGTAGATGGCTCTGTAGTGTATAGAATGGATGTCTATAGTTATCACAATTCTGATTTATGTTAATTTGGTATTTTATGTAAAATTATTTTGGTATATGAGTCAGTGCAGCACATCACAGGGATACAAAGGGTTCTAACTATGCTCATACATATGTGCATGACAACTTCTGCAGGTTCTGTATGCTTTAACCCTTTCGCTGCCAGGTCCATACATCATACAGACCTGACAGCGAGGTGTTTTATACACATTACTGGTGCCTGCATCCACCGGTATTGGGTGTAAAGCTGACAAGCAGACCCCTGCCTATCATGTAGAAGCATTCCGGCAGCTACTCTGCCACCTGATTGCTTTCACACACATTTGGTAATGTGCCCCCTCCCCAAAGTATCCCAGGCTCTTCTTGCAACCATCTGCAGACCCGGGACTGGAATAGCAGGTGCCACCAGGTAGGGGGAGGGAGATAAGTGGAGTCATGTCCGTTCTTTTCCCCTCCCTTCTGCTGACCCGGAAAGCGACATGTTTGACATTGTTTTCAGGTCCTCCTCTCAGTGTCTCCGGGAATGAATCTAAGGCAATGCAATCTGTATTGCATTACATTCTGTGGAGGACAGGGGAGACTAGGTATAAAAAGTCCCTGTATGTCTCCTTAACCACTTAAGCCCCGGACCATTTTGTAGTTAAAGGACCAGAGGTGTTTTCAGAATTGTGCACTGCGCTGCTTTAACTGGAAATTGTACAGACATGCAATGTTGTACCGAAACAAAATTTGCGTCCTTTTCTTCCCACAAATAGAGCTTTCTTTTAATGGTATTTGATTGCCTCTGCGATTTTTATTTTTTGCGATATAAACGGAAAAAGACCGAAAATTTTGAAAAAAAATGATATTTTCTACTTTTTGTTATAAGAAAAATCGAATAAACTCAATTTTAGTCATACATTTAGGCCAAAATGTATTCAGCCACATGTCTTTAGTAAAAAAATGTCAATAAGCGTATATTTATTGGTTTGCGCAAAAGTTATAGCGTCTACAAACTAGGGTACATTTTCTGGAATTTACACAGCTTTTAATTTATGACTGCCTATCTCATTTCTTGAGGTGCTAAAATGGCAGGGCAGTACAAACCCCCCCAAATTACCCAATTTTGGAAAGTAGACACCCCAAGGAAATTGCTGAGAGGCATGTTGAGCCCATTGAATTTTTTATTTTTTTTGTCGCAAGTGATTGAATAATGACTAAAAAAAAAAAAAAAAAATTACAAAAAGTTGTCACTAAATGATATATTGCTCACACATGCCATGGTTATATGTGGAATTGCACCCCAAAATACATTTTGCTGCTGCTCCTGAGTACGGGGATACCACATGTGTGGGACTTTTTGGGAGCCTAGCCGCGTACGGGCCCCCGAAAACCAAGCACCGCCTTCAGGATTTCTGAGGGCGCAAATTTTTGATTTCACTCCTCACTACCTATCACAGTTTCGAAGGCCATAAAATGCCAAAATAGCACAAAACCCCCCCAAATGACCCCATTTTAGAAAGTAGACACCCCAAGGAAATTGCTGAGAGGCCTGTTGAGCCCATTGAATATTTTTTTTTTTTGTCCCAAGTGATTGAATAATGACAAAAAAAAAAATTACAAAAAGTTGTCACTAAATGATATATTGCTCACACATACCATGGTTATATATGGAATTACACCCCAAAATACATTTTGCTGCTTTTCCTGAGTACGGGGATACCACATGTGTGGGACTTTTTGGGAGCCTAGCCGCATACGGGACCCCGAAAACCAAGCACCGCCTTCAGGATTTCTAGGTACAAATTTTTGATTTCACTCCTCACTACCTATCACAGTTTCGAAGGCCATAAAATGCCAAAATAGCACAAAACCCCCCCAAATGACCCCATTTTGGAAAGAAGACACCCCAAGCTATTTGCTGAGATTCATGGTGAGTATTTTACAGCTCTCATTTGTTTTTGACAATGAAGAAAAAAACATATTTTTTTTCTTTTTTTTCTTTTTTTAATTTTCAAAACTTTGTGACAAAAAGCGAGATCTGCAAAATACTCACCATACCTCTCAGCAAATAGCTTGGGGTGTCTACTTTCCAAAATGGGGTCATTTGGGGGAGTTTTGTGCCATCTGGGCATTCCATGGCCTCCAAAACTGTGATAGGCAGTGAGAAGTGAAATCAAAAATTTACACCCTTAGAAAGCCTGAAGGCGGTGATTGGTTTTTGGGGTCCCGTACGCGGCTAGGCTCCCAAAAAGTCTCACACATGTGGTATTCCCGTACTCAAGAGAAGCAACAGAATGTATTTTGGGGTGTAATTCCACATATGCCCATGACATGTTTGAGCAATATATCATTTAGTGACAACTTTGTGCAAAAAATAAAAAATAAAAAAATAAATTGTCTATTTTCCGCAACTTGTGTCAACATATAAAATATTCCATGGACTCGACATGCCTCTCAGTATATAGCTTGGGGTGTCTACTTTCAAAAATGGGGTCATTTGGGGGGGTTTTGAACTGTTCTGGCATTTTATACACAACATTAGGAAGCTTACATCCACTCTTCTAACCACTTGAAGGCAAAGCCCTTTTTCACACTTTTTGTTTACATGAAAACATATTTTTTTATGCAAGAAAATTATGTTGAACCCCCAAACATTATATATATTTTTAAAGCAAAGGCCCTACAGATTAAAATGGTGGGTGTTGCAATTTTTTTTTCTACACAGTATTTGCGCAGCGATTTTTCAAACGCAGTTTTTGGGGAAAAAATACACTTTTTTTAATTTTAATGCACTAAAACACACTATATTGCCCAAATGTTTGATGAAATAAAAAAGATGATCTTAGGCCGAGTACATAGATACCAAACACGACAAGCTTTAAAATTTCGCACAAACGCGCATTGGCGACAAACTACATACATTTTTAAAAGCCTTTAAAAGCCTTTACAGGTTACACCGTTAGATTTACAGAGGAGGTCTACTGCTAAAATTACTGCCCTCGATCTGACCTTCGCTGTGATACCTCACATGCATGGTGCAATTTCTGTTTACATATGACGCCAGACCGACGCTTGCGTTCGCCATTGGGCAAGAGCAGGGCAGGACAGGGGTGCTTTTTTTTTCTTCTTTTTTTATTATTAATTTTGCTTTTTTATTTTATTTTTAAACTGTTGCTTCCATTTTTTTTTTTTATCATTTTTATTGTTATCTCAGGGAATGTAAATATCCCCTATGATAGCAATAGGTAATGACAGGTACTCTTTTTTGAAAAAACTGGGGTCTATTGGACCCTAGATCTTTCCTCTGCCCTCAAAGCATCTGACCACACCAAGATCGGTGTGATAAAATCGGTGTGATTTGGTGGTGTTGTGCTTTTTTTTTTTCTTTTTTTATTATTAATTTTGCTTTTTTCTTTTATTTTTAAACTGTTGCTTCCATTTTTTTTTTTTATCATTTTTATTGTTATCTCAGGGAATGTAAATATCCCCTATGATAGCAATAGGTAATGACAGGTACTCTTTTTTGAAAAAACTGGGGTCTATTGGACCCTAGATCTTTCCTCTGCCCTCAAAGCATCTGACCACACCAAGATCGGTGTGATACAATGCTTTCCCAATTTCCCAATGGCGCTTTTTATATCCGGGGGGGGACATTCCCTCCCACTGCTTGTAAAAGCAGTCCAGAGGCTAATTAGCCACTAGGATTGCTTTTACATGAAAGCCGGCCGCTGGCTGAAAAGAATGATACCAAGATGATACCTAAACCCACAGGCATCATTCTTGTATAAACATTCAAAGTCCAGCAACATACCAGTACGTTGCTGGTCCTTGTTGGACATGTATTGTAATCTTTTTTTTCATGCAGCCTGTTGGCTGAACGAAAAAAAATGATTGATCGGTGGGTATGCCCACCATTAGAATACCACCCTTCATCCACCCACTTCTAATGATGGGCATACATGCACCATTTATATATGCCGAAGCATGGGGGCATCTTCCCGCAAAAGTTATTCCGCGTACACATGGTCAGACTTTTCCACGGGCAAGCCTCCGTCGGAATTTCGACCGTATGTACGCGGCATTAGGAGCAAAATCGCTCCTCCGCCCCTGCTGCCCCAATGCTTCGGCATATATGCTTTTTTTTTTTTAACTGTGGTGGTGAAATCACCTCCTACAGCACTGGAGTCGCAGGGATCAGGCCTGTCTCTGCGAACGCTGCAGTTATGTGTGTTGTGTTTTGCAAGTGACAGTGATCGATCGATACTGCACTTGGGTGGCCTGGGCTGGACGGAGGGGCAAAATGCAGGTGCTAGCAGGTATCTGGGCTGATCCCGCTAACACTGCGTTTTTGGGAACCCTAAACTGCTGGGGACGCTAGTATAGATCTGATCAGATCAGATATTGATCTGTTCAGATACTATACCACTAAGGGGGGTGTATGCTTAACGCGTGGGTGTTAACGCTACTGGCGCTAACCTGACGCTGCCTGGGGTGTGACGCAGACCCTCTCTGACGCTAAAACCTAATTGATATCACCCGCCGGGCAATCAGGGGGTTAAACCTTTATTGGGTTATATACGGCGGGTGCCCTGACACTATAAAAAGCAAACTAACTAACCAGCGTCACCCGTAACACTTATATGGTGATTACTGGTGAAAGGGTTAACTAGGGGCAATTAGGGGGTTAAAACCTTTATTAGGTAATATATGGGGGTACCTGACGCTATATAAAAACCTGACGGCGAACCAAAAAAAAAATTACTGGCTACCTATCGGCATCACCGACACTAAGACAACGATCATAAAAATGATCGCTTAATGACAGTGGTGATAGGGGGGAAAGGGTTACCTGGGGGGCGATCAGGGGGTGAAACCTTTATTAGATAATATATGGGGGTACCTGACGCTATAAAAACCTGTGGCAAACCTAAAAAAAATTACTGGCTACCGATCTGCATCACCGACGCTAAGACAGCGATCAGAAAAATGATCGCTTAGTGACAGTGGTGATAGGGGTTGAAAGGGTTACCTGGGGGGCGATCAAGGGGGTTAAACCTTTATTAGGTAATATATGGGGGTACCCGACGCTATAAAAACCTGCGGCGAACCTAAAAAAAATTACTGGCTACCGATCAGCATCACCGACGCTAAGACATCGATCAGAAAAATGATCGCTTAGCGACGGCGGTGCTAGGGGGTGAAAGGGTTACCTGGGGGGTGATCAAGGGGGTTAAACCTTTATTAGGTAATATATGGGGTACCCGACGCTATAAAAACCTGCGGCGAACCTAAAAAAAATACTGGCTACCGATCAGCATCGCCGACGCTAAGACATCGATCAGAAAAATTATCGCTTAGTGACAGTGGTGATAGGGGGTGAAAGGGTTACCTGGGGGCGATCAAGGGGGTTAAACCTTTATTAGGTAATTTATGGGGGTACCCGACGCTATAAAAACCTGCGGCGAACCTAAAAAAAATTACTGGCTACCGATCAGCATCACCGACGCTAAGACATCGATCAGAAAAATGATCGCTTAGCGACGGCGGTGCTAGGGGGTGAAAGGGTTATCTGGGGGGTGATCAGGGGGTTAAACCTTTATTAGGGGGGGTTAGGGGGCTACACTGGACCTAAAACTAAATGTAGTGACACTTTTACAGTCACTGGCAATCAGTGACACTGTGACTGGGGGCTGGGGGGTGATCTGGGGGGTGATCTGGGGTGTCTGGGGGGGCCTGGGGGGGCCATTTATGTGCCTATGTGTCCTGGTGTCAGTGTGCTGTTTTGTGCACTAACCTGCATCTTCTCCTGTACGGCGCTCGGTATATGTGAGCGCCGCAGGAGAGCTGACATCACTTCCTCCTGCCTGTGTAAACAGTACACAGGCAGGGGAAGCTCTCTCATTCGCCGGGAGCGATCGAGAGGGGGGGGCCGGAATCGAACGGCCGTCCCCTCATCCTGGATCGCTCCCGAAGATAAAACGACCACCCACTGTAAAGAAGGGGGGTCCGATCGGACCCCCCAACTATACAAAGGCAATCACGTATATGTACGTGATTCTGCCTGTCGGTGCCATTCTGGCAACGTATATTTACAGTGGGCGGTCGTTAAGTGGTTAAAGAGAACCTGTCACCAAAAAATCATCACATAGCGGACTTTTTGTCCCCTTCGTGATGAAAAAAAAAAACCTTAAGTGGAAAAAAACGTTGAATTTCAAAATGTTACACCCAAACACATAAAATCCCTCCCATTCCCACATATATTCACATACAAACGCAAATGCATGCATTTGAGCGCCAACGCATTAAAATGCTGATTGCAATACATATGTTACATATGGCCGCACACGGGGAGTGAGAGCAATATTTCTAGCACCAGACCTCCTCTGTAACGCTAAGCTGATGACCTATAGGGGGCTTTTAAAGCATCACCTATGGAAAATATAGGGTACTGAAGTTTGTCGCCATTTCACGGGCACATACACATTTTAAGGTTTAATGTTGGGTATCTATTTACTCAGTGCAACCACATTATTTACAGTTTACAAAAAATTGGGTAATGTATTGCATTTTTATGCCCTAAATTTAACTTTAGTGTATTTTTTACAGAAATTTTGGGTTTCCTAGACTTTACGGTAATATTGAAACTGCAACTATTTTATTATCTAGTGTGTTTGCTTTCAGAAAATATATACTATTTTGGGGGGGGTTTATGTAAACTTTAGGCCTAAAATTATATTTTAAACGCGTGCAAAAAATGCAAAAATGCATCTTTAGCGAAAGAGTTAAACCTACCTCCACTTACACCTTGGAGAGAAATTGGTACACAAGACAATTTCCAAGGGCTGCCTGTCCCTAAAGGGTACTCATTTTTCCTGCTTTGGTTTCTTGGTCATGGGAAATATAGGTGTGTCTTTCTGGATTTACCAATCCAGGCAATTTTACTAGCCCTTTAAGCCTCGCTTTAACTCATGCAGACTACTTCAGGGGAGGCTCCAGCAATCTTTTTGGTGGTGTTGTGGAAATGCTGGGTGTAAAGGTATAGCTAAGTTCCTGGTCCTAAATTCCTTTTTATAATAAAAGTAGCCATACCATAGTGGAAGTTAGTCAAATGAAAAAATAAATAAATAATACTATATAGAAAACAAGCAAACAAAATAAAAATATATAATATTATATAGTTAGCAAGCACTTGGACACAGTGGTGAAAGAAAAGCCTTGGCGTGTGTAAAGTGCATACCCACATTGCAGTGGGTGTATCCCCAGTAGGCTAACTAAAGTCTGAGCCTATTTTCTGTGTAGACAGCCCATGTTTCTCTGTTCTAAAATATGCGTCTTTTTTTTTTTTTTTTTTACTACACCATTGACAAAAATCTCACAGACATACATAAACCTGAAGATAAAGCTCCAATTTGTAAAATTTTGACTTCCACTACATATGCATTTGTGCATACAAAATAAATACATAGATCTAATACTCTGCACATGCCTAACTTAAATGAGAAATTAATTAAAGTAGTTACTGGCATGTCAATAAAGTAATGGAAAAGTTCAGAAACATTATTTGCATAGTTTTTTTGGGGTTAGTGACCCAAAGTTACCAGATTCATCATGGCAAATGGGCAGCTAGCATTTTCAGAATGAGAAATCAGTGATGGCAGTATCCACATTTCACTATGAAAATGTTTCCAATAAACATCCATGTGCATGAAGTTTAATTTAGACTGCTGGGTCAGGTGGTGAATAGTCAGCTTCAAAAGTAGCACCACAATAATTTCACATCTTTGTTTGGATGAATGGTTTTTGTTAGGTAAAACATGTTATATTTTTTTAGGCATGCTCAAAAACATACCTAGCATAATCTTCTTAAATCCAATCACCTTCAAATGCATTTCATAAGCCAATGCTTTGAGCCTCCAAATGTGAAATATGTCTACTTATATAAAACATGAAACAGAAGGCATTATGCACATTTTATATAATGTTTGCTGGTGAGGTACAAAACATTACTCTGAGGCTATAACAAAACAATCTATTAAATAACATTTAGGATGGAAGATTCATTGATTATTAACATCTTTAGACACACAGAATTGGCTGCCATTTGATAAATATTCTGTGAGTGTAGACCCGCACCTGATAACAAAGCAGTTTACTGCTGTAGCTTGGAAACAGAGCAGGCAGAGGAATTCTTTCACTACTCTGTCATCTGTCAGAGCCTGGCAGAGAAAGCAAGTATTGGAAGATTTCCTCTGTTGGCTTTGTTTACAAGTTACACCACGGAGCATTAGCTGCTTTGTAATCAGCCGTGAATCTGTACTAAAAGAGGTCCAAATGGAGTCCAAATTCATGGGTGCTACCCAGTGCACTCCTGACTCTTTGTGAGCTTAAATTGTAAGTGTGCTATGGGGGTGCTTGAGAAAATTATGGTGGTGCTATAGCATACCTAAGCACCCCCGAAGGCCACCACTGGTCTGCTTTTATCTCTATGGAAAACTCTGGCTGTAATGCAGTTGAAGCATTAGGCAGAACACAAGTGCTCTTAGGGGTCTTGTGGTCCATGTAAATTCTTCCGCCTGAAATAAACTGCTGTTTTCTGTGTACATTACAACTTTTATTTACAATTAAATGCAAGACATATATTTATATAAATACCAATACAAAGGGAGTCTCCAGCACAATGCATAAGCTAAGAACAGGCTCACCTGGAAGTTGATCTCTCCTCCTTAAAGATATAAGTACAGCGACACAACATAAGCCCAAACATCAACTTTGCAGCCAACGATTTTCTTTGTTTCTGCACCAAATGCAAAAAACAATAATTGCAATCACTCAAGTCGGTTTGTCAGTTTGAAACAAACAAAAAGGAGAAAGATGTACATGGTCAAGACAATATAGAAAACAATATAAAAGGGGTATCCAACACACTTTCCCGCTAATCAGCAAACAAAAATGTAAACTGTCTCAACTTTTCAGAGTACAAACAGGTTTTTATTGCATGCATTTACAAATACATGTTGAAGTCTTATGAAGCCTTATAGGCATGCCAAGGCACCTCTAACTCTAAATTACCAGAGGAGTCCTCAGCTATTATATACATATATTTACTTGCATATACTGTATTTAATATCACCCCAATCTTACAATATGTATATATATATATATATATATATATATAACATTAGGAAGTTTATTGAAAATAATAAAATAATAGGTCAATACAAATTAAGAATATATATGATAAGCGCATCATTTCCATATAAGAGTAAAATGAGTGTGCTATAGTCATCCAATGTATCCGTAAAGATATATAACATGCACGGAAGTAATATTTAAAAAAAAACAAAAGCACATTAATGATATTTGCATCTGTTCATAACAAACCCAACAGAATCCTATATAGGGTGGCAAGAATTATTCTCTTGACTTGTCATCAGAATGATTGAAGAGAAAAGAAAAGAAAAAGATTTAGTGTATATATAGAGTAGATACAGATCAACCATGTGGTTCATTTTGATGCAATTTGATCAAATACCTAAAAATAACATCACGGGTCGTGTCATTACTAAACTTACACTTCCGGTGGACTTGTTAGTTGTTGTCTTGTCTGGAAGCTAGTCCAGTTGCAATGTCTGTAAATTCCTTAGAGAGTCTAAAAATGGTCCAGGGTTGCCATGTCTTATGAAACCGCTCAACCTGTTCGTTGGATTGGGCTAGGGTATCTTCCATTTCATAAATTTCTGAGATTCTTTGAAACCACTCTGCAATGGAAGGAATCCTCAAAGGGGTTCCAATGAATTGGTATGAGGGATTTGGCAGCATTCAAGAGATGTTTTGAAAGAGGGTGTTTGTATATTTTCAGAGGGAAATTTGAGATATGCAGGAGGCAGCATGCAACATTGAGTGACAGTTTGGTCTCTGTAATCATAAAGATTAATTCTTTATTTCAGAAGGTCTTTAATAATGGGCAGTGCCACCAAATGTGGATCAGTGAACCTCTATCATTAGAGCATCTCCAGCATCTATTGCTCACTTGAGAGTTCCACTTATGCATTTATGCATTTTTGCAGGTGTTAGATACCAATGCGTTAACAATTTGTATGCTGTCTCATGCGTTTTGGTGCTAATAGAACACTTATGAGTTAAAATGCATGCATTCTTCCATTGCTTGGTTGTTATGGTTACCTGCAGTGCTTCGGACCATCTCCTCCTGAGTCCATCATCCAACGGGCTTTTTGCCTTTTGTAACCAAGCATAAGCGATTGAGGTTGCCCCGGGAAATTGCTCACCTGTGTGACACACCGACTCAAGTTCTGTCATGGACCTAGAGAAAGCGCCTAATCTGCCATTATTATAAGGAAAACTACGAAACTGCAGATATGTCCAGAATGGTAAGTCATGTAAGTTGTTATCTCTTTTTAAGGTAGGCCAGTCTTTAATTTTGGTCTGATCATAACAATCTCCCGCTAATAGAAGTTTCCATTTGCTGGTCGAAATTGGGGGTTGCTTACGCTTGGTATAAAACCTGGGTTATCTTTCAGTGGGGTAAGTGGGCCTAAGGAGGAGGAGATACCTGTCTCCTGGGCCACCTCATGGAACACCTTCAGTGTAGTTCCTGTCAGTGGGTGGTGTTTTAAACTTTCTGGGTAGAAGATCCATGGGATCCAAGGTGAGAACTTTAAGGGGATGGGGTTAAGGGATGTCTCTAGGTTCACCCAGTCATTAGATTCTTGATGGCAGTGCTAATCAATGATCCTCATCAGATGTGCTGCCAAGTAATACTCCCTGAAGTTGGGCAAGCCCATCCCTCCCTGTTATTTTATTCTGGTTAAGGTTGTGTATTTTATTCTCGTTTTTTTGTGGGCCCATAAAAATCTTAATAGGATAGAGCGGAGTGATTTGAAAAAGTGCTGGGGTAGTTTTAACGGTAACGTGCGCATGAGATATAGAAGCCTCGGGAGGATGGTCATCTTGATAATAGCTGCGAGACCAAACCACGAAAAGAAACCTTTGTGCCATTTGTTTAGGTCCTTCTCTATAATTTTACATAATGGCGTGAAGTTTTGTTAAAATATTAAGGATAATTGTGGGGTTAGTTTGATTCCTACATTTTATAAGCTCTTGGAATCCCATTTAAATGGTGAGTTTTCTTTAGTGGTTCTAAGTGTGTGTTCCGGTAGGTTTACATTCATAGCTTCGGATTTGGTATAATTTATTTTTAAGTTGGAAACATAACCGTAATGGACGAACACTTTTGTTAGGTTGGGAAGTGTGGTATGGGGGTTGATCAAGAAAAATAATAAGTCATCCGTAAATGCGGCCACCTTGTATCCTTTACCCTGAAGCTACTGATAGAAGCTTCTGTGTTAATTGTTCTGATGAATGGCTCCAGGGAAAGGATGAACAACAGAGGCGAAAGTGGACAGCCTTGTCTCGTGCCATTTGAGATATGTACTTTCCCAGATAGTGTGCCATTTATTTTTAATCTCGGTGTTGGGTTTTGGTATAACGCTATATCCATGCCATCATCCGAGAGCCCAGACCCCAATGACCACATGTGGCAAACATGAAATCCCACGCTACTCGATCAAAGGCCTTCTCCGTGTCTGTAGACAGGAAAAGGCCCCTGATGTCTTGTGAGCTAGCTGAGTGTATTAAAAGCAAGGATTTAATTATATTGTCCCTGGCTTCCTTGCCCGGCATAAATCCCACCTGCTCGGGACCAATTAGTTTCTGTAGGTGAGGTCTCAGTCTGTTAGCAAGTATTTTAGCGAATATTTTCACATCCAAATTTAATAAGGATATGGGCCTGTAACTTGCGCCTTCTGAGGGATCCTTATCGGGTTTCGGAAGTACCGTTATAAAAGCTGAGAGATAATCTGGAGTCACATCTCTGGGTTGGGACAATGAATTTAATACTGCCGCCAGTGGATCTGATAGGAGGTTTACAAAAGTTTTATAATATATGTCCGTAAAGCCATCTGGGCCCGGACTCTTGCCTGTTTTCAAATATTTAATAGCGTTTTGGATCTCTGAGGGTTCAATCTGGCCTTCAAGCGTGTTAACATCTAAATTATCTAGTGCGGGTAAACAGCTGTTGTTTAGAAAGTCTCTAATGATCTGAGCTCTATCTCCCACCATCCCTGGTTGTCTGTGTTGTTGTGGTAAATTGTATAGCTTGGTGTAGTAGGTATGAAAGTGCTTTGCAATCGCCTCAGTTGAAACATCTAATGTGCCATCAGCCCGTTTAATTCCCATGATAGTGTTGCTGTATATGTGTTCCCTCAGGGCTTTTGCTAGCAGTCTCCCTGTTTTGTTGCCTGATTCATAATAAACCTTCTTTCTGAGAAACAGGAAGCATTTGGTTCTATTGTCTAGAATCTGTTGTAGCGTTTTCCTAGCATCTAGCAATTCACCAGCAGTTTGGGTTGAAAGGGATTGTTTATGCAATGTTTCCAGTTTGTGGATGCGATCGGATAATTTTTTAATCTCTTCCTCCCTCTCCCTCTTGCGTTGGGCACCCATTCTCATTAGTTCCCCTCTGAGTGTGCATTTGTGTGCCTCCCAAATTACTAGGGGATCCACATCTGGTGAATTGTTATGTACGAAGAAATGTTTAAGTGAAGTTGTGAATTTATCCAGGAAGATAGGGTCTGAGATTAAGGAAGAGTTAAGTCTCCAGGTCTGGGATTTCGAGTGTGGCTTAGACAGATCAAGAGTCAGTGCTACTGGTGAATGGTCTGAGATTGAGTTAATGCCTATGCAGGCTTCGGTTAGAGCCGAAAGGTCCTTCTGAGTTATTAAAGGGTAGTCTAAGCGGGCATATTTCTCGTGTGGGACAGAGTAAAATGTGTAGTCACGAACATCTGGGTTGAGAAATCTCCATGCATCTATTAACTGGAGAGAGTGTAGCAGGGACTTGATTTGTTTGAGTGTTCTGTACTTTATACTGGTTTTGCCATTAGAAGTGTCTGTTAGAGGATTCAGTGGGATATTGAAGTCCCCTCCCAGCACAAGGCAACCTGCCGTAAAGCCCTGTAGCTGTTGTACTATTTGGTTGCAGAACGTTTGATGTGTCCTATTCGGGAAGTACACATTCGCCAATGTGAGTGGTGTTCCCCCATAAGTTCCTTTTAGGAATAAGAACCTACCCTCAGGATCTATCAACTGATCTGTCAGCTCGAAGGGTGCCTCCCTATTTATTAATATTGATACCCCCTTTGATTTAGCATGATCATTGGTAGTGTGAAATGCCCTAGTGAAAGTTGAGTCGGTGAGTTTAGGCACATGGTGAGTTTTGAAGTGAGTTTCTTGTAAGAACACAAAATGGGGTTTACCTTTTTTAAGTTCCCTGAGCATTGTGGATCATTTTTTGGGGATATTCAGCCCCCTCCCATTATGCTAAATCACCGAAGGGGTTTGACCCAGTGAAGAGTACGCCATGATGTAGACTCAGGAATGGATGTTGGATTGAAGGCACCTGAAATATAAACTGGTAGAAACTAGTCAATACTTTACAGCAGTATGAACCGAAGATTGATCTATGTCACAGAGTACCTCAGACACAAACTAATCAGCAGGAAACTTCACTCTGATTATGAAGTCACAAATAATGGAAGCAAACCCTGCAATAAAAAACGCTGCAAACTGTGCAACCAGATCAATCCATCCAAAAGTGTCACACACACAAATGGGACCTTCACTATCATGGGATCTTACAACTGTACCTCCAGTAATGTTGTGTACCTCATCCAATGCAACAGGTGTGGCAAAGGATCTTATGTTGGTGAAACAGGACAGAAGCTGCAAGCGAGGATGAATTTTCACAGACATACCATCAAAGAACATAAAGAAGACAGTTTCTGCACACCTGTGGGACATCACTTCTCACAACCGGACCACACTATAGAAGACCTCAATGTTTTAGTTCTTAAAGGGAATTTCAGAACTATCCAGGAAAGGAAAACATTTGAACTAAGAATGATAATTCTTTTTGACACAAAAACGAATGGCCTAAATTTAGATATTGGTTTCCTTACCCATTATACTAAGGTTTTATGACCCCCTCTGTGACTAGCATCTCCCCCCTCAAGTCTATAGCTCTCCCTCTGTCTTATCTCACTAACTCTGTCTTATCTCACTAACTCTGCTGCTATCTTTATTACCATTGATTTGTATGTGTTTTTTTTTCCCTTTCCCTCTGAGATTTTTTTCTTGCTTTGTTTTAACATTCTGCTAAAAAAATTGTGAATCAGTACTGCTTGGACCTTGAAGAAGGGGACATACCCCGAAAGCTTGTCCTGAGAAATTCTATGTTAGTGCAAATAAAAAAAGTATCACGGACAGTACTTAATTTTCTCTGTCACAATTGCACTAATACGGCTACAATTACGTCAAGTATGATGGAAGATACTGCATATAGCCGCATTAAGAAGCAGTTAACCATCCTGATCACAAAGGAAACACAGGTTAGCAGCGACATCTTCTTTCTCTCAAGATGCAAAAAGAGGAATCTCATACCACAGGGTCTCCGGATTAAAAATCCTTGTGCCAATACACTGAACTCTCCTTATGCAGAAGGACTCTGCAGACGTACCAGCGAAAGGTTAAGGAACAACCTCATTCATAAACTGTATGGTAAAAGGGAGACAATCAGGAAACAAAAGCAGTTGGTGTTTGAAACCTCAACATCACTGGACCCTACAAACATCAGCCAAATTAAGAATGAAATTGAAACCTTACAAAGACAACTGCAAAAACATGCCATGAACAGGAAGCAAAAAAAACTCCAAAAGCTACACCAAGAGCAGACCTTTTGGATACAACCTAAACAACACAAAACAAACACAACTTCTATAACTCCTGCTATCAGCAACTTGGAACCCGATCCAGAATCCCAAGGTATCCCTTGTGTAAATGCTGACCTGACAGAAAATGTGGATATAACAGAGGATCTTGGAATCATAAATTTGTCAGCTCATAAACTTTCTGCACCAGAAACAACAGTCCTCTCAAAAGGCCTCACATTCTGCCCAACCACCAAATTGGATAATTTACAGGTATGGTCAGATATGGAGGAATTCTTTAGGAGACTGAGGCTCAAAGAATATTTTCACAGTAATGAAAGGAATCCTAGGACAATAGGAGGTGATAAAAAGAAAAAGAACAGCAACTTCACACCTCCACAAGGACGCAACCCCAAACTGGATACCTATATTGACAGCTTCAGGCTGCGAGTAACATCCCTGATATCCACCCAGCAAAAGAAAATATTATACAACCTTTCACCACTGGAGCGAAGAGCTGTACACGATCTGCGCAAGAATCAGGCCATAACCATCAAACCAGCAGATAAAGGGGGAGCAGTCGTTGTGATGGATACAGACAAATATATACAAGAGGGTCAGAGGCAGCTGGCAAATACTACTTACTACAAAAAACTGGATTATGATCCGACCCAGGATTTTACTAAGCAATTAAAAGGTCTGATTGCGACAATACCAAGCCACCTGCATTCAGAACTCATCAATGCGATTCCAGATAATCCAGATATTGGAGACTTCTACATGCTGCCCAAAATTCACAAGCCAGGAAATCCAGGCAGACCCATTATAACAGGTATGAATACACTTACCGAACATATCTCAGGCCTTGTAGAAAAAATGTTAAAACCGTTAGTCATGAACACTACTAGTTTCCTGCAAGACACCACTGATTTTCTGAACAAGCTTAACAATATACAACAATTACCACCAAATACACTTCTAGTCACTATGGATGTAGAATCTCTGTACAGTAACATCCCTCACAAGGATGGGTTGGCAGCATGTCACAGATTCTTATCATCCACACCAAACCACAAATACACGGCTGAGGATGTTACACAGCTCATCGAATTTATTCTTACACACAACTACTTCACTTTCAACAATGACATCTATCTCCAATGTATGGGTACTGCTATGGGAAGCAAAATGGCACCCCAATATGCAAACTTATTTATGGCTGACCTGGAGGACAAATTCCTGAACAGCATACAACAAAAGCCATACAGATATTATCGCTATATTGATGATATCTTCATGATATGGACTGAAGGTGAAGAAAATCTAAACCAATTCTTCTCATTGATCAACACTTTTCACCCATCTATCAAACTAAAAATGGACTATTCAAACACACATGTCAACTTCCTAGACACTACAGTATACATCAGGGATGACAAGCTTCACACTTCCATATACAGAAAACCGACTGACCGATGCAGCTATCTTCATAGTTCCAGTTTTCATCCCCAACACACTAAACGAGCCATCATACACAGCCAGGCCATCAGATACCACCGAATTTGTTCAGACCCAGAAGTCAGAGATAAACATCTCAGAACACTGGCAGGCTCTTTCCAGAGGAAAGGATATAAAGACAAAACCATCAACAACAGCATAAACACAGCCTTGAAAACCCGAAGAGAAAATCTCCTCCAATACAAAGAGAAAAAAACAAATAACAGAGTACCTCTGGTCACCACATACAACCCAACACTAGAAGGGATCAAAAAGATAATCAAAGATTTACAGCCCATTATAACAGAGGATGAAACTCTGAAAGAAATATTCCAACAACCCCCATTATTGGCTTTCAGACAACCACCCAACCTCAGACACAAACTAATCAGCAGGAAACTTCACTCTGATTATGAAGTCACAAATAATGGAAGCAAACCCTGCAATAAAAAACGCTGCAAACTGTGCAACCAGATCAATCCATCCAAAAGTGTCACACACACAAATGGGACCTTCACTATCATGGGATCTTACAACTGTACCTCCAGTAATGTTGTGTACCTCATCCAATGCAACAGGTGTGGCAAAGGATCTTATGTTGGTGAAACAGGACAGAAGCTGCAAGCGAGGATGAATTTTCACAGACATACCATCAAAGAACATAAAGAAGACAGTTTCTGCACACCTGTGGGACATCACTTCTCACAACCGGACCACACTATAGAAGACCTCAATGTTTTAGTTCTTAAAGGGAATTTCAGAACTATCCAGGAAAGGAAAACATTTGAACTAAGAATGATAATTCTTTTTGACACAAAAACGAATGGCCTAAATTTAGATATTGGTTTCCTTACCCATTATACTAAGGTTTTATGACCCCCTCTGTGACTAGCATCTCCCCCCTCAAGTCTATAGCTCTCCCTCTGTCTTATCTCACTAACTCTGCTGCTATCTTTATTACCATTGATTTGTATGTGTTTTTTTTTTCCCTTTCCCTCTGAGATTTTTTTCTTGCTTTGTTTTAACATTCTGCAAAAAAAATTGTGAATCAGTACTGCTTGGACCTTGAAGAAGGGGACATACCCCGAAAGCTTGTCCTGAGAAATTCTATGTTAGTGCAAATAAAAAAAGTATCACGGACAGTACTTAATTTTCTCTGTCACAGAGTAGAGAAAGGAAAAGTTCTGAATAAAAGTATAAAGGAACTTGGAGAGTTATTGAACTACCTCTAGATAGAGCCCTATCTCTGAGGTCTAAGGTAGTGTATCTGGGATAAACCCGTAGGGTCCAGAACACTTTGTGGGGAAAGGGGGAGGCGGCCACTTGATGAGTGAACAAATTAAATTGAAACACTATAGTGAAGTAGTGAAATAAAAAATGTCAACTATGCCTCCTAATAACACACAGCCTTAAGGGCAACAAAATGTATATGAACAATTATATTAAGCTTAATAATCAACCCGACCGATCGGTAGCCCGACGCCCCGCAACAACAGCGGTGTGCCAAACATCCGACCCTCCACACGGACGCAGGACGCGTCCTAGTGGATTCCACCGACTACATTATCATCTGTATTTGCCATCTGTAGGATGGGATAATCAAATTCAGCCCCAAACCTTCTCGATCTACAATCAAATTGTGATCTATGTGATTTTAAAAGTTTGAGATTTTGTGCTGTGTTCCCAGGCCTTATGTAAGTGGGCACTCCATATAACCGTTGTGACAGCAGGAAGGTAAAGTCACCTGGTTGCATCCAGGGGGTAGATATATTTCGCCCAGATTCAGGCTTTACGCCGACTTATACAACTAGGTGGAGAGTTGTATAAGCCCAGCTGAGGCTAGTGGGCTCATGGATGACTCATACCTCTAGGGAGAGTGTGGGGCGTCGTGTAGACAGGGAGTTGATGAGACCAGCTGAAGCTTGTCAGCTCATTTAGGCCTCTATAAGAACTCCCAGATTCATTAGGTGTTAGCTCATGCCTGGAACCAGACCTGTGTGGACTGTCTAGGGAGAGTGAACCCCTGTGCGGTGAGACAAAGCCTGTGTGGCTATTTGCTTGGACATTTAAAACCAGGGACTTAGGGACTAGGACAGCACTAGGCTGATCCCAGTTGTTAGTTAGGAAACCTGTATGTTTACTCAGAGGTCAAGTTGACCAGGATTTATTTTATGTATGTTTCTTTTGCTTTGCTGTGTTTTGTCACTGTAAATAGAAAATAAACCGCACCTTTTTGATTTTGAAAACCACAACCTCCGTTTGCTGGGCCTGTTTTTGTGTGGGGAGCCCATCCCGGGGGTCACACACACCCGCTGCCGAGCTAGCCCCCTCACAGTTGGTGGAGAACCAGTGGCAGTTTTTTTTAAGCCAGCATGGAGGAGATACTGAAACAGCTGGCTCTAGCAAATGCCAATCAACAGCAGACAAATGCAGGTTTACAAAGGAGCCTTGCAGCCCAGCAGCAAGCTCACCAACAGAGTCTGGAAGCTCAGCAACAAGCCCAGCAGCAATCTGAGGCCCGCTTCATAGACCTGTTACAGAAGCAAGAGCAGAGACTACAACAAATGGAAGCAGTAATGCAGCAACGTCCGCAGACCAGTGAGGAAAGCTGTCCCACTAATACCGCGTCCTTTGGGGTGAGTCGTTTATTGACAAAAATGACTGGAGAGGATGATCCAGAGGTATTTTTGACCACATTTGAAAGGACCGCTGAAAGAGAAAAGTGGCCTGAGGAGCAGTGGGCTGGACTGGTGGCTCCTCTGTTAACTGGTGAATCGCAGAAAGCTTACTATGACCTAGAGCCTAACCAAGCAAAAGACTATGTGATGCTAAAAGCTGAAATTTTGGCAAGGCTGGGTGTCACCCAGGCTGTCCGGGCTCAGCGTGTGCATAACTGGACTTTCCAGCTTGGAAAACCCCCCAGGTCTCAAATGTATGATCTCATTCACCTGAGCAGAAAGTGGCTACAGCCAGAGACTTTGTCCGCACCAAAGATTGTGGAACGTGTTGTAATGGATCGGTTTTTGAGAGCTCTTCCTACTGCCATCCAAAAGTGGGTAAGCCATGGAGACCCAGAGACGGCCGATGGTCTTGTGGATCGTGTGGAGAAATACTTGGCTACAGAGAACCTGACGGCCTCTTCCAGAGACACTCGGACTTTCCACCCTAAGACCAGACCATCCCCAGGGGCGGATAAGAGGATTCCAAGGGGTGAGGGTGGAGAGAGTGAGAGGGTGGGAGCTCTACCCCAAGTTTGGCGAGAACAGCCTGGGAAATCAGCGGCTCAAGAGGCGGCAAGAAGGATCGTTTGCTACCGCTGCCGGCAAGCGGGACATATTGCAGCCAATTGCCCGGTTGTGGAGGAACCCATGCAGTGTGACTTTCTGACGGGCAGACGTCAGTCGCTGTGTGCGACAGTCGCATGCACTGCCATTCGAGGAACTGAGAAACATTTATGCAAAATGTGTGTTAATGGTAGAAATGTTGTGGTATTGCTGGATTCAGGTAGCCTTGTGACCCTGATAAAGGCTGAGTTAGTTAAAACAGAGGTCTTTGGGAATAGCAAGGTAGCTGTTATTTGTGTGCATGGGGACACCCGAGAGTATCCAGTGACTACAGTGTGTTTCGAGACCCCCAAAGGTACCCTCTCTCATCCAGTGGGCTTAGTATCTCAGTTACCGCATGACGCCATTGTGGGAAGGGATTTTCCGAAGTTCTGGGAACTGTGGGATGATCCTGAGCCCCCCACTGGTGCCCCTATGTACCAGGAATGTGATAGCCAGAACTCCCCTGAGAGTGGTGAGGACTCTCCGGAATTTCCCTTATCAGTATTGGCAGGGGAGACTCAAGAAACTGGAGAGGAGCCCACCTCCTCAGACGAAAACCTACCGTCTGTGGAGTTTTCTGATCTTGAGGTTCACAGGGAAAACTTTGCCACAGAACAGTTGAAAGACCCCGCCCTAATAAAGGCACGGGAAAACGTAGTGAAAATAGATGGCGAGTTAGTGAACCCAGATAATACCTGCACTTACCCATACTTCAGCGTAGAGAAGGACCTACTGTATCGGGTGGCAAAAAGGGCAGAAGAAACCGTTGAGCAGCTTGTGGTGCCCAAACCTTACAGGAAGTTGGTGTTGGAGTTGGCCCATGGGCACATTCTTGGAGGTCATCTGGGGACAGAGAAAACCCGAGAGAGGGTATTACAGAGATTCTATTGGCCGGGGGTGATGAAGGACATAGAAAATTATTGTTCCTCCTGCCCTGTGTGTCAGAGGTCGGCCCCGATGCCACATTTCCGTAGCCCGCTGGTCCCTCTACCCATCATTGAGGTCCCGTTTGAGAGGATCGCCATGGATTTGGTAGGGCCTATAATCAAGTCCGCTAGGGGGCACCAGTACATATTAGTTATAATGGACTATGCCACCCGTTATCCAGAAGCGATCCCTCTCCGAAATACCTCGGCCAAAACCATAGCCAAAGAGCTATCTCTTGTGTTTAGCCGGGTGGGTATTTGTAAAGAACTGCTTACGGACCAAGGTACACCCTTTATGTCCCGGGTTATGAAGGAGCTGTGTAAATTGTTCAAAGTGATGCAATTACGTACATCTGTGTATCACCCCCAAACCGATGGGCTGGTTGAAAGATTCAACAAAACCCTAAAACAAATGTTGAAGAAAGTGGTGGATAGAGATGGAAAGGATTGGGACTGTCTACTTCCTTATCTGATGTTTGCTATTAGGGAGGTGCCCCAATCCTCTACGGGATTCTCCCCCTTTGAGTTACTGTATGGGAGACACCCAAGAGGGCTGTTGGATATTGCCAAGGAAACTTGGGAAAGTGAGAGTTCTCCCCACAGGAGTGTGATTGAGCATGTCGCCCTGATGCAAGACCGAATTGCACAGGTAATGCCCATCGTGAAGGAACATTTGGCCCAAGCGCAGTTAGCACAGCAGAGAGTGTACAACCGTGGAGCCAAGACCCGTACCTTTTCCCCGGGGGATAGGATACTGGTACTTGTCCCTACGGTTGAAAGTAAATTCCTTGCCAAATGGCAAGGCCCCTATGAGATAATGGAAAAAGTGAGCGAAGTGAATTACAAGGTCAGACAACCAGGAAGGCGAAAGCCCGAACAGATCTATCACGTTAATCTGTTGAAAGCCTGGAGGGATAGAGAGTCCCTAGTCGCAGACACTTGGTCACCAGCTCAAACTGGTTGCGTGATTCCTGAGGTTGGAATAGCAGCCACCTTGTCACAACCCCAACAACAGGAGGTTAAGGAGTTTGTGCTTCGCAACAAGGAGGTATTCTCTGAGCTGCCGGGACAAACATCTGGGGTAGAGCATGACATCATTACCCCGCCCGGTGAAAGGGTGAAGTTAAAACCCTATCGGATCCCAGAGGCCCGACGGGAGGCAATACGGGAGGAAGTACAGAAAATGCTGAACTTAGGGGTGATAGAGGAGTCCCAAAGTGATTGGTCTAGTCCCATTGTGTTGGTGCCTAAACCGGATGGGAGCTGGCGATTTTGTAACGATTTTCGTCAGTTGAACAAAGTTACAAAATTTGACACCTACCCCATGCCACGTATAGATGAGTTGATCGACCGGCTGGGAACAGCCCGATACATGACGACTCTTGACCTCACAAAAGGGTATTGGCAAATCCCCCTGGCCAAGTCGGCCAAAGAGAAAACCGCATTTGTAACCCCAGACGGGGCGTTCCAATACAAAAGAATGCCGTTCGGGTTACAGAATGCGCCGGCCACATTCCAGCGGAAAATGGACCAGATGCTGAGGCCCCATCGGAAGTATGCTGCGGCTTACCTGGATGACGTAATTGTCCATAGCACAGATTGGGCCTCACATCTGCCAAAAGTGCAAGCAGTCCTGGACTCTGTTCGGGAAGCGGGGTTTACGGCTAACCCCAAGAAGTGTACCATTGGGCAGGAGGAGGCCAAATATCTTGGGTACACCATTGGGAGGGGAGTAATAAAACCCCAACTCAACAAAGTCGAGGCCATCCAGAGTTGGCCACGTCCCAACAGCAAGAAGCAGGTACGAGCCTTTCTGGGAATCGCTGGGTATTATCGGCGATTCATTCCCCACTTTGCTTCTAAGGCTGTGCCCCTAACCAACCTGACGAAGGGGAAAGGGTCGGTCATGATTAAATGGACCCCCGAGGCTGAGGCAGCATTCCAATTCTTGAAACAAGCCTTATGTAGCCAGCCAGTGTTGTACTCACCCGACTTCTCTAAAGACTTTGTCGTACAAAGTGATGCGTCAGATGTGGGGTTAGGAGCAGTATTGTCCCAGGTCTGGAACGGGGAAGAGCACCCAGTCATTTACCTCAGCAGGAAGTTGAAGTCCCATGAGGTAAATTACGCCACCGTTGAAAAGGAGTGTTTAGCGGTGAAGTGGGCTCTAGATTCCCTTCGGTACTACCTGCTAGGTAGGCACTTTGACATGGTTACGGATCACGCTCCGTTAAAGTGGATGGCTCAAAACAAGGAAACAAATAGAAGAGTGAATAGGTGGTTCCTGGCCCTCCAGGAATTCAACTTCACAGTAAAGCATTGCCCTGGCGTTCAAATGGGGAATGTGGATGCTTTGTCTCGAGTACATGAATGCCTGATTGCTGGTGTTCCAACCCCGAGGTTAAAACAAGAGGGGGGGTATGTGACAGCAGGAAGGTAAAGTCACCTGGTTGCATCCAGGGGGGTAGATATATTTCGCCCAGATTCAGGCTTTACGCCGACTTATACAACTAGGTGGAGAGTTGTATAAGCCCAGCTGAGGCTAGTGGGCTCATGGATGACTCATACCTCTAGGGAGAGTGTGGGACGTCGTGCAGACAGGGAGTTGATGAGACCAGCTGAAGCTTGTCAGCTCATTTAGGCCTCTATAAGAACTCCCAGATTCATTAGGTGTTAGCTCATGCCTGGAACCAGACCTGTGTGGACTGTCTAGGGAGAGTGAACCCCTGTGCGGTGAGACAAAGCCTGTGTGGCTATTTGCTTGGACATTTAAAACCAGGGACTTAGGGACTAGGACAGCACTAGGCTGATCCCAGTTGTTAGTTAGGAAACCTGTATGGTTACTCAGAGGTCAAGTTGACCAGGATTTATTTTATTTATGTTTCTTTTGCTTTGCTGTGTTTTGTCACTGTAAATAGAAAATAAACCGCACCTTTTTGATTTTGAAAACCACAACCTCCGTTTGCTGGGCCTGTTTTTGTGTGGGGAGCCCATCCCGGGGGTCACACACACCCGCTGCCGAGCTAGCCCCCTCACACCATGCATTCAGTACATCTAAGCATATCAGTTACCAACCCTGTAGTCATATATAGGACCTGCAAATTAAACCAATAACACAAATCAGGTTATCCAAAGAATAGAGAGACCGCCACGTAGAGAAGGGAACCCACAAGACTCGAACCTGAGTGATGAAAACATTTATCAACAAAAACGTAAAAGAAAGGAGAAAACAAAATTAAGTCAATAGTTCAGCAATCTGCATACTTGGGTGAGGGCTGCATGCCAACAATGACAAAGTTATCTGACCACACACTGTCCCCTAATCCTCTGCATGCTCCCGGTCTGGTAAAGGTCTCGGGTTGGGTGTACCAATCTTGGCTCCCCCGTTCTTGCCATGTTTCATCTTTTTGGACTGTCTTTTCTCTGGCGAAGAGAACGACGAGTGAGCCGGGCTTCTCTCGTGGGGTGGTAAAGCAAAGTCAGCATACCAATCCGGAAGGTCTATTGGATCCAAGCCCAGGCCTTCATAAAAGTCAGGAAGTTCCGTCGGGGTTCGCAAAACATGTCAGTGACCATTTGCTGTCACGACTAGCGCAAAGGGAAAGCACCAAGTATATTTCATGTCTCTTTCTCTCAGTTTATCCAAAAGAGGACGCAGGGCCCTGCGAATTTTTAAAGTGATTTGAGATAAGTCTTGAAACAACATTATGGATTCCCCGTTAAAGATGATGCGATCATTCCTCCTTGCTTTTCGCATTATCTCTTCCGTTAGTTGGAAATTCTGGAGGCAACAAACAATATCTCTCGGGCTGTGTCTGGACCACTTGGTCTGAGGGCTCTATGAGTCCAAACAAATTCTATTTCCATGTCCTCTGGTCTGTCACGCAGGCTATTGAAGACCCTTTGGAGAGCAGAAGCAATTTGGGCAGAGTCCACAGATTCAGGGATGTCTCTCACCCTGATGTTATTCCTCCTTGCTCTATTGTTGAGGTCTTCTAAATGCCTGTTCATCTGCCTGTGTATGGCTCTGTTCCTCTGTTTCCCTGCATGTTCCGCTGATGCTAGCTTCTCAGTGAGAACCACCAGGTTAGTTTTTAAGTCTGTAATGGCAGCGGAAAAGGTGGATTTGATGTCCGCTGTGAAGCAGGATATGTCTACATAGGTCAGGGGTTTGTTAGAGTGAGATTTGTCCCTACCTGTGTCCTCTGCTGCGGATTTAGAATCACTGCTGAAGTCCTCCTCGTGGTGCTGTGTCGGCGCCATCTTGGAGCGGGCCGCGCTGTGATGTGCTGTTGATTTCTGTGGGAAGAGATCGGTGATACTCCGTGCTGCTGAGGTCGGCTGCCCGCAACGGGAACGTGCTTGGGGTGTGCTGAATAGTTTTTTACCCGGCATTAGTGCCTCGGTGGTCGGGAATCAGGTGTAAAGGCTGTGTGTTCCCTGGAGCTCTTCTAGTGTGCTGCCATCAAGCTGTGCGCAAAGCCAAACCCTCTATATATATATATATTGTGAGGGGGCTAGCTCGGCAGCGGGTATGTGTGACCCCCGGGATGGGCTCCCCACCCAAAAACAGGCCCAGCAGACGGAGGTTGTGGTTTTCAAAATCAAAAAAAGGTGCGGTTTATTTTCTATTTACAGTGACAAAAACACAGCAAGGCAAAAAAAAACAAACACAAAATAAATCCTGGTCAACTTGACCTCTGACTAAACTTACAGGTTTCCTAACTAACGACTGGGATCAGCCTAGTGCTGTCCTAGTCCCTGGTTTTAAATGTCCAAGCAAAATATAGCCACACAGGCTTTCTCTCACCGCACAGGGGTTCACTCTCCCTAGACAGTCCACACAGGTCTGCTTCCAGGCATGAGCCAACATCTAATGAATCTGGGCTTTCTTATAGAGGCCTAAATGAGCTGACAAGGTTCAGCTGGACTCATCAACTCCCTGTCTGCACGACGCCCAGCCCTCTCCCTAGAGGTATGAGTCATCAATGAGCCCACTAGTCTCAGCTGGGCTTATACAACTCTCCACCTAGCTGTATAAATCGGCGTAAAGCCTGAATCTGGGCGAAATATATCTACCCCCCTGGATGCAACCAGGTGACTTTACCTTCCTGCTGTCACATACCCCCCCCTCTTGTTTTAACCTCGGGGTTGGAACACCAGCAATCAGGCATTCATGTACTCGAGACAAAGCATCCACATTCCCCATTTGAACGCCAGGGCGATGCTTTACTGTGAAGTTGAATTCCTGGAGGGCCAGGAACCACCTATTCACTCTTCTATTTGTTTCCTTGTTTTGAGCCATCCACTTTAACGGAGCGTGATCCGTAACCATGTCAAAGTGCCTACCTAGCAGGTAGTACCGAAGGGAATCTAGAGCCCACTTCACCGCTAAACACTCCTTTTCAACGGTGGCGTAATTTACCTCATGGGACTTCAACTTCCTGCTGAGGTAAATGACTGGGTGCTCTTCCCCGTTCCAGACCTGGGACAATACTGCTCCTAACCCCACATCTGACGCATCACTTTGTACGACAAAGTCTTTAGAGAAGTCGGGTGAGTACAACACTGGCTGGCTACATAAGGCTTGTTTCAAGAATTGGAATGCTGCCTCAGCCTCGGGGGTCCATTTAATCATGACCGACCCTTTCCCCTTCGTCAGGTTGGTTAGGGGCACAGCCTTAGAAGCAAAGTGGGGAATGAATCGCCGATAATACCCAGCGATTCCCAGAAAGGCTCGTACCTGCTTCTTGCTGTTGGGACGTGGCCAACTCTGGATGGCCTCGACTTTGTTGAGTTGGGGTTTTATTACTCCCCTCCCAATGGTGTACCCAAGATATTTGGCCTCCTCCTGCCCAATGGTACACTTCTTGGGGTTAGCCGTAAACCCTGCTTCCCGAACAGAGTCCAGGACTGCTTGCACTTTTGGCAGATGTGAGGCCCAATCTGTGCTATGGACAATTACGTCATCCAGGTAAGCCGCAGCATACTTCCGATGGGGCCTCAGCATCTGGTCCATTTTCCGCTGGAATGTGGCCGGCGCATTCTGTAACCCGAACGGCATTCTTTTATATTGGAACGCCCCGTCTGGGGTTACAAATGCGGTTTTCTCTTTGGCTGACTTGGCCAGGGGGATTTGCCAATACCCTTTTGTGAGGTCAAGAGTCGTCATGTATCGGGCTGTTCCCAGCCGGTCGATCAACTCATCTATACGTGGCATGGGGTAGGTGTCAAATTTTGTAACTTTGTTCAACTGACGAAAATCGTTACAAAATCGCCAGCTCCCATCCGGTTTAGGCACCAACACAATGGGACTAGACCAATCACTTTGGGACTCCTCTATCACCCCTAAGTTCAGCATTTTCTGTACTTCCTCCCGTATTGCCTCCCGTCGGGCCTCTGGGATCCGATAGGGTTTTAACTTCACCCTTTCACCGGGCGGGGTAATAATGTCATGCTCTACCCCAGATGTTTGTCCCGGCAGCTCAGAGAATACCTCCTTGTTGCGAAGCACAAACTCCTTAACCTCCTGTTGTTGGGGTTGTGACAAGGTGGCTGCGATTCCAACCTCAGGAATCACGCAACCAGTTTGAGCTGGTGACCAAGTGTCTGCGACTAGGGACTCTCTATCCCTCCAGGCTTTCAACAGATTAACGTGATAGATCTGTTCGGGCTTTCGCCTTCCTGGTTGTCTGACCTTGTAATTCACTTCGCTCACTTTTTCCATTATCTCGTAGGGGCCTTGCCATTTGGCAAGGAATTTACTTTCAACCGTAGGGACAAGTACCAATATCCTATCCCCCGGGGAAAAGGTACGGGTCTTGGCTCCACGGTTGTACACTCTCTGCTGTGCCAACTGCGCTTGGGCCAAATGTTCCTTCACGATGGGCATTACCTGTGCAATTCGATCTTGCATCAGGGCGACATGCTCAATCACACTCCTGTGGGGAGAACTCTCACTTTCCCAAGTTTCCTTGGCAATATCCAACAGCCCTCTTGGGTGTCTCCCATACAGTAACTCAAAGGGGGAGAATCCCGTAGAGGATTGGGGCACCTCCCTAATAGCAAACATCAAATAAGGAAGTAGACAGTCCCAATCCTTTCCATCCCTATCCACCACTTTCTTCAACATTTGTTTTAGGGTTTTGTTGAATCTTTCAACCAGCCCATCGGTTTGGGGGTGATACACAGATGTACGTAATTGCGTCACTTTGAACAATTTACACAGCTCCTTCATAACCCGGGACATAAAGGGTGTACCTTGGTTCGTAAGCAGTTCTTTACAAATACCCACCCGGCTAAAAACAAGAGATAGCTCTTTGGCTATGGTTTTGGCCGAGGTATTTCTGAGAGGGATCGCTTCTGGATAACGGGTGGCATAGTCCATTATAACCAATATGTACTGGTGCCCCCTAGCGGACTTGATTATAGGACCTACCAAATCCATTGCGATTCTCTCAAACGGGACCTCAATGATGGGTAGAGGGACCAGCGGGCTACGGAAGTGTGGCATCGGGGCCGACCTCTGACACACAGGGCAGGAGGAACAATAATTTTCTATGTCCTTCATCACCCCAGGCCAATAGAATCTCTGTAATACCCTCTCTCGGGTTTTCTCTGTCCCCAGATGACCTCCAAGAATGTGCCCATGGGCCAACTCCAACACCAACTTCCTGTAAGGTTTGGGCACCACCAGCTGCTCAACGGTTTCTTCTGCCCTTTTTGCCACCCGATACAGTAGGTCCTTCTCTACGCTGAAGTATGGGTAAGTGCAGGTATTATCTGGGTTCACTAACTCGCCATCTATTTTCACTACGTTTTCCCGTGCCTTTATTAGGGCGGGGTCTTTCAACTGTTCTGTGGCAAAGTTTTCCCTGTGAACCTCAAGATCAGAAAACTCCACAGACGGTAGGTTTTCGTCTGAGGAGGTGGGCTCCTCTCCAGTTTCTTGAGTCTCCCCTGCCAATACTGACAAGGGAAATTCGGGAGAGTCCTCACCACTCTCAGAGGAGTTCTGGCTATCATATTCCTGGTACATAGGGGCACCAGTGGGGGGCTCATGATCATCCCACAGTTCCCAGAACTTCGGAAAATCCCTTCCCACAATGGCGTCATGCGGTAACTGAGACACTAAGCCCACTGGATGAGAAAGGGTACCTTTGGGGGTCTCGAAACACACTGTAGTCACTGGATACTCTCGGGTGTCCCCATGCACACAAATAACGGCTACCTTGCTATTCCCAGAGACCTCTGTTTTAACTAACTCAGCCTTTATCAGGGTCACAAGGCTACCTGAATCCAGCAATACCACAACATTTCTACCATTAATACACATTTTGCATAAATGTTTCTCAATTCCTCGAATGGCAGTGCATGCGACTGTCGCACACAGCGACTGACGTCTGCCCGTCAGAAAGTCACACTGCATGGGTTCCTCCAAAACCGGGCAATTTGCTGCAATATGTCCCGCTTGCCGGCAGCGGTAGCAAATGATCCTTCTTGCCGCCTCTTGAGCCGCTGATTTCCCAGGCTGTTCTCGCCAAACTTGGGGTAGAGCTCCCACCCTCTCACTCTCTCCACCCTTACCCCTTGGAATCATCTTATCCGCCCCTGGGGATGGTCTGGTCTTAGGGTGGAAAGTCCGAGTGTCTCTGGAAGAGGCCGTCAGGTTCTCTGTAGCCAAGTATTTCTCCACACGATCCACAAGACCATCGGCCGTCTCTGGGTCTCCATGGCTTACCCACTTTTGGATGGCAGTAGGAAGAGCTCTCAAAAACCGATCCATTACAACACGTTCCACAATCTTTGGTGCGGACAAAGTCTCTGGCTGTAGCCACTTTCTGCTCAGGTGAATGAGATCATACATTTGAGACCTGGGGGGTTTTCCAAGCTGGAAAGTCCAGTTATGCACACGCTGAGCCCGGACAGCCAGGGTGACACCCAGCCTTGCCAATATTTCAGCTTTTAGCATCACATAGTCTTTTGCTTGGTCAGGCTCTAGGTCATAGTAAGCTTTCTGCGATTCACCCGTTAACAGAGGAGCCACCAGTCCAGCCCACTGCTCCTCAGGCCACTTTTCTCTTTCAGCGGTCCTTTCAAATGTGGTCAAAAATACCTCTGGATCATCCTCTCCAGTCATTTTTGTCAATAAACGACTCACCCCAAAGGACGCGGTATTAGTGGGACGGCTTTCCTCACCGGTCTGCGGACGTTGCTGCATTACTGCTTCCATCTGTTGTTGTAGTCTCTGCTCTTGCTTCTGCAACAGGTCTATGAAGCGGGCCTCAGATTGCTGTTGGGCTTGTTGCTGAGCCTCCAGACTCTGTTGTAAAGTTGCAAGGCTCTGTTGATGAGCTTGCTGCTGGGCTGCAAGGCTCCTTTGCAAACCTGCATTTGTCTGCTGTTGATTGGCATTTGCTAGAGCCAGCTGTTTCAGTATCTCCTCCATGCTGGCTTAAAAAAAAACTGCCACTGGTTCTCCACCAACTGTGAGGGGGCTAGCTCGGCAGCGGGTATGTGTGACCCCCGGGATGGGCTCCCCACCCAAAAACAGGCCCAGCAGACGGAGGTTGTGGTTTTCAAAATCAAAAAAAGGTGCGGTTTATTTTCTATTTACAGTGACAAAAACACAGCAAGGCAAAAAAAAACAAACACAAAATAAATCCTGGTCAACTTGACCTCTGACTAAACTTACAGGTTTCCTAACTAACGACTGGGATCAGCCTAGTGCTGTCCTAGTCCCTGGTTTTAAATGTCCAAGCAAAATATAGCCACACAGGCTTTCTCTCACCGCACAGGGGTTCACTCTCCCTAGACAGTCCACACAGGTCTGCTTCCAGGCATGAGCCAACATCTAATGAATCTGGGCTTTCTTATAGAGGCCTAAATGAGCTGACAAGGTTCAGCTGGACTCATCAACTCCCTGTCTGCACGACGCCCAGCCCTCTCCCTAGAGGTATGAGTCATCAATGAGCCCACTAGTCTCAGCTGGGCTTATACAACTCTCCACCTAGCTGTATAAATCGGCGTAAAGCCTGAATCTGGGCGAAATATATCTACCCCCCTGGATGCAACCAGGTGACTTTACCTTCCTGCTGTCACAATATATAGTAAGATTGGGGTAATCAGACTCCAGCGATAGGTGCGTTCTCAGTGAGTACGCCAGTCTAGAACTGAATTTTTAAGGGCCTAGTAGCCCACTTTTATTTAAAATGACAGAAAAGTTCACAAAGACATCAGTACCCCACACAGAGGGGGTTCCACCATTACTGTATCTTGCATACGCAATACTTTAGCCTCCTGGCTTACATTCTTGCCATATGGCTGCTTCAGGCCTTTAGCCTAGGCCTTAGGTCTGCTCCTCAGAACAAAAAAACTACCCAGAGTTAAACTTACTCCTGATCAGCGCCTTGCTGCTCTATCACCAAGGACATCTGCCTCCTGCAGACATGCATGCTCTGGCTGCACCCATGCAGCCTCTGACTCCTCTCAGAGAAATGGGAGTCCATCTGACTCCCATGCACAGACTTCCTGTCTGTTGGGTGGAGCCTGAGCCATAGTCAGGTCACAACTAAATAGCCCAACACACAGCTGTGCAATCAGTGCATCTTTCTCTCCAAAATCAGACCTAAACCAGCAATCTTTCAGGTAGCACGGGGTCCCACTGCCACAATATATATATACATACACACAATTATAAACAGTGTGTATGTATATATATATATATATATATATATATATATATATATATTAACTTAAGTTTAAATGCATTGTCAGTTCTGGGAGGAAAAATACATCTGAGGTCTGTCTACTTTATAACTTTGCTGGCTCAGTTAAAGAAAATAATACTATTTCTGGCTCACTCAAAGATAGGAAAATGATGATACTGTTCATATTAAATATATGTTTTTGATGTTTTATTGATTTTTCATTTTGTAATGGAAGGAAAGAAAATGTAATATGTGTAAAAAATGCAATGCTACTTAAGTCCAGGCTAAATCCTTCCACTTTTGTCCTGGATGAAAGAAAACCTGTTCTAACAAATGTTTAACTGCATGTAAACCAGAAGAATGAATCAGCAAGATTTTTAAGTGCTTTTTGGCCTTTCATAACACAGTTAAAAACACATCAAACAAATTCACCTGAAGAGTTTTTAATGTAAAAACATTTAAGTATAATATAATTCAAATATGGACAGCTGGATTATTATAAAAATAGATTTTTTCACCCTGTCTTCGTCTGACTGTCCCTCTTGGCCAGGAATGTTTTCCATCATTTTAAAGGATCAGTAGGGAGGTGTGGGAGGCAGAAGCGATTGATACCAAAATTAACAGGCGAGTAAAGTCAGCTCACTAAAATGGGGTCAGAAAGAAACATGTTACTAGCCCAGAAATCCCCACTTGCGTGTGCTACATTTTAGTCTGTTGGCATGGAAACAAGTGGGAACCTTGGTGGTGACTAATTCTGCTCTAGTCTATTTGGAGCAAGAAGACTAATTGAGAAGTTACACAAAAAAAAACAAATGATGGCAATGATGTGGCAGGAAGTCCCTGATGACCTAAATAAGCCACCCATGTGATGAATTTCTTTGAATTATAACATTATTATTGACAGAAATTTCCAAAATAGAAAAAAGACTGTGCAAAATGTGCAAACTGTCCTCAATAAACTATTTTATTATGCATACCAATGATACAATATATGCATTTAAACCTTGTGACTTTTGTCTCTATTTTGAGCAAAACTAAGAGCAGCTGCAAAATCTTGTCTTAGATCTGGATTTGTGCCATATGTATTTTGTTTTAAATAGCATTTTTATTGAAAAAAAGATTAATGTGCTACTAAACTGATATACAAATACAAAAACTACAAAACTCAGGAGAGAGTCAAGGAATTTAATAGAAACAGTACTGTGATGTAACAGGATATTTTATTAGGAAACCATTAATAAGAACAGGCATCCTTAAAATGATATATACTGTATAAGCACATTTATACATGTATGTTTAAACAACTAGCTTTAAGAATAAGATTATGTCTTCACTTTAAGAGGACTCAGTCAGGTATATAACAAAAAATCACATAGCAAATGGTCAGTGGGAAAAAGAATACTCCCTTAAATTGGTGGTCACCAGCAAGAAAAATGTTCCTTGCGTTTGTTGTCAGTAAGGGGAAAAATGCCCTTTACATTGGTGGTCAGTGGTAAGAAGAATGCTCCCTTACTGTCACATACCTTGATAGGGAGCCAGAGATGATGGAGATGGCCTCTCTTACTGTTCCAGTCCAAGCACCCCTGAATAGTGCGACAGAGAATGCAGGGATGAGGAAGTGGCATGTGCCAGTGATCTGGAACTCATGAGCACTGTTCTCATGTGACTATAGGTGGCAGGAGATGCGGGTCATAGAAAACAGTACAGGAACAATTTGAGGTCAACAACATCTGGGCAGCGATGTACCCGAGTAGTATCTGACGACTGTAGTTAAATAAAAAGCTGATACAGCAGATACAGGAGCAGGTCAGCAGACAGAAGAAAAGCACAGAAGAGTTAAGAACAAGCCAGATCAGTAACAGACATCAAGATCAGATGCAGGATCTTGTGTTACAGAATACAGCTGAAGACCTCCTGACACTAAGATCCCTTTCACACTTAGACAGTTTTCAGACATTTTAGCATTAGAAATAGTGCCTGTAAAGCACCTGAAAACTGCCTCCCATGCTGCCCAAATGTGAAAGCCTGAGTGCTCCCCCCCCCCCCCCGACCTGCCCTACCTTGTACTTTATTATTGGTCTAAGTGGTTTTATTAACCACTTAGACCAATCCAATCCAACTTATGCCTAGAACATGCATTCATACTTCCTTATTAAAATATCATTTGATCATTTACGTTCCACTATCTTAAACCATTATCATTTAAATCAGCATATAATCTTGTTTTAATGGCTATTCTAGAGATCCCCCACACAGTATATGGCTTTCTTTATTGTGCACAGTTTTCATGCCACCTTGCTTCCCATCCAGCTCCCGGGTGGAGGGACTGGTGCATCTTGGTATCGCTTCCCCGGGGCTGCAATGCGCCCAGCTTTCTCTCTCCCCGTCCAGATGCGGCTGGAGGGGCGGAGCCTGATCTCAGCGCATTGGCGTCATATGAGTGCGCCCCGTCCCTGGCGTTTCTAACACCTGATCGGATGGATACGTACTACTATTTACATCTCTCGTTTTGGCAGAAGGAGACAGGTATCCATTAGTGTGTTCAACGAGCACCTGTGGAGCCTCCCACTGGCCAATTACAAGTTATAATATGACCCAGGCGGGGATACACACACCCAGAGCCAGGGATTCCCCAGCCAGGAGCAGACCGATGCCTCACTTTGCCTTGATCTCGTTTAAGAAGCAGGCCTTCCCTATTCAAACCATCCACACAGGTATTTGAAAATGCCATCCACTTTCTCTTTTCTTTATCTTTCTCTCAGACACACATACACTCACTCTCACCTACATATACAATTTAACACATAGACTTCAATACACATACACACACACATCTTCACTTCAACACACACTCATACACACACACACATATTCATACATTCATAGGTACACACACCCACTTCCCATTCACTTATTATTTTTTTAATTAATTTTATTTTTTCACATTCACCATGTTTGTTTCTCACTATACAAATTCTTACCCATCATGTCCTATCATTCATTAACAGGATACTTCCAGCACACACACCGATTTCTAGGTGTGCATATAATTATATTCATTTATATTCGTCCAAACATCACTTTATTTATTCATACATTTACCTACTTTCACCCCTTCATCATTTCACATATTTATCCCTCTTCTCTTCACTTTCTTTTTTCATTCCCTTTTTTTTAACCCCTTTTTTCACCCTTATGTCACACAGATTCCATTCTATGCAAACCCTGCATCTAGCATGCATCATATACAGTATACATACCCAGTGAGCGGCGACCAGTGCCTGCGACTGTGTCTTCCCTGGATATCATCTGGCTATTCACCACCTCAGTCCCGGGTGAGACTACTCTCACCACACCCTTGTTCAATCCGACCCCTGGAGCTGATCTCCATCCATGGGCCTCTATGTAAGTAATAAAGTAACTATCCTTATCTTTCTTCCTCAGGGCTAAATACCTAGATAACCATTAAAATTACCTCATATCTCATTATTTCATAGCAATACACACGCATCCAACTCCTGACGATTGGCAAAAGGCCATGAAATGCATAGAGTGTTCATCCAGGGATGCCAAGCCACGCTTGCTCCAATAACCTCAACTTATTATGTTCTCTGATTGTATTTATCATGCAAATTATGTATACATCATATATGTTTAAATTATATATACTTATTGTCTGCTATGAATTTTACTGTTTGTCACATATCATGTTTTAGTAATTAATTCCCTTATCAATAAATGTATTATGATTATATCAACTTTTGTTGAATTTTATGACTGTATTTTTACATCATAAATGCCCGATTATATTGCTCAGTTATGTTTACTTATATCACTACCATGTATCACCCCTAGGGGCTTGTGACACTCAAGTTTTCTTCATGCTACAAACATATTATTAGAAATACCCACAGGCTTCACTCAAAGTCCCAATCCAACCCCCTTTTTTGGTTTCCATATACATATTTTACACTTGGGTGGTGCACTTGCGGGACGTTAGAAAAATTCAGAAGCGCTGCAACACAGGCATTCTTAACCCCTTCTTTGGCTGCTAGTGGGGGCTAAAAGTGCCCCACTAGCGTCCGAAAAGCACCATTTAAACAGCGGTACAGCACCGCTAAAACAAGCTGCATTTTACTGCAAAAGCACTGGCGGCCCCAGTGTGAAAGGGGTCTTACATTGTGAATCAGTAGGAGGAAGAATGTCTCATTACATTGGTGTTCAGTAGGAAGAGGAATTCTCACTTTAATTGGTGGTTAGTAGAAGAAAAAATAGAGAATTTTCACTGCCATCCTTTTGTTGCATTGGTGTAAGTCAGACTAAGAAAGAAAGTTCTCTCACAGCCACAATCAGTATCATAGTGAGACAACCAGAAACATGTCTGCAGATATCACTAATACACAACGCTAAGGCTGATTTCACTTAGCTATCCTGTTTTTGTGACAAATCACCAGCTACAAGATTGCTATGTAGAGTAAACACTGACCTAACTCCATGTATTATTACTTTGCTGGCTCCGGTTATCAACAAGTGACAATCTAATTCAGTGCAGTGAGAATGCAGGAAGGAGGCTAAGTAGTTCCTCTGACCTGTATAGTGATCCTGTCCTTGGAATGTTTTCACCAGTGAAAGAATCACTAATGTGACATTGCCCTAAAAACATACGCTAAACACATTCACACTAAATACACAAACCCACATATTAATAACACACTGAGCACACACAATAAGCACAGAAACACACACTCAAACATTCCTCCTCCACTCTCACATACTAAGTTAACTAAGTTCTCGTGAGAAAGATGTACCTGGAACTCAATCTTGTGAGTTGTATACTTTACTTTATATTGTGTTGGTTTCTTTGCAGTCTGTCGGGCAGTGGCATTATGTCTCAGTGTAGGGAAAACTGAATCAGAACTAGCTGGATAAGCCCTGGCAGCATCATAGCTACTACATATGGACAGCCAGGGCAGATAGAGACAGGGCAAACAGCCCTTCTGGTCCCAACTGCTGGGGCTGCTATGTTGGCTGCTGGGGCTGCTATGTTGGTAGTTCCACCAGTAAGCTCAATCCTATGTAAACACTAAACATATGAATAAGATAACATACAACTATGTTCATATCAGTGGCTCTGCACTTTGCTTATAAAAATTATACATTTTCCAAATTTCTGAAATTGGGACAAGGAACACATTTTAGCATGCCAAAAACTGGGTACTTACACACACAAAAGCAAAGCACTTAAAGGGACTTTTTTTTAAGGAAATAAAAAAAATTCTGCATAGGCATGAATGCAAGTACCTAGAGTTGCCTACACATACAGTGCCTGAAACAGCCTTCAAATACCTACATACGATAAGCTGTTAGGATAAGCAAAGATCTGCCTCTTCAGGATAGAATTAGATCTTGCCACTACTTCCAGCCTTCATCCATCGCTGTAATGAGCTGTCTCACTGGTCAATAGGATTGCACAAAACACAGGCAAGGTTTGGAATGATCATGCATGCTAGAAATTTGCCTGACAGAATGAGTGGGTATATGGCCAATAATTCAGGAGTTTATGCAAACTTTATACAGTATGTGCAACTTTTTACATTTTTATTTGGTTTTCGTCAAATAGAGCAAACCAGAAAATTCACACAAAGGGGTTGATTTACTAAAACTTGAGAGTTCAAAATCTGGTGCAGATGTGCATGGTAGCCAAACAGCTTCTAGCTTCAGCTTGTTCAATTAAAGTGGTTGTAAAGCCTAAACATATGTTACCTTAATGCATTCATTGCATTAAGGTAAAAAATGTTGAGGTGTCAGCATCCCCCCTCACCCCCCTTTTACTTACCTGAGCCCTCATTCAATCCAGCGCTGTTCACGTCTGCATCTCTTCTCTCCCTTCACGTCTGGGTCTCGCTGGCTTTACTGGGGCACCTGGAGCCATTGTCTCTCAGTTCTGTCAATCAAAGTCAGTGATGTGGGAGCGGGGGGTGGGGCTGAGTCCCGCTGTCTGTGTCAATGGATGCAGGTGCGAGCAAAACAGAGTGCCCTCATGGTAAGTGGCTTTCCATGGAGACTGGACAGGGGGGGAGGGGCCAGGAGTGCTTGCAGGGGTCCTGAAAAGAGGAGGTTCATGGCCGCTCTGTGCAATTCCATTGCATAGAGCAGGTAAGTATAGACATGTTTTATTATTACCAGTATTTTTTTTTTAATTACCTTTACAATCACTTTAAGCTTTTTACAAAAATAAAATAAAAATCCTGGAAGCTGATTGGCTTTCATGCAGAACTGCACCAGATTTTGCACTCTCCAGTTTTAGTAAATCAACCACAAAGTGTAGAATGTCTGGCAACAGACAAACAATTATAATTACAATAATCACAAATTGTAAGAAGTGTACAGTTAAAAATTTACTAGACTACATTTGCAAGACTTTTTATACTGAAAAACCTGTGAAACTTGTATGGTTCAGACAATGACCACACACAGGAGATTCATGCTGGCCCTACAGGTAATGACACAATCATTTCATAAAGTGATCATTGCATTAAAGAAACTAGCAACTGGTTGCTCTAGATTAGCAAAATAATGAAAGAACAGTTGTTTTCATAGAAGAGTTGAATTTATCTAAATTGATTTCTATCACCTCTGTTTCTATCTTTAAACATTTTTTTTTTGGAGTGAAGGCCTTCAGAATTGATGGATAATGCTTTATGCATTCATGTCAAGCATGAGTCTAGTGTGAGCTGCCATCTAATTTAATGCATAGTGTTCAAAGGCACATTCAAATACTTGCATTATTGTAATGCACAGTAAAATGCATGTTTAATCAGACTTGACTACTATGTGCAGCAATTTGTGTACATGTGGTGCAGCCTGTTGCAGTGCTATTCATTTTTATCAGCACAATAATGCACTACACAATAGCAGACAATGCACCACAAGGCACCTCTACACACCGTGCTGCAGCTGTGCTTTAAAAAATGTGTTCATGTTCAATTTTGTGTACAGTATGTTAAGGTGTGCTGCCAGCTGCCATTAAAAGTTAATGGGCTGCCTTAGCACAGTTCATCGTAACACAATATCAACACGAATAGGCCCTAGGGGGAAATGGAGCATCATTTGAAAATCATTTATGAGATCATTATTAGATAATTGGGTGATTTGATTTTATTCCTTTAAAGCACAACCATATTATCTCAACTATCACCCAAAAGTCTTCTGAGGAAACTATTATTTATCTCGTCTGTAGAAGATTTATTTTTTTCAATTTCCAAGGTAAAAAAAAAAAAAAAAACCTATACTGTATGTAGCCCTAGAAAAAAAAAAACCTTTCTGCAGTGGGCTATAAATACTTTGGGGCTCTAGAGCTTGCTCACATCTCTAGAACTTGAGGATTGGTTGCTCATGCAACATGCATTGTATTGTTGAAGGGAAGAGGGACCTGTTTTTACCTTTACTGTACCTAGAATTACTGGAATTTTAAACCTGGTGGCAGACAACACCACTAAGGGTAAAGACTCCAGATGATATCAAGAATACATCAATGGGAGGTGGTGTTATTTTTTAATTGGCAGGTTTGCTTTAATTTTTTTATTCGTACTGATAAGATTATCACATATAGCCTCAGATATGGTGGGAATTTACTACAAGACTAATTTTGCGCTGGCACATCCAAACTATTTAATATCCATTTGTGTCCAGAAAAGTTATCCTATTTGAATATCTGAAACAAATATATTGGGTCAAAATTATTAGTAAAATAGCCCCCTTTGTCTATTTGTTTTGCCTTGCTCTGAATAAACAGAGTTTATCATATTACTAAGTATATAACTTAACAGAGGAGAGAGATGCATTTTTTTTTTCTACAGAGAAATTTGTTAGTCTAGCATATGCAAATAAAAAATGCAGATTCATGTGTTCATATCCTTGTATATACTCAGCTGAGAAACTTAGTTCAAATTAATTGGTCCCATGGTTGCATACTTGTGCGAAAAATGTGTCAATTTAGGAACTGCATTACATCTTAGAATTCCAGAGTTGTCTTCCAGAAACACAAAACAATAAATAAAGTGTTGATCACCCAAAAGTAACAAATAATTTGCAATTTTTGCTTCCATTAACATTATTTTAACTTTTACATAAAGTAAAATTTAGGCCCTTTGTAAATTTATCTCACACACATAATGTTTGGCTTTTGCATGTTTCATTAAAGTATAATTATCTCTTTCCATATTCTCCCTTAAGCAGTCAAATGCCATTGTGGCATGTTTTTCAACTGAACAGCTAAACCTAAGGTAATTTTATTATCTAGCTTTAAATGAACAACAATTCTCTGGAGCTGGTAGGCTTTCAGGTAATATCCATTCACACCAACAACGCTATCTTACACCGAAAGGAGTTCAACTCCCTGAATGTCTTTTGCAACATTGTAACATTCTTTGAATTTGTGAAGCTCAGTGTATTGATCTCTCTGCTTTGAAATGATGTAGATGCTGCCATTTCCCAAAACGCCAGAATAGGAATTGTTACAGAGATTTTTTTTTCTGGCACGTTAACTCTTTCTTCAGTCTTCTTAGTTTCTTCAGTCACAAAAGATTAAACATGTAGTGCTTGTTCAAAAATCTGTGAGTTGAAAAAAAATATCTCTGAGGGATTTACTAAAGAAAAAGGTAATTCATTTCTATATTTTCAGTATTTTGTTTTATTTATTTATTTATATCTATGAAGTATAAGGTCAACAATGTCAGCCTGCAACCATTAAAAGGAACTTAAGTTGTAGCAATGAGTATTAAACATGACATATGTAAAAAATATATCAAATATATTTTATTTAATGTAAACACATTCTATAAAAATTCTCATTAGCAGTAAAATTAAGTCTCCGATAAACATGCAAAAGACAATATTTCACAATAGACCTTACAGGTTTGTCATAGTGTACATAACATGTATATATGTGTACAGTATGCTACACCAGGCTCATTAACATGTTTTCGGTATTGTTCTGCTTCTTCAGAACATGGCTTTATTCTACACAAGTAAATGGTCAGGATATCTATCTGTTAGAGTAAGTAATCAATGTGCAAATTATTTTACATGCATTGACATAGAGCAGGGTTAGGTAACCTTAGAGAGATCGAGATCTACTTGAACAAGACTGATGAAGTCAAAGATCACAAGGCTCAGTGTCATGTTGTTAGGGCCAGTTTACACCAGAATGTGGTGCCAGAAAGGCATGCTCCATGTGTGCTTCCTGCACCGTGCTCAAAACGCACTGCCTTTGTGATCTTATGTGGGTGATAATAAATTTTTAACCCCAAATGTAGATCGCAAACGCTGTGTGTTTGTGAGCAAAAAAAATAAATAAGTATTACAAGAGAGTAGGGATGAGCTCGGTGTTCGAGTCGAACATACGTTCGACTCGAACATCGGCTGTTCGATCGTTCGACGAAGATCGAACGATTTGGGCCGTTCGCGCCTAATTCGAGTGACGCGAACGGCCCACAATGCACTACGCCATCGCAGTGTCATCCAGGCGCTGTGATTGGCCAAGCATGCACTGTGACCCCGCATGCTTGGCCAATCACAGCGCCGGCAGCGAGGAGAGCAATGATTGGCCACAGGCAGGATGCCTGTGGCCAATTATTGCTGAGGGTGTTTAGTACACGCCCCACACTATAAAAGGCCGCCAGCACGGCGGCCTAGTGTAGTGTGTTCCGGAGCAGGGAAAGAGAAGCATAGGCAGGGACAGTGACATTTTTTTTTCTTGCTTAACCTGGATTCCTTTAGTTTAGGGAAAGAGAAGGATAGGTAGGGAGAGTGTCAGTGTGTTTTACTGTGTGAATCCTTGTTTCTAGGGACAGGGAAGGACAGTGAGGGAAATTCTCCTTGTGCTATAGTGTGCTAAAGCATTGATCATCAACCATCTTTAAAAAAACATTTTTTCTAGGGACAGAAAACTATAGGTAGGAAGAGTGTCAGTTTCTTTCACTGTGATAATCCTTGTTTCTAGGGACAGGGAAGGACAGTGAGGGAAATTCTCCTTGTGCTATAGTGTGCTAAAGCATTGATCATCAACCGTCTTTAAAAAAACATTTTTTCTAGGGACAGAAAACTATAGGTAGGAAGAGTGTCAGTTTCTTTCACTGTGATAATCCTTGTTTCTAGGGACAGGGAAGGACAGTGAGGGAAATTCTCCTTGTGCTATAGTGTGCTAAAGCATTGATCATCAACCGTCTTTAAAAAAAACATTTTTTCTAGGGACAGAAAACTATAGGTAGGAAGAGTGTCAGTTTCTTTCACTGTGATAATCCTTGTTTCTAGGGACAGGGAAGGACAGTGAGGGAAATTCTCCTTGTGCTATACTGTGCTAAAGCATTCCTCATCAACCATCTTTGAAATCCTTGTTTTTTGGACAGTCAGGGAAGTTGTCGTTGTGCTATTCTGTGCGAAAGCAATCATCCTCAACCATATTTAGAAATCCTTAAGTAAAGGGACAGAGAAGGACACCTGAAGGTAGCCCTTATTGCTTTTTTCCCATCTCCCTGCAGGCCATCTATTAGAATGTCTGGAAGGCAAACAAGGAGAGGCAGACAGTCAGGAGGCAATAAAAGAGGGAAAGCAGGCTCTGTGTCTGGGGGCAACAGTGCTGGTCGTGGACGCGGTGCATTGTCATCAGCACATGGCCATGGGACACGCTTGTCCTTCTTTTCGGCAGCTGGACATGTTGAGCCACATCATGCTGAAGACTTGGTAGAGTGGATGACCAAGCCCTCCTCCTCCTCCTCATCCTCTCTCACCCAGGCTCAGGGTACTGGCAAAGCAGCTGCCAAAGCGTCCTCTTCCCTGGTATCAATGTCAGACTCATCATCAGTCACTCCTTCCCTAGACCCACCATGTCCTCCTCCTGAGGAGTCCCCCGAACTGTTTGAGCACAGTGTTGGGTACATGCTCCAGGAGGATGCCCAGCGTTTCGAAGGGTCTGATGATGAAACCCAGCTACAGGAAGGCAGTAGCGTGAGAGCAGACAGAGGGGATGCTCAAGAAGGACACCAATCTGGCAGTCATGTTCCAGCAGCTGCAGCATACTGCCAGATTGGCTCCAGTGATGAGGAGGGAGGGGATGATGAGGTCACTGACTCCACGTGGGTGCCTAATAGGAGAGAGGAGGAGGAGGAGGATGAGGAGGAGGCACATCTCCAACGAGGCAGGATGCCCTTTGGTGGCCAGCGTAAGGGCAGTACACCGACGGAATCACACCGCAGAGCTCTGCCTGTGCAGGGCGCTGCCTCTGCCCGTCATTCAAAAAGTTCTTTGGTGTGGGCCTTTTTTGAGGCTAGTGCATCAGATCGCACAGCTGCTGTTTGCAACATATGTCTCAAGCGTATATCGCGTGGCCAAAACATCAGCCGCTTGGGTACCACATGCCTGACCAGACATATGTTGACCTGCCATGCAGCTTGTTGGCAAGCCTACCTCAAAGACCCACACCAAAGAACAAAGCGGACCTCTCCTTGCACCGCATCAGCTGGGATCTCCAACCCCACTATAACTTCAGTCCTGTCTGAAACATGCACTGAGAGGAATGAAGGTGTAGAATTAGGTGTGTCACAGCCAAGTAGTTGCGGCCACTCTGCTAGCAGTACACCGACGTCCGATTCTAGCAGGCAAATTTCCCTGCCCCAGCTGCTGGACCGTCGAAAGAAGTTCACTCCCAGCCATCCACATGCCCAGCGGTTGAATGCTAGCTTGGCTAAATTGCTAGCGCTTCAACTGCTGCCTTTTCAGTTGGTAGACTCGGCCCCCTTCCGTGAGTTTGTGCAATGTGCGGTTCCTCAGTGGCAGGTTCCCAAACGCCACTTTTTCTCACGGAAGGCTATTCCGGCTCTCTACCGGCATGTGGAAGGCAATGTCTTGGCCTCGCTGGACAGGGCGGTCAGCGGTAAGGTGCATATTACCGCTGACTCATGGTCCAGCAGGCATGGACAGGGACGTTACCTTTCTTTCACGGCCCATTGGGTCACTCTTTTGGCAGCTGGGAAGGATGCAGGACAAGGTGCAGTAGTGTTGGAGGTTGTTCCACCGCCACACCTCCAAAATGCTACTACTGGTTGTGACACACCTCTCTCCTCCACCCCCTCCTCTTCTTCTTCCTCCATGGCCTCTTCCTGTGGTTTGTCCTCTGAACCAGCGGTGCTCCGTAGCCGTTCAAGGGGCTACGCAAGTACGCAGGCAAAAAGATGCCATGCCGTGCTTGCGCTGGTGTGTTTGGGGGACAGAAGCCACACTGGGGCAGAGGTCCTGTCTGCTCTGCAGGGCCAGGCCGAGAGGTGGTTGACGCCACGCCAGCTTAAGCCAGGAATGGTGGTTTGCGACAATGGCACCAACCTCCTCTCCGCCCTCCGACAGGGACAACTGACCCATGTGCCCTGTGTGGCTCACGTCCTTAACCTGGTGGTGCAGCGGTTCTTGGGCAGGTACCCGGGCTTACAGGATGTCCTGAGGCAGGCCAGGAAAGTCTGTGTGCATTTCCACAGATCTTATAATGCCAGTGCTCGCCTGGCTGAGCTGCAAAAGGAGTTGAACCTGCCCAAGAACCGCCTTATATGTGACATGGGGCATGATCAGGGATGCATGCACTGTCCTGGCACCATTTGAGGAGGCCACGAGGATGGTGAGCAGTGACAGTGCATGCATCAGTGACACTGTACCTCTTGTCCACCGGTTGGAGCACACGCTGCGTGGAATAATGGACAGGGCACTTGAGGCAGAACAGAGGCAGGAAGAGGAGGACTTCCTTGCCTCTCAAGGCCCCCTTTACCCAGACAGTGTTCCTTCTGTCCCACCCATCGCACAGGAAGAGGAGGAAGAGGAGGAGGAGGAGGAGGAGGATTGTGTCAGCATGGAGGTGGAGGCTGGCACTCAGCATCATCAGCAGCAGTCTTTTAGGGATGATTTACAGTCCCAAGAAACCAGTGGACTTGTACGTGGCTGAGAGGAGGTGGCTGCGGATCATGTCGTCCTTAGTGACCCAGAGGACTCCGGACCGAATGCCTCAGCAAACCTACGCTGCATGGCCTCCCTGATCCTGCAAAGTCTGCGGAAGGATCCTCGTATTCTTCGGATCAAGGAGAGGGACCATTACTGGCTGGCCACTCTCCTTGATCCACGGTACAAGGGTAAGGTTGCGGACCTTATGTTACCGTCGCAGAGGGAGCAGAGGATGAGACAACTCCGGGAGGCCTTGCAGAAAGGTCTGTGCAACGCGTTCCCAGAGACTGGGAGGTTACAAACTCCTGGTCCTGGACAACGAGTTGCTGAGGCTTCGGCCAGTCAAAGAAGGAGCGGTGGGGAAGGTGGCCGTCTGACCGATGCGTTCAGACAATTCTTTAGTCCGCAGCCCCAAAGTATGATCGGTTCCAGCAACCATCGCCAGCGTCTGATAAACATGGTGCAGGAATATCTAGGGGCAAGGTCAGACTTGGACACCTTCCCCACCGAAAATCCTCTGGCTTACTGGGTCTTGAGGATGGATCACTGGCCAGAGCTTGCACAGTATGCAATTGAGCTACTGGCCTGTCCTGCATCCAGCGTTCTTTTGGAACGCACATTCAGTGCTGCTGGAGCATTTGTCACGGATCACAGGGTGCGCCTGTCCACCGACTCGGTTGATCGACTGACTTTCATCAAGATGAACCAGTCTTGGATCACCACCAGCTACCACACACCTGATGCTGATATAACAGACTAATTGATTTTAACATGTCACATCCCTTCAAGACTGATGCTGATGCTGAGTGCCTGTGCTGTTATGTTGACTGGCTATCCTCCTCCTCCGAGTCCTCAATGATACGATTGATGATGATAGCTTGGAAGATCATTTTTGTTTATGGGTGCCGCCACCAGTGGCTAAGGCCCAATTTTTCAGCCCCTGTTTTACAGGGGCGTGTAATTACAATTTTTTTAGCAATAATTTGCCATAGGGCTCATTGCTGTGCTCCAAGTACAGTATCTGTGAGGGGTTGGAGTGTTGTGCCACCAGTGCCTAAGGCCCAATTTTTCAGCCCCTGGGCGTGTCATTACAATTTTTGAAGCAATACTTTGCAACAGGGCTCATTGCTGTGCTCCAAGTACAGTATCTGTGAGGGGTTGTAGTGTTATGTCACCAGTGCCTAAGGCCCAATTTTTCAGCCCCTGTTCAACAGGGGCATGTAATTACAATTCTTGATCTAATAATTCACAGCAGGGCCCATTGCTGCACCCACCAAGAGTAACTCTGAGGGCTTACAGTGTTGTGGCAACGCCACCACCACCACCACCACCACGAAAGGCCCAATTTTTCAGCCCCTGTTCAAAAGGGGCATGTAATTACAATTCTTGATCTAATAATTCACAGCAGGGCCCATTCATGCACCCACCAAGAGTAACTCTGAGGGCTTACAGTGTTGTGGCAACACCACCACCACCACCACCACCACGAAAGGCCCAATTTTTCAACCCCTGTTCAACAGGGGCATGCAATTACAATTCTTGATCTAATAATTCACAGCAGGGCCCATTGCTGCACCCACCAAGAGTAACTGTCAGGGCTTACAGTGTTGTGGCACCAGCACCACCATCAAAGGCCCAATTTTTACTACCACTGTTCAACAATTATATGTAATTAAAATTCCTGATATAATAGTTGACAGCAGGGCGTTCCAGCACCAACCAAGAGTAACTGTGAGTGCTTACAGTGTTGTGCCAACACCAACAACTAAGGGGCCTATTTCTGCAGAGTATATACGGCAGGTCCCTACTTTCAAACATCCAACTTACAAACGACTCCTACTTGCAAAAGAAAGAAGCCAACAGGAAGTGAGAGGAAATCTACCCCTTGGAAGGAAAATTCTCTCCTGTAAGAATTAATATGGGAGAAAGTTGTCTCCTCTGTACTGATGCTTTATCAGCAATCCTTGTTTCAAGAAAAACACCACATTTCAAAAACAGTTGTCATTGGGACGGAAAGTGAGGTGAAATGTTCTGAACAGGGGCACAGACAGCAAAACAAATGTTACAGGGGTGATAACCCTTACCTATGTTTTCCAAAAAGTTTAAAAATAGATTTTTGGGCTGGAGCTACACTTAAACAATGTACCTGTTCAAAATTACAAACAGATTCTACATAAGAACAAACCTACAGTCCCTGTCTTGTATGCACCGCCTGTATACGGCTGTTCAGAGTATATAGGGCCTTTTTTATTTTATGTGCGGGGTTCCCCTTAATATCCATACAAGACCCAAAGGGGCTGGTAATGGGCTGGGGTAGGGGGGGGGGGTCATGGGGTAGCTATGCCATTTTTCTTAAAGATTTTCATCCATATTACCGGGACCAGACATTACATTAAAGCCGCAAGCAGTTTTAAATGGCTTTTTTTTCCTTTAGAAGTGTCATTTTGTGCAGGGACAGTTCTAAACACGGGAAACACGTGGCACTTCACAGGCATACTTTAGACACCCCCCAGGTACGATATTTAAAGGAATATTTGACTTTTTTTTTTTTCACTTTATGCATCATTAAAATGACTGCTCCCGAAAAACGACCGTTTTTAAAACTTCTTTTTGCATTGATACATGTCCCCTGGTGCAGAACCCGGGTTCCCAAACCCTTTTTAGGACAATAACATGCATAATAGTCGTTATAATTAGCACTTTAGAATTCGAACGTTCGCATCCATTGTATTTAATAGGGTTCTAATGTTCGTATGAACTTTCGGTCCGTTCGCGGGTTCTGGTGCGAACCGAACCCGGGGGTGTTCGGCTCATCACTACAAGAGAGTGCAGGGTTCAGAAGTGCGCTGTGCTCAGAAATCAGGGATCAGGAGCGTGTTGCGCTCATAATGCAAGTATCAGGATTGCGTTACGCTCAGAATGCAGGGATCAGGAGTGTGTTGCGCTTAGAATTCAGGGATCAGGAGTGCGTTGCGCACATAATGCAGGGTTTAGGAGTGCATTGCGCTCAGAATGCAGGGTTCAGGGGTGAGTTATGCTCAGAATGCAGGGATCAGGAGTGCGTTGCACTCAAAAACCAGGGATCAGGAGTGTGTTGCACTCAGAATGCAGGGTTTGGGGAGGGGGGTGATGTGAAGGGTGGTAAAAGACACTGCTATGGGGGGGGACCTGCCCATAGCAGTGTCCACCTGCCACCTTCACATCAACCCCCCCCCCCCCCACACACACACACACACACATTCAGTAGTGTCCTCTTCTCCCCCTTTCTCCTATAGCAGTGACCTCTGGACCCCTTCCCTCCTATAGCAGAGTTCCATAATTGCATCCTACCTCTGCAGTCTGCACACAGCTGATATCAGGAGGAAGCACAGTTCTGAATAAATTCTTACAAGGCAACATTGATAATCTCAGACCAAACCTGAAATGTATATGTAAAAGAACTAAGGATCAATAAATGGGAGAAAAAAACAAGTAATCATCGGTTGTCAATGTAACAATTTATGTCCCATTCAATGTTAAGCCCCCAAGGGCTATAACACTGCATGTCATAGATTAATCTTGTTTCTCCCTGGGAAATTTGCCTTTTCAAATTGCTACCCCGCCAATGGGGAATATATTTTTCTATAGCAATGACTTCTAAACGGGATGGATCCCTTTGGTGAAATAGGCGTAAATGTTTAGACACGCTGTGTCCTACAAAGCCTCTTCTAATGTTAGACAAATGTTCACCAATTCTGACATTAAGTGGTCTTGTACTGTAGTCCTTCCTATATATTGCAGATGACATGGACATCTCAACAGGTAAATAACCCCTACTGTACTGAAGGTGATGAACTCTTTTATCTTATATTCCTTAGATGTAACATGAGATGTGAAGGAAGAAGTTTTGATGGTTTTTGAGGTTTTGCCAACTTTACACCTTTTGCAAGGGAAAAAAAACTTTCAAATTTGGTAACATACTCATCTTTTCCGGAGGGTTAACCATATTAGGAGCCAGAGTATCCTTCAAAGTTTGATTCTTTCTATAAATGATATTTGGTTTATCTGGCAATTTTGGTCCCAAGATCCTGTAATTTTTCAGAACATCCCAGTGTTTTTTTAAAATCTTATTGACCCACTAGTATTGAGAAGAAAATGTAGTGAAAAAAGACCATTCAAATTTGTTATGTGCCGGAATATTTTTAACTTTAGGAGCTAGTAGACTACTTCTATCTCGAAGGGAGACATCCGTTAGTTCTTTATTCAGGACTGCAGGATCATATCCCTTTAACTTTAGGAGCTAGTAGACTACTTCTATCTCGAAGGGAGACATCCGTTAGTTCTTTATTCAGGACTGCAGGATCATATCCCTTTTCTTTAATACATAATCCCTTAGTTTTGGGGATGAAATAACAGCACCAAGTCTGGAAATCTCCACGGGCTGGGGCAATGCTGGACCACAAGTACCATCACTACTGTCCATACTGGCAGTTTGTGGGGGCTGTATGTACATTTCCTTATAGATCTCTTGCCATTTATCATGCTGCTGAATATTTCCTAACTAAAGACCGTTCACTGAGGAAACCCATCCGGGATTTCATATTGGGACTTTTACGTTTCGCTATGGAACATAACTACTTTTATTATAACGGACAGTAATATTAACAACAAACGGGAGTGGCGATGGGGGCTAAATTCGCTCCCAGCGTCGCTAACCTCTTCATGTCATTGTGGGAGAATGACAACCTACTAACAGGGAAAGACTCCAGATTGGAGGCACTATATTCCTTTGGAGAGGGAATGCAGAGTCGCTACATTTATGTCCCGATTAAATACTAATCATTGGGGCATCAAGTTCACCTATGAACATAGTTGTTTGTCGGTTAACTTTTTGGACTTGGTCATTTTTAAGGAGAATGACCAACTTTCCACTAAAAGTTATTTTAAGCCGAGTGATCGTAATGCGTATATCCCGATCGGGAGTTGCCATCACCTCAATTGGTTGAAGGCAGTTCCCAAAGGACAGTTTCTAAGGATGCGCAGGAACTGCTCATCATTAGAGGATTATCATACACAGGCGACCATCCTCAGTGACCGATTTAAAGAAAAGGGATATGATCCCGCAGTCCTGAATAAAGAACTAACGGATGTCTCCCTTCGAGATAGAAGTAGTCTACTAGCTCCTAAAGTTAAAAATATTCCGGCAAATAACAAATTTGAATGGTCTTTTTTCACTACATGTTCTTCTCAATACTAGTGGGTCAATAAGATTTTTAAAAAACACTGGGATGTTCTAAAAAATGACAGGATCTTGGGACCAAAATTGCCGGATAAACTAAATATCATTTATAGAAAGCATCAAACTTTGAAGGATACTCTGGCTCCTAGTATGGTTAACCCTCCGGAAAAGATGAGTATGTTACCAAATTTGAACGTTTTTTTCCCTTGCAAAAGGTGTAAAGTTTGCAAAACCTCAAAAACCATCAAAACTTCCTTCACATCTCATGTTACATCTAAGGAATATAAGATAAACAAGTTCATCACCTGCAGTACAGTAGGGGTTATTTACTTGTTGAGATGTCCATGTCATCTGCAATATATAGGAAGGACTACAAGACCACTTAATGTCAGAATTGGTGAACATTTGTCTAACATTAGAAGAGGCTTTGTAGGACACAGCGTGTCTAAACATTTCCGCCTATTTCACCAAAGGGATCCATCCCTTTTAGAAGTCATTGCTATAGAAAAATATATTCCCCATTGGCGGGGTAGCAATTTGAAAAGGCAAATTTCCCGGAGAGAAACAAGATTAATCTATGACATGCAGTGTTATAGCCCTTGGGGGCTTAACATTGAATGGGACATAAATTGTTACATTGACAACCGATGATTACTTGTTTTTTTCTCCCATTTATTGAGCCTTCGTTCTTTTACATATACATTTCAGGTTTGGTTTGAGATGATCAATGTTGCCTTGTAAGAATTTATTCATACTAACTGTATGAGATTCCCAACACCATAGATCCGTTAGCAGATGGACAGTGGGTTGTATTGTCAGCAGCATTTATATACATCTAGATACGATTAATTGGTAGAATTCTATAGTACATTTCCTTCCTTTACCAAGCTGACATTTTTGATGTATGTGTCAGCAGAAGAGTTGACGTTGTTTCCTTTAGATAAGGGCACCAGATCCCTTCTTTATAATGGTGTCTTTTTCTCTAGGGAATATTCACGCCGCACTTTTTTCCTTGGTCTTTTTACATAACCTTAATTTGGTTATATTAAACATTTTATACAATTTTTATTTTACATTTTTATTTGTGATGGGATACATTTATATGTTTACAGGCAATTTTATTAACTTTTGATAATATGCCGAGACCCGTGAGTCGGACCTTGGGTCCCGCGGACTCGATCGCCGCGGGGATCCCTGCGATCGTCTCACGGAGGCATGGAGTGGGGAGATGTTAGTGTAAACACAACATCTCCCCACTCCCCTACTGACAATGTCAGCGATCTCCGCTCTGTGTAATCAGAGCGGAGACCGGTGATGCGTCACTCGTAGCCACGCCCCCCCTCAGCTAGAAACACACCCCTAGGCACACTTAACCCCTCCAGCGCCCCTAGTGGTTAACCCATTCACTGCCAGTGTAATTTTTACAGTAACCAGTGTATTTTTATTGCACTGATCGCTGTAAAAATTACAATGGTCCCAAAAATGTGTCAAAAGGGTCCGATGTGTCCGCCATAATGTCGCAGTCACGAAAAAAAACGCTGATCGCCGCCATTACTAGTAAAAAAAAAAGAAAATTATTAAAAATGCCTTAAAACTATCCCCTATTTTGTAAACGCTATATTTTTGCGCAAACCAATCAATAAATGGCGATTGCGATTTTTTTTAACCAAAAATATGTAGAAGAATACGTATCGGCCTAAACTGAGGAAAAAAATAATTTATATATATTTTTTGGGGATATTTATTATAGCAAAAAGTAAAAAATATGTAATTTTTTTCAAAATTGTCGCTCTATTTTTGTTTATAGCACAAAAAATAAAAACCGCAGAGGTGATCAAATACCACCAAAAGAAAGCTCTATTTGTGGGAAAAAAAAGGTCACCAATTTTGTTTGAGAGCCACGTTGCACGACCGCACAATTGTCAGTTAAAGCATTATGCCCCGTACACACGATCGTTTTTCATGCCGTTAAAACTGCCATTTTAAAAAATGGCCCTGAAAAATGATCGTGTGTATGCTCCAGAGCATTTTTAACGACCTGAAAAACGGCCATTAAAAATTCCGGACATGCTCTCTTTTTTCACGTCGTTTTTCATGTCGTTTTTTTTAACGACGTGAAAAACGATAGTGTGTATGCTTTAACGACGTGAAAAAAAACACGCATGCTCAGAATCAAGTATGAGACGGGAACGCTCGTTCTGGTAAAACTAGCGTTCGTAATGGAGATAGCACATTCATTACACAGTAACGGACTGAAAAGCGCGAATCGTCGCCCAAAAAACGTTACTAACATGAAGGGTGGCGCCATTCGAACGGAACTTCCCCTTTATAGTGTCGTCGTACGTGTTGAACGTCACTGCGCTTTGCTTGATCGTTTTTTTAAATGATGGTGTGTACGCAAGGCAGGCTTGAGAGGAAACATGAAAAAAACGAGGAGAAAAACGTTGGTTTAAAAAATGACATTAAAAACGATCGTGTGTACGGGGCATTACAGTGCCGAATCTCAAAAAGGGGCCTGGTCATTATGCTACGTATTGGTCCGGTCCTTAAGTGCTGGATTTTTTCCATTTACCAAGTATCCTCACTGCTGAAGACCCTTGATAAATCCCAGGGCTTCCCAAAAAAGGATAAATCCAATATGTAGGCTGTAACAGCAACCAATGAAGGTAAGATGTTCCACAAATAGCATCAATGAGGATGATCCACACACTGCAAAAAATCTCAAGAGACCCAATATTTCTGATGTCTTTTTGATGTTATATTGGTGCTGTAAAGTCCCAGGATTTCCCCCTTTGTCTATTGTCAGATATAGGTCCATCAAGGAGACAGTAGGAGAAAGATAGTATGGCAGCATACCCCAAAGAAAATACCAAACCATCAAAGATGGAATGATGTTGGAAGGAGAAAGAAAGAAACAACAAGGCAGGCAAATAAGATGATATTAAAGCCAAGCTCCCAAAGGTTTCTCCCAAAAGTGTGCCCGGTGATAAATAAAAAAAAGGACAAGGGACCAACAGAGGTAATGAGGGAGGACTCCTTGTAGAGTCCTCACTAAGAGGTCTGCTATATAATGTATGAAGGGATAAAGACCAACCAGTAAGAGGTGTAGGATGTGGAGTACTGTCAGGGCCTGGATTTAAACCTGCAACTTCTGCTGTGTCAGGCAATGTCTCTTCTTGCTGAGCTACCTGGAATGTTCCCTGGACAATTCCTTGAATGATCCTGTCTTGAACCTAGTTTGTCTTGAACCCTGAACTCTTTAGTCGTCCCAGGAAATTCGTGTTTTAAACCATATCAGTGCACTTCCTGTTTGCCAGATTTTTGTTACCACTGGTTATTGATCCTTGGCTACGCTTCTGCCTGATTCCAACCTGAAACTGCTCATTATCGACCTTTGACTTGTTTACTGCATTTCTGGATAAGGCAACCTCATGGCCAATGATAGTATACAAAGAACTGAATCTGAAGTTAGATTGATTACTGCAGTTCAGTAATCAATCTAAACTGATAGATTACTGAACTGATTACTGCAGTTCAGTAATCTATCATGGCCAATGATAAATAACTGAACTGCAGTAATCAAAAAACTTGAAGAGGAGGCTTTAAGAGATTCAAAAATGTGAATGATATGTTTTGTGTCCTTTAAAAATGCTTCAGTCTTAATAACCATGGGTTGAAGAAGGTATCTATGTATTGTCCCAGTCTCGCAGAGACAGAGTCAATACCATTGACAATGGGTCTGCCCAGCAGGTTGACACTGTCTTTGTGGATTTTAGGAAGAAAGTAAATAATGGATGTTCTACAAAATAAAGGATCTAAAAATAAGGCCTCCTTCTTATTGAGAACACCCTTTTGACTTTCCCTCTCTATCAGAATATGTAACTCATCTTTAAACTGTAGCATAGGGTCCTCGGTCAACAGTCTATATGTATTTCTATCACTGAGCAAATTGTCCATTTCGCTTTTGTAATATGCCTTAATGAGAACCACCAGACCTCCCCCTTATTGACTGGACGTATAACTATCTATTTCTTGTTTTCTAATGATTCAATGCCATTTCCAATATATTTAGGGTCATTCACCTTTCGTACTTTAAGTTTCTCTAAATCTTTAACTATCATATTTCTAAACACGTCCACATGTTTTGTTTTGACATTCGGAGGTTTAAAGATATATTTATTGCGAAGGTTAGAATGAACTCCTTCTGGCATACTAATTGACTGACTAACAGGGTTAGAAAAAAAATATTTCTTGATATTCAGACTTTTTATGTACTTCTGTACAATATATGTCTGAAATGTATTAAGTTTCGCATAGGAGCAAATTTTAAGCCTCTGTCGAACACACGGATTTCTTCATCATTTAAAGGGGTTACACTAAGACTATAAATCCCATTTCCTAATGGGGTTTTCTTCTTTTGTAATCTCCTGTCCCCTCTCCTTCCTCTCTGTGTTTTCTTTTCCGTAACTTCCCGTTGTCATTGGTGACTTGTTGTGGGGGTCCTTCTGCCAGCCCCCCGGATTCGGTTGCATTAATGGTACTCCCCCCCAGGACCACTTTGGGCTCCTTGAAAATCCCCTCCCCTCTGGGGACCCTGATTTTGCAATGGGGCAAAGCGATTATGGATGGGTATGTTACTCCCATATTGTTGTGGAAACCTACCCCTATTGTGATATGTTCCATGTTTTTCAGATGTGTGTTGATACCGTATATACTCGAGTATAAGCCGAGTTTTTCAGCACATTTTTTGTGCTGAAAATGCCCCCCTCGGCTTATACTCGAGTCACCTTTTTGCGCCTGATCTCCCAGACTTTGGGGACCCGGTACCGGCTGGCCGTAGGTCCCCTGGACCCCAAACTCAGCACACATGTAGCAAAGTTTGCAACGTTTTTTGTCCGGGAGACCTACGGCTGGGGAGCACCGATTTTTCAAATCCGGGCACCCCTTCCATAGACTCCAATGTTAAACGGACATTTCTCCGGTGCCTTTGGGGACCCGGTACCGGTCAAAACTTGGCACACATGTAGCCCCATTTCTTCTATATAAGTTTGCAAAGTTTTTTGTCTGGGTGACCCACGGCCGGGGAGCACTGATTTTTCAAAGCCAGGCACCCTTTCCATAGACTCCCATGTTAAACGTCAGTCTAGTCATGGACACAGTGAGACATGGGCACAGTGAAGCATGGGCACAGTGAGGCATGGGCACAGTGAGGCATGCACATGGACACAGTGAGGCAAAGTGAGGCACAGTGAGGCATGCAGATGGACACCCTAGGCTTATACTCGAGTCAATAGGTTTTCCCAGTTTTTTGTGGTAAAATTAGGTGCCTCAGCTTATATTCGGGTTGGCTTATACTCGGCTTATATACGGTAATTATTCGGACAATTACTATATCCGTCCTGAGGTTCAACATATTCACAAGAAGGGGCATTATGCGAGTAATGCCTGTAAGGGAACTGATTATAACTCACCTCTCCTTCCCCTTCCCCTCCTATTCCTCCCTATCTTACCATGAAACACTTGGTGTTGATTACTCCCAGAAGGTTACCAACCTCATCATATGCAGAGTAGTCATACCAACCTCATCATATGCAGAGTAGTCATATGTGTACACAAAGTTTTCCTTTGGTGTGGGCAGAGGTGTATTCACTATTACCACATTTGGGGGATCAGACTGGTTAGGGGTATGGTTATGTCCACAGTGCCTATTTGCCATTTAAATATATTTCCTTTACCAAAATCATCTGAATCCCTAATCAATTCTTTCTTTTTCTTATTATGTGTTTCTGAGTCCCATTTGACTAGTCTGTTCTTTAATTAAGCCGATAATCTAAGGAACTCCTCAGTATCTTTGTATGGTTAAATAATACGTTTTAAATCTCGAATTTGTGTCTCTAATATTTTCATTTTCCTCTGTTTACGCATCAATAAAAAATACAACCGTTCCAAACCTTTTTTTGTAAAGAAATCCCCTTATTCTTTCATGGATTCATCATCCATGAGACGGTCATTAGGGGGTACATCCCACCTAAGGCATCTGGGGATTAATTTCACAGACAGGTATTGCTCAAACAATACTATATCCCACCATGTTTTAACCTTTTTTTGAAAAACATGCCCAAGTTTTCTAAAGCTGTGGGCCAGCTCATTCACCTGATCAGCGGGCTGATTCTTTAAAAATATGTCACCAGTTTAAATCTCTCTTTTCTCTAGATAATGGAAAACTTCCAAAGATTACAGCTAGGTTGTAATTAGAGTTGAGCGGACACCTGGATGTTCGGGTTCGACGGGTGCGGCCGAACTTTGATAAAAAGTTAGAGTTCAGGACCGAACTTGGCCCGAACTTGACCCCGAACCCCATTGAAGTCAATGGGGACCCAAACTTCTGAGGACTATTCGCGCTTGTTTCCTGTGCGTAGAACTGTCCCTGCACAAAGTGTCATTTCTGAAGGAAAAAAAGTAATTTAAAACTCACTCGCGGCTATTAATGAATTGTCAGCTCCCAGCAATACATAGAAAAGTCATTGATAAAAAAAAAAGCGCGGGGGTTCCCCCCAAATTCAATTACCAGGCCCTTCAGGTCTGGTATGGATATTAAGGTGAACCCTGCCGCAAATTAAAAAAAAAATGCATGTGGTTCCCCCAAATATCCATACCAGGCCCTTCAGGTCTGGTATGGATTTTAAGGGGAACTCCACCCCAAATTTTTTAAAAAAATGGCATGGAGTACCCCCAAAAATCCAGACCAGACCATTTATCCAAGCACGCAACCTGGCAGGCCGCAGGAGAAGAGGGGGGGGACGAGAGAGTGCCCCCCTCCTGAACCGTACCAGGCCACATGCCCTCAACATGGGGAGGATGTCCCCATGTTGCTGGGGACAAGGGCCTCATCCCCACAACCCTTGACCGGTGGTTGTGGGGGTCTGCGGGCGGGGGGCTTATCGGAATATGGAAGACCCCTTTAACAAAGGGGACCCCCAGATCCCGCCCCCCCCATATATGAATTGGTAATGGGGTTCATTGTACCCCTACCATTTCACAAAGAAAGTGTAAAAAATTGTAAAAGAAAATACACAGATACCATTGGGAAAGTCCTTTATTAAAAAAAAAAAAATAAAAACAAACATTCCAGCGATGAAATCCAGTGTCCCGCTGCGATCCCGATGTCCAGCGCTGTCCAGATGAAATGTCATTGGCTGAGCCTGAACGGACCTGATGGGGAACTTCCTCGGCAGTGTATTAAATGAATAGACCCGCCCCTTCTTAAGTTCCCCATCAGGTCCGCTCAGCCAATGACGTAGGTGTAAGGCTGAGGACCTGATGCGGAACGTGAGAAGGGGCGGGTCTATTCATGTATTAAACTGTGGATGAAGTTCCCCATCAGGTCCACCCCCTCGTATGTCAGACCCCGCCTACGTCACTGGATGAGCGGACCTGATGGGGAACTTCCTCCGCAGTATAATACATGAATAGACCCGCCCCTTCTCACGTTCCGCATCAGGTCCTCAGCCTTACACTACGCCATTGACTGAGCGGACCTGATGGGGAACTTTAGAAGGGGCGGGTCTATTCATTTAATACACTGCCGAGGAAGTTCCCCATCAGGTCCGCTCAGGCTCAGCCAATGACATTTCGTCTGGACAGCGCTGGACATCGGGATCGCCGAGGGACACTGGATTTTTTTTTTTATATAAAGGACTTTCCCAATGGTGTCTGTGTATTTTTTTACAATTTTTTACACTTTCTTCGTGAAATGGTAGGGGTACAATGTACCCCGTTACCAATTCACATAGGGGGGGCCGGGATCTGGGGGTCCAGATTCCAATAAGCCCCCCGCCCGCAGACCCCCACAACCACCAGGTAAGGGTTGTGGGGATGAGGCCCTTGTCCACATCAACATGGGGACATCCTCCCCATGTTGAGGGCATGTGGCCTGGTACGGTTCAGGAGGGGGGAGGCGCTCTCTCGTCCCCCCCTCTTTTCCTGCGGCCTGCCAGGTTGCGTGCTCGGATAAAGGGTCTGGTCTGGATTTTTGGGGGTACTCCACGTAATTTTTTTTTTAATTTGGGGTGGAGTTCCCCTTTAAATCCATACCAGACTTGAAAGGCCTGGCATGGATATTTGGGGGAACCGCACGCATTTTTTTAAAAAATTTGCGGCAGGGTTCCCCTTAATATCCATACCAGACCTGAAGGACCTGGTAATTGATTTTTTTTTTTTTTTATCAATGACTTTTCTATGTAATGCCGGGAGCTGACAATTCAAGTGAGTTTTAAATGACTTTTTTTCCTTCAGAAATGACACTTTGTGCAGGGACAGTTCTAAGCACGGGAAACAAGCGTGACTTTACATGTATATTGCCGAACACCGGACCCGAACCCGAACATACAGTCAATTGTTCGGGTTCGGGTCCGGGACCCCAAAACCCAAAAGTTTGGTTCCGCTCAACCCTAGTTGTAATAAATTGCAAGGTAAACTTAAATACATAGGGGTCAACCAGCACAATACAATAACTCACTTACAAGCAGCTATGCACTTGAGTGCTATGCACTCAAGACCAATATATCAAATCACAAACACACTGGAAAACGGAATAGTCCTTAATGAGATTACATAAAACAGTCCTTATTGAAAAGAAGGTGGTCTGAAGAGCAAGAAAAATAGATCCCCAAAGCGTGGTTATATACATCTCATCTATGTGTGTCCATAGAAGTGCCTCAACCAAAGATAACACAGGCCGCTGTCCTCATTCAATGGCCCCCTGATTAAACAGATAGGTCAAACAGGCCTTCCCAAACTGCGTGTAATAAATATAAGTAGGTCTTTTGTGCTACTGTGAGTAGATACGAAAATGTGAAAACTAAAGAAAAAGTGATAAAAAAACTCAAAAGCTGCAAAATCTAACAGTGTTCACCATACACAAAATCTAAATAAATACAAAGGTGATCTTGCGCTTAAAAATGATATCACTACAAACACTAAAAACACCCTATTATGAGAAAATAATGTTCAACGTGAAAATGATGTTCAACGTGAAAAAATAAGATAAAGAAATATTAGGTAAACAAAGAAAAAGTAAAAAACATCAATACATATTGTCCCACAACTTCAGCAATATTAAAAATGCCCTTGCAATCGCTATGGTGACTATAATGGATAATCAAGTGCTCCAAGTTAAATAAAATCACTTCCTCTGAGATAAGTAATAAACTGAAGGAAATATAAAAGTCCCAATGTGAATATCCACAATGAAATCAATGAGTGATGCTTGTTGTCCACAGATTAGTCTCCCAGAACTCTCACCTCAATATATGTAGCAATTCACATTGATTGGGCATATGTGCGATCCAGCCTCGAACGTAGTAATCTCCAAACCCTCTCTTCTAATCTCTCCGACTCTGTGGTAGCTCTAGCTGTCAGCCTCCGCTGTTCCTGCAAGTAGCCAATTTCTTCCACTAACCTGTCACAACATGCTCCAAAATGTGGGGCATATAAATGGGGAAAGAGAGAAGAAGAGGCCTCCAATGGTGTAGTATGTTGAGAATAATCAAAAACTATTTTATTAGGCACTATGAGAGTGGACTCTTACATAAAAAAAGTATTAAAACAAGCAAATAGTGAAATTGCGGCGTTTCCAGCGCCTTCTTACTTCACTTCCGGTTTGCGTCAGCCTCTAGCCCTCCCTACGCATTACGGCACACCACGTGACTTCTACGTAATGCGTAGGGAGGGCTGGAGGCTAGAGAGGTTCCCCTTAGTCTACCTGTAAGGTGGCACATCTGTACCGTGTATAAAACCTGCTGCAGTAAAACTGACTTGTATAAAGAAAAAAAAAATACATTTAAATAGATTTTCAAAACTTCACTTTTGAGTTCAGGCCCGCTAATGCATTTAAAAATGTAGAACAAATAAAATTTGAACAAAAGAGGAGTTGTTGCCCATAGAGGCAGGATTCATAAAATTAATTGCTATGTACAAAATCAGTATATAGGAAATTTACTCTTATGCCGCGTACACACGATCAGACATTCCGACGACAAAACCGTGTTTTTTTTTCCGACGGATTTTCACTCAAACTTGTCTTGGATACACACTGTCGCACAAATGTTGCTCGGAAATTCCGATGGTCAAGAACGCGGAGACGTACAACACTACAATGAGCCAAGAAAAATTAAGTACAATGATTCCGAGCATGCGTCAAATTGATTCCGAGCATGCGCAGCACTTTTGTGCATCGGAAATTGCTACACACGATCGGAATTTCCGACAAGAACTTTTCTTGTTGGAAAAATTGAGAACCTGCTCTCAAACATTTGTTGTAGGAAATTCCGACAGCAAATGTCCGATGGAGCCTACACATGGTCGGAATATCCGACCAAAAGCTCACATCGAACATTTGTTGTCGGAAATTCCAATCGTGTGTATGCGGCATTACAGGTCGATTACACCACCACCCCAAAGAATGAAAAACTACAAAATTGAGAAATAGGGACTGTGAAGGCGTTTAATAGTTGCATGAGTCATCAATATTTCCAATAATAAAATCAATATTTAATAATATTTAGGCACAAAATTCCACATATTAATATGTGTTGTACATTACTAATACATATATTATATATTATAATACTGTGCAAATGTTTACATGTCTTAGGTAGGTGTGAAAAAATGCTGTAAATTAAGAATGCTTTCAGAATTAATTATTTTTGTCAATTAACAAAATGGAAAGTAAATGAACAGAAGAGAAATCAAAATCATATGAATATGTGGTGTGACCTACCTTTGTCTTTCAAAGAGCATCAGTTTCTCAATTCTTCTAGGCACACTTGCACACAATTTTTGAAGGAACTTGGCCGGTAGGTTGTTCCAAACATCTCTGAGAATTAAGCACATATGTTAGAAGGATTTTAGGCAGCCTACATCCTTAGGTCTCTTCATGTAATCCCAGATAGACTTGATAATGTTGAGATCAGGACTCTGTGAGGGCCAACCCATCACTTCCAGGATTTCTTCCTCTTCTTTACACTACTGTAAAGACAGTTCTTGATGGCATTGGCTGTATGTTTGGGGTCATTGTCCTGCTGCAGAATACATTTAAGACCAATCACACACCTCCCTGATAGTATAGCATGATGGATAATTATCTGCCTGTACTTCTCAGCATTGAGAACAGTCATTATTGTACTGCTCTCCAGCCCTACACAAACAAACTGCCTCCTGCTACAACCAAATGTTTCATATTTAAACTCATTAGTCCAGAGCATCTGCTGCCATCTTTCTTTCTGAATCTATATATAGATAGATATATATCCAGGGCTTTTTTTTAGCAGGAACGCGGGGGAACGCAGTTCCGACACCTCCTGAACTGAATGTATGTAATGGAAAGAGGTTCTGGGGTGTGCTGGAGAGTCTATTGATGCTGGCTGCTGGGGGATCTATTTTTGCTGGAGGGCTACTATTTTGCAAAAGGAAGGGAGTCTATTGTTGCTGGGGAATTCTTCTGTTGCTGGTGGAGGATCTATTTTTGATGGGGTTGGTCCTATGTTGCAGGGGGTCAATCATTGCTGGGAGGGATCTGCTGGCTGCTGGAGGGTCTATTGATGCTGGCTGTTGGGAGTCCATTGTTGCTAGATCTATTTTACTGCTTTTCTTGTTATCATTAACAAATTCTATACAACATAGTTAGCACCACAAAATGATACTTGTTTCTGTATTCTCTAAAAGGGGTGGTACTGGGAGGTGGGTAAGGGGTGGAACCAAGGAACAGTGCTCTGAGGTGGGTAGGGGGTGGAGTCATGGGTGACTTGGAAGGGAGGAGTTCCTGCACCTATTCTCTGAGAAAAAAATCCCTGTGTATATATCTATCTATATATATATTGTGAGGGGGTTAACTCAGCAGCAGGTGTGTGTGACCCCCTGGACAGGTTCACCACACAAAACAGGCACAGCAGACAGTGGTAGGAGAAAACAAAAGGGTGTGGTTTTATTTGAACTATATACAGACAAAAAAAAAATACAGCAAAAACAAAAGAAACAGGAAAAGAAATCCTGGTCAACTTGACCGCCCACTACACACGTTGGTGTCCCTAACTAACAACTGGGTACAGCCCTGTGCTGTCCTAGTCCCTATCTCCCTGCTTTTAGAAGTTCTTAGCACTAACCACACAGGCTTTGGCTCACCGCACAGAGATCACACTCCCCAGACTATCCACACAGATCTGGTTCCAGGTTGGAGCATCTCCCTTAGCATGCTGGGAGTTCTTGTAGAGGCCCTAATGAGCCCACTTACTTCAGCTGGGCTCATTAACTCTTCCCCTGCAAGACTCCCAGCACTCCAGCTAGTGGTATAAATCAGCATAAAGCCTGAATCTAGGACATATATTTCTTTCTCGTACATCACGGGACACAGAGCGACATAGTCATTACTAATGGGTTATATAGTTACCGTCAGGTGCTGGCACTGGCAACTTCCAAAACCGGAAGTACCCTCCCCTATATAAGCCCCTCCCATCCGGGAGCACCTCAGTTTTTTGCCAGTGTCTAAGGTGTTGGCCAAGAAGAAACATGTGTTTTTCACTGAGCTTGCGTACAGGTTCTTTTGGGCCTCAGTAAGCTATTCCGGATCCGACCAAAAAAGCTTCATAGCTAAACGGTCGGTACCCGGGCCTTGCAAAGAGAAGAGCAAGGTTCTGCCTGTAATGCTTCTCTTAGGAGAGCTGGACCCTGGGATCCAGAGCTCTGGTCATACCCACGACCAAGATGTTTTCTGTGCAGGGTGCTATACAGGTCCAGGGGAGTGGAATCCTTGGGAACCCGGTCCCTGAAGGTTTGATTACAATGCCTGCCGTGATAGGTGAAGTTTGGGCTTTTGTGGACCAAACAAAGTCCTGCGGCGAGGAACAGGTAAGTGGGGGCCCCCAGGAACTTGGTTCTATTGGGGGACCCCCAAGCCTAATTTGTCTTTCTGTCTGTTACCTAATGGTATTCCCGCAAGATTCTGTGCATGCCTGTAACTACTAAAAAAATGTAATAATTTTTAATGGTGGTCAAGAAAAAAAAAAAAAAAAGTTTTTTTATATATATTTAGTATATTAGACTGCGGTACCTGTGTTTGTCCACTAGAGGCCGCTGTGGAATGTTTTCTTGTCATGTGGACTAGTTTCTTCTCAGAGAGCAAAGTCCAGGCAGTTGGTGAGTTCTCCTATAGGAAACTGCTTCCTCTGCCATGTTGCAGTGCTCGTCCATCCCCCGGCCTGCGGCAAAGAGGGGCCCTGGCTCCTGTCCCTGGTTTCCATGTTTGAAATTAGCGCCGAGGGCGCACGTGGCCACGCGCGTGCGCGTGCACGCGCCTCTATATATAGAGGTGAGCCGGGAAAGGGGGCGGAGCCTGGGGGATGACGCTCTGTGCGCGCCGCAGCGCTTCTGCGCATGTGCGGGCGTCCCAGCAGGTTTTAAAAAGCCACAATATTGTAGTAAGCTGGCTATGAAGTACAGAGACAGAGCTGGCAACATTTAAAGGCATACAGCAAGCGGTTGATACAGGCATCCCCTAGAAAGGCACATTAGTAGACACCAACTGTTTATTATAGCAGCATTTATGCTAGACTATTATCAGTAACTGGTGTATTTCGGCTGGAATACCTCAGCTTTGTGGCTTAGGAATATGCCGTCTAAAAACTCCGGGACTAGAAATTCCAGGAGGAATAGGGGGTCTCCATCGGGCTCTGAGGATCTTGGGCATGCTTTGGCTGCACCAGTCTCCCCTGAAGAATCAGAGGTTAGTGACCGTAGGGCACCCCCAGGAGTACCTGGTACTGTGGCTGTCCTCAGTTCACCTGCTCCTGTGTATGTAACAGAGGAGGTTTTTTCCTCAGCTCTGGGAGGACTGGAAGAGAGATTGTCAGCATTAATCGCTGCTTCCCTGTCACAGGAGAAAAGCGCTCGATCTCCGTCTCCTCCCTCAGAGTGCCTGTTAACAGAGCAACAGTCCCATACAGAGGTCGACCTACCTGAGGGGGATCAGGATGAGGTTGATTCGATTGTAGAGGAATCAACAGTGGAAGAGCCGTTCTCAGCATCACATGCTGAGAGGTTATGGGTTCAGTCCCTGACTAATATGGTCCGATCAGCATTTAAAATGCCACTTGCGGAGCCATCCTCCACTTCTGTCTCCTCGTTGGGGTCGCTAAAAGCTCCCCAGACTGTTTGTTCCTTTCCGATCCATCCTTTACTGGAGGGGCTCATTTACCAGGATTGGGAGCATCCTGACAAAATATTTACTCCCCCCAAGAGATTTCCGGTGGTCTATCCCATGGAGGATAAGTTCATCAGAAAATGGAAGGTCCCTACAGTGGACGCAGCCATCTCTTGTGTGAATAAATCACTGACATGTCCGGTGGAAAATGTCCAAATGTTCAAGGACCCAATAGATAAAAAATTGGAGTCATTATTGAAATCTGCTTTTTCTACAGCAGGATTGGTGACACAACCAGCAGTGGCAGCTATAGGGGTCTGCCAAGCAGTGAAGGATCAGTTGAAACAGGTCTTAAGAGACTTGCCGGATCAGCAGGCTCTTGCCCTAGCTGATCTACCTAGAGCCTTATGCTTTGCGGTGGACGCTATAAAGGATTCAATCCATCAGGCCTCCCGCCTTACGCTGTCTGTAGTACATATGCGCAGGCTTCTATGGCTCAAAAACTGGTCTGCTGAAGCTCCCTGTAAAAAATTGCTGGTCAGCTTCCCATTTCATGGGGAGCGCTTATTCGGGGAAGACCTGGACAAGTATATCCAGAGAATTTCCAGCGGTAAAAGTACACTTTTGCCGGTTAAAAATAGAGTTAGAGGTCCCTCCTTTAAGAGGCCGGCTTCTCCAGTCCCTAGGACATCGGCTGTGAAACAGTTCCGACGGCCTCCCCGGTCAAATCCCGGAGGTAAAAATCAGGGACAGTTGCAGGGTAACAAGAAGCCCTGGAGCAGGAGAGGTACAAAACCTCCCCCAAAGTCAAATGCATGAAGGGTTGCCCCCACCCAATCGGGTGGGGGGAAGACTTCAGTTGTTCACAGAAACCTGGCGGGACACGATCCGAGACAGATGGGTGCTCTCCGCAGTAAATCTGGGATACAAATTGGAGTTAAAAAACTCCCCTCCTTCCCGCTTTATAAGGTCAAACGTGCCAAGGGATCCCCAGAAGAGAGGATCCCTCCTGTTGGCACTGGAACAATTATTGCTTCAAGCAGTAAATTATAGAGGTTCCCCTGGAAGAATGGGGGTTCGGGTTTTACTCAAACCTCTTTACAGTTCCGAAGCCAAACGGGGACGTGAGGCCCATATTAAATCTAAAAGGGCTAAACAAATTCCTACATATCAGGACTTTCCGGATGGAGTCGATCCGATCGGTAGCCACTGCCCTACAAGGGGAGGAATGGTTAGCCTCGATCGACATCAAAGATGCTTATTTGCACATCCCCATCTTTCCAGCCCACCAAAAATTTCTACGCTTTGCGGTAGAAGGGCGCCATTTTCAGTTCAGAGCCTTACCCTTCGGTCTGGCCACAGCACCAAGAGTGTTCACAAAAATTCTGGCCCCATTATTGGCCAATCTAAGAACACGAGGTGTAACGATAATGGCATATCTAGACGACTTGTTGCTGATAGACCACTCAGTGGAAAAACTAGAAGTGGTTGTTCACGAGACAATCAAGTATCTGGAATATCACGGTTGGATTATCAACCGAGACAAGTCAGCCCTAAAACCAGTCAAAAGTCTGGAATACTTGGGGCTAAGGCTGGATTCAGACCAGAGAAAGATTTTCTTGCCTCAAGAAAAGGGGTCGTCTTTGAGAGATTTGATCCACTTAGTGGGTTCAAAAAGACAGCCATCCATACGCCTGTGCATGAGGCTGCTGGGAAAAATGGTGGCATCATTCGAAGCAGTACCCTACGGTCAATTCCATTCAAGGAAGTTGCAAAGGGCCATACTGTCAGCCTGGAACAAAAAAGTTCAGGCTCTGGACTTACCAATGTCCTTGTCCCCTTCTGTTCGCAGGAGCCTCCGCTGGTGGTTGGTTCCCCAGAATCTGGAAAGAGGGAAATCCTTCAGTCCGATTTCCTGGAAGGTGGTCACTACAGATGCCAGCCTTATAGGCTGGGGAGCAGTACTGGAGCAATGATCTCTCCAGGGCAGATGGTCGGATGCGGAAAAGGCCCTGCCCATCAATCTCTTAGAGATACGAGCAGCCCGGTATGCCCTAGTAGCATGGACATCCAAACTCCAAGGGTCCCCTGTCAGAGTTCAGTCAGACAATGCCACAGCAGTGGCATATATCAATCGTCAGGGGGGCACCAGGAGTCGTGCAGCCCAAAGGGAAGTAAATTACATCCTGAGATGGGCAGAAAGATATGTCCCAGCCATATCTGCGGTATTCATTCCAGGGGTGGAGAGGCGGACTTTCTAAGTCGCCAACAATTATGCCCAGGGGAATGGTCCCTTCATCCCGAGGTTTTCCGGACAATATGCCAGCGGTGGGGAACACCGGATGTAGATCTGCTAGCATCCAGATTCAACACAAAAGTGGACAGGTTTGTCTCTTGGGCAAGGGATCCCCTAGCGTGCGCCTCGGATGCCCTAGTGTTCCCTTGGGATCAGTTCAAGCTGATATATGCATTCCCACCGCCACAATTGTTACCTCGATTACTCCGCAGAATCAGGGTAGAAAAGAAACCAGTGATTCTGGTGGCTCCAGCGTGGCCCCGAAGAGCATGGTACGCGGAGATTGTAAAAATGTCTGTGGGGAGTCCTTGGACCCTCCCACATTGTCCGGACCTGCTTTCGCAGGGACCGATATACCACCCTTCCTTACCAGCCCTAGGTTTGACGGCCTGGCTATTGAAGCCCACATTCTAAAAAAGAGAGGGCTCTCTAATGCTGTGGTATCTACCATGATCAATGCCAGGAAGCCGGTATCCAGGCAGATCTACTATAGAATCTGGAAGGCGTACATCGCCTGGTGTGAAGCCAAGAAATGGCATCCACGTAAATACGTAATAGGTAGGATTCTGGACTTCCTACAATGGGCTGTAGATAGGAAGCTTGCCTTGAGTACTATCAAGGGTCAGATTTCGGCCTTGTCAATATTTTTTCAAAGGCCCTTGGCTTCGCATTCACTAGTCAAAGCCTTTATACAAGGAGTGATGCGTATTAGTCCTCCGGTTAATATTCCCATATGTCCATGGGATCTAAACTTGGTTCTGTCGGTTCTACAGAAACAACCATTTGAACCATTACAGCATATTTCCTTAGTGCTTCTCACCAGGAAATTGATTTTTCTAGTAGCCATTTGTTCGGCTAAAAGAGTATCGGAATTAGCAGCTATGTCCTGTAAGGAGCCATATCTGGTTATCCATAAGGACAGAGTAGTGTTACGTCCTCATCCAGCCTTTCTTCCTAAGGTGGTATCGAGTTTTCATTTGAACCAAGATGTGGTTCTTCCTTCTTTTTTCCCCAAGCCTACTTCGGTAGAGGAAAAGTTATTGCATTCTTTGGATGTAGTAAGAGCAGTTAAAGCTTATCTAAAAGCCACTGCTCAGATTCGCAGAACGGATACTTTGTTTATTCTGCCGGAAGGCCCCAGAAAGGGTCAGGCAGCGTCAAAATCTACTTTAGCCAAGTGGATTCGACAGGTCATAATACAAGCCTATAGCTTGAGAAGTAGACCGCCTCCGTTCAAAGTTAGGGCGCACTCCACGAGAGCAGTTGGAACTTCATGGGCAGTGCATCACCAGGCCTCCCTGGCTCAAATCTGTAAGGCCGCAACATGGTCTTCGGTACACACGTTTACTAGGTTCTACCAGGTGGACGTTAGAAGTCAGGAGGATGTCGCCTTTGGGCGCAGTGTGTTGCAGGCCGCAAAAGATCCTCATGTCTGATAGCGCTCAGCTTATATATGGTGTATCACCCCCCTCATTTGGCATTGCTTTAGGACATCCCATTAGTAATGACTATGTCGCTCTGTGTCCCGTGATGTACGAGAAAGAAAATAGGATTTTTATAACAGCTTACCTGTAAAATCCTTTTCTTGGAGTACATCACGGGACACAGAGCTCCCGCCCCTCTTTGGGGACACTTATTGCTTTGCTACAAAACTGAGGTGCTCCCGGATGGGAGGGGCTTATATAGGGGAGGGTACTTCCGGTTTTGGAAGTTGCCAGTGCCAGCACCTGACGGTAACTATATAACCCATTAGTAATGACTATGTCGCTCTGTGTCCCGTGATGTACTCCAAGAAAAGGATTTTACAGGTAAGCTGTTATAAAAATCCTATTATCTTCCATCCTGGATGCAACCTGGTGATTTTACCTGCCTGCTGTCACAATATATATACAGTGGGGAGAACAAGTATTTGATACACTGCTGATTTTTCAGGTTTTCCTACTTACAAAGCATGTAGAGGTCTGTAATTTTTATCATAGGTACTCTTCAACTGCGAGAGACGGAATCTAAAACGAAAATCTATAAAATCACATTGTATGATTTTTAAATAATTAATTTGCATTTTATTGCATGACATAAGTATTTGATCACCTACCAACCAGTAAGAATTCCGGCTCTCACAGACCTGTTATTTTTTCTTTTAAGAAGCCCTCCTGTTCTCCACTTATTACCTGTATCAACTGCACCTGATTGAACTTGTTACCTGTATAAAAGACATCTGTCCACACACTCAATCAAACAGACTCCAACCTCTCCACAATGGACAAGACCAGAGAGCTGTGTAGGAACATTAGGGATAAAATTGAAGATCGGCATAAGGCTGGGATGGGCTGCAGGACAATAGGCAAGCAGCTTGATGAGAAGGCAACAACTGTTGGCGCAATTATTAGAAAATGGAAGAAGTTCAAGATGACGGTCAATCTCCCTCGGTCTGGGGCTCCATGCAAGATCTCACCTCGTGGGGCATCAATGATCATGAGGAAGGTGAGGGATCAGCCCAGAACTACACGGCAGAACCTAGTCAATGACCTGAAGAGAACTGGGTCCACAGTCTCAAAGAAAACCATTAGTAACACACTATGCCGTCATGGATTAAAATCCTGCTGTGCATGCAAGGTCCCCCTGCTCAAGCCAGCGCATGTCTAGGCCCGTCTGAAGTTTGCTAATGACCATCTGGATGATCCAGAGGAGGAAAGGGAGAAGGTCATGTGGTCTGATAAGACAAAAATAGAGCTTTTTGGTCTAAACTCCACTTGCCGTGTTTGGAGGAAGAAGAAGGATGAGTACAACCCCAAGAACACCATCCCAACCGTGAAGCATGGAGGTGGAAACATCATTCTGTGGGCATGCTTTTCTGCAAAGGGGACAGGACGACTGCACCATATTGAGGGGAGGATGGATGGGGCCATGCATCACGAGATCTTGGCCAACAACCTCTTTCCCTCAGTAAGAGCATTGAAGATGGGTCGTAACTGGATCTTCCAGCATGACAACGACCCGAAACACACAGTCAGGGCAACTAAGGAGTGGCTCCGTAAGAAGCATCTCAAGGTCCTGGAGTTGCCTAGCCAGTCTCCAGACCTGAACCCAATAGAAAATCTTTGGAGGGAGCTGAAAGTCTGTATTGCCCAGTGACAGCCCTGAAACCTGAAGCATCTGGAGGAGCTCTGTATGGAGGAGTGGGCCAAAATCCCTGCTGCAGTGTGTGCAAACCTGGTCAAGAACTACAGGAAACATATGATCTCTGTAATTGCAAACAAAGGTTTCTGTACCAAATATTAAGTTCTGCTTTTCTGATGTATCAAATACTTATGTCATGCAATAAAATGCAAATTAATTACTTAAAAATCATACAATGTGATTTTCTGGATTTTTGTTTTAGATTCCGTCTCTCACCGTTGAAGAGTACCTATGATAAAAATTACAGACCTCTACATGCTTTGTAAGTAGTGTGAGGGGGTTAACTCGGTAGCGGGTGTGTGTGACCCCCTGGTTGGGCTCCCCACACAAAAACAGGGCCAGCAGACGGAGGTTGTGGTTTTCAAAATCAAAAGGTGCGGTTTATTTCTCTATGTACAGTGACAAAAACACAGCAAAGCCAAAAAGAAACAAACAAAATAAATCCTGGTCAGTTTGACCTCTGACTAAACATGCAGGTTTCCTAAACTAACAACTGGGATCAGCCTAGTGCTGTCCTAGTCCCTAAGTCCCTGGTTTAGTAAAAGTCCAAACAAATAGCCACACAGGCTTTGCCTCACCGCACAGGGGTTCACTCTCCCTAGACAGTCCACACAGGTCTGGTTCCAGGCATGAGCTAACATCTAATGAATCTGGGAGTTTCTTATAGAGGCCTAAATGAGCTGACAAGGTTCAGCTGGTCTCATCAACTCCCTGTCTGCACGACGCCCAGCCCTCTCCCTAGAGGTATGAGTCATCCATGAGCACACTAGCCTTATACAACTCTCCACCTAGTTGTACAAATCGGCGTAAAGCCTGAATCTGGGCGAAATATATCTACCCCCCTGGATGCAACCAGGTGACTTTACCTTCCTGCTGTCACATACCCCCCCCTCTTGTTTTAACCTCGGGGTTGGAACACCAGCAATCAGGCATTCATGTACTCGAGACAAAGCATCCACATTCCCCATTTGAACGCCAGGGCGATGCTTTACTGTGAAGTTGAATTCCTGGAGGGCCAGGAACCACCTATTCACTCTTCTATTTGTTTCCTTGTTTTGAGCCATCCACTTTAACGGAGCGTGATCCGTAACCATGTCAAAGTGCCTACCTAGCAGATAGTACCGAAGGGAATCTAGAGCCCACTTCACCGCTAAACACTCCTTTTCAACCGTGGCGTAATTTACCTCATGGGACTTCAACTTCCTGCTGAGGTAAATGACTGGGTGCTCTTCCCCGTTCCAGACCTGGGACAATACTGCTCCTAACCCCACATCTGACGCATCACTTTGTACGACAAAGTCTTTAGAGAAGTCGGGTGAGTACAACACTGGCTGGCTACATAAGGCTTGTTTCAAGAATTGGAATGCTGCCTCAGCCTCGGGGGTCCATTTAATCATGACCGACCCTTTCCCTTTCGTCAGGTTGGTTAGGGGCACAGCCTTAGAAGCAAAGTGGGGAATGAAGCGCCGATAATAACCCGCGATTCCCAGAAAGGCTCGTACCTGCTTCTTGCTGTTGGGACGTGGCCAACTCTGGATGGCCTCGACTTTGTTGAGTTGGGGTTTTATTACTCCCCTGCCAATGGTGTACCCAAGATATTTGGCCTCCTCCTGCCCAATGGTACACTTCTTGGGGTTAGCCGTAAACCCCGCTTCCCGAACAGAGTCCAGGACTGCTTGCACTTTTGGCAGATGTGAGGCCCAATCTGTGCTATGGACAATTACGTCATCCAGGTAAGCCGCAGCATACTTCCGATGGGGCCTCAGCATCTGGTCCATTTTCCGCTGGAATGTGGCCGGCGCATTCTGTAACCCGAACGGCATTCTCTTATATTGGAACGCCCCGTCTGGGGTTACAAATGCGGTTTTCTCTTTGGCCGACTTGGCCAGGGGAATTTGCCAATACCCTTTTGTGAGGTCAAGAGTCGTCATGTATCGGGCTGTTCCCAGCCGGTCGATCAACTCATCTATACGTGGCATGGGGTAGGTGTCAAATTTTGTAACTTTGTTCAACTGACGAAAATCGTTACAAAATCGCCAGCTCCCATCCGGTTTAGGCACCAACACAATGGGACTAGACCAATCACTTTGGGACTCCTCTATCACCCCTAAGTTCAGCATTTTCTGTACTTCCTCCCGTATTGCCTCCCGTCGGGCCTCTGGGATCCGATAGGGTTTTAACTTCACCCTTTCACCGGGCGGGGTAATAATATCATGCTCTACCCCAGATGTTTGTCCCGGCAGCTCAGAGAACACCTCCTTGTTGCGAAGCACAAACTCCTTAACCTCCTGTTGTTGGGGTTGTGACAAGGTGGCTGCTATTCCAACCTCCGGAATCACGCAACCAGTTTGAGCTGGTGACCAAGTTTCTGCGACTAGGGACTCTCTATCCCTCCAGGCTTTCAACAGATTAACGTGATATATCTGTTCGGGCTTTCGCCTTCCTGGTTGTCTGACCTTGTAATTCACTTCGCTCACTTTTTCCATTATCTCGTAGGGGCCTTGCCATTTGGCAAGGAATTTACTTTCAACCGTAGGGACAAGTACCAATATCCTATCCCCCGGGGAAAAGGTACGGGTCTTTGCTCCACGGTTGTACACTCTCTGCTGTGCCAACTGCGCTTGGGCCAAATGTTCCTTCACGATGGGCATTACCTGTGCAATTCGATCTTGCATCAGGGCGACATGCTCAATCACACTCCTGTGGGGAGAACTCTCACTTTCCCAAGTTTCCTTGGCAATATCCAACAGCCCTCTTGGGTGTCTCCCATACAGTAACTCAAAGGGGGAGAATCCCGTAGAGGATTGGGGCACCTCCCTAATAGCAAACATCAAATAAGGAAGTAGACAGTCCCAATCCTTTCCATCTCTATCCACCACTTTCTTCAACATTTGTTTTAGGGTTTTGTTGAATCTTTCAACCAGCCCATCGGTTTGGGGGTGATACACAGATGTACGCAATTGCGTCACTTTGAACAATTTACACAGCTCTTTCATAACCCGGGACATAAAGGGTGTACCTTGGTCCGTAAGCAGTTCTTTACAAATACCCACCCGGCTAAAAACAAGAGATAGCTCTTTGGCTATGGTTTTGGCCGAGGTATTTCTGAGAGGGATCGCTTCTGGATAACGGGTGGCATAGTCCATTATAACCAATATGTACTGGTGCCCCCTAGCGGACTTGATTATAGGACCTACCAAATCCATTGCGATTCTCTCAAACGGGACCTCAATGATGGGTAGAGGGACCAGCGGGCTACGGAAATGTGGCATCGGGGCCGACCTCTGACACACAGGGCAGGAGGAACAATAATTTTCTATGTCCTTCATCACCCCAGGCCAATAGAATCTCTGTAATACCCTCTCTCGGGTTTTCTCTGTCCCCAGATGACCTCCAAGAATGTGCCCATGGGCCAACTCCAACACCAACTTCCTGTAAGGTTTGGGCACCACCAGCTGCTCAACGGTTTCTTCTGCCCTTTTTGCCACCCGATACAGTAGGTCCTTCTCTACGCTGAAGTATGGGTAAGTGCAGGTATTATCTGGGTTCACTAACTCGCCATCTATTTCCACTACGTTTTCCCGTGCCTTTATTAGGGCGGGATCTTTTAACTGTTCTGTGGCAAAATTTTCCCTGTGAACCTCCAGATCAGAAAACTCCACAGACGGTAGGTTTTCGTCTGAGGAGGTGGGCTCCTCTCCAGTTTCTTGAGTCTCCCCTGCCAATACTGACAAGGGAAATTCTGGAGAGTCCTCACCACTCTCAGAGGAGTTCTGGCTATCACATTCCTGGTACATAGGGGCACCAGTGGGGGGCTCAGGATCATCCCACAGTTCCCAGAACTTCGGAAAATCCCTTCCCACAATGGCGTCATGCGGTAACTGAGATACTAAGCCCACTGGATGAGAGAGGGTACCTTTGGGGGTCTCGAAACACACTGTAGTCACTGGATACTCTCGGGTGTCCCCATGCACACAAATAACAGCTACCTTGCTATTCCCAGAGACCTCTGTTTTAACTAACTCAGCCTTTATCAGGGTCACAAGGCTACCTGAATCCAACAATACCACAACATTTCTACCATTAACACACATTTTGCATAAATGTTTCTCAGTTCCTCGAATGGCAGTGCATGCGACTGTCGCACACAGCGACTGACGTCTGCCCGTCAGAAAGTCACACTGCATGGGTTCCTCCACAACCGGGCAATTGGCTGCAATATGTCCCGCTTGCCGGCAGCGGTAGCAAACGATCCTTCTTGCGGCCTCTTGAGCCGCTGATTTCCCAGGCTGTTCTCGCCAAACTTGGGGTAGAGCTCCCACCCTCTCACTCTCTCCACCCTCACCCCTTGGAATCCTCTTATCCGCCCCTGGGGATGGTCTGGTCTTAGGGTGGAAAGTCCGAGAGTCTCTGGAAGAGGCCGTCAGGTTCTCTGTAGCCAAGTATCTCTCTACACGATCCACAAGTTTACCGGCCGTTTCTGGGTCTCCGTGGCTTACCCACTTTTGAATGGCGGTAGGAAGAGCTCTCAAGAAACGATCCATCACAACACGTTCCACAATCTCCGGTGCGGACAAAGTCTCTGGCTGTAGCCACTTCCTGCTCAGGTGAATGAGATCATACATTTGAGACCTGGGGGGTTTTCCAAGCTGGAACGTCCAGTTATGCACACGCTGAGCCCGGACAGCCAGGGTGACACCCAGCCTTGCCAATATTTCAGCTTTTAGCATCACATAGTCTTTTGCTTGGTCAGGCTCTAGGTCATAGTAAGCCTTCTGCGATTCACCAGTTAACAGAGGAGCCACCAGTCCAGCCCACTGCTCCTCAGGCCACTTTTCTCTTTCAGCAGTCCTTTCAAATGTGGTCAAAAATACCTCTGGATCATCCTCTCCAGTCATTTTTGTCAATAAACGACTCACCCCAAAGGACGCGGTATTAGTGGGACGGCTTTCCTCACTGGTCTGCGGACGTTGCTGCATTACTGCTTCCATTTGTTGTAGTCTCTGCTCTTGCTTCTGTAACAGGTCTATGAAGCGGGCCTCAGATTGCTGCTGGGCTTGTTGATGAGCTTGCTGCTGGGCTGCAAGGCTCCTTTGCAAACCTGCATTTGTCTGCTGTTGATTGGCATTTGCTAGAGCCAGCTGTTTCAGTATCTCCTCCATGCTGGCTTAAAAAAACTGCCACTGGTTCTCCACCAACTGTGAGGGGGTTAACTCGGTAGCGGGTGTGTGTGACCCCCTGGTTGGGCTCCCCACACAAAAACAGGGCCAGCAGACGGAGGTTGTGGTTTTCAAAATCAAAAGGTGCGGTTTATTTCTCTATGTACAGTGACAAAAACACAGCAAAGCCAAAAAGAAACAAACAAAATAAATCCTGGTCAGTTTGACCTCTGACTAAACATGCAGGTTTCCTAAACTAACAACTGGGATCAGCCTAGTGCTGTCCTAGTCCCTAAGTCCCTGGTTTAGTAAAAGTCCAAACAAATAGCCACACAGGCTTTGCCTCACCGCACAGGGGTTCACTCTCCCTAGACAGTCCACACAGGTCTGGTTCCAGGCATGAGCTAACATCTAATGAATCTGGGAGTTTCTTATAGAGGCCTAAATGAGCTGACAAGGTTCAGCTGGTCTCATCAACTCCCTGTCTGCACGACGCCCAGCCCTCTCCCTAGAGGTATGAGTCATCCATGAGCACACTAGCCTTATACAACTCTCCACCTAGTTGTACAAATCGGCGTAAAGCCTGAATCTGGGCGAAATATATCTACCCCCCTGGATGCAACCAGGTGACTTTACCTTCCTGCTGTCACAGTAGGAAAACCTTCAAAATCGGCAGTGTATCAAATACTTGTTCTCCCCACTGTATATATATATATATTGTGAGGGGGTTAGCTCGGCAGCGGGTGTGTGTGACCCCCGGGATGGGCTCCCCACACAAAACAGGCCCAGCAAACGGAGGTTGTGGTTTTCAAAATCAAAAAGGTGCGGTTTATTTTCTATTTACAGTGACAAAACACAGCAAAGCAAAAGAAACATAACCAAAATAAATCCTGGTCAAGTTGACCTCTGACTAAACATACAGGTTTCCTAACTAACAACTGGGATCAGCCTAGTGCTGTCCTAGTCCCTAAGTCCCTGGTTTTAAATGTCCAAGCAAATAGCCACACAGGCTTTGCCTCACCGCACAGGGGTTCACTCTCCCTAGACAGTCCACACAGGTCTGGTTCCAGGCATGAGCTAACACCTAATGAATCTGGGAGTTCTTATAGAGGCCTAAATGAGCTGACAAGCTTCAGCTGGCCTCATCAACTCCCTGTCTGTACGACGCCCCACACTCTCCCTAGAGGTATGAGTCATCCATGAGCCTACTAGCCTCAGCTGGGCTTATACAACTCTCCACCCTAGTTGTATAAGTCAGCATAAAGCCTGAATCTGGGAGAAATATATCTACCCCCCTGGATGCAACCAGGTGACTTTACCTTCCTGCTGTCACAATATATATATATATATATATATATATATATATATATATATATATTGTGAGGGGGTTAGCTTGGCAGCGGGTGTGTGTGACCCCCGGGATGGGCTCCCCAGACAAAAACAGGCCCAGCAAACGGAGGTTGTGGTTTTCAAAATCAAAAAGGTGCGGTTTATTTTCTATTTACAGTGACAAAACACAGCAAAGCAAAAGAAACATAAATAAAATAAATCCTGGTCAACTTGACCTCTGACTAAACATACAGGTTTCCTAACTAACAACTGGGATCAGCCTAGTGCTGTCCTAGTCCCTAAGTCCCTGGTTTTAAATGTCCAAGCAAATAGCCACACAGGCTTTGTCTCACCGCACAGGGGTTCACTCTCCCTAGACAGTCCACACAGGTCTGGTTCCAGGCATGAGCTAACATCTAATGAATCTGGGAGTTTTTTATAGAGGCCTAAATGAGCTGACAAGCTTCAGCTGGCCTCATCAACTCTGTCTGCACGACGCCCCACACTCTCCCTAGAGGTAAGAGTCATCCATGAGCCTACTAGCCTCAGCTGGGCTTATACAACTCTCCACCCTAGTTGTATAAGTCAGCATAAAGCCTGAATCTGGGAGAAATATATCTACCCCCCTGGATGCAACCAGGTGACTTTACCTTCCTGCTGTCACATACCCCCCCCTCTTGTTTTAACCTCGGGGTTGGAACACCAGCAATCAGGCATTCATGTACTCGAGACAAAGCATCCACATTCCCCATTTGAACGCCAGGGCGATGCTTTACTGTGAAGTTGAATTCCTGGAGGGCCAGGAACCACCTATTCACTCTTCTATTTGTTTCCTTGTTTTGAGCCATCCACTTTAACGGAGCGTGATCCGTAACCATGTCAAAGTGCCTACCTAGCAGGTAGTACCGAAGGGAATCTAGAGCCCACTTCACCGCTAAACACTCCTTTTCAACAGTGGCGTAATTTACCTCATGGGACTTCAACTTCCTGCTGAGGTAAATGACTGGGTGCTCTTCCCCGTTCCAGACCTGGGACAATACTGCTCCTAACCCCACATCTGACGCATCACTTTGTACGACAAAGTCTTTAGAGAAGTCGGGTGAGTACAACACTGGCTGGCTACATAAGGCTTGTTTCAAGAATTGGAATGCTGCCTCAGCCTCGGGGGTCCATTTAATCATGACCGACCCTTTCCCCTTCGTCAGGTTGGTTAGGGGCACAGCCTTAGAAGCAAAGTGGGGAATGAATCGCCGATAATACCCAGCGATTCCCAGAAAGGCTCGTACCTGCTTCTTGCTGTTGGGACGTGGCCAACTCTGGATGGCCTCGACTTTGTTGAGTTGGGGTTTTATTACTCCCCTCCCAATGGTGTACCCAAGATATTTGGCCTCCTCCTGCCCAATGGTACACTTCTTGGGGTTAGCCGTAAACCCCGCTTCCCGAACAGAGTCCAGGACTGCTTGCACTTTTGGCAGATGTGAGGCCCAATCTGTGCTATGGACAATTACGTCATCCAGGTAAGCCGCAGCATACTCCCGATGGGGCCTCAGCATCTGGTCCATTTTCCGCTGGAATGTGGCCGGCGCATTCTGTAACCCGAACGGCATTCTTTTATATTGGAACGCCCCGTCTGGGGTTACAAATGCGGTTTTCTCTTTGGCCGACTTGGCCAGGGGGATTTGCCAATACCCTTTTGTGAGGTCAAGAGTCGTCATGTATCGGGCTGTTCCCAGCCGGTCGATCAACTCATCTATACGTGGCATGGGGTAGGTGTCAAATTTTGTAACTTTGTTCAACTGACGAAAATCGTTACAAAATCGCCAGCTCCCATCCGGTTTAGGCACCAACACAATGGGACTAGACCAATCACTTTGGGACTCCTCTATCACCCCTAAGTTCAGCATTTTCTGTACTTCCTCCCGTATTGCCTCCCGTCGGGCCTCTGGGATCCGATAGGGTTTTAACTTCACCCTTTCACCGGGCGGGGTAATGATGTCATGCTCTACCCCAGATGTTTGTCCCGGCAGCTCAGAGAATACCTCCTTGTTGCGAAGCACAAACTCCTTAACCTCCTGTTGTTGGGGTTGTGACAAGGTGGCTGCTATTCCAACCTCAGGAATCACGCAACCAGTTTGAGCTGGTGACCAAGTGTCTGCGACTAGGGACTCTCTATCCCTCCAGGCTTTCAACAGATTAACGTGATAGATCTGTTCGGGCTTTCGCCTTCCTGGTTGTCTGACCTTGTAATTCACTTCGCTCACTTTTTCCATTATCTCATAGGGGCCTTGCCATTTGGCAAGGAATTTACTTTCAACCGTAGGGACAAGTACCAGTATCCTATCCCCCGGGGAAAAGGTACGGGTCTTGGCTCCACGGTTGTACACTCTCTGCTGTGCTAACTGCGCTTGGGCCAAATGTTCCTTCACGATGGGCATTACCTGTGCAATTCGGTCTTGCATCAGGGCGACATGCTCAATCACACTCCTGTGGGGAGAACTCTCACTTTCCCAAGTTTCCTTGGCAATATCCAACAGCCCTCTTGGGTGTCTCCCATACAGTAACTCAAAGGGGGAGAATCCCGTAGAGGATTGGGGCACCTCCCTAATAGCAAACATCAGATAAGGAAGTAGACAGTCCCAATCCTTTCCATCTCTATCCACCACTTTCTTCAACATTTGTTTTAGGGTTTTGTTGAATCTTTCAACCAGCCCATCGGTTTGGGGGTGATACACAGATGTACGTAATTGCGTCACTTTGAACAATTTACACAGCTCCTTCATAACCCGGGACATAAAGGGTGTACCTTGGTCCGTAAGCAGTTCTTTACAAATACCCACCCGGCTAAACACAAGAGATAGCTCTTTGGCTATGGTTTTGGCCGAGGTATTTCGGAGAGGGATCGCTTCTGGATAACGGGTGGCATAGTCCATTATAACTAATATGTACTGGTGCCCCCTAGCGGACTTGATTATAGGCCCTACCAAATCCATGGCGATCCTCTCAAACGGGACCTCAATGATGGGTAGAGGGACCAGCGGGCTACGGAAATGTGGCATCGGGGCCGACCTCTGACACACAGGGCAGGAGGAACAATAATTTTCTATGTCCTTCATCACCCCCGGCCAATAGAATCTCTGTAATACCCTCTCTCGGGTTTTCTCTGTCCCCAGATGACCTCCAAGAATGTGCCCATGGGCCAACTCCAACACCAACTTCCTGTAAGGTTTGGGCACCACAAGCTGCTCAACGGTTTCTTCTGCCCTTTTTGCCACCCGATACAGTAGGTCCTTCTCTACGCTGAAGTATGGGTAAGTGCAGGTATTATCTGGGTTCACTAACTCGCCATCTATTTTCACTACGTTTTCCCGTGCCTTTATTAGGGCGGGGTCTTTCAACTGTTCTGTGGCAAAGTTTTCCCTGTGAACCTCAAGATCAGAAAACTCCACAGACGGTAGGTTTTCGTCTGAGGAGGTGGGCTCCTCTCCAGTTTCTTGAGTCTCCCCTGCCAATACTGATAAGGGAAATTCCGGAGAGTCCTCACCACTCTCAGGGGAGTTCTGGCTATCACATTCCTGGTACATAGGGGCACCAGTGGGGGGCTCAGGATCATCCCACAGTTCCCAGAACTTCGGAAAATCCCTTCCCACAATGGCGTCATGCGGTAACTGAGATACTAAGCCCACTGGATGAGAGAGGGTACCTTTGGGGGTCTCGAAACACACTGTAGTCACTGGATACTCTCGGGTGTCCCCATGCACACAAATAACAGCTACCTTGCTATTCCCAGAGACCTCTGTTTTAACTAACTCAGCCTTTATCAGGGTCACAAGGCTACCTGAATCCAGCAATACCACAACATTTCTACCATTAACACACATTTTGCATAAATGTTTCTCAGTTCCTCGAATGGCAGTGCATGCGACTGTCGCACACAGCGACTGACGTCTGCCCGTCAGAAAGTCACACTGCATGGGTTCCTCCACAACCGGGCAATTGGCTGCAATATGTCCCGCTTGCCGGCAGCGGTAGCAAACGATCCTTCTTGCCGCCTCTTGAGCCGCTGATTTCCCAGGCTGTTCTCGCCAAACTTGGGGTAGAGCTCCCACCCTCTCACTCTCTCCACCCTCACCCCTTGGAATCCTCTTATCCGCCCCTGGGGATGGTCTGGTCTTAGGGTGGAAAGTCCGAGTGTCTCTGGAAGAGGCCGTCAGGTTCTCTGCAGCCAAGTATCTCTCTACCCGATCCACAAGTTTACCGGCCGTTTCTGGGTCTCCATGGCTTACCCACTTTTGGATGGCAGTAGGAAGAGCTCTCAAAAACCGATCCATTACAACACGTTCCACAATCTTTGGTGCGGACAAAGTCTCTGGCTGTAGCCACTTTCTGCTCAGGTGAATGAGATCATACATTTGAGACCTGGGGGGTTTTCCAAGCTGGAAAGTCCAGTTATGCACACGCTGAGCCCGGACAGCCTGGGTGACACCCAGCCTTGCCAAAATTTCAGCTTTTAGCATCACATAGTCTTTTGCTTGGTTAGGCTCTAGGTCATAGTAAGCTTTCTGCGATTCACCAGTTAACAGAGGAGCCACCAGTCCAGCCCACTGCTCCTCAGGCCACTTTTCTCTTTCAGCGGTCCTTTCAAATGTGGTCAAAAATACCTCTGGATCATCCTCTCCAGTCATTTTTGTCAATAAACGACTCACCCCAAAGGACGCGGTATTAGTGGGACGGCTTTCCTCACTGGTCTGCGGACGTTGCTGCATTACTGCTTCCATTTGTTGTAGTCTCTGCTCTTGCTTCTGTAACAGGTCTATGAAGCGGGCCTCAGATTGCTGCTGGGCTTGTTGCTGAGCTTCCAGACTCTGTTGGTGAGCTTGCTGCTGGGCTGCAAGGCTCTGTTGATGAGCTTGCTGCTGGGCTGCAAGGCTCCTTTGCAAACCTGCATTTGTCTGCTGTTGATTGGCATTTGCTAGAGCCAGCTGTTTCAGTATCTCCTCCATGCTGGCTTAAAAAAAAAACTGCCCGCATTCTCCACCAACTGTGAGGGGGTTAGCTTGGCAGCGGGTGTGTGTGACCCCCGGGATGGGCTCCCCAGACAAAAACAGGCCCAGCAAACGGAGGTTGTGGTTTTCAAAATCAAAAAGGTGCGGTTTATTTTCTATTTACAGTGACAAAACACAGCAAAGCAAAAGAAACATAAATAAAATAAATCCTGGTCAACTTGACCTCTGACTAAACATACAGGTTTCCTAACTAACAACTGGGATCAGCCTAGTGCTGTCCTAGTCCCTAAGTCCCTGGTTTTAAATGTCCAAGCAAATAGCCACACAGGCTTTGTCTCACCGCACAGGGGTTCACTCTCCCTAGACAGTCCACACAGGTCTGGTTCCAGGCATGAGCTAACATCTAATGAATCTGGGAGTTTTTTATAGAGGCCTAAATGAGCTGACAAGCTTCAGCTGGCCTCATCAACTCTGTCTGCACGACGCCCCACACTCTCCCTAGAGGTAAGAGTCATCCATGAGCCTACTAGCCTCAGCTGGGCTTATACAACTCTCCACCCTAGTTGTATAAGTCAGCATAAAGCCTGAATCTGGGAGAAATATATCTACCCCCCTGGATGCAACCAGGTGACTTTACCTTCCTGCTGTCACAATATATATATATATATATATATATATATATAGATATATATATATATATATGTATGTATATATATATATATATATATATATATATATATATATATATATATATATATATATAGATGTATATCTATTGTGACAGCAGGAAGGTAAAGTCACCTGGTTGCATCCAGGGGGGTAGATATATTTCGCCCAGATTCAGGCTTTACGCCGACTTATACAACTAGGTGGAGAGTTGTATAAGCCCAGCTGAGGCTAGTGGGCTCATGGATGACTCATACCTCTAGGGAGAGTGTGGGGCGTCGTGCAGACAGGGAGTTGATGAGACCAGCTGAAGCTTGTCAGCTCATTTAGGCCTCTATAAGAACTCCCAGATTCATTAGGTGTTAGCTCATGCCTGGAACCAGACCTGTGTGGACTGTCTAGGGAGAGTGAACCCCTGTGCGGTGAGACAAAGCCTGTGTGGCTATTTGCTTGGACATTTAAAACCAGGGACTTAGGGACTAGGACAGCACTAGGCTGATCCCAGTTGTTAGTTAGGAAACCTGTATGTTTACTCAGAGGTCAAGTTGACCAGGATTTATTTTATGTATGTTTCTTTTGCTTTGCTGTGTTTTGTCACTGTAAATAGAAAATAAACCGCACCTTTTTGATTTTGAAAACCACAACCTCCGTTTGCTGGGCCTGTTTTTGTGTGGGGAGCCCATCCCGGGGGTCACACACACCCGCTGCCGAGCTAACCCCCTCACAGTTGGTGGAGAACCAGTGGCAGTTTTTTTTTAAGCCAGCATGGAGGAGATACTGAAACAGCTGGCTCTAGCAAATGCCAATCAACAGCAGACAAATGCAGGATTGCAAAGGAGCCTTGCAGCCCAGCAGCAAGCTCATCAACAGAGCCTTGCAGCCCAGCAGCAAGCTCACCAACAGAGTCTGGAAGCTCAGCAACAAGCCCAGCAGCAATCTGAGGCCCGCTTCATAGACCTGTTACAGAAGCAAGAGCAGAGACTACAACAAATGGAAGCAGTAATGCAGCAACGTCCGCAGACCAGTGAGGAAAGCCGTCCCACTAATACCGCGTCCTTTGGGGTGAGTCGTTTATTGACAAAAATGACTGGAGAGGATGATCCAGAGGTATTTTTGACCACATTTGAAAGGACCGCTGAAAGAGAAAAGTGGCCTGAGGAGCAGTGGGCTGGACTGGTGGCTCCTCTGTTAACTGGTGAATCGCAGAAAGCTTACTATGACCTAGAGCCTAACCAAGCAAAAGACTATGTGATGCTAAAAGCTGAAATTTTGGCAAGGCTGGGTGTCACCCAGGCTGTCCGGGCTCAGCGTGTGCATAACTGGACTTTCCAGCTTGGAAAACCCCCCAGGTCTCAAATGTATGATCTCATTCACCTGAGCAGAAAGTGGCTACAGCCAGAGACTTTGTCCGCACCAAAGATTGTGGAACGTGTTGTAATGGATCGGTTTTTGAGAGCTCTTCCTACTGCCATCCAAAAGTGGGTAAGCCATGGAGACCCAGAGACAGCCGATGGTCTTGTGGATCGTGTGGAGAAATACTTGGCTACAGAGAACCTGACGGCCTCTTCCAGAGACACTCGGACTTTCCACCCTAAGACCAGACCATCCCCAGGGGCGGATAAGAGGATTCCAAGGGGTGAGGGTGGAGAGAGTGAGAGGGTGGGAGCTCTACCCCAAGTTTGGCGAGAACAGCCTGGGAAATCAGCGGCTCAAGAGGCGGCAAGAAGGATCGTTTGCTACCGCTGCCGGCAAGCGGGACATATTGCAGCCAATTGCCCGGTTGTGGAGGAACCCATGCAGTGTGACTTTCTGACGGGCAGACGTCAGTCGCTGTGTGCGACAGTCGCATGCACTGCCATTCGAGGAACTGAGAAACATTTATGCAAAATGTGTGTTAATGGTAGAAATGTTGTGGTATTGCTGGATTCAGGTAGCCTTGTGACCCTGATAAAGGCTGAGTTAGTTAAAACAGAGGTCTTTGGGAATAGCAAGGTAGCTGTTATTTGTGTGCATGGGGACACCCGAGAGTATCCAGTGACTACAGTGTGTTTCGAGACCCCCAAAGGTACCCTCTCTCATCCAGTGGGCTTAGTATCTCAGTTACCGCATGACGCCATTGTGGGAAGGGATTTTCCGAAGTTCTGGGAACTGTGGGATGATCCTGAGCCCCCCACTGGTGCCCCTATGTACCAGGAATGTGATAGCCAGAACTCCCCTGAGAGTGGTGAGGACTCTCCGGAATTTCCCTTATCAGTATTGGCAGGGGAGACTCAAGAAACTGGAGAGGAGCCCACCTCCTCAGACGAAAACCTACCGTCTGTGGAGTTTTCTGATCTTGAGGTTCACAGGGAAAACTTTGCCACAGAACAGTTGAAAGACCCCGCCCTAATAAAGGCACGGGAAAATGTAGTGAAAATAGATGGCGAGTTAGTGAACCCAGATAATACCTGCACTTACCCATACTTCAGCGTAGAGAAGGACCTACTGTATCGGGTGGCAAAAAGGGCAGAAGAAACCGTTGAGCAGCTTGTGGTGCCCAAACCTTACAGGAAGTTGGTGTTGGAGTTGGCCCATGGGCACATTCTTGGAGGTCATCTGGGGACAGAGAAAACCCGAGAGAGGGTATTACAGAGATTCTATTGGTCGGGGGTGATGAAGGACATAGAAAATTATTGTTCCTCCTGCCCTGTGTGTCAGAGGTCGGCCCCGATGCCACATTTCCGTAGCCCGCTGGTCCCTCTACCCATCATTGAGGTCCCGTTTGAGAGGATCGCCATGGATTTGGTAGGGCCTATAATCAAGTCCGCTAGGGGGCACCAGTACATATTAGTTATAATGGACTATGCCACCCGTTATCCAGAAGCGATCCCTCTCCGAAATACCTCGGCCAAAACCATAGCCAAAGAGCTATCTCTTGTGTTTAGCCGGGTGGGTATTTGTAAAGAACTGCTTACGGACCAAGGTACACCCTTTATGTCCCGGGTTATGAAGGAGCTGTGTAAATTGTTCAAAGTGACGCAATTACGTACATCTGTGTATCACCCCCAAACCGATGGGCTGGTTGAAAGATTCAACAAAACCCTAAAACAAATGTTGAAGAAAGTGGTGGATAGAGATGGAAAGGATTGGGACTGTCTACTTCCTTATCTGATGTTTGCTATTAGGGAGGTGCCCCAATCCTCTACGGGATTCTCCCCCTTTGAGTTACTGTATGGGAGACACCCAAGAGGGCTGTTGGATATTGCCAAGGAAACTTGGGAAAGTGAGAGTTCTCCCCACAGGAGTGTGATTGAGCATGTCGCCCTGATGCAAGACCGAATTGCACAGGTAATGCCCATCGTGAAGGAACATTTGGCCCAAGCGCAGTTAGCACAGCAGAGAGTGTACAACCGTGGAGCCAAGACCAGTACCTTTTCCCCGGGGGATAGGATACTGGTACTTGTCCCTACGGTTGAAAGTAAATTCCTTGCCAAATGGCAAGGCCCCTATGAGATAATGGAAAAAGTGAGTGAAGTGAATTACAAGGTCAGACAACCAGGAAGGCGAAAGCCCGAACAGATCTATCACGTTAATCTGTTGAAAGCCTGGAGGGATAGAGAGTCCCTAGTCGCAGACACTTGGTCACCAGCTCAAACTGGTTGCGTGATTCCTGAGGTTGGAATAGCAGCCACCTTGTCACAACCCCAACAACAGGAGGTTAAGGAGTTTGTGCTTCGCAACAAGGAGGTATTCTCTGAGCTGCCGGGACAAACATATGGGGTAGAGCATGACATCATTACCCCGCCCGGTGAAAGGGTGAAGTTAAAACCCTATCGGATCCCAGAGGCCCGACGGGAGGCAATACGGGAGGAAGTACAGAAAATGCTGAACTTAGGGGTGATAGAGGAGTCCCAAAGTGATTGGTCTAGTCCCATTGTGTTGGTGCCTAAACCGGATGGGAGCTGGCGATTTTGTAACGATTTTCGTCAGTTGAACAAAGTTACAAAATTTGACACCTACCCCATGCCACGTATAGATGAGTTGATCGACCGGCTGGGAACAGCCCGATACATGACGACTCTTGACCTCACAAAAGGGTATTGGCAAATCCCCCTGGCCAAGTCGGCCAAAGAGAAAACCGCATTTGTAACCCCAGACGGGGCGTTCCAATATAAAAGAATGCCGTTCGGGTTACAGAATGCGCCGGCCACATTCCAGCGGAAAATGGACCAGATGCTGAGGCCCCATCGGAAGTATGCTGCGGCTTACCTGGATGACGTAATTGTCCATAGCACAGATTGGGCCTCACATCTGCCAAAAGTGCAAGCAGTCCTGGACTCTGTTCGGGAAGCGGGGTTTACGGCTAACCCCAAGAAGTGTACCATTGGGCAGGAGGAGGCCAAATATCTTGGGTACACCATTGAGAGGGGAGTAATAAAACCCCAACTCAACAAAGTCGAGGCCATCCAGAGTTGGCCACGTCCCAACAGCAAGAAGCAGGTACGAGCCTTTCTGGGAATCGCTGGGTATTATCGGCGATTCATTCCCCACTTTGCTTCTAAGGCTGTGCCCCTAACCAACCTGACGAAGGGGAAAGGGTCGGTCATGATTAAATGGACCCCCGAGGCTGAGGCAGCATTCCAATTCTTGAAACAAGCCTTATGTAGCCAGCCAGTGTTGTACTCACCCGACTTCTCTAAAGACTTTGTCGTACAAAGTGATGCGTCAGATGTGGGGTTAGGAGCAGTATTGTCCCAGGTCTGGAACGGGGAAGAGCACCCAGTCATTTACCTCAGCAGGAAGTTGAAGTCCCATGAGGTAAATTACGCCACCGTTGAAAAGGAGTGTTTAGCGGTGAAGTGGGCTCTAGATTCCCTTCGGTACTACCTGCTAGGTAGGCACTTTGACATGGTTACGGATCACGCTCCGTTAAAGTGGATGGCTCAAAACAAGGAAACAAATAGAAGAGTGAATAGGTGGTTCCTGGCCCTCCAGGAATTCAACTTCACAGTAAAGCATCGCCCTGGCGTTCAAATGGGGAATGTGGATGCTTTGTCTCGAGTACATGAATGCCTGATTGCTGGTGTTCCAACCCCGAGGTTAAAACAAGAGGGGGGGTATGTGACAGCAGGAAGGTAAAGTCACCTGGTTGCATCCAGGGGGGTAGATATATTTCGCCCAGATTCAGGCTTTACGCCGACTTATACAACTAGGTGGAGAGTTGTATAAGCCCAGCTGAGGCTAGTGGGCTCATGGATGACTCATACCTCTAGGGAGAGTGTGGGGCGTCGTGCAGACAGGGAGTTGATGAGACCAGCTGAAGCTTGTCAGCTCATTTAGGCCTCTATAAGAACTCCCAGATTCATTAGGTGTTAGCTCATGCCTGGAACCAGACCTGTGTGGACTGTCTAGGGAGAGTGAACCCCTGTGCGGTGAGACAAAGCCTGTGTGGCTATTTGCTTGGACATTTAAAACCAGGGACTTAGGGACTAGGACAGCACTAGGCTGATCCCAGTTGTTAGTTAGGAAACCTGTATGTTTACTCAGAGGTCAAGTTGACCAGGATTTATTTTATTTATGTTTCTTTTGCTTTGCTGTGTTTTGTCACTGTAAATAGAAAATAAACCGCACCTTTTTGATTTTGAAAACCACAACCTCCGTTTGCTGGGCCTGTTTTTGTGTGGGGAGCCCATCCCGGGGGTCACACACACCCGCTGCCGAGCTAACCCCCTCACACTATATATATATATATATATTAGAGGTCGACCGATATATCGGCTGGCCGATATATCGGCCGATATTTAGGCATTTTTGATAAATCGGCTTTGGCCGATTAATATCAAAACTGGCCGATATTATTCACTGGCTGCACTTCCTCCCCCCTCCTCCTCCCTCCTCCACACTTCTCCACACTCAGCAGCATCAAGCGCCGTGCTGTGTGTGTGTGTGTGAAACTGAAAGTAAGAGGAGAGAGAGAGGATGTGTCAGCTTGATGTCGGGGGTGGGCGGGACCCAGCAGATATTACACCAGCCAATGGGATGGTATCTGGGCGGGCCACTACGTCTAAAGCAGCCCAATCATTGGCTGGTGTAATTTAGCTGCTGGCCCGCCCACCCCCACATCGAGCTCAATTCTAATAGCTCTCTCTCTCTCTCTCTCCTCTGTCAGTTTCACACATTACACTCGGCTTAGTGTGAAACCTGCCAGTGCCCCAAGCCAGTGCCATCTGTCAGTGCCCAAGCCAGTGCCATCTGTCAGTGCCATCTGTCAGTGCCCCCAGCTAGTGCCATCTGTCAGTGCCCCCAGCCAGTGCCATCTGTCAGTGCCCCCAGCCAGTGCCATCTGTCAGTGCCCCCAGCCAGTGCCCCCAGCCAGTGCCATCTGTCAGTGCCCCCAGCTAGTGCCATCTGTCAGTGCCCCCAGCCAGTGCCATCTGTCAGTGCCCCCAGCCAGTGCCATCTGTCAGTGCCCCCAGCCAGTGCCATCTGTCAGTGCCCCCAGCCAGTGCCATCTGTCAGTGCCCCCAGCCAGTGCCATCTGTCAGTGCCCCCAGCCAGTGCCCCAGCCAGTGCCCGCAGTCAGTGCCATCTGTCAGTGCCCCCAGCCAGTGCCATCTGTCAGTGCCCCCAGCCAGTGCCATCTGTCAGTGCCCCCAGCCAGTGCCATCTGTCAGTGCCCCCAGCCAGTGCCATCTGTCAGTGCCCCCAGCCAGTGCCATCTGTCAGTGCCCAAGCCAGTGCCCCAGCCAGTGCCCGCAGTCAGTGCCATCTGTCAGTGCCCCCAGCCAGTGCCATCTGTCAGTGCCCCCAGCCAGTGCCATCTGTCAGTGCCCCCAGCCAGTGCCAATCAGTGCCACCGCCAATCGGTGCCATCTGTTAGTGCCACCAGCCAGTGCCAATCAGTGCCACCCAAATCAGTGCCCCCAGCCAGTGCCATCTGTCAGTGCCCCCAGCCAGTGCCATCTGTCAGTGCCCCCAGCCAGTGCCATCTGTCAGTGCCCCCAGCCAGTGCCATCTGTCAGTGCCCCCAGCCAGTGCCATCTGTCAGTGCCCCCACCCAGTGCCATCTGTCAGTGCCCCCAGCCAGTGCCAATCAGTGCCACCGCCAATCGGTGCCATCTGTTAGTGCCACCAGCCAGTGCCAATCAGTGCCACCCAAATCAGTGCCCCCAGCCAGTGCCATCTGTCAGTGCCCCCAGCCAGTGCCATCTGTCAGTGCCCCCAGCCAGTGCCATCTGTCAGTGCCCAAGCCAGTGCCATCTGTCAGTGCCCAAGCCAGTGCCATCTGTCAGTGCCCCCAGCCAGTGCCATCTGTCAGTGCCCCCAGCCAGTGCCATCTGTCAGTGCCCCCAGCCAGTGCCAATCAGTGCCACCGCCAATCGGTGCCATCTGTTAGTGCCACCAGCCAGTGCCAATCAGTGCCACCCAAATCAGTGCCCCCAGCCAGTGCCATCTGTCAGTGCCCCCAGCCAGTGCCATCTGTCAGTGCCCCCAGCCAGTGCCATCTGTCAGTGCCCAAGCCAGTGCCATCTGTCAGTGCCCAAGCCAGTGCCATCTGTCAGTGCCCAAGCCAGTGCCATCTGTCAGTGCCCCCAGCCAGTGCCATCTGTCAGTGCCACCAGCCAGTGCCAATCAGTGCCACCAGCCAGTGTCAATCAGTGTCACCGCCAATCGGTGCCATCTGTCAGTGCCACCAGCCAGTGTCAATCAGGGCCATCTGTCAGTGCCACCCAAATCAGTGCCACCGCCAATCGGTGCCATCTATCAGTGCCACAGCCAGTGCCATCTGTCAGTGCCCCCAGCCAGTACCAATCAGTGCCACCAGCCAGTGCCAATCGGTGCCATCTGTCAGTGCCACCGCCAATCAGTGCCATCTGTCAGTGCCACCAGCCAGTGCCAATCGGTGCCATCTGTCAGTGCCACCGCCAATCAGTGCCATCTGTCAGTGCCACCAGCCAGTGCCAACCAGTGTCACACGCCAGTGCCACCCAGTTCCAATTGCAAGTGCCACTGCCAATCAGTGCCATCTGTCCCAAACTAGTGCCATCTGTCCGTTCCAAACCAGTGCCCCCTGCTGCCAATCGGTGCCATCTGTCAGTTCCGAACCAGTACCACCTGCCAGTGCCATCTGTCAGTTCCAAACCAGTGCCATCTGTCAGTTCCAAACCAGTGCCACCTGCCAGTGCCAATAGAGCCATCTGTCAGTTCCAAACCAGTACCGCCAGCCAGTGCCACATGCCAGTGCCATCTGTCAGTTCCAAAGCAGTGCCATCTGTCAGTTCCAATAGTGCCACCTGCCAGTGCCATCTGTCAGTTCCAAACCAGTGCCACCTGCCAGTTCCAAACCAGTGCCATCTGTACTGAGGACATCAAGTGTGTGCTAGAGTGACAGGAGTAAGCAGGAAGGAATAGAGTGGGTGAGGGTTTTTTTTTTTGTTTTTTTTTAATCGGCCTAAAATATCGGCCACATAAATCGGCATCATATATCGGCCATCGGCCGCCCCAATTTCAAAATATCGGCATCGGCATCGGCCAGAGAAAAACCCATATCGGTCGACCTCTAATATATATATATATATATATATATATATATATATATATATATATATATCTATATATATCTATATATAGATAGATAGATATATATAACAATACTTTTCTTTGAAACCACAGTTTTGATAGAACTAGTAAATTACAATAATTTGTTATTATGCATTTTATAGACTTGTCTAGTGAATATAATTATTAATAAACTACTGTGACACTATTACCATAATAATTATACATAATTATCCATCTTCTGACTAAATTTTATGAGCTATTTTCAGCATGACTTCAGTGAAGCATTTCTTAAAAGGAGATTTCATATCAGGTAAAGCTAGTAGGCGAGAATTGAAGGAGGTTATGACTGGGGAGGACTGCTGTAAATCTTCACTAGAAAGCTTTGTTTCATTTTGTCAATGGATATGTAATTATTGTTGCAGTTTTATTGAACAATGGAGTGACTTTCTTTCTGTTTATAACATGTTGCACCCATAAATCTTTTAATCAGACAGTTCATGTAGCTTTAAAGAACACTACCACATTTGGAATCTGACAATGTTGCTTTTCTGATTTGCATGTTTTTTTAGTAGCTTACAACTGTCATATACTTCAGAGCAGTCAGATTGTGCCTATATATCTAACAGACCTGTGATGTCTATGGCAATATCCAGGGTCTTAAACATTATGTGACTGTTCGTTTTTAGCCTACAAGGTAGGGCAGCTTAAGGGGAGCCAGCAAAAGTGATCTAATTAAATCTTAAAATATTTGTTTTGCATAAATTATTTTGAACTGACATTGAGACCTTCTAAGTTAATGCAGTATATTGTTGGACCCTGAGCCTAGCACTTGTATGAAGAGTCTAGACAGGGGTGTACATTCCATCTGCTGGGTGTCAGAAAATGTTATAGAAGGGACAGCTTTGTCTCATGTATGGTGGAGCTTCTATTTACCCACTGCTGTGAGAGTTATATAAGTATAGGAAACCTTGACATAGTTCCTTTTATGTATTGATATAGGGCATAAACAACCACTAATTGTGTGATTTTTGAAGGGAACACTGCCCCATAATCTCGGCACCTTCTGCAGCTAAATAATAAAAGTTAGTTTGTGGGAACCAGTGCATTCAAATACCAGCCTTAGAATATTGGAAGTAGGGAGCTTGTGCTAGGGAATGGAGCGCAGGTTGCTCATACATGATATACAACATGATGGTAAGTAGCCCATAATCCTTTTATTAGCACACAGAGTGGATTGGTTAGCCTGGTGCATCAAAATAGCCACCAGCATCAAATATATGGTCTTTGCAGATAAGTACAATTGTCTTTCAATTTGGATTTGAACAAACCAGTTCAATTGTCACTACTTGCAAGTTTCATGGTTAAAAAAATTACCTAATTTACAGAAATTGCAAGCTGCATCAAAGATAATCAATTGGCTATAGATGCATTATATATAAATTGGTCTTGGATGTACATGCTACATTAATGCCACTATCTGGCTCCATTCAAGTGTCAACATATTCAACATATTCAACACTGCTGCTCGATTTGCATAACGAAAGGAGAACAAAGCAAAAAATAATTACAACTTAAACTATAATGAGGCAATCAGTAATAATGAGGTGCCTACTCTGATAAGCTCATAATCTAAAAGAAATAATTAAGTTCACTTGTTTTCAACTGGCCAACAAATTATACTCATGACTTTTTGTGATTAACTGAAATCTAACAATGTTAAAATTCTGTATCCACTGTGTTACAGTCCAAAGATGAATGTTAATTACATTTCAGAGAGAACATATCTTTTTACACACAAAAAAAGACTGACATGTGGCTCAGTTATGAATTGTCTTGCATTGGCTTTTTATATTTTTAAACATAATGATGACCACAGAGAAATAGTTTACTATTCTGAGTTACCGTATATACTCGAGTATAAGCCAACCCGAATATAAGCCGAGGCACCTAATTTTACCACAAAAAACTGGGAAAAGGTATTGACTCGAGTATAAGCCTAGGGTGTCCATCTGCATGCCTCACTGTGCCTCACTTTGCCTCACTGTGTCCATGTGCATGCCTCACTGTGTTCATGCCTTACTGTGCCCATGCCTCACTGTGTCCATGACTAGACTGACGTTTAACATGGGAGTCTATAGAAGGGTTGCCCGGATTTGAAAAATCGGTTCTCCCCGGCCCTAAGTTCCCCAGACAAAGAACTTTGCACACTTGTAGAGATGAAATGGGGCTACATGTGTGCCAAGTTTCGGGTCCAGGGGACCTACTGCCGGCCAGTACCGGGTCCCTAAAGTTACCAGAGAAATTACCATTTAACATGGGAGTCTATGGAAGCGGTGCCCGGCTTTGAAAAATTGGTGCTCCCTGACCTTAGGTCCCCTGGACAACAAACTTTGCACACCTGTAGAGAATGAGTGGGGTTACATGTGTGCCAAGTTTGGGGTTCAGGGAACTTACAGCCGGCCAGTACCGGGTCCCCAAATCCGGGAGATCAGGCGCAAAAAGGCGACTCGAGTATAAGCCGAGGGGGCATTTTCAGCAAAAAAATGTGCTGAAAAACTCGGCTTGTACTCTAGTATATACGGTATGTCTATGCAGTTCTAAGGCAATGACTGTGGTTGCAGCACTCTTGATAAAGAATAAATTAAGATTAAATAAGTATAAATACCCACAATAAATAAATAAACAAATAAATAAATAAGAGCCTCTGTTTAGACCTTTTCTATTGTCAAAAGTATTGGGACACTTGCCTTTACATGCACGTGAACTTTAAAGCGTAAACACTTTTGTTGAGAAAAAAACATTCCCCTCTGGGTGATCTATGTACATTGCAAGGATTATAACAACCTTTATTGCAGATTCCTACCTTTTGTTATTCTGAAGAAATCCCTGTTTGTTCCTCTGTGCTCAGTGGATCTAATGGGGGTGGTTTCATAAATATCAATTAGCTGTGCAGCTGCAGAGCACTAATAAGGAAATCTGCTGGGTCTGCATCCTTTTAAATGTGTTCCTATTGGTATTATCGCACCAAAAATTTACTTTTTCGCCCAGGGGATGCCTGAAATCTGACTTGTATCTTAGGCATACGTCTGGGAAAACCAGTGAGCCAATAAAACAAGCAGGAAATGTTGTTTCTGGGGGGTGGTCAGTACACTTTTTGTGCACAAAACACCTCCAGGTAGCCATATTGCATTGCATTTTCAGAAAATTACAGAGCTGCAGATTGAAAAGAAAAGGCAATTTTTAATAACAATCAATTATAATATGACTTGTGTCGCAATTGTATATACTATATTATTTTTACTTTATTTGCAATTTTTTTCCCCCACAAACGTGAAGTTACCCTTTAATGGCATCCCCTTCTTAGTCTGTAGGGTTAAATGTTGAGTTGGCCCACCCTTTGCAGCTATAACAACTTCAACTCTTCTGGGAAGGCTGTCCACAAGGTTTAGGAATGTGTCAATGGGAATGTTTGACCATTCTTCCAGAAGCGCATTAATGAGGTCAGACACTGATGTTGGGTGAGAAGGCCTGGCTCGCAGTCTCCGCTCTAATTCATCCCAAAGGTGTTCTATCCGGTTGAGGTCAGAACACTGTGCAGGCCAGTCAAGTTCCTCCACCCCAAACACGCTCATCCATGTCTTTATAGAACTTGATTTGCGCACTGGTCCAAATAATTTTGGTAGAGGAGGGATTATGGCGTGGGGTTGTTTTTCAGGGGTTGGGTTTGGCCCCTTAGTTTCAGTGAAGGGAACTTCTAAGGCGTCAGCATATTAATACATTTTGGACAATTTCATGCTCCCAACTTTGTGGGAACAGATTGGGGATGGCCCCTTCCTGTTCCAACATGACTGCACACCAGTGCACAAAGCAAGGTCCATAAAAACATGGGTGAGCGAGTTTTGGCTAGAGGAACTTAACTGGCCTGTACAGTGTCCTGATGTCAACATGATGGAACACATTTGGGATGAATTAGAGCGGAGACTGCGAGCAAAGCTTTCTCGTCCAACATCAGTGCTTGACCTCACATATGCGCTTCTGGAAAAATGGTCAAACATTCCCATAGACACACTCCTAAGCCTTATGGACCACCTTCCCAGAAGAGTTGAAGCTGTTATAGCTGCAAAGGGTGGGCCAACTCAATATGGAACCCTTCAGATTAAGACTGGGATGCAATTAAAGTTCATGTGCGTGTACCAATACTTTTGACAATATACTGTATATATATCTCACATATACAGTAGACTACAAAATTGTTTAAAATTAATTTGGACTTTGCATGCAGATTACATATTTATTATTTTCATGAATAAAAAAGTTTAGATATTTGTTAAACTTTTTAGGTAAATATGGTACTATTTTTAGTAGTTTTTAGGTAAATATTGCACTTAAAGCTGAGTAGATAGGCACTGGATTATCTACTGGTGGCACTGTGGTCCATTGACCTCAATGATACAGTTCTGGTGTCTGCAAGTGGATGTCTGCACCTGGTGCTGGCTACTGGGAGGGTATTAAGCTCTTTTTCAGTTATCTCACAGTGCCTCAGAGTTTTACATGTGCACCTGTCATGAAGGGCATGCCAGTAAGCAAGATGGACCCTCTGGGCAGATTCTTGTGCACAAGTGCAGGCCAGTTCACTGCCCCTCACATGCACTTAGGAAATGTGCACATGCTCATGCACCGACCTGGCTTGTCTTGATCACGCCTTAAACTCTTTGAACTCTGCGTGTACAGACTCTGGCTTATCTCCTGACCTCTGCATCTGCTCTGGCCTGTACCCTGACTACGCTCCTGCTCATGAAACTGTACCAGATCCACTTACCAGTACCTGACCTGGCTTGCCTGACTCTGCTGCTTCTAGGAAATTTGCTACAAGAACCTGCTTACCACCTGTCAGTACCTGCTCTCCTCCTGTCTTTCGCCAATGCCAGCCTACTACCTACATGCCACTACCCTGTGCACCTGCTCTTCTGTGGTGCACAGTTGGCTTTTCACTGCTTGGCCTAGACATCCTGCTTGACTTTGCTGCTAGTAAGACCAACAGGCACTCATGCTACTCTGTGCTCCTCTTGTCTACTCTATCAGGGGCCCCCGAGATGGAGGTATAAGAGAAGTCTTCCACATCATGTCAGAACCTCCACCAGGTACGTGACAGTGCCCTTTTGCCCTGTTTTGCTGCCAGTCATCCTGTTCCTGTCTACTGTGAACCTGGTCCTCATCCTGGCCCCATTCCTGATACTTCCTACCTGATGCTCCTTGCCAGTTCTCCCAATCCTGCTGCCTATACCCGTTTCCTGTGTACCTCATCCCCAGCCTCCTTTTTATGCTACCTGTACCTGCTTCTGAGTACCTGACACCCACTTTGGCTCCATTCCTAACCCATGTTATCTAATGTTCCTTTTACATGCTTTACCTGATTCCTCATGCGGCTTTGTATATAGTGTAGTATAGGTTGCACTTTTCTATAGCTTTGGTAATTTGCCCTTTACCTCTATGACTACGCTCTTGAATGGGGTGAAACAAGTCAGAGGACGTGGCATGTGGAGTTGTCTATGGCTGAGGCCATTTAACTCATGTTAACAACATAGACTGAACTGGGAGAGTGGCAATTTTTCTAAGCATACTACACACTACTTAATAGTGATATATCTAGCCGGAAACGCATACCAGCAGGACAATATATATTTTCCGCTTTTGCTTAGAGCGACACTACAAATATAAGAAAATCACTGTAGTAGTTGGTATTTTCTGAATGGCGAATGATGTCCAGACTTAAAACTGCATGTGGGTGCAAAGTAGCAACACACTACGATACCCAAAACTTTCCATAAGCAATGTTTTACCAAATATTTACAGCTTACCAGTTTAGAGATACCCATAAATAATGGCCCTAGGACTATTTCCCCACACTTTGGCATGCATAGCAATATCTAATTAGGCATGAGATATGGGTTTTAATGAATGCAGATTTGACCCCAATGCAGCCCATTCACCGTTCATGGACCAAGGGATCTATTTGGCTGAAAGTGGCCAGTTTGCCCACCAAAACCTAGGCTGCTGTATGTAAACAGTTCTGAAAACTTAATTGACCAAATATGAAGTTTCCCAGACATATTACCGCTGCTAAAAGACAGAATTCTCCAAATAGCAGACTTGAATCTCGAATGACACCATTGGTCCATGGTGTCATTCAAGATTCAAGTCTGCTATTTGGAGAATTCTGTCATTTAGCAGCGGTAATATGGCTAGGAAACGTCATCATGCAGTGGGGTGTCATGGTGGTAGGGAAACATTGTCATATAGTGGGTCCTTATGATTGATGATAGATTTACATCACTGAACATAGTGATTGACAATGTATTTATATTAGAGGACATTATTAACATTGTTTTGCATTTAAATAACTTTTTCAGGGTGTTGTGTGCTTATTTACATTATATTGCTGCACATGTGCTGCTCTCCCTTTTACTGTTATGTTAAAGGAGAAGTCCAGCCAAAGCTTGTTTGGCTGTACTTCTCACGTGGCTCACAGGAGTGCAGTTCTTTTTGCAATCCTGTTTTCAGCAGAGAGCAGGCTGAAGTTCGCTCTCTGCTGACGTCATGGATGTCAGTCCAGGCAAAGCTTCATCACAACAATAAAGTCTGGATCCGCCATTTGCCTGTACTGACTCCCAGCTCAGCCTTTCAGAGAGCCGATGAGAGCCTAATCCGGCCGCTCCCCACCCCTCCACAGCCCAGCACTCTAATAAGCAAGGAGGGAGCAGAGCAGAGAGCTGTCACTGACAGCCTACAGCTCTCTGCTCACAGAGCTCTGAAAACTGAGCGATCAGCGGTGCTCGGTTCTCAGTGCAGAGGCGCCGAGGGACAGATGCAGCATCGGAGCGATGCTGCATCCACCTAGGTAAATATGAACCTGGAAAAAAAATCCTTTACTTCTCTTTTAAGCATCTGGTTGGAATAATAAAGGGAACCCTGTGTTCATTTTTTTTCTTTTATTTTTACTGTTGAAGAATCACATCATACATTTCTGTAATGACGTGCAACGTTTAGGCATTCCACAATGTCATTATTTAATTTTTTTTTGCTTTTTTTTTCCATTATTTTTTTTATTAAAGAATTACAAACTATTATATAAACACAGCAAGTACAAGGTTTCCACATTTTTAAAACAGGGATATTATCATAAACATGACAACATTTCCAACACTGTCCATCCAAAGGTAATGTCACAATAACCATATAATGCCATGTAGGAAATGAAAAGGAATAAAGAAAACAGAACTAAAGAACTAAAAAGAACAAAAAGAAAGGGAGAAAACTCTTGGTAGCTCATACCAATATCTACCTGTCTATTGCATTATATCACAATATTCCAAAAACATGCGTTGGTTAAGTACAGAACCACCTAGTACAGTTCTAGATCATCCCAGTAGAAGTCTATCCATGTTGAGCTGCGGTGGAGCAAGACATCCAACCAATCCTGCCATGTTTGTAAAAAATTAATTATGGGAAATACAGCGTTGATATTTAAATTTATTTTTATGCATAAAGTTGGATTTTAAAAGCCCCTCCACCTGAGTCTATTTAAATATATCGTGCTCTATTCCCAGATCTAGTGCTATTTTTTACTTTTGTGGCTTCTAATTTTATTTTATTGTTTATAGTTTATACGGGGGCCCAGATATCTCTTTCTTCCCCTAACACCTACTCACCTCATCGTGAAAAAAATAAATAAAAATTTTCCCCATCTAATTGCCTCGTGCTCAATTTAAAAAAAAAATTCTGTATTAAAGTGACATCTAAAAATGTTTTCATTATTTATTTATTAAGGGGCCCGAGTTACCCTTTCTACCCACATTACCCTCCAAACTCTTCATGTGAAAAAAAAAACAAAAAAAAAACCCCGAGGGGGGTGGGACAAAAATGTTCTCACACCTAGGGGGGGGGGGAAAGGGGAAGGCCTACTCCTCCTACCCTGGCTGAATCGTCAAAATTCCTTAAATGCTACCTCGTGACTCATATAACGTGCATATACCAAGGAGTGTTTGAACACTGCCCAACCCCTCCAAATTCTAGTATCGCCATTTTTGGGTTCCTTGTGTAGGTGTATTGCCTCTTCTAAGATTCTTATTTTATCTACTTCCCTCAGCCATTCCTGTATCATTGGTGCTTGTTTTACCCTCCAATGGTTCGGAATCAATATCTTCGCTGTGTTCAGTAGAATTGGAATAATTGCTGCTTTATACTTCTTCCTGGGGAGATTTATTGCATGAAACAGACATTGCCATGGGTTCATGCCAATCTTAACTCCACTGATCTTGTTAATTAAATCTATAATTTCCTCCCAGTATAGCTGGATCTTAGGGCACTGCCACCATATATGGGCATGGGTTCCCACCTCCCCGCATTCCCTCCAGCATAAAGGTGAAACCTGGGGATCCATCTTATGTAATTTTACTGGGACATAGTACCACTTAGTTAGAAGTTTAAAGTTCATCTCTTTTATCCGTGTATCCACAGATGTAGAGTGAACGTAATCTAAGACTTTGCTTTTCATGTTATCTGGCAATGGCTGATTCAGTTCTATTTCCCAACTTTCTGTTAGGCACCCAACTCCTCTCTCAACATATGTCATCAGCAACTTGTATATACTAGAAATTCCATATTTCTCTCTCCCCGCTTGATCAACTAGTTTTTCCCATGGATTCATCCCGTCGACCCCCCGAAGGAGTTTTTGGAGGGAGCCTACAAAGTGTTGTAGCTGTTTATATCTCCACACTTCCCATGGAACAGAACCATATCTTTCCCGCAGATCCGCTAGTGAGCATAAAGCATTCCCCTTCATAACATCCTTTAATCTCAGATAGGGCGCTGAGGTCCATTTTAGGTATAATTTATTATTTTTCCCTGGTGGGAAATAATCATTCCCTGTTAGAGGCATTAACTGTTATGTTGCTCCTGTATATTTTTAATTAATTTATCCCACACTCTCAATGCTTCTAACGTAATCGGAGCCCCTTCAACCATATGGCCTCTGTATTGTCTTGGAATCCAGATAATCTGTCCTAGCGGAGCTTTACATATTTTTTCCTCCAACTCAACCCATTTTTTAATCTGGGGGGCCAGAGCCCAATCCATAACTCTCTGTAGTATTGCTGCTTCGTAATATTTTTCCAGATCTGGGAGGAATACTCCTCCCTTCTCCTTTGATCTAGTCAATATCCGGAAGGCAATACGATTACTCCTATTATTCCAAACAAATTTCTGTATCACTGATCTCAGAGTTTTAAAATAAGCCCCCGGGATATTTATTGGCAGGCTCTGAAAGATGTACAGGGCTTTTGGCAGGATCATCATTTTAATTACGCTTATCCTGCCGAACCATGACAGTCTGTGAGCAGGGTATCCCTTCAGTTCACTTTTAATTTTATTCAAAAGAGGCATATAATTATCTTGGTATAAATCTACAGTTGATTTTGACAGGCACACTCCCAAATATTTCACTCCCTTTTGTTTCCACCTAAAGGGATATATTCTTTGAAGGTCTCTACTCTCACTTGAAGGGACCGAGATGTTTAATATTTCCGTTTTTTCCATATTTACCTTAAAATTGGACACTCCCCCATATTTTCCCAATTCCTCCAGAACTTTTGGGAGGGTTTGCGTAGGATTTGTTATATATACCATAATGTCATCCGCAAAAGCGGATATCTTATGTTCTATACCTTGAATTTCCTGATTAATTCTTATAGATGTTAGGAGGGGTTCTAGTGATAGCACAAAAAGTAAAGGGGACAATGGGCATACCTGGCGTGTGCCATTAAAAAGACAAAAACGTTCCAAGAGGGATCCATTTATTTGAATTTGAGCCGTAGGGATAGAGTACAGAGCCCCTATCCATCTAAGCATGCGGGGTCCTATGCCAAATTTATGTAGTGTCTGTAACATGAAGTCCCAATCCAGCCTATCAAAGGCCTTCTCGGCGTCTATTGATAGGAACAGGGTTGGTCTTCTACCTTTCTTTGCTTCATGTATTAGGAGAATTGTTTTTAAGATGTTATCTCTAGTCTCTCTACCAGGAACAAAACCCGCTTGATCTTTCCCTACAAGTTCTGGCATATACAGCTTTAGTCTCTCAGCAAATATCCTTGCATATATTTTCATATCCTCATTGATCAGGGATATTGGCCTGAAGCTAGAGCACATTGTGGGGTCCTTCCCCTCTTTTGCTAAGAGGGATATATAGGCACCCAGAGCTTCCCCTCGTATCTTATGACCTCCTCCTATGGAGTTCATATATAGATGATAGTGAGGAGACAAAATTCCAATAAACTTTTTAAAGTATAGGGACGTGTATCCATCAGGACCGGGGCTTTTCCCCGCCTTACTGTTTTTAATTGCCTGCTCTATTTCTTCTCTAGAGATCTCACTATCTAGTCTCCTTGAGTCCTCTTCTGCTATTTCCGGTAGTTTTATCTCCTTAAGATATCTTTCTATTTTATCTTTCCTATCCTGTGTGTCCTCCGGATTCTGTAGGTCATTAACTTTATATAGTAATTGATAGTACTCTTTAAAGGTTTTACTGATATCTCTAGTGGAAAATTTCATCTCCCCTGTTCTGTCCTTCATCTTGGCTATATAATTTGGGTACCTTCTGGGTCTAATCTGCCCCGCCAGCAATCTCCCTGATTTATTTCCAAATTCATACTGTTTTGTAGCCATTCTAGTAAGAGTACGTTTTGTCTCTTGCTCCAACAGGTCTCTCAAGGCTTCCCGCTTTCCCATCAGCTCAACCATTACCTCATTATCATTAGCTCTTTTGTGTTTCTGTTCCATCTCCTGAATTTCCTGTAGAAGCAATTGTTTTTGGGCTGTCCAAATTTTTTTCCTCTTCGCCCCCTCTGCTATTAATCTCCCCCTCATAAAGACTTTATGGGTTTCCCACAGGACAGTTGGTGCAATGTTTTCTATATTATTCTCTATAAAGAAGAGATTTAATTCCTTTTCCAAATCTTCTAAGATAGCCTGATCATATAGAAGTGATTCGTCCAACCTCCAGGATCTTTGCCAATTCGGTATATCCTTCAGCTCCAGGCTGACTATAACCGATGCGTGATCGGAGAGGGTGATCGACTTCACTTCTACCTTTATTAAACCTTCCAAGAGCTGATGGTCCAAGAACACGTAATCTATTCTTGAATATGAGGAATGTACCTGGGAATAATATGTATAATCCCTCCCTCTCGGGTATAAAATTCTCCAGGCATCCACTAATTGCTGCTGGTATAATTTTTGTTTAACTGTCCTTAAATTTTTCCCCTCTGACCGATCAAACACAAACACAAAGTTTAGGTCTCCTGCCATAATCACTTTTCCTTCTCTAAAGTTTTCCAATTTTTTCAGTACCTTTTTTAAGAACAGACTGGGATGGACATTAGGGCAGTAAATATTTACTAATGTATACTCTTTATTAAACAAATAACCTTTTAAAAATAAATACCTTCCTTCTGAGTCTGATTCCATTGCTTTCAAGATAAATGGAGTGTGTCTGTCAAAACCCACTGCTACCCCCTTAGATCTCTTGTTTGGGGAATACCCATGAAACCACATTGGGAAACCGCTAGAACTCAGTCCCACCCTAGATGAAGATTTAAAATGGGTCTCTTGCAGAAAGACTACATTTGATGCCCATCCTTTCAATTCTTGCAATATTTGATGGCGTTTACTAGGGCTATTCAAACCTCTAACATTGTAAGTAACTATCTTTAGAGGGGCCATTTCTTAGCAGCATAGGGTTCGCTTGCTGACTGTCTATAGCCAAAGTAGCAAGAGGTAATTCTTTTATTGTTCCAGGATTGACCCATTCTACTAATAAAAAACACACACAAACATAACCACACAACATAACACCCCCTCATGTATATTCCCCCTCATGTATATTCTAGTTTTTCCCCTCCCCCCCTTTTTTTTTATTATCTTTGTTACACAAGGAGATTGGAAGGTAAGGTGGGAAGAAAGAGTTACCCGGGTTCTTTAATAAATAATGAACATTTTTTAGATGTCACTTTAAATATAGAATAAATTTGGAAACGGACCACGGGGCAATTAGACACAACAAAAGGAGCCCTTTAGAAGTCACAAAAATTAAATATAGCACTAGATTTGGGAACAGAGCACGATATGATTCAAATGAGATAGGTGGAGGGGGTTTTGGTATTATTACACTCCCCCCCCCTCTTCCCTCTTTTTTTTTTTCTTCCTCTCTTCTTTCTCCCCCCACGGGGGGTATAGGGGAAGGCCGAGGTAAAAGCAAAAGAAAAATAGGTGAATGCAGGATGGACCCATGGTAATGTTGATGTAGTTGTTGTTTATTTGTTGTTGTTATTTTTAATGTGATGTTGTGTTTTTGTCTGTAAAAATTGTATTATTTATTTTTATTGTACTTATTGGAAATAATATGAAAGCTTTATGTTTGTATAAAAAAATTGAATAAAATAAATTTAAATATAAAATAAAATAAAATAAAATAAAGTTGGATTTAACCTGTTGCATCCAACTTTGTTTTGTGGGTGCGGAAGGAGATAGCCAGTACCTTGTTAGCACTTTTCAAGCAGTGTAGCCTTTGTATCATCACAAGTGTCATTGTGAGAGTCACTTTGTGTCTAGGGCACCCAGAAGACATGTGTTTTGGATCAAAAGGGTTAGTAATCTGAGAAACTAAGGAAACAAGCCTTCTTTCCAATATCTACAGTACTTGGCTTCAGACTCCGCCATATCATATGGATAAAGTCTCTATAATGTTGTTGCATCTCGGGCATATTGGGGTTTCTCTTTGGCCTCATTGCTATAGTTCAGCTGGAATTCTATAAGTTCTGAAAGTATAAAAAGTAAGGAAAAAGCATATAATGAAACTAAAGCTATGGCACTCAATATTGAATCCCAATTATCTCCCTTAATTAGCTGTGTTCTGGACCTTGGGCAGTAAGTTAGTGTATATGCGACTAATCATTCCTTTATTTAGAGTAAACTGGGTAATGTACCTGAGGATGTTGAGCCAAAGTGGTATTTTGAGGTGAGACAGGGCTATTAGGGTCGGATGAGAGCTATTAACTAGCGTGTAGATGCAGTCAGAACTATCCCTTATATGCCATCCCATTATGTGTTGCAACTGGGCTACCAGAAAGTATAGTTTAATGTTCAGAACTGCTAGTCCCCCGTGTTCCTTATCATTTTGCAATATGGACAGTTTGAACATGGCCTGCTGTTTATTTCCATATTAATACCCAAAATTGTGCATCTATATGTGGAAAACATGGTCTAGGGATTTTTTTTGCGTATTTAATGTTTCTTTTTAAGCAGCATAAAAATGCCCCCTCCTCTGTAAACAGTTCTATTTTTTTTGCATTGTTCACATGACAGTGCCCGACTACTTTATACACTTTTTTTAAAACAGATTCATAGATATTAGCCTAAAAAGCCAGAAAATATAAACTACATTTACCTGCCACAGACTTCATTGGAATTCAAGCTATGTTCTATGTTTGAAAACTTCCCGCTGGGTTCAGAAAACCTGTTCATTGTTTACATATGTTTGTATGACCAATTTGTTTGTTATGTTTGTATGTACAGTACATATGTACAAGGGTGTGGGACTTCAAAATGTAATTTTCTTTACTTGATTTTTTTTTTTTACCACTTTTCACCGATCACCAAGATGGGGCATTCACTGTATACCATCCATCAATGTAATAAGAGAATTACTGTACATTGATCATCTATGTATTGGGGGATGGTATGAGTTATTATTGGGGGGGGGGGGAGTTAATTAAAGTGATTGTAAACTATCACCTTGTAAAACAACCCATTCAGATTAAAATAGGAATGAAGGGCAAAACATTTTTGTTTGGAAATAAAAAAATAAATAAATACATTCCCTCTGTTCTCAGATGCATAAGAGCTAGGAGGAGGAGAAGCAGCAGCAGAACACTGCACTTCCCACTGAATAGATGTGCAGTGGGGGCGTGTCAGGACAAGTCTGATCATTGGAGGAGAGTACACTGATTTCCCAGCATAGCTAGAGAACTAACTACAATGTGCTCTCCTGCTTAGTTTTTAATAGAAAAGCAAGGGGACTGGCACCAGGGATTTCACATAAAGAAAGTAATACAAAGAGCACAGGATACTTTCTCATACAAGTACATGGTACAGCAAGCACATATCAAGAATACGAGGTGTTCCGGTAACAAACACTTTAAATAGGGGTATAGTCATCCATTGCTTTTGATTCTTCTCTCCCTCTACTGATATACTGATCTTATGCTGCACCATTCTCCTCTGGACAGCAGGGGGAGAGGTAAAGTCAAGCAAGCCTATTGACTTCTATGCAAAGCGCTGGTAATCCTGGGAGTTTGAGACAGCAGCGACCTAATGGGACACATTGACTCCTTACTAGGGATGAGCCGATAACCCCCCCTGTTCGGTTCACACCAGAACCTGCGAACGGACCGAAAGTTCGTGCAAACTTTAGAACCATATTAAAGTCTATGGGACTCGAACGTTCCAAATCAAAAGTGCTAATTATGAAGGCTAATATGTAAGTTATTGTCCTAAAAAGGGTTTGGGGATCCGGGTCCTGCCCCAGGGTACATGTATCAATGCAAAAAAAGTTTTAAAAACTAACGTTTTTTCGGGAGCAGTGATTTTAACCACTTACCACTCCTGTACATATACGTCGGCAGAATGGCACAGACAGGCATATCAACGTACCTGTACATCCCCTTTAAATGCCTGTCCGTGTGGCCGCCGGCAGCGTGCTCGCTCGCGACCCTGCCACCATCCCTGTGAGTCGAACAGCGGTTCCCGCGGACTCGATCGCCGCGGGAATCCCTGCGATTGTCTCACGGAGGTATAGAGTGGGGAGATGCTTGTGTAAACAAGCATCTCCCCGCTCTGACTAGTGACAATGACACTGATCTCGGCTCCGTGTACTCGGAGCGGAGATCGGTGTCAGTTGACACAGAGCCCATCCCCCCTACAGTAAGAAACACTATGCAGGGAACACTTAACCCCTACAGCGCCACCTAGTGTTTAACCCATTCACTGCCAGTGTCATTTTCACAATAATCAGTGAATTTTTATAGCACTGATCGCTGTGAAAATGACAATGGTCCCAAAAATGTGTCAAAAGTGTCAGATGTGTCCGCCATAATGTCGCAGTCATGAAACAAATCACTGATTGCCGCCATTACTAGTAAAAAAAATAATAAAAATGCCATAAAACCATCCCCTATTTTGTAAACGCTATAACTTTTGCGCAAACCAATCAATAAACGCTGATTGCGATTTTTTTTTACCAAAAATATGTAGAAGAATCCGTATCGGCCTAAACTGAGGAAAAAAAATGTTTTTTTATATATTTTTGGGGATATTTATTATAGCAAAAAGTAAAAAATATTGAATTTTTTTCAAAATTGTCGCTCTATTCTTGTTTATAGCGCAAAAAATAAAAACCGCAGAGTTGATCAAATACCACCAAAAGAAATCTCTTTGTGGGAAAAAAAAATTTGGGAGCCACGTCGCAGGACCGCGCAATTGTCAGTTAAATCGACGCAGTGCCGAATCGCAAAAGTGGCCTGGTACTTTAGCTGCAAAATGGTCCGGGGCTTAGGTGGTTAATGATGCTTAAAGTGAAAAAAAAGTTAAATATCCCTTTAAATATCGTACCTGGGGGGTAGGGATGAGCCGAACACCCCCCCGGTTCGGTTCGCTCCAGAACCTGCGAACGGGCCGAAAGTTTGCGCGAACTTTAGAACCCTATTAAATACAATGGACGCGAACGTTCGAAATCTAAAGTGCTAATTATAACGGCTAATATGCATGTTATTGTCCTAAAAAGGGTTTGGGGTCCCGGGTCCTGCCCCAGGGGACATGTATCAATGCAAAAAGAAGTTTTAAAAACGTCAGTTTTTTCGGGAGCAGTGATTTTAATGATAAATAAATAAGTAATACTGCGCCTATCAACAAGTGCAAAAATGATATAGATATCAAAATTATTAATAAATGTTAATATTCTAATAAGCTGCTAACATAACAATTGACTAATTGTAAAAAGGATATGTGTAAAATATGTGAGCGCTAAATACAATCCTAATTCCTAGGAAAAGTGCCTATATAGACATATCACAACAAATGTATCCACAGTGTTGTTATGTCTGTGAAAATCACAAAAAAATTTATGTATCAATGATACATGATCAATGATAACAACTAATAAATGTGTGTGCACAAATTCTATACAAATAATGCAATCTTATACTTAATCCGTATCAAAGTGACCAAAAACAGAAAACAAAAATTAAGATCGCACTCTCAGAAAATACAGGGTATGTGAACCCCTATATAAGTGAAAAAGCTGTGAGCAATATAAATGGCAACGTTGCTTATCATAAGATGTAAATAGAGGGACAGTCTATAAAGTGCATATCTGACATGAAAACAACAAAAATAAAGTCTATAACTTGTATCCACACCGTCAGGTATGTATCCAGTGTTCCCCAAATAAATGTCAATCACATGGGGGTACTAGGAAACCCTAGATGTGGGTATAATGTCCACTTGGAACTTCCTGGAATGTGTTGTGGATTAATCCTATTCCTGCAGGTGTAGAAACACCAGTAGTGGGAAGGAAGAAAGTACTTCAAAGTTTTCAGCTGATACACGGTGATAACATCATCATCATAAGCATTGAAGAGAATTAAATACTCTTACCGCAAGACTCGGACCCAAGCCACCATACGATGCTGGGTCATGCAGGCTTATGTCCTCACAGGGACTCAGGTTGTGGTGATGTGATGTCGTGTTGTCCTTATTTGATCCACGAATGGAAGTCTACACCGGATCAGATCCTTTAGCTCAAACCACGATCAGATATCCAGGAAAGGAATCAGTTCCAAGAAAAGAAAGAAAAATCCTCCACATGGTGTAAAACCAGATAACTGGGTTTTATTAAAACTAAAAAGGTTCAAATGGCAAAAAACCACTGCACAAAAAAATATTTTTTAAAAATGAATAAAAATAATATACAAAAATCCAAAATTCTGGAAAAGCAAACCAGCGAATATAACAAACAAGCGTGGGCTAGGTGGCTAGCATGTGGTCCCGACGCGTTTCGTCTACTGCAGACATCAACTGGGGTACAAGCTAGTGTGTCACCTCCACGCTTTATATAGAAGGAGGAAAGTTGAAAGTTGAAATTATAATTGAAAAAGCCGCTCCGAACTCACTTCCGGGATCACCGCATCACGTGGGTCACCGTGCGGACGTGTTGACATTTTAATGATGCATAAAGTGATTTTTTTTTTAAATATTGTACCTGGGGGGTGTCTGAAGTATGTGGTATGTGATTTTTAAGTGAAAAAATAGTAGCGCTCTGTTTATGCAAAAACAGTCCTAACAAGTGATATACAAATCAAAAATACTATAATGTGTATATAAATAATATTCCACCAAGTGAAAGTGGACAAATGATAAATATAGCAGTCCTATGTATCCAAAACGTATAATCAAGCAACAAAAGTAATGAAATATATGTGCAGTGAATCATAAAAAAAAGTCCATAAAACAATATTCATGAATAAAAAGTTCATAAAGCAAAGTACAAGTGATAAAGAAATCCACGTGAAATCCAGGTGATGAAAACTCGAGTGCTTCCAACAAATATGCTTAATCTTGAAAATGTAATTATGCTCCTTCACCACACCACAGCACTTGTGTCTGTGAATCCACTCCCAAAGTAAAAAAACTCACCAGATAGATATGCCTCACACTCTCATGTTCGGCATAAAAGCTTGATACCCCACCGGGGTTAATAGACAAATCCACCAGAATTTTTACAAGAGAATCCACTCCACATGTAAAAAATGAATAAGTGCTTCCAATGGTGAAGTAAGTAAAAACAATTTATTTTAAAATTGCACACACATCTTCAACCATCGTACTCACATTGTTCAAAATTCAAACAGGCACTTCAAATAAAAAGCAACAGAAATGAATGAAGGAGGCTTGCAATGGCGTACTAGGAATTGCGGTCACGGCAGACCCAGAATAACCAGCAGATCTCACCCTCCAATTGCTCGCTCTCCTTCCTGGCCAGAGTCGTATCAGCCTCGGTGGTGGTGTCTACGTTCAGAGTTCACAAAAAATTACCGTGCAGGCCACAATCAGACATGTTTCATCGTTAAAGACTTTATCAATGGGTGTCTGAAGTATGCCTGTGAAGTGGCACGTGTTTCCCTGGTTTGGAACTGTCCCTGCACAAAATGACATTTCTAAAGGAAAAAAAGCCATTTAAAATTGCTTGCGGCTTTAATGTAATGTCTGGTCCCGGCAATATGGATGAAAATCATTGATAAAAATGGCATGGGTAGCCCCCCCTGCCCATTACCAGCCCCTTTGGGTCTTATATGGATATTAAGGGGAACCCCGTACCCAAATTAAAAAAAGGAAAGGCGTGGGGCCCCCAGGCCCTATATACTCAGAACAGCAGTATACAGGTGGTGCAAACAAGACAGGGACTGTGTAGGTGTGTTGTGTTAAGTAGAATCTGTTTGTAATTTTGAACTGGTACATTTTTAAAGTGTAGCTCCAGTCAAAAAATCGATTTTTACGCTTTTTGGAAAACATAGGGAAGGGTTATCACCCTGTATAATTTTTTTGCCCGTCCGTCTTTTTTCATCTCACTTCCTGTTGTCTCCTTCCATTTGCAAGTAGGAGACGTTTGTAAGTTGGATGTTTGAAAGTAGGGGCCTGCCCTATATTCTCTGCAGAAATTTGGCCCTAAGGTGTTGGTGTTGCCAGAAGTTAACACTGTAAGCCCTCAAAGTGACTCTTGGTGGGCGCTGGAGCGCCCTGCTGTGAACTATTATATCAAGAATTGTAATTACATGCTATTGTTGAACAGTGGTAGAAAAATTGGGCCTTTGGTGGTGGTGGTGCTGCTGGTGCCACAACACTGTAAGTCCTCACAGTTACTCTCGGTGGGCGCTGGAACAGGCCCTGCTGTGAAATATTATATCAAGAATTGTAATTACATGCACCTGTTAAACAGGGGCTGAAAAATTGGGCCTTAGGCACTGGTGCCACAACACAGCAACCCCTCACAGATACTCTAGTTGGAGCACAGGAATGAGCCCTGCTACAAAGTATTGCATCAAAAATCGTAATTACATGCCCCTGTTAAACAGGGGCTGAAAAATTGGGCCTTAGCCACTGGTGGTGGCACCCAGAGCCAAAAATGTTCTTCCAAGCTATCAGCAGGATCATTGAGGAGGAAGAGGATAGTCAGTCAACATAACAGGACAGTCACTCAGCATCAGCATAGGCAGTCTTGAAGGGATGTGACATTTAAAAAAAAATATTCGGTTACATCAGCTTCAGGTGCTTGATAGCTGGTGGTGATCCAAGACTGATTCATCTTTATGAAGGTCAGTCGATCAACCGAGTCGGTGGACAGGCGCACCCTGTGATTGGTTACAAAGCCTCCAGCAGCACTGAATGTGTGTTTCGAAAGAATGCTGGATGCAGGACAGGCCAGTAGCTCAGCATACTGTGCAAGCTCTGACCAGTGATCCATCCTCAAGACCCAGTAAAACAGAGGATTTTCAGTGGGAAAGGTGTCCAAGTCTGACCTTGCCCCTAGGTATTCCTGGACCATGTAAATCAGACGCTGGCAATGGTTGCTGGAACTGATCATACCTTGGGGCTGCGGACTACCTTCTCCACCGCTCCTTCTGTGACTGACCGAAGCTTGAGCAACTCATTGTCCAGAACCAGGTGTTTGCAACCTTACAGTCTCTGGGAACGCGTTGCACAGACCTTTCTGCAAGGCCTCCCGGAGATGTCTCATCCTCTGCTCCCTCTGCGACGGCAAGATAAGGTCCGCAACCTTACCCTTGTACCATGGATCAAGGAGAGTGTTCAGCCAGTAATGGTCCCTCTCCTTGATCCGAAGAATACGAGGATCCTTCCGCAGGCTTTGCAGGATCGGGGAGGCCATGCAGCGTAGGTTAGCTGAGGCATTCCGTCCGGAGTCTTCTGGGTCACTAAGGACGACATGATCTGCAGCCACCTCCTCCCAGCCACGTACAAGTCCATGTGTTTCTTGGGACTGTAAATCATCCCTTGAAGACTGCTGCTGATGCTGAGTGCTAGGCTCCACCTCCATGCTGACACAATCCTCCTCCTCCTCATCCTGTGTGATAGGCGGGCCAGCAGGAACACTGTCTGGATAAAGGGGGCCTTGAGAGGTAGGGAAGTCCTCCTCTTCCTCCCTCTGTTCTGCCTCAAATGATTGTGATATATGCAACAATACATATAAACAGTGTATACCAATAGTGAAAATTGGATATGAATCCCAAAAATCAATTATATAGAATAGATGTGTAACGTAAACTCAATCCACTGTGCATAAATCAAACTTATCCAAAAAGATTATGCCAGAAAAATAAGTCCAATAGATATTTGCAGAAAAAAACATGATAAATGATATGTGATAATAATATTAGTATAAGTATGAAAAATTATATTGTGAAAAAAAAAAAAAATATATATATATATATATTATATATATATATATAAATATAGTTCATATAAAGTTCATCAAAACCAGCAGGAAATCAAAGGTGACTTGTGAAGACTGCATAGAAATCGGGTGACTGTTGTGCTCCCTCTCTTGGGTCCCCACTCACCAGCTACCACCACCCCTGCAGGGGTAGATGGCATGTAGTACAAGAAACTTGAATCCTGGTGTATCTTCCAGCCCGATTGCCTGCAGCCTTCCCACTGAGATATCCTATGGTATGCCTGGTACCAGGTAATAGCTGAGATGTGGATCCACCGCAATAGAGCCTGGATAGATAAAGGGCAGATAACTGGAGGGGGCCCACCCTCCTTTAAAGGGGCAGGAGCACACTAGGCACCCAGCGCATATTAGCAGAGGTGCCAGTGCGTTGCCTGACCGCAATGACAAAAAATGCCAACATTACAACAAACAAAATGTCACTGCCGTCATCTATGACTGGTCTTCACAGCAAGGAGCACTGGGGGTGGGCTAATCTATCCATCAGCATACATGTGCTTCCACTGAGAAGACTTTAAATTTTAGAGTTAGGTCTGCAGTACACAGGGAGCCTTGACGAGGCCTGCAGCTTACACATGTATTTGCAAATGCGTGCAACTAAACCCCTGTTTTTAAACGCACTATTAGACAGGTGATTTTGGTTGGTTGCTGATTGGTTGGTAAGTTGAGCTTGGGTTCTGTCTGTCTTTCTGTGTCTTTGTACCTATAGTCAGTTGCCATTATCATGACTAAAAAATAGTTTTTCCCTATTTATCTAGAGTGTCACTTGAATTAATCCACATAAGGAGTTACACTGCTGTACAATATAAGCTATTCTTTCAAACCCTAACTATGAGAAAGCATTGCTGAGGAGGACTCTATTGTGGTTATCTGTTGACCTTGAAACATTTTTGCTTCTAATGCTAATGCATGCACTGCAGGCTCCTTACTACCTCTCATTTACAGCAAGTTTAATATAAAAAATTCAGTACTAAGAATTTTTGATCAGCTACTAATAAGATTCAAATCTGCTTTAGAAATTTGGATGTGATTGGTAAGCCAGAAAGAAGAGAGAGAGTAAGTTACAAGTAGCATATGCCTATTACTCTTCTACCGGTTACCTGAGCCTGTTAGATGGTCTGTGAAAATTGGCCTACAGTTAATTACACATAATATTAATAATAATATGTATAATTATAATAATAGTAATAATAATAAAATTTGAATAAACACAAATTTTAATACAGTTCTTGAATTTTTTTGCTGTCATTAGTAACTCAATGATTGTTTTCACATATTGCCTATAATTGCTTTTAAGGAGCTAAGTCTTGAGTAAAATAACCCAAAACAGATCTGATTGGTTCTTTTCGTGCAAACTATATTGTGTGTATATACATTATAGTGTATCTAAACCACAAGGCAAAATAAATATATTTTGCCATGAGCCAGTCCTTGGAACTGGTGGCTACATTGGTTCATTTGTTTCTTTTCTTTTTTCTTTAGTTTTACCTAGTGATCTCATCTAAAGAGCACTAGAGTAAGACACCCATAGATTGTGAGATACACAGTATCTTCACAGGAAGTGTTATTTCTCATGCCGCGTACACACAATCGTGATTCACGGCGGTGAAAACACTGCCGTGAATCACGGCAGGAAAAATGAGGGAATGGCTTGTTCCCCCACACACGGCCGTTTTTCCCGTCATTTTTTCTCTTGACGAGAAAAACGACCGTGTGTAGGCTCCGCGGCAGTGTTTCCCTATGGGAAAACTGCCGCGGAAAAAAATGACAGGAATCACGACGAGAAAAATTAGAGCATGTTCTAATTTTTCTCGTCGTGATTAATGCCATTTTTCCCATCGGGAAAAACGCCAAAAAGCCCACAGACGATCGTTTTTCTCGTCCAAAGGGAAAAATTTCATTTTTCCCGACGGGAAAAATGATCGTGTGTATGCGGCATCAGGCTACAGACAGAGGCCATGCAATATACTTGTGCATTGCATGTTTCAAACAAACAGAAATTTCCCACACAGGAATGTGAAGATTTACTCTACTATTAGCTGTGTACATAGGGAAACAAGTAAAACTGTGTAATCAACACCCATCTTATGTAAGTAAAAAAAAAACTGAAAAGAAAAACAAGGTTTAAATAAGAAGGTTTATAATGCCTTTAAGACTAAAGACCACCCCCCTTTTCCTCTTCTGTATAACATAGAGGAGACACATTCTGTAGTTCACAGAGAAACCATTCACTGGGTGGATTGAGCCTGCAGGTGTGCTACAATATAAATGGCCTCTTTTGGTGGTACACTGAGAAGAGAAGGCAAAAGAAACGCCAGCAGAGGACCCCAGAAGAAGAGGATCGGGGCCGCTGTGTGAAATGCCATTTGACCAGAGCAGGTAAGTATACCATATATATTATTTTAAAAGAAAAAAAAATACTTTATAAACACTTTAAGGTCCTCTATACTAAAGTCATATGCCTTGTTCTGTCCTGCAACATCAACAACAGCAACAAAATACTGTTATTATTTTAAACAAATACACAGACTTGAAATCAAGCTGCATAGTCCTAAAATGCTAAATGCTATTTCACTTTTCGTAATACAAAGCAAATTAGCAAAGCAGATTGGTTTAAACAAGGGATTATATTGTGTAAATTGAATGAGATCTTCAGATAAATGAAATTCTGGAATAAAAACTACCCTGCATGATTTTACATATTCCAATCTGCACTTCTTCTAATGAAAGAAATATTCTCACTTTGAAAGATGCACTTACTGTCACTTTTTCACCCATAATTCTTTTTACTTCAGTGGCTTAGAAAGTTAATAACCAAGACTTAAGAATGTATTTATATTCAACACACTTCCCCTATTCCCATGCCCTGTAGTGATCTACCTTTTGTAATATTACTGAGTCCAAATCAATTGCAGTAATTAACAAGATATTGCAACTAACAGTTGATTACAGCACACAATGCTGCACAAATATGAACAGCAAAAAATACACCAAGATAGCTCTCCTTAATTTGCAGGATGATATCCATTAATTTAGGGTGTATTGGCATTGATTAAATCCATGTAAAGTTTAATTTATACTGGTTAAAATGACAGTTCTTATTGCTGGCTATAGATAATTATTTATCATTATTTCAAATTAAATACTAATGCAAACTAGTTTTGATTAAAAATATTAAATAAGAGTAAATTAGTAATGCATACATATTTGAAGTGAGCATTTAATAATAGATGTTTACTACATGGTATGACCTTTTACTTGTATATAACTATAATTTAGTTTTTTTTAAATGTGCAGAGCTGTAGATTCCTAATTAAATCTGTTTGTAGAGTTTTCATTTGCCCTTGTCATATCTAGGTGAAACTCAAAGTAGATCTATGAGGCCTCATGCACACCGTCAGGTTGAGGCCTAAAATATACTGTTGTGTAAAACCTTAGAATTCCCCCTTCCAGACATCCACAGGTGTTGCATACAATGGCTATATGCGACCTAACTGGGTATACATGGATATTTGTGTACCGTATCAGTGTAAACATATACATGCACATATGATGTATTCCCCAAATGCAGAATTTCCTTGTACGGGGGAATATGTCTTATGCTCATGCATGAAAACTTTGACGTATACCTCAGTACGGTCTCATACAGGGTAATAATTCTATGCCTTGATGTATGCACCACCTATGACTCTCCGGGCAGAGAAAGACACTGGAACTTTATTCTACAGCATACAGTATGTTAGCCTCAAACTGTCTGTGTGTATCCAGGTAGCAAAAAAATCAAGATGTAAGCGATAGAAGAGCAATGTGTTCCATCCTACCTTTCTGCAAGCACTGCAGTCTCCAACAGTAGAGATACGCACAACGTAAACATGTGTTTAGTTTCGGATTCATTTGGTAAGTTATTGTAAGGAAAGGTTCCATCCGCTGGTAATATTTATCATCTGGCGCGCAGTACTGAGGTCCACCAGCAGGTGTCTCCTGGCAGTTTTTAACTGTCAGGGGAACTTGTCTCTGCTGGTGTTATGTCATCCTTACCTGGACCTGTTTCTGAATCTGCTACCTAAGTTCCTGATCCTGTCTCCCTGTCCTGATCCATCCTTCCATCCTCTCCCTGTCCTGTGTTCCTTACCCCATCTTCTGATCTCCCTGTGTATGACCTTGGCCTGTCTAACATTTATGTTTCTGGAATATCCCTTTGTCCATCTGCCTACCTGATGTGTATGACCCTGGCCTGGCTATTGTTTATGATTCTGGCATTTCCCATTTATTGCACATATCTGTCTGTTGTTATTTGTGGGTCTCTGTCTGTTGGTTGGTTTGTTGCACGGTATCATATTGGAGGTGGTTATACTTATATTATTCACTCAACTAAATAAATCTTTATATTTTCACTTTTATGTGTTTGGTGTTCCTCTGTTGCTAGCCAAACAGTTCGGGTAACACCTGGTACATGACAGTTATTCATTTAGTTTCACCATATATGTTATGTTAGCATCTTTAGTTTTTGGAATTTGTTTTGTATATTTGAAAATAATTTTGTATATATTCGTAGTTCAGAAGTTATTTCAGAAGATTGGCTATACAGGTACTCCTCACTTAACGACCAGGTTCCGTTCCAATGACCAGGTCGAAAGTCACCAGTAAAAAATATTTTAAGCATTCTTAACTACTGTACTGGAAAAACAGGTCTAAACACACAACTCCAGCACAAACACGTTGTTTTAATTTGCATAAGTACAGAACACAAACCAAAATACTGTTCTGTACTGTACAATACAATGATGTATAGCACATCGTTGGGGTAGGGAGAGCTGGTCGTGAGTAGGGATGAGCTTTGAGTTCGAGTCGAACCCATGTTCGACACGAACATCGTCTGTTCGGCCGTTTGCCGAATTTAAAAAAATTTGGGCCGTTCGCGCCAAATTCGAGTGGCGCGTCACGTCTCATAATTCACTGCGGCATTGCAGTGCATTGCTGGCTGATGATTGGCCAAGCATGCACTATGACCCGCATGCTTGGCCAATCACAGCGCCGTAAGTACAGAGAGCCGTAATTGGCCAAAGCCAGGGTGGCTTTGGCCAATCATGGCTCAGAGGAGTAGGTACACGCCCCACACTATATAAGGCCGCCGACTTGGCGGCCTTGTGTAGTGTGTTGCGGCGTTGGTTAAAGGAAAGAGACAGAGAGAGACAGTGTAATTTGATTTGAGTTAGATTGAGCAGGCAGGCGAGTCAGTTAGCTGCAGTTACAGTGTGTAGAGGATATATATGCATCCTAGGTGTTGTATATATATTTACACACTGTATTTAGTTTAGCTAGATCCGTTCCTGTTATTCTCTATACTGACAGGCAGGCAGCTGATTGTGCTAGCTGCAGTGTTTAACTTAGTGTACTGTGTCCTTTGCACAGTGTACACCAAAAGCTTACCTGAATACAATTGCTGGTGTTCTAATACAAATACAGACAGGGAGCTGCAGTATTTTGCTTTAGTGTCATTTACACAGTGTGCACCTAAAGCTTACCTCAATACAATTGCTGGTGTTCTGATAAAAAATACAGGCAGGGAGCTGCAGTAAGTTGCTTTAGTGTCCTTTGCACAGTGTGCACCAAAAGCTTACCTCAATACAATTGCTGGTGTTCTGATACAAATACAGACACCAATCTTTGTTTCACTAAAAACCCCAAATTTTCAAAAAACATTTGTCATTGGGACAGAAAGTGAGGTGAAATCTTCTGAAGAGGTTCACAGACAGCAAAACAAATGTTACAGGGGTGATAACCCTTCCCTATGTTTTCCAAAATGCTTAAAAATAGATTTATAGTACACTTTAAAAATGTACCTGTTCCAAATTACAAACAGATTCTACTTAACAACAAACCTACAGTCCCTGTCTTGTTTGCACCGCCTGTATACTGCTGTTCAGAGTATATAGGGCCTGGGGGCCCCACGCCTTTCCTTTTTTTAATTTGGGTGCAGGGTTCCCCTTAATATCCATACAAGACCCAAATGGGCTGGGGGGGTACCCGTGCCGTTTTTCTCAAATATTTTTCATCCATATTGCCGGGACCAGACATTACATTAAAGCCGCAAGCAGTTTTAAATGACTTTTTTTCCTTTAGAAATGTCATTATGTGCAGGGACAGTTCTAAACACAAGAAACACGCGCCACTTCACAGGCATACTGTAGACACCCCCCAGGTACGATATTTAAAAGAATATTTCACTTTTTTTTTTCACTTTAGTCATCATTATAAGCACTGCTCCCGAAAAAACTGACGTTTTTAAAACTATTTTTTGCATTGATACATGTCCCCTGGGGCAGGACCCAGGTCCCCAAACCCTTTTTAGGACAATAACTTACGTATTAGCCTTTATAATTAGCACTTTTGATTTTGAACGTTCGAGTCCCATAGACTTTAACAGGGTTCTAAAATTTGCGCAAACTTTTGGTCCATTCGCAGGTTCTGGTGCGAACCGAACCGGGGGGTGTTTGGCTCATCCCTAGTCATAAGTCCAAGTGGTCGTTAAACAGGTAAGTTGTTAAACGAGGAGTATCTGTATTTGTTTTAACATGTTGATTTGTTAATTCGGAAGATTATTTATGCACTCTGTTTGGGCTGGATGGAGGTAGATCCATCAGAATCCCTGAATCATAACATAATGAATGCAACAAAATTCATTTTGGATTAATTTGTTATGCTATAATTCAGAGATTCTGATGGATCCACTTCTATCCAACCCGACCACAATAAGGGCCCTTTCACACTGATCAGTTTTTGACAATTTTTTCAGTTAAAAAGATGGAAGAAAAATGCATGAAAAATGCATCAATTTAAATCCTATAGAACTCTTCACACTGATCCTTTACATTTCAGTTGCGTTTTTAAAAGTCCTACATGCTGCATTTTTGGTGCTATAGAAAAGCCCACCAAAAACACACCTCTCTATTGAAATGAATGGAAACTGCATCAAAAATTCAGCACACCTGTGGGAAATGCTGTGTCCAGTCACACAGGGGCAAACACAGGTAAAAAAAGCATCAAAAACACAACACACTGCAGCAAAAATGCATATGTGTTTTTGCCGCGTTTTTGCAACTCAGCAGTCTGAAATCAGCCTTAGTAGAAATCATCATCTTATTTCACTTTTATATTTTAGGGCCCTTTCACACTGATCAATTTTTGATCTGTTTTTCAGTTAAAAAAAGTGGAAGAAAAATGCATTCCTTTAAATTCTATGGAACTCTTTACAATGGTGCATTGCATTTAAGCTGCATTTTTAAAAGTCCTGCTTGCTGTATTTTTGGTGCATGTTTGGTGCAATAAGAAAACTGCACCAAAATGCACCTCTTCATTAAAATGAAACTGTGGCAAAAATGCATCAAAAACGCAACACACCTGTGGGAAGTGATTTGTGCAGTTACATATCCAAGGCAAAAATGCATCAAAAATGCAAGGCATTGCAGCAAAAATTCAGCAAAAATGCAGATCGGCATGTGGTTTTGCCAGGCTTTAGCAAGTGGAAAAAACACACACCAACTTCATGCTGCTTGCAGTCCACTGGAGTATACAGAAGACTGGCACAGAGATAATGCAGCACACTAGAAGTTATGTGAAAGGAACCATTCAAACAAGTATGTCCAGTATATGTACACAAAGGGATGATTGATCACTAGGCCAAAAATTTGGATAAAATCATTATATTTAGGTAAGATCAATGAGTACACCTCAAAGGAATTAATAGAAAGCACTGTGTCACGTAAAAAGAAAATTCCTGTTTCCACTAAGGAAACAGGAATAAAAAAACTGCATAATAGGTCCTACAACTGCTAGTGTGATATAGAGCCTGGAATAATCAATGCACATACCCATCTATGCAGTCGTTTTGTGGGCAAAGGACTGTAGGTAAGCCAGGGGAAAGGGAAGATACCACTCAGAAGCTTGTAATGTAGGTGTGACAGGATAATATAGAATAAGATTTGGAAGTCTGAGGCCTCCCCTTTCTTGATTGGGTTAATTACATTAGAGAGAATGTACATATTTTTCTGTTTTTTATAATTATAGCCCTCAATAGCTCAAGCTGTAATCTTTACATAACTCAATGACAAAGAGAAGAGACCCTTCACTGTGAAAACCCTTATTGGATAGCTTAATTTAAGTTTCTCACAGGCAAAGCAGTGCCTCAAACCAGACTTCAACTGCTGTTCAGCCTGTGTAGAAAACCCATAAAGCTCTGGGAATCCTTTTTTATGCATTAGATGTTTATTTATAAAGCAAAAACTGTATACATATGAAAAAAAAAGATATTAAGTAACAGTGCATTTCAAACCTTAGTGAGCAATACTGATGCTTGTAACCTACAGTAGTAAATATTTGAATGTTGAATCCTAGTGTCACTGTCTCACCGTTGCTGTATATAACTCACACTTGGGTGTTCTATGCACATTGAACATGAGTGTACACTTCCCAACCAACGTATGTATATAAACTTTTTTAGGTAGTGGTGATGTTTAGATAATGGCTGCAGCTACAGCCAGCTTCTAGATACCATTCTTTAGCTCCAGCAATGGACATACTTGTAAAAAATTATCAGAGCAGCTAAACAGCCTCCCAATTGTTGTTAGAAGTGGTAGAAAGGGGCCACCCTCCCTCTGTCATCTGCTGCTATTTCTGGGCTCTCTCACCCCATTGGGAAGTCCAGGGCCACTGCCAGGGGTTGTGCCAGCTGACAAAAGAGATGAAGCAGGAACTTACATTCCCGTATTGTCTCTATGGTATATGAAACCAGAAGCAACAAGGGTGTAGTCACTTCCGGTTTTGGTCTTTTGTTTACTGGCCATTACTGACTTGTAAAGCTGATCTCAAGTTTTATCAGCTGCTTTGGTGGGCAAAAGAGAGATCTGGGGTCTAAGAAGAGAGATTATGGCCCATGCTATTACAAGGAATGCTGTTCATCCATTGTGATGGCAATAAAGTTGATTAAAAAAAGAGACAATGTAAAAAAAGATATAAAATAATATATACCGTATATACTCGAGTATAAGCCTACCCGAGTATAAGCCAAGGCACCTAATTTTACCACAAAAAACTGGGAAAACTTATTGACTCAAGTATAAGCCTAGGGTGGGAAATGCAGCAGCTACTGGTACGGTAAATTTCTTTAGTGTTCTAAGCAACCAGCATCCAGTAGGAGAGATGGGGGTCCTGGTGTTTAGTGAGGGGAGATGGGGGTCCTGGTGTTTAGTGAGGGGAGATGGGGGTCCTGGTGTTTAGTGAGGGGAGATGGGGGTCCTGGTGTTTAGTGAGGGGAGATGGGGGTCCTGGTGTTTAGTGAGGGGATATGGGGGTCCTGGTGTTTAGTGAGGGGAGATGGGGGTCCTGGTGTTTAGTGAGGGGAGATGGGGGTCCTGGTGTTTAGTGAGGGGAGATGGGGGTCCTGGTGTTTAGTGAGGGGATATGGGGGTCCTGGTGTTTAGTGAGGGGAGATGGGGGTCCTGGTGTTTTGTGAGGGGAGATGGGGGTCCTGGTGCCTAATGGGGGCAGTTTGGGGGTACTGCCAGTCAGTGGGGGAGGGGGGCACTGGTGCTTCTTACCTGGCTGCTTGATCCATATGGAACCCTGTAGAAGAATCATCCCCTCTGACTTTATCATTCCTTTTAGTATGTCCCCTTTTTCTTGTCTGCTGATTTTGCTCATCTGAAGGGATGCTGGGGATGCCAGTGCAGTGATAGCTCAGACGATCTCACAAAAGAACACTTCCCCTGCTCAGGCTCTGACTGATGACATCATCTTATCTCCCTCACCTCCGTCGGCAAATGCAGTTAGCTCAGGAGCTTAATTGAAAGACTCTTCATCCCCCGAGAACACCCGCACACACCGGAGCGCCCCGGAGACACAAGAGAACAGTAAGTGGGGACACTGACTCGAGTATAAGCCGAGGGGGGCATTTTCAGCCTAAAAAAAAGGGCTGGAAAAACTCAGCTTATACTCGAGTATATACGGTATATTTTTTTTTTTAAAGTGCCCCATCCCCTAGTGATTCTTCGCAAATATGAATGCATATGTAGGTCCTGCACACAAATGTAAACAATGATTGCACACACATGTGAGGTATTGCCGTGAACGTCTGAGTGAGAGCAATAATTATAGCACCAGACCTCCTGTGTCTAAATTGGTAGCCTGTAAAGACTTTTAAATTATCTCCTATAGATAATTTAATGTACCATCATTTATTGTCATTCCATAGGCAAGTCCAATTTTAATGCATGACATGTTAGGTATCTATTTACCCAGCACAATATCATCTTTTATATTTTACAAAAAAAATGGTATTATATTGTGTTTGTGTGCACTAAAATTCATGGAAGTGTATTTTTTCCTCAAAATACATACTTTAAAATGGCTGTGTAAATGTGTGACATAGAAATTTTGGAAAAACACTATTTTATCCTCCAGGGCCTCTGCTTTAAAAAAAAATATGTATAATGTTTGTGTAAAACAGAACCAAAGAAAATTCCCAGCTCAACTCGCCAGCCAGCCTAACAGTTTGCGTAAAAACAGGAGTTTAGTTAGCACACATTTGCAAATACATGTGCAAGCTACATAGAAGAAGCACATGCATTATAATGGATAGGCAGGGCAGGTGAGCCTGGAAGGAGCCCACCCCTGCTAAAAGACACAGGGGCGCACTGGACACCCAGCATATATCACAATGGCAGCAAATGTATCCAGGGTGTCCCCTCACTAGTATTCCAACAGTACAAACAAATATCCATTGCCCCCACCTATAACTGGCCTTTGCAGCAAAGAGCACATGGAAGGGTAATGCATGTAAAACAAAACAAAATAAAATTCCCAGCTCAACTCGCCAGCCAGCCTGCTACTAACCAAATTAACAGTTTGTATTTAAAAGAGGGGTTTAGTTAGCACACATTTGCAAATACGTGTGTAAGCTGCGGAGGCTAGGGCAAAGCACCCTATTATTATGCACATTCCTATACATTTTTGAGAGCCTCCATACTGTAGTAGAAGCACATGCATTATAATGAATAGGCAGGTGAGCCTGAAAGGAGCCCACCCCTCCTTAAAGGTACAGGGGTGCACTGAACACCCAACATATAACACAATAGTGCTCCACAGCTTACGTATTTATTTGCAAATGTGTGCAAACTAAACCCCTGTTTTTAACACAAACTGTTAGACCATTAGATATGATTATTTTTTACTCAATTTGTTATTATTTTGAAAAGCTTCTTATTTAAAAAATTAAATTAAAAATTACTTAAGACTATGCAAATTGTAAAAGAACATATTGAATAATGTTGTTTTAAACTGACATGAAAAAGTCTTAAATGACTTTGATAAATAACAACTTTTCCTAGCTACTCACTTGTAACCTGCATAGATTAAACAGATTGATGTGAAAATGAATTCCTCTGTTAAAGTTTTAATTAATCTATTTTTAACCTCTGTATAGGAGGATAATTAAATTCCTACAACCTTATGCTCTTTTATTACAAACACTACATTTGTTCATGTTCCTGTTAAATCTTAGTTGTAAGATTACAATCAACGGCAGGTATTCTAGCAAATAGAACTTATACAAATAAATGTTTAAATAGGGAATGTGTATTGACCTATCTAGAAACCCAATACCAATATTGGCTGCTAAAAGAAGGGTTTGTTAGGAAATAGTTCTTAAGGTCAATTGCAGTTTCAAAAATAAGGTGGTAAAGTCAATCTGTCCATAACTTTTCAGTTTAGATCTTTAACCAATCTTTAAAAGATCTCACCATCCAGAGGGATGAGGGAGTTTATTATATCCATATTTTTATCACTTGTACCAGACTTAAAGTTGTCAATAATAATACCTAGCAGGGGTGTAACTACCGTTCAAGGGGCGCCATTAAAAACATTTTGATGGGCCCCTGTATTGACCTCTCTGTGGCACCTGACAGCATCAACTATGACAATATAGTCAATAATCTTAACATTAGGTATGTAAAAACCAAGGACAGACAGCAGGAGAATATTGAACATAGTCACTACACTATTAGGGACCATGTCTGTGGATATAAGTTGTCAGGGAAGAGTGAGGCAGCAGTGCAGGAAATTATTTTAAACCTTACATTTCCAGCCAATCATTCTGTCCTCAGTAGCTCCCAAATATTTTTCAGCTGTTCAGATCTTGGGGCCTTAGTATAAATTCTAAACCCTCCCATAACCACACCAATCTAGGAAAGAGGTGATTCAGTAGTCAAAAAATCACGAGTTATAGTAGCAATGATAATAACATCAGGATATTTTTATGCTGAAATAATTTTTTGACTCTAGCACACAGTTGCTCTATATCCCTAATAAAAACGTATTTAAATACTGGCCTATTCTGCAGAACTACAAACCTGGGCTGTCCTGTTAGGTTTTAGCTGAGGAAACATTGTGGGATTTTTTTAATTTCTGAGGAACACTGTTTTAGGTATGCCGTGTAGGGGCTGTAACGGAAAAAAAAAATAGGGTAAGAAATCTACACTGCCAAGGCAGCTAAATAAATGCTCCTCACTACTGAAATGGCAAAGGAAATCTGTGATAAGATTCCTGGTGAGCTTTCTTGTGTGTCTGATATCACCCATTCTAGACTGCAAAATGCAGTTTAAAGCGGAGGTCTGCCTAAAAAAAATATTAAAAGCCAGCAGGTACAAATACTGCAGCTGCTGACTTTTAATATATGGACACTTACCTGTCGAGGGCGGCCGCGATGTCGGCAATCAATGCCAATCAGTCGCTTGGCTCTCGGCGGCTACCGCCGCCATCCTCGGTGAGGGAATCAGGAAATTAAGCCTTGTATTACACAGGTATCTGATCCCTCCTCCCCCCCTGAAAGGTGCCAAATGTGACACCGGAAGGGGGGAGGATTCCAAAAAGTGGAAGTTCCTTTTTTGGGTGGAACTCCACTTTAAAGTGGTGTTCCGGGGAAAAAAAATTAAAAGCCAGCAGCTACACATACTGCAACTGCTGGCTTTTAATAAATGGAGACTTACCTGTCCTGCAGTCCCTCGATGTCGGCACCGCAGCTGATGTTTCCCATCAGCTGTCGGGTGCTGCCGTCGCCATTGCGGGTAAGGGAACCCAGCAGTGTAGCCTTTCGGCTTCACGCTGGGAAGCCTACTGCGCATGCGCGAGGCCCCGCTCCTCTCTCCTATTAGCCCGGCAGCCAGGGGAGGAGGAGGAGGGAGCCCCGCGGTGACGTCACGGCCGTGGCCGGACCCCCGGAAGTGGGAAAGGATACCTGTCTTTGACAGGTATTCTGTCCCCCCTCCCCCCCGAAAGGTGCCAATTGTGGCACCGGAGGGGGGAGGAATCCGATGAGCGGAAGTTCCACTTTAGGGTTGAGCTCCGCTTTAATTTGCCTCAATGGTCTCTCTAATCCAACCCTCCTCCCACGTCAAGACAACATAGGCTTATACAGTAGCTAAATCATTGATATCTAGTAAGCTGTCACAGATGCAGAAGTGAAATGAAGCTCAGTGGAATCTAACCATCTCTTAGAAGTGAAATGGGATCTCTACATCATGTTCTTATAACCACAGAGGCCTTTTGATGATCATGCTTATAGTTAGAAAATTGTTTTGGTGTTTCTGTAGCACAGTGGTTCTCAACCTAATAGTGCCGTGACCCCTTGATAAAATTTCCCAAGTTGTGGGGAACCCTAACAGTAAAATGATTTTTGTAGCGTGGGTTGTCAGCACCCAAGGCAAGTAATTTGTGCCCCTAATCCACGGACATTTAGTGCTCCCTGAGTCATATTCCTCACCAGTCAGCTGGCCTCTAGTCTCTGCCCCCCAGCCATGTCGTGAACTGAGTGGGCGGCTGTGAAGAGGCTAAGTGGGTGGCCACAAAAAGGCTGGGAGAGCGGTGCGGGCTTCAGGAACAGCCCAGAATTCGGTGAACCCTGGCAAATCGTCATTTGACCCCCAGGTTGAGAACCACTGCTGTAGCACCTGACATCTACGTTGATCAAAAAAATTATTTTGTGTCATATTATTTTGCTCCCCCCAAATACAGTAAATCTATTACTTGTAAAATGTACAATATCTCACAAAAGTGAGTACACTCATATTTTTGCAAATATTTTATTATATCTTTTCATGTGACAACACTGAAGAAATTACACTTTGCTACAATGTAAAGTAGTGTACAGCTTGTATAACAGTGTAAATTTGTTGTGCTCTCAAAATAACTCAGCACAGAGCCATTAATGTCTAAACTGCTGGCAACAAAAGTGAGTACACTCCTAAGTGAAAATGTCTAAATTGGGCCCAATTAGCCCTTTCCCTCCCCGGTGTCATGTGACTCGTTAGTGTTACAAGGTCTCAGGTCTGAATGGGGAGCATGTGTGTTAAATTTGGTGTTATCGCTCTCACTCTCTCATACTGGTCACTGGAAGTTCAACATGGCACCTCAAGAACTCTCTGAGGATCTGAATAGGCCTAGGCTATAAGAAGATTGCCAAGACCCTGAAACTGAGTTGCAACACGTGGCCAAGACCATAACAGGACAGGTTTCACTCAGAACAGGGCTTGCCATGGTCGACCAAGGAAGTTGAGTGCACCTGCTCAGCATCATATCCAGAGGTTGTTTTGGGAAATAGACGTATGAGTGCTAAATTAAAAGTACAGTAAAACCTTTGTTTGAGAGTAACTTGGTTTGAGAGCGTTTTGCAAGACAAGCAACATTTTTTAATACATTTTGACTTGATATACAAGCGATGTCTTGATATACAAGTAGTGTCATGTCACAAATGAGTATAATAGAGAAGAGAGGCACCTCTAAGTGTAGCAATATGGTTACATTTAATGAAGGTACAACATTTAGCAACATATTGATACACTGGAGCCCCGTACACACGATCAGTTTGACTGATGAAAACCGTCCGATGGATGGTTTTCATCAGACCAACCGATCGTCTATGGTACCCATCGGTCTTTTTTCCATCGGTTGTAAAAAATAGAACTTGTTTTAAAATTTTCCGATGGATAAAAAACCGATGGGAATTTCCGATCGTCTATGGGCAAGTCCATCGGTTAAAAAACCCACGCATGCTCAGAATCAAGTCGACGCATGCTCAGAAGCATTAAACGTAATTTTTCTCGGCTCATCAGAGTGTTTTACGTCACCGCGTTTGGAACGGTCGGTTTTTTGACTGATGGTGTGTGGCCAAGACTGATGAAAAACAGTTTCATCGGATTTCCGATGGACAAATCCATCGGACGAAAATCCATAGGTTATCCGATCGTGTGTACGGGGCTTTAGAGGCGCCTCTCTTCTCTTTTATACTCTGTAGCTCCTGCTGGATTTTGCTTCTAATCCCCTTGTGGAGGCTTCCATTTGTGGATGGATATTTTATGGTTACACAACCTCACATTGCTATAATCTTATTATATGGACTATAAACTGAAGGACCTATAAATAAATGATTGCGGCTCCTCCCCGCATCTTATAACCCCCTAGGAGAAACGCTCTCCCGGGGGGTTACCTTGTGGGCACACTCCCGAGTCCAGCATGCGGCGTCCATAGACGCCAAATGTAGGACTCACCCCCACCCCCCGGTGCCCGTGTCATTGGATTTGAATGACAGCAGTGGGAGCAAATGGCTGCGCTGCTATCAATCTATCCAATCAAGAGCCAAGAACCCCGGGCAGAGGAAGAGCGTGTCTCCGCATTGGGAAATTCCAGGGCTCAGGTGAATAAAACGGGGGGCTAGAGGGCTGGTCACTGGAAAACATGTTTTCACCTTAATGCATAGGATGCATTAAGGTGAAAAAACAAACAACCCCTTTAAGTTCTGCTTGTAATTTATGTATGTAGAGAGTATTGCAGGCTATTCTAGGGCATTCATGTGCCCAAATAAAGGAGAGAATTCAACAATGGAGCAAGCATAAGTATGGGGGGGTGGGACTCATATGGATATGATATGCAAGTGAAAAGACAAATTATAAGCACTGTCTATGCAGGGAAGGGAATTCCAGGTTTGCAAGAGGACTAATAGGGTGTGAAGCAAAGAGTAGAAGTTTGAGACAAACAAGGTGGAGTAATATGGAGTAAGCTTTACCATCAGATAATCCATTGTCAAGGATGTCCCGGGGAAAGGGAAATATGTGCAAATATGGGATACTTTGGTAGGAGAGAGGGTAATGAATAAAAATAAAATACTGGAATCCAACCTAGGATATTATAGCATATTGTCTGAATCACTGATTCGTCTTGTAGATGGGATACCTCCCAAATGACAATGGAAACTGGTAAGAAAGGGGGGGGGGATTTGAGACAAGGAGTCTCAAACTATAGTCTAAGGGAGAATCAACCACAGTGTAATTCAGAAATATGAATGAACTTTATTGATGAATGCACACAAAATAAATAAATAAGTCCCTCTGGGGCAGTACTAAGACCCCCCAGATGAGAAACGTTCCTCCAGAGTATCAATATCTATAAAAACACTGCATACAATAGAAAAACAACGTTGTTATGTTTAAAAAGTGGACATGAGATAAGTACCCCGCTATAACCAACTGAAACATAGCATTGAAACATAGAATTGACCCCTCTTGGTCTGAAAGAATCAAACATCCAGTATATGGAGGTAATGGCAATTCTGTAAAATGGATGCTGTTTAGCTGAAAAATTATCACAAGTATCTCCTGTCCATAAAGGACTGTGGGCTGAAGTGTCTCCAAAGTGGATGTGTACAGCTAAAGAGCAGCTGCCTGTGATGGTAAATAACCACTAAGTGAAATGCGCAGAGGAAGGATATACAATAGTCTATGATGAAATATATCCTTAATATTCACAGCTGATGCCTGATGGCCCTAAATAGTGGTATGGCACCATGGGATGGAAAACATAGCAAAGAGTGGATATAGATCAAACTGCCAGTCTTTAAATACATCCTGCATGTGAAGGGCTGAAAAAAGTCCATCCGTGATGGCCGCACAGTGCCACTAAAAGAAGGGGAAAGGGACCCAGTGCATTCCAATGATTCAACAGAGCATCGAACACCTGACATTGGACATGTAGATGCAAAGGTATGGCACTTTGGATGGCTGATTAAATCACAGTCAGCTGTCATGCGTTCAGTGCAGGTTCAGCTTTAGCCAGGCAGACAGTCTCAGTATTAGGGATGAGCCGAACACCCTCGGGTTCGGTTCGCACCAGAACCCGCGAACGGACCGAAAGTTTGCACGAACGTTAGAACCCTATTAAATACAATGGATGCGAACGTTCGAAATCTAAAGTGCTAATTATAACGACTAATATGCATGTTATTGTCCTAAAAAGGGTTTGGGAACCGGGTTCTGCACCAGGGGACATGTATCAATGCAAAAAGAAGTTTTAAAAACGGCCGTTTTTTGGGAGCAGTCATTTTAATGATGCATAAAGTGAAAAAAAAAAAGAGTCAAATATTCCTTTAAATATCATACCTGGGGGGTGTCTAAAGTATGCCTGTGAAGTGGCACATGTTTCCCGTGTTTAGAACTGTCCCTGCACAAAATTACATTTCTAAAGGGAAAAAAAGCCATTTAAAACTGCTTGCGGCTTTAATGTAATGTCTGGTCCCGGTAATATGGATGAAAATCTTTGAGAAAAATGGCATAGCTACCCCATCACCCCACCCCCCCCCCCCCACCCCAGCCCATTACCAGCCCCTTTGGGTCTTGTATGGATATTAAGGGGAACCCCGCACACAAAATAAAAAAGGCCCTATATACTCTGAACAGCAGTATACAGGCGGTGCAAACAAGACAGGAACTGTAGGTTTGTTCTTAAGTAGAATCTGTTTGTAATTTGGAACAGGTACATTGTTTAAGTGTATCTCCAGCCAAAAAATATATTTTTAAGCTTTTTGGAAAACATAGGGAAGGGTTATCACCCCTGTAACATTTGTTTTGCTGTCTGTGCCCCTGTTCAGAACATTTCACCTCACTTTCCATCCCAATGACAACTGTTTTTGAAAAGTGGGGTTTTTATTGAAACAAGGATTGGTGATAAAGCATCAGTAGAGAGGAGACACCTTTTTCCCATATTAATTCTTACAGGAGAGAATTTCCCTTCCTAGGGGTAGATTTCCTCTCACTTCCTGTTGTCTCCTTCCGTTTGCAAGTAGGAGTCGTTTGTAAGTTGGATGTTTGAAAGTATGGGCCTGCTGTATATACTCTGCAGAAATTTGCCCCTTAGGTGTCGGTGTTGCCACAACACTGTAAGCACTCACAGTTACTCTTGGTGGGCGCTGGAACGCCCTGCTGTGAACTATTATATCAGGAATTATATTTACATGCCATTGTTGAACAGTGGTAGGAAAAATTAGGCCTTTGGTGGTGGTGCTGGTGCCACAACACTGTAAGCCCTCACAGTTACTCTTGGTGGGCGCATGAATGGGCCCTGCTGTGAATTATTAGATCAAGAATTGTAATTGCATGCCCCTGTTGAACAGGGGCTGAAAAATTGGGCCTGTGGTGGTGGTGTTGCCACAACACTTTAAGCCCTCACAGTTACTCTTGGTGAGCGCAGGAATGGGCCCTGCTGTGAATTATTAGATCAATAATTGTAATTACATGCCCCTGCAGATGCCTGTTAGTGTAGCACAAAAGAAAAAAACCACGAGCAATAAGGGGTAGCTTCAGGTGTATATTTTTCAGGAATCACACTACGCCTGCTTTAAGTGCTGCAGATGCCTGTTAGTGTAACACAAAAAAAAAAAAAAAACTACGAGCAATAAGGGCTAGCTTCAGGTGTATATTTTGCAGGAATCACACTACGCCTGCTTTAAGTGCTGCAGATGCCTGTTAGGGCTCTTTCACACGGAGGGTCCGTTCAGGTCCGCCTGTCAGTTTTTTAGGCGGACCTGAACGGATGCTACATGTCCTCCTATGGAGCCACGGATGTCAGCGGTGACATGTCCGCTGACATCCGACCCGCTCCGATCCGCAAAAGTGTGACGGAGGAAAACCCTATTTTTCCTTCCGTCTGCGGATCGGATGACAACAGACTCTACGGTCCGTCCTCATCCGATCCCCCCATAGGGGAGAGCGTCGCTCTGACAGGGCGGTCCCTGCACAGTGTGCGGGAACCGCCCAGTCATCCGCCGGCTCAGCGGGGATCAACGGAGCGATCCCCGCTGAGCAAGCGGAGCTTCACGGGGCGGATCATTACTGATCCGTCCTGTGTGAAAGAGCCCTTAGTGTAACGCAAAAGAAAAAAAAAAAACGAGCAATAAGGGCTAGCTTCAGGTGTATATTTTGCAGGAATCACACTACGCCTGCTTTAAGTGCTGCAGATGCCTGCCTGTGTTACACAACAGGAAATCACAGCAATAAGGGCTAGCTTCAGGTGTATACTGTGCAGGAGGCTTAGCAAAAATATCACTGACACTGTCCCTACCTATCCTTCTCTCTCCCTGCACACAATATCACTGACACTGTCCCTACCTATCCTTCTCTCTCCCTACACACAATATCACTAACACTGTCCCTGCCTATGTACGTCTTTCCCTGCACGCCAACACACTACACAAGGCCGCCGCGATGGCAGCCTTTTATAGTGTGGGGGCGTGTACTAAACCCCCCTGAGCTATAATTGGCCACAGGCATCCTGCCTGTGGGCAATTATGGCTCTCCTTGCTGCCGGCGCTGTGATTGGCCAAGCATGCGGGGTCACAGTGCATGCTTGGCCAATCACAGCGCCGGGATTTTTGGCCATTCGCGTCACTCGAATTTGGCGCAAACGACCCAAAACGTTCGATCTTCGTCGAACGATCTAACACACAATGTTCGAGTCGAACGTATGTTCGACTCCAACGCGGAGCTCATCCCTACTCAGTATGAATGCATATTCAAATTCAAGGGGAACACAGTCATATATAACAAGTCCATGAGGGATTCTTACCCTTGCTGAGAGTTATCAGTTTGAGTCTGTGATCATTCCCTGAGTCCAGCGTATGCAAAGCATGTCAGCGAAACTGTAGTTACCGGGACGCTCAGAAGTCTTAGCAGGCGTAGCCGGTAACTGAAAGAATGTACTGAGACCTTGGAGTGTCTGCGTTGGTCTGCGTTGGTCTGCGTTGGTCTGCGTTGGTCTGCGTTGGTTCAAAGTTCAAGGAATATTCCTACGGTGGCCTGTAGATGGCGCGTGGAATAAGCTGCACCGCAAAGTTAGCTCTGGAGATTCCGGGCTTACAGGATCACGCTGCTGACACAGACAGGGTATCAGTCGGTAAAGCGGGGGCCATCTGACATCCACTGAATCGTTACATTGACACGTTCCGTGATATTAGACAATCACTTCATCTGGATGTAGTGCATGGGTCATTATGGTCTTTAAATAAGGCATCATGGCCAATCAAAAAAAGGCCCATCCACACATAAATTATATACTGCCATCTAGTGGTAACAACTGAGACTGCAGAGTGTGAATAGACAGAGATATATATATATATATATATATATATATGTGTGTGTAGCGGGGTCCTCAAATTGATGGGATACACCTGGGGAATAGTGTGACCCAGGTGTATAATTGTGTTAGGGTTCAGACCCCTTTTTGTTTCGTGGAGGATTGGAGGATGTAGTATTCTCCTTTGCCTGTGGGTGGCGGGGTACCCACAGGCTTCAGGTAGAATCATCTCCTGCAGTGCTCCCTGTTTTGTCCCTTCCCGGAGATGGTATGGCTGGGGCGGGGAACCCGCCGGGCCGTTGATGGGAGGAGATAAAAGGGGGAGACGCCCTTACCACGAGGTCTTGCGGAGAAGGAGGTCCTCGGAGGAGGAGGGTTGCGGTCCGCACCCAGGGCCCTTAGGCCTGGGTGCTGGAGATCCAGGAGTCTGGTCCAGGTGCCCATGGCCTGGTCCGGAGTCATGTTGGCGTCCATCCCAGGCACCTTTAGCCTGGGGTGAGGTACTATCGAGGAGGCCTGGGGCCCAGTACCTTCGACTGGGTTCCGCTAGGGTGGACTGTCCGAGGGTCCCTGAGAGGAGGGACTCGTATCTGAGGTGAGGAGACCAGAGAGGTTACCCACTGGAGACCCGGAGCAGCACCAACCCGGTGACAGTGGGCCTCTGGGAACTCTCTTGGGGGGACACATCCCCCTGATAGGGGCCACAGCGTATCGAAGAGGGCTCCATTGCTGTTCATAGGGGTTGCTGGAAGAGACCCCATCTTTCCTGTTCTGTAACAGCCGGATTGGCTTAGGCGCCGCTGGTCATAGTACAGTGGCATAGAACTTAAACTTTAGGAAGTGCCTCGATCTGCTCGCCCCACCGTTGGCAAGGTTATAGGTCCCAACCAGTTTGCTGCAAAAGAACTGTTTATTGTGCTTTGCTTATTGGAGTGTCAAATAAACAAGTGTTGGACCTTTCTCCGGTGTGTGAACTCCAGTTACTGGAAGCAAAGGGGAGGCTGGTGAGCTTGCAATTACAGACTCAGTGCATTCACAGAACACACCGGCCCGAGGAAACATCAGTAAGTGGCCTTCACCTCCCTACTACAATGGGGAGGACATGGGCCGTGGCGCATCTCACTCTCACAACCCAGGAACCCCTAGACATGAGTTGGTGTGTAACCGATAAAGATGGAGAGAGAGTGAGGCCGCTACATATATATATATATCTGTTGAAAGAACGGACAGCAGTTTTTAATGTAAGAGATCTCTGCAAATTGCATATATATTTAGTTACATCGCCGTCCGATCATAAAGCAGACATTTGAACATAAAAGGCTGGCATTTTATTTAAAGGTATAGAGGTGATTGGTCATGATTGCCGACAACAAACTCTCTGAGAGTTGCTGGGCTATCCATGTACTCCCTTATGCATATTGCATGTAGCATATATGGACATAGAACAAAAAAAAGGGGGGTTACATAGTATGTCATGTCACCACATCATATAGGGTATTGCATAGAAATCCTATGTATAGCAGCAAATAATTTGAAAAGTGGAAGCACAGAGAGAACTGAGAAGGAAAGAAAGGGAAGGGTGATTGTTTATGGCTCCAGAAAAACCTTTATGCCGCGTACACACGACCGGTTTTTAATGTCATTGAAAAAAAACATAGTTTTTCTCGACGTGATTCTTCTCAAGCCTGCCTTGCCTACACACTATCGTGAAAAAAAATGCTCGAGCAAAGCGCGGTGACGTACAACACGTACAACGGCACTATAAAGGGGAAGTTCCATTCTGATGGCGCCACCCTTTTGGCTGCTTTTGCTGATTTTGTGTTACCGCATGTTAGTAAAAGTTTGGGAAGAGACGATTCACGCTTTTCAGTCTTCGTGCTTTAAAGATCGTTTTCTGGTGTTCAGTTTGTGCTTGTGGGTTCGTATCTGTCTATCGGTGCTTGTAGTCAGTTCGTATCTGTTTTTGCAGTGCGTTCTTGTCCGCTCTGTACTGTTTTTCAGGTCGTTCTTCAAAGGACTTGCTGTTCTTCAGTGCGTTCTTTTAGTTCGTTCTGATTAGACAACCGTTTTGTAGCCATGTTGCGGGTACGTTCTTGTCGCCGAGATCGTGCTGTGCTTGGTGCTGGTTCATGGACCAAGAATTGGTTGCTCCAGCGGGACCAATTCTGTCATATGCCTCTGTTGCGGAAGATCCAGGAGAATAATCCTGATGACTACAGGAATTTTCTTAGGATGTCTGACCCCGTTTTTCAGCAGCTCTTGGCTTTGGTGTCCCCCTATATCACCAGGCAGGACACCGTTATGCGGGAAGCCATCACTGCTGAGCAGAGGCTAGTTGCTACGTTGCGCTACCTGGCAACAGGGAAAAGCTTGCAGGGCCTCAAGTTCTCGACAGGCATCTCCCCCCAGGCTCTGGGCGTCATTATCCCAGAAACCTGTTCTGCCATAATCCAAGTCCTGCAGGAGGACTATATTAAGGTAAGTTTTGTCCTTTAACCTCACATTCTATGTATTTAATGCTTGCTAATGTCTAGTATTTTTTTAAACAGTCCCTAATTACCATGATTGTAATATGCTGTGAATGTCCCCTTTGTCCCCATGCATGTTGTAAGCTTTTAATGCTCCTTTTTTTGGCCTACATGCATATTTCTAAAAACCAACCTCTACAACATTCTATCCTGGGCCCAAACACACCTAGCCTAGTCACTTCCCAATGTTTTTTGTCAGCTCCATTGTAGTGCTTGACCATAGGCATGCGCACAGGGTGTGCCAGGTGTGCCCAGGCACACCCTAATCACACTGTGCAGCACAGATTCCCCCTACTGCCCTGGCTCCCCCCCACCTTCCCCTTGCAGCACTTCCAGCTTCCCTACTCTCCTCTCCCACCGGCTGTTGCTGCTGGGGATGTTTCAGGATGAGTGGGGGAAGGGGCAGGTAAATATGTAACTTACCGGCCCCTTCCCTTTCATCGTGAGTAATCGGTAGTATATGTAGAGCTTTGGGGTGCACACCCTAATGCATGGGTGCTCAACCTGTGGCCCTCCAGCTGTTGCGGAACTACAAGTCCCATGAGGCATTGCAAGTCGCTGACAGTTACAAGCTTGACTCCCAAAGGCAGAGGTATGATGGGAATTGTAGTTTCGCAACAGCTGGAGGGCCACAGGTTGATCACCCATGCCCTAATGCAATAGGCTGTGCATGCCTATGTGCTTGACCCTCCCCCCCCAAAAAAAATTGTTGAGTTTATACGATTTTGTTAAATTCTGACAGAGTGCTAGAGCCTTTATTTATGATGTCCCCAACTCATCTCAACCCCCCCCATAAAATAATTTAATTGGTCCATCAGAGGGGGTGCTGAATCTGATTCTTGCTCATTTGTAGCTCTTATTAAAATACTCCTTCAAAATTAATGTTATACTGATGTTTTTCCAAGAATGTTTTGTGATAATCTGCTTGCACTGTTTAGGTCTCAAAGTATTCATTTTATTTTTTGGTTTGACTCCACAGTTCCCTTCTACGCCACAGGAATGGCAGAATGTGGCATCTGAGTTTTCTCAGCGTTGGAACTTTCCCAACTGTGGAGGAGCCATTGATGGCAAGCACGTCCGCATCGTGCCACCACCCCGTTCGCCACCACCCCGTTCGCATCGTGCCACCACCCCGTTTTTAATTACAAAGGGTTCCACAGTATTGTGCTGATGGCGGTGGTGTCTGCCAATTATGAGTTCCTTTATGTGGATGTTGGGAAAAATGGGCGGATGTCTGACGGTGGAGTTTTTGCCCAGACAGATTTTGCCGACTGGCTTCAATCAGAAGACCTGGCATTGCCACCTGCAGCAGAGAATGAAGATGGACTACCCTTCGTTTTTATCGCAGATGAGGCGTTTGCGCTAGGTCCCCATTTGATGAGGCCTTTTCCACAAAGGACCCTCACCCCTGAGAGGAGGGTCTTTAATTATAGGCTGGCCAGAGCGAGAAGAGTGGTAGAAAATGCCTTTGGCATCATGGCCAGTCGTTTCCGCCTTTTTCAGACATCTCTAAATATGGCGGAGTACAAGTGGAACCACATAGTAATGTGCTGTTGCATACTCCACAATTTTTTAAAAAGACACTCAACTAATTATCTCTCTTCAGTTGGCCTTCTGGCCACATGGTACTCTGATGGAGCATTGCCAGCACATGAAGCTGGCCCTACAGGCTTGGCCCCCCAAAGCGGGCGTGATGTGTACCAACGCTACGTAGAATATTTTATGGGTAGGGGGGCCATTGCAATGCCTGATGACCTTTGAAACTTTCTTTGTAATAAAAATGTACTTTATAATGAAAACATCTTGTTTTATTTAGGTTGATTTGATCTTTCTCCTAGGTGAGTGATGGTGAACCTTGGCACTCCAGATGTTTTGCAACTATATTTCCCATGATGCTCAACTCCACTGCAGAGTGCCCGAGCAACATGGGAAATGTAGTTCAAAAACATCTGGGGTGCCAAGGTTCACCATCATTGTCCTAGGTTATCCTAGTGCACTTGTAGTGCCATGTTTATTTTTCATAAGTAAATAACCATCATTGTCAGTGTAAACACCCCCATTTTTTATATTTTTGGGGCAACATTGATATAAGAAGCCACACATTGTTGATTCCAAAATAATTTTAATTGGAGCTCAATTTTTTTTTTTCTTTTTATAAAAATAGAAAAAGGTATACTTTAGAATTTTTGGTATTTTTCTTGCTAAAACGCATGAACCATATGTAACTAGTAAAGTTCAACATGTACAATAGTACTAAAAACAATTAAAACCTTACAAAACAAAATCTCCAAACATCAAACAAAAATCAAAATATAATTTTTGCCCATATTAAAGATTTAAACCCTCCCAAGAACATCTCTTATTTTTTAAATTCTTTGCTCCAGCTGCTTGCTCTTTTGCCTGATCTGGAGCAAGTTTTGGTTCATCTGATCCAGGTCACGAGAGCAGACCATGAGTTCTTGGATCAACATCTGGGCACTGTGACTGGTGAATGTTGCTTGGGCCACAGGCTGAAAAGCACCTAAAATTTAGAAAAACACCATGTCTTATAAATATGCAGGCCTACATCTATTACCTGAAAGAATAGGAAGGACACGTATACTGGGAGTGAAAATTACTGCGCACCCCGAAAATTGCAAGAAGAATGGGAAGTTCCCCCAATGGGGTTTTTTAGCAGCAAAATTCCAAAAATAATTTACAATGATGCATGTTAAAAATGTATTGTGTATAACATTTAAATACAATCCTAACAGGTTTATACTCCGGTAAAAAACATGTTTATAAAAACACACAGAATTATTGACACAACATTGCCATACAGTTTTACATTTTGCATGCATCTGTATAAAACTGACACGTTTCGATCCCAACGGATCTCTTCAGAGGATGGGTGGTTGGCTGTGGGAAATATATGTATTAAATTTCCATTCTCTACATGGGTGTATGCCCAATAGTAAAAAATATATATAGAGTGTATGATTACCAGTCAACTGTGTGTTAGAACCAATGCTTCTAACCGGAGTTCCATCACTACTAGCATCTCCAGGGGAATCAGCAGCCTCCCGGACACTCGACACCCAAAAGTAGGGCGCCACCAGGCGTGTGCGACCTACAAGGAGTCATATTGGAGGGGGAGAGACCCAAGAGGGGACACACACGGACGCACAGCTGGCACCTGTAATAAAACACCAAGGGCATCAATGTAGGATGCATCTGTGCTGCATCCATGTGCACTATGTGATTGCTGAGTATTAAGTGGACAGACTAGAGATCAGCAGGGGTATATCCTTCAGTATATATTTGTATATATCAATGTACTTCTGTAATGGTATGTAACTAATAGGGTATGTTTGTCATATTCTAAACATAATAAATGGAATATAAAGGTTGTGAGAAAAATAATGAGGGTGATGTGCACTATGAATGAGATGGTGAAGGACAAAAACGAATGTCACAAAAATGAAAAGGTGAAATAAAATGTGAGAAGTGTAAAAAATGATAATGGTGGTGTAATGTGTAGTGTGTGTGTGAAAAAGTGGTGTGGTGTGATGCGTGTGAAAAGTGAAAATGGATTGGAATGGATGTGTGTGGAATAAATGTGTGTATAAGTGGGATGACAATAGTGAAAGTGATGGTAGGATTAAATAAAGATGTGATGAAGGTCATTAGGATCAATTGTACTGGATATGTATTGTTGCACAACAAGTGCAAGCCACAGTGTTGTGTAAGGAAATATGTGGGTTCCATTGATCTTGGAGGGTCCCAGGCTCATTGAATGTGCCAAGGAGACCGACCAACACCACGGATGAAGCTGTAATTAGTTATAAATTAATCAAAAAATAATGCTATCAGACCTGGTGCATAGTGCTTGAAGGGGTCTGGAAGGAATTTGGCAGCCAGCCTATATAGGGCTGGTGTACTTACATTTACCAGGCTGAGTCTAGTCGTCCACATGGAGGAGCTGGGGATCAAAGTGTGAGCCACACAGCTCTCAGGTTATATTAGTACTGCCCTTAATTAGGGAGGCCCTGGTGTAATCAGCAGGTGCCCCGCCTTAGTCCATGCAATATCCCCCAGGGATATCCCCTATTACCTGAGGCTGTGGTGTATGACACTGACCTGTTGTGTTGCCATTTTCCACTTCTTCCTCCACATCCTGCGGTTGTGGGTCTTGGGTATTGATGAGCCAAACACCCACCGGTTCGGTTCGCACCAGAACTTGCGAACGGACCGAAAGTTTGCGTGAACTTTAGAACCCTATTAAATACAATGGATGCGAACGTTCAAAATCAAAAGTGCTAATTATAACAGTTAATATGCAAGTCATTGTCCTAAAAAAGGTTTGGGGACCCGGGTTCTGTCCCAGGGGACATGTATCAATGCAAAAAGAAGTTTTAAAAATGGCAGTTTTTTCGGTAGCAGTCATTTTAATGATGCATAAAGTGAAAAAAAAACGTGAAATATTCCTTTAAATATCGTACCTGGGGGGTGTCTAAAGTATGCCTGTAAAGTGCCACGTGTTTCCCGTGTTTAGAACTGTCCCTGCACAAAATGACATTTCTAAAGGAAAAAAAAGGTCATTTAAAACTGCTTGGGGCTTTAATGTAATGTCTGGTCCCGGCAATATGGATGAAAATCATTGAGAAAAATTGCATGGCTACCCCATCAACCCACCCCCCCAGCCCATTACCTGCCCCTTTGGGTCTTGTATTGATATTAAGGGGAACCCCGTACCCAAAATAAGAAAAGGCCCTATATACTCTGAACAGCAGTATACAGGCGGTGCAAACAAGACAGGGACTGTAGGTTTGTTCTTAAGTAGAATCTTTTTCTAATTTGGAACAGGTACATTTTTTAAGTGTAGCTCTAGCCAAAAAATCTATTTTTAAGCTTTTTGGAGAACACAGGGAAGGGTTATCACCCCTGTAACATTTGTTTTGCTGTCTGTTCACCTGTTCAGAACATTTCACCTCACTTTCCGTCCCAATGACAAATGTTTTTGAAAAAGTGTTTTTTTTTATTGAAACAAGGATTGGTGATAAAGCATCGGTAGAGAGGAGACACCTTTTTCCCATATTAACTTTTACAAGAGAGAATTTCTCTTCCTAGGGGTAGATTTCCTCTCACTTCCTGTTGTCTCCTTCCGTTTGCAAGTAGGAGTCGTTTGTAAGTTGGATGTTTGAAAGTAGGGGCCTGCCGTATATACTCTGCAGAAATTTTCCCCTTAGGTGTTGGTGTTGCCACAACACTGTAAGCCCTCACAGTTAATCTTGGTGGGCGCTGGAATGCCCTGCTGTGAACTATTATATCAGGAATTGTAATTACATGCCATTGTTGAACAGTGGTAGGAAAAATTGGGCCTTTGGTGGTGGTGCTGGTGCCACAACACTGTAAGCCCTCACAAGTTACTCTTGGTGGGCGCATGAATGGGCCCTGCTGTGAATTATTAGATCAAGAATTGTAATTGCATGCCCCTGTTGAACAGGGGCTGAAAAATTGGGCCTTTGGTGGTGGCGGTGCTGCTGGTGCCACAAGACTGTAAGTCCTCACAGATACTGTATTTGGAGCACAGCAATGAGCCCTGTTGCAAAGCATTAGATCAAGAATTGTAATTACATGCCCTTATTAAACAGGGGCAGAAAAATTGGGCCTTAGGCACTGGTGCCACAACACTGCAACCCATCACAGATACTGTATTTGGAGCGCAGCAATGAGCCCTGTTGCAAAGTATTGCATCAAAAATTGTAATTATACGCCCCTGTTAAACAGGGGCTGAAAAATTGGGCCTTAGCCACTGGTGGCGGTACCCAGAACCACAAATGTTCTTCCAAGGTATCGGCAGGATCATTGAGGAGGAAGAGGATAGTCAGTCAACATAACAGGACAGTCACTCAGCATCAGCATAGGCATAGGCAGTCTTGAAGGGATGTGACATTTCAAAAAAAATTATTCGGTTACATCAGCTTCAGGTGCTTGGTAGCTGGTGGTGATCCAAGACTGGTTCATCTTTATGAAGGTCAGTTGATCAACCGAGTCGGTGGACAGGCGCACCCTGTGATCGGTTACAAAGCCACCAGCAGCACTGAATGTGCGTTCCGAAAGAACGCTGGATGCAGGACAGGCCAGTAGCTCAATTGCATACTGTGCAAGCTCTGGCCAGTGATCCATCCTCAAGACCCAGTAAGCCAGAGGATTCGGTGGGAAAGGTGTCCAAGTCTGACCTTGCCCCTAGGTATTCCTGGACCATTTAAATCAGACTCTGGCGATGGTTGCTGGAACCGATCTTACCTTGGGGCTGCGTACTAAAAAATTATCTGAACGCATCGTTCAGATGGCCACCTTCCCCACCGCTCCTTCTTTGACCGAAGCCTCAGCAACTCGTTGTCCAGGACCAGGAGTTTGTAACCTCCCAGTCTCTGGGAACGCGTTGCACAGACCTTTCTGCAAGGCCACCCGGAGATGTCTCATCCTCTGCTTCCTCAGCGACGGCAAGATAAGGTCCGCAACCTTACCCTTGTACCATGGATCAAGGAGAGTGGCCAGCCAGTAATGGTCCCTCTCCTTGATCCAAAGAATACGAGGATCCTTCCGCAGGCTTTGCAGGATCGGGGAGGCCATGCAGCGTAGGTTAGCTGAGGCATTCAATCCGGAGTCCTCTGGGTCACTAAGGACGACATGATCCACAGCCACCTCCTCCCAGCCACGTACAAGTCCACGGGTTTCTTGGGACTGTAAATAATCCCTAAAAGACTGCTGCTGTTGATGCTGAGTGCCAGGTTCTACCTCCATGCTGACACAATCCTCCTCCTCCTCCTCCTCCTCCTCCTCCTCATCCTCTTCCTGTGTGATGGGTGGGACAGAAGGAACACTGTCTGGGTAAAGGGGGCCTTGAGAGGCAAGGAAGTCCTCCTCTTCCTGCCTCTGTTCTGCCTCAAGTGCCCTGTCCATTATTCCATGCAGCATATGCTCCAACAGGTGGACAAGAGGTACAGTGTCACTGATGCATGCACTGTCACTGCTCACCATCCTTGTGGCCTCCTCAAATGGTGCCAGGACAGTGCATGCATCCCTGACCATGCCGCACTGGCGTGGTGAAAAAAACCCGAGCTCCCCTGACCCTTTTCTGGTGCCGTAGTCGCATAGGTACTCATTGATGGCCCTTTGCTGCGTGTGCAGCCGCTACAGCATGGCCAACGTTGAGTTCCACCTGGTGGGCATGTCACATATAAGGTGGTTCTTGGGCAGGTTCAACTCCTTTTGCAGCTCAGCCAGCCGAGCACTGGCATTATATGATCTGCGGAAATGCACAAGACTTTCCTGGCCTGCCTCAGGACATCCTGTAAGCCCGGGTACCTGCCCAAGAACCGCTGCACCACCAGGTTAAGGATGTGAGCCACACAGGGCACATGGGTCAGTTGTCCCTGTCAGGGGGCGGAGAGGAGGTTGGTGCCATTGTTGCAAATCACCATTCCTGGCTTAAGCTGGCGTGACGTCAACCACCTCTCGGCCTGTCCCTGCAGAGCTGACAGAACCTCTGCCCCAGTGTGGCTCCTGTCCCCCAAACACACCAGCGCAAGCACGGCATGGCATCTTTTTGCCTGCGTACTTGCGTAGCCCCTTGAATGCCTACGGAGCACCGCTGGTTCCGAGGACAAAGCACAGGAAGAGGCCATGGAGGAAGAAGAAGAGGAGGGGGTGGAGGAGAGAGGTGTGTCACAACCAGTAGTAGCATTTTGGAGGCATGGCGGCGGAACAACCTCCAACACTACTGCACCCTGTCCTGCATCCTTCCCAGCTGCCAAAAGAGTGATCCAATGGGCCGTGAAAGAAAGGTAACGTCCCTGTCCATGCCTGCTGGACCATTATGCACCTTACCGCTGACTGCCCTGTCCAGCGAGGCATGGACATTGCCTTCCACATGCCGGTAGAGAGCCGGAATCGCCTTCCGTGAGAAAAAAGTGGCGTTTGGGAACCTGCCACTGAGGAACCGCACATTGCACAAACTCACGGAAGTGCTAGCAATTTAGCCAAGCTAGCATTCAACCGCTGGGCATGTGGATGGCTGGAAGTGAACTTCTTTCGACGGTCCAGCAGCTAGGGCAGGGAAATTTGCCTGCTACAATCGGACGTCGGTGTACTGCTAGCAGAGTGCCCGCAAGTACTTGGCTGTGACACACCTAATTCTACACCTTCATTCCTCTTAGTGCAGGTTTCAGAGAGGACTGAAGGTATAGTGGGGTTGGAGATCCCAGCTGATGAGGAGCAAGGAGAGGTCCGCTTTGTTCTTTGGTGTGGGTCTTTAAGGTACGCTTGCCAACGAGCTGCATGGCAGGTCAACATATGTCTGGTAAAGCATGTGGTGTCCAAGCGGCTGATGTTTTGGCCACGCGAGATACGCTTGAGACATATGTTGCAAATAGCAGCGGTGCGTTCTGAGGCACTCAACTCAAAAAAGGCCCACACCAAAGAACTTTTGGAATAACGGGCAGAGGCAGCGCCCTGCACAGGCGGAGCTCTGCGGTGTGATTCAGTCGGTGTGCTGCCCTTACACTGGCCCCCGGAGGGCATTCTGCCTCGTTGGAGATGTGCCTCCTCCTCATCCTCCTCCTCTCTCCTATCAGGCACCCACGTGGAGTCAGTGACCTCATCATCCCCTCCCTCTTGATCACTGGAGCAAACCTGGCAGTATGCTGCAGCTGCTGGAACATGACTGCCAGATTGCTGTCCTTCTTGAGCATCCCCTCTCTCGGCACTCACGCTACTGCCTTCCTCTAGCTGTGTATCATCATCAGACCCTTCAAAACGCTGAGCATCCTCCTCGAGCATGTATCCAACACTGTGCTCAAACAGTTCGGGGGACTCCTCAGGAGGACATGGTGGGTCTAGGGAAGGAGTGACTGATGACATTGATACGAGGGAAGAGGACGCGTTGGCAGCTGCTTTGCCAGTACCCTGAGCCTGGGTGAGAGAGGATGAGGAGGGCTTGGACAAGACCAAGTCTTCGGCATGATGCGGCTCAACACGTCCAGCTGCCGAAAATAAGGACAAGCCTGTCCCATGGCCACGTGCTGATGACAACACACCGCGTCCACGACCAGCACTGTTGCCCCCAGACACAGAGCCTGCTTGCCCTCTTTTATTGGCTCGTGACTGTCTGCCTCTCCTTTTTGGCCTTCCAGACATTCTAATGGCCTGCAGGGAGATGGGAAAACCAGCAATAAGGGGTAGCTTCAGGTGTATACTGTGCAGGAGGCACACTACACCAACTGTAACTGCTGCAGATGCCTGCCTGTGTTACACAACAGGAAAACACAGCAATAAGGGGTAGCTTCAGGTGTATACTGTGCAGGAGGCACACTACACCAACTGTAACTGCTGCAGATGCCTGCCTGTGTTACACAACAGGAAAACACAGCAATAAGGGGTAGCTTCAGGTGTATACTGTGCAGGAGGCACACTACACCAACTGTAACTGCTGCAGATGCCTGCCTGTGTTACACAACAGGAAAACACAGCAATAAGGGGTAGCTTCAGGTGTATACTGTGCAGGAGGCACACTACACCCACTGTAACTGCTGCAGATGTCTGCCTGTGTTACACAACAGGAAAACACAACAATAAGGGGTAGCTTCAGGTGTATACTGTGAAGGAGGCACACTACACCCACTGTAACTGCTGCAGATGTCTGCCTGTGTTACACAACAGGAAAACACAGCAATAAGGGGTAGCTTCAGGTGTATATTGTGCAGGAGGCACACTACACCCACTGTAACTGCTGCAGATGCCTGCCTGTGTTACGCAACACGAAAACACAGCAATAAGGGGTAGCTTCAGGTGTATACTGTGCAGGAGGCACACTACACCCACTGTAACTGCTGCAGATGCCTGCCTGTGTTACACAACAGGAAAACACAGCAATAAGGGGTAGCTTCAGGTGTATACTGTGCAGGAGGCTTAGCAAAAATGACACTGACTGACTGACCTGCCTATCCTTCTCTGTCCCTGTATACCAACACACTGTAAATGCACAAGGTTAATGAAAGAATATCACTGACACTGTCCCCTGCCTATCCTTCTCTCTCCCTGTATACCAACACACTGTAAATGCACAAGGAAGATAAGAAAACTGTCTGACATCTGTAAATCTGTAAATCAGTAAGCACCACGTCCCTTTGAATTTGAGATTTGAGTAGAAGGGAATGGGACTTTTAAGGTGCATTCACAACACAATATTTTATAAAAAATATATTTTATTTAATAGAAAGTTTTTTCGTTTACATAATTAATAAAACAACATAGTTACAGTATGAAGCGATAAATACAGACATATAATCTCGATGTTTCGCCAATTAAGCTGGCTTCTTCAGGACTGTTATTATTGTCATGTATTACTGAAACACACAACATATACAATAAATATACAGAATTACACCAATAGATTATTATACAACATAACATATTACATTTTCAACAAAGGAGCGATATAGAGATAGCTTCAAAGTCACCACAAAAAGCCTTCATTACCTGTAAATTGTTGAAAAATTCATAATAATATAGCTGAGGCTGAGTCCAAGGGGTATTCCTATATTGGAGTCATATGGTGAACCTTAGAGAGGATGCTAGCTCATAAACACGCACATACATGCATAATGTGCTGTATAAAGCAATGGAAGGTGAATAGTCACCTGGAGGAAGAAAAGAGATATAATTATGTAGTAGGCATTAAGGCAAAAGTAGGTATATGGGTATAATTCAATAGGTATATCTTATCTCAAGATTATGTTGATATTCCAAGAAGGAACAGAGATTTAATGTGTCATTCAGATGTAAATGATCTGTTGAAGGACAGATTAAAATTAAAAGAATTTATAGATAAATTATATATGGAAGGGTGGATATGGTTAAAAGATTCCAACAAATACCTAATTCAACCACTACCAGAGGTAAATCCAAGGAGTGAGATGCTGTTTTAAGGGAAGTAAATTCAGCAATCCATCTATCAAAGATAAAAGATGACAACGATTGAAGAGATTTTAAACATTAATCTATAAGAAAAGGGATTTAAAAGATTTGAAATGAAAGAGTTCCTCTCCAGTTACCTGAATAGCAGTCTGGATACACATACGGTTCCTCAAAAAGCGGCAGCTATACCACCCAAACAAGTGCCAAAGCTTAAATAGACATCCTCTCCCTCGCCTAAATGGCGCCGATTTGGCGCCAAAAACATAGGCGGGGCGGGCAGTTCAGTTCCACCTGACCGGGAGCCAATCCCAGCTGTTGCTAAGAGAACAAGATGTAGATGTGGGGCGGCCAGAAATGACACATCGCCGCGCACCGGAAGTGACGATTGCGATGGTTCTCATCGTTATGAGACGTCCAGACTGGATGCAGTCTACACAATGGCCACAAGATGGCCACAGTGAGAATGGATCAAGTAAGAGACAAGGTACCAATGTAAAAAAGGATGGAAAAAACAGAAGTAGGTGTCTGATGTTGAAGACAGAGATGGAAGCCCTTTGGCGGAAGGATGGCCCCAATTTAAATGCCAGAGGGCATAAAACTGGAAGCCCCGGGCGCCCATAAGGTCACAATAAACTCCAACAGGAAATTCCTCTTAATTATAGACAACTCAGTCACAGATTATATGGAATATTAAATATTATAACAGGTATATATTGGGAGAAAAAATGCGGTTTGAGAAAAGCCATCACATCACTCCCTTGAAGAATAGCAAAACATACATAAAAACACATATGTACAAAATAAACAGATTACAGTAACTGTTTAGGCCCAGGGACATTCAGAAAAATATATACACGGTCAATTTCTAGAGAAAGGGCTTATAACTGATGGACTCATTGAGTCCTGGATGCATGGTGGCATTACGTGAAAAAATTCACCTAGCCTCTCTTTGCAAAATACTTTTATCACAATCCCCGCCCCTCTCTCGCTGACTGGAAGATATTCTAGATCAAAGAACCTCATCTTGGATTGGTCAAAAGCATGATATAGGCCACTATGTCGACTAATCTGCATTTCCATTTTTTTTCTTTCGAATCAGGGAGACATGATCCCTGACTCTATGAAAGAAGGGTCTTTTAGTCTTGCTAACATAAAAGGCGCTGCGTTCACACTTCATAATATATACAACGCCTATTGACTGGCAATTTACAAAGAATTTTGGTTTATAAGTGGCTCCACTAGGAAGAGTAAATGCACAAGGTTAATGAAAGAATATCACTGACACTGTCCCTGCCTATTATTCTCTGTCCCTGTATACCAACACACTGTAAATGCACAAGGTTAATGAAAGAATATCACTGACACTGTCCCTGCCTATTCTTCTCTGTCCCTGTATACCAACACACTGTAAATGCACAAGGTTAATGAAAAAATATCAAAGACACTTTCCCTGCCTATCCTTCTCTGTCCCTGCACGCCAACACACTACACAAGGCCGCCGCGCTGGCGGCCTTTTGTAGTGTGTGGCGTGTACTAAACCCCCCTGAGCTATAATTGGCCAAAGGCATCCTGCCTGCGGCCAATTATGGCTCTCCTCGCTGCCGGCGCTGTGATTGGCCAAGCATGCGGGGTCACAGTGCATGCTTGACCAATCACAGCGCCGGCAATGCACTGCGATGGCGCAGTGTATTGTGGGCCGTTCGCGTCACACGAATTTGGCGCGAACAACCCACAAAGTTCTGGTTTCGCCGAACAGGCAAACAGCCGATGTTCGAGTCGAACATGCGTTCGACTCGAACACCGAGCTCATCCCTAGTCTTGGGTTGGTGGTGTGGGGTTCCTAGCCTCCTGTCTCAAAGCTCTTTGAAGCCCTATGAGATTGAACCCAAAGGTAGACTTGAGTAAATAATTATTTTTAGGCCTGAAAGAGGAATATTAATCATTCTTTGCAAGTGTGGTACAATTGTCTTTTTTGTCAATAGTCCTAAGCTGAACACATGATTGTATCCATTACCAAAGCTGGTAGATTGATCTATTTTGGTCAGGTTTCACACATGGAAACACACCAAGTATCCACTGGATCACCTGTGTGTGACACCATAAAAAGGTTGTTCTTGTGGCCCACACTTGTGCTAATTATTCCAGATGTGTAACCAGCTGCTGAGCATACTCTCCTAACCGTACACTGAATCCAGTTACATTAGTTAAATATAGTTACCAACACATATACACAACCATGTTTCAAAAATATTCTCACATAAACAGTTCAAGATGTCAAGTTTCATGTTCTTGGGCACAATAATCAGTCGTAGGAATCATCGTTCAATCGTTCACTAATTAAATTACGATGTTTTGGTTTGATACAGTGTTAACTACATTTGATCATTCCTAAAAAAGCATGTTCAAATTTAGTTAACACTGTATTCTAAAAAAAAACATTGTAATTATTGAAAAGGAACGATGATTTGTACGATCGATTCTTGTGCCCAAGAACATGAAACGACATCTTGAACTGGACTACATTAAAGAAAAAGCACATGCAGCACCATGCTAGTAATAAAAATATGAGTAACTGTAAATCTACTTACTTTTTCTAATCACTTTTTTGATTTTCCTGTATTGCTCCGGCTCCCTCAACTTGATGTCAGACCATCTTTTGCGGAGCTGTTCTTTGGATCTGCGAACCCCAAATTTCCTGTGCAGAGTTTTAACCACTTTGTTCATAATTTGAGCCTTGACCTGATTAGGCTTTTTGTATGGGCCATGTTTAGCATCGTAATCCTCCCTCCTCAATATTGCCACCATTTCGACCATCTCCTCGAATGCCATGTTTGTGGCCTTGTATCTCCGGGATCTGGTCTGTGGTTCTTCCACACTTTCCTCCTCAATTCGCAGAGTCTCTGCCATGTTGTGTAGCATTAGGACGAGAGAGAAGGGGCGGGGAAAGTAGTATAGCGAACGTCAGGGGCGGGGAAGCGTGTGGAGCGTCACGCACGCGCACTGTATATAACGGAAATAGGCATCGTTGAAAACGACGTTCAGTGAGTGGAAGAAGGTCGGAAGCAACGAACGTGTAGATCGAGGGTACGTAACATTTTTCATACTTGATGACTGATCAATTGCTGAGTTTGTGGCCTATATATGGTGATAAAGATTAGTAGTAGTCTTGACTGACATTATTATTTTTGTCTGGTTTTTGACTTGCAGAAATCATGCAGGTATTTAAAGACCCTGATTTTATGGCAGAGTTCCTGCAAAGGTGGAAAAATCTACCAGTTTTATGGGAGACCAAAAATAAAATAAATAAAAATAAAGAAGCCAGGAAGATAGCACTGGAGACCATGATTGATTTTGTAAAAATACAGATCCCCACAGCAACAATAGAGGATGTCAAGAAGACAATTGGGACCATTAGGGGCACATATCGGACTGAACGCAACAGAGTCCGAACATCTATGATGTCAGGAGCAGCTGCAGATAAAATATACAAGCCAAATCTGTGGTACTATAGTCAGCTGAACTTCCTTGATGACCACCTTGAATCAAGGGAATCCCTTTCCAGCCTTCCCCCCAGAAGGAGCTCCAGCCTTCCCTGCAGCCAACCCTCCAGCCTTCCCTGCATCCAACCCTCCAGCCTTCCCTGCAGCCAAGTTCAACCTTCTTTGGAGGAACAAGCTGAATTCCAGGAGGAGCCTGATTTGACCATTGGGAGCCAGGTATAGTATTTAGCTAAAGATTTCTTGGACTAAAAGTATAATGTTGTCAAAGAGATGTTAAACTTGTGTGAAAAATTTGACCATTTTTCAAAAAGTGTTTGACATATCAATAGACAGTAGTGGCCAAAAATGATGGGGACAAGAATGAAAAATGCTGGGGTCAGAATGATTGTCTTTAATATTTATTAGCATTCAATTTGAAAATGTCATGAGGTGACAAATGTGTGTAATAGATGAAGCCAAAAATTTAAATATGTACCTTTTTTATACAGGATGAGGAGGGAGCAAATTGGAGCCAGGAGGAGGCAGGTCCCAGTGGGACCCAGGAGGATGCAGGCCCCAGTGGGACACAGTGGAACACCAGGCCCCCGATACCTCCTATGCGTATTCCCCAAAAAAGGGCCAGGAGGCTTATGCAGATGGAGGAGGAGACACAGGCCCTAATTAGGGAGGCTACTGCGGCCCTCAGAGAGCCCCCCACCGCTGCAGAGGGATTTGCTGCCCTTATTGGGCACAAACTGCCAGAAATGGAAATGGGCCAGCGTATAAAATGTGAGACCCTCATCTTGAAGGTAGTGAACATGGGCATGATGGGAAAGTTAAATGACTTCACAGACGTTGTAGATATTTCTTATGTTCCTGCTCCTGCTCCAGTTCCTGCTCCAGTCCCTGCTCCTGCTCCAGTTCCTGCTCCTGCCACAAGATCTCCTCCACGGACACAGCCTGCAGGGAAGGCTGCAGGGAAGACTGCAGGGAAGACTGCAGGGAAGGCTGCAGGGAAGGCTGCAGGGAAGGCAACAAAGAAGAGCAAAAAATAAGTCCATGATATGTCCTTCTGATGGTCCCAATTTTCTTCTTGACATCCTTTGTTGTTTGCTGTGGTGATCTGTGTCTGCACTAATTCAAGCAGGGTCTCCAGCGCTGTCTTTCTGGCTTCTTTCGTTTTCCTTTACCTGTGGTTTTGTTTTGCCTTAACCTTTAATTCGTTTTTATGCCAGAATAAATGGTTTTTTAGTTTCCTGCCAAAAATGTAACATGTGTTTTTATTCAAAATAGAGAGTTTGCTAGTGAGTAGGCAGGGATATTTCAAAAAATCATTTTGAAATTACCAAGGGACACTAACCTCCTTGAGGGTAAATTAAAATAAATAATAATGTTGTTTTTTACTGTTATGGTTTCCTTCTGCTCTCATCACTAGGAGGCGCTCTATAATTTGAGGATCATAGGTGCCTCTGGGACCTTCAGTTAATCTTGATATGAGGTGGTGGGGCTGTGGTGGACTCAATGCACCTCCATTGGATCAGAGGCCCATTTGGTGTCTCTGGATCCATACCCGGTTTCCCTGTCACAAGGGTATTCCGGTCCTCTTCGGTTTTGGGGTAGGGGATGGCTAGTACACCCTGCCCCAGGGGTGGGATAGGGTCAGGGGACCCCCCAGTACTGTTTTGTATTTTTTTTTACTTCTGTTAGACTGCTACATCAGGTGTACATTCATGTTTTCTTCTTTTCTCCTGCTCTCTTCTCATTCATTTCTTTCCTTCTTCCTCTCTTAGCTCATGCCCTTCGGCGCGTACACAGGTTCCTCAGTGACTTCAGGTCTTCCTTCTCAGGTTCCGGGTCATGGGTTATTCAGCTCTCAGGGCATCGCGGGGAGCGCCTCTCTTGCGTTCAGGGTAAGTTGAAGAGACAACGTGTAGATTTCTCCTGTTTGTTCCATGCCTGACATGCCTCAACCCCCGCCATCCCTTAAAATAATTTCTCACAACACTCAGGGCCTCAACTCCCCGGATAAGCGCAGAAAACTCCTCCAACTCTATCACACCATGCATGCTGACATTCTCTTACTGCAGGAAACCCACTTCCCCTCTACCTATAAACCCACGTTTATCCATAAGAGTTACCCCCAATTTTTCCTAGCGTCAGCGGACAACAAAACAAAAGGGGTGGCTATCTGTTTTGCTAGGCACATAAACTTTTCGCAACTGGAGACTATACTTGATCCGCTAGGCCGCTGCATTATAGTGTCAGGCCATATTGATGGGGAGCTTTACACTTTTGTTTCCTACTATACCTCCAACAAAGGGCAAATACCCTTTTTTGACTCCCTATTACGCAAGCTACGGAATCATCTTACCTAGGCCTCATGCCCATGGACGTTTTTACAGCCGCGTTTTTGAGCGTTTTTTACAGCTTAAAAACGCCTGTCCATGTTAGTCTATAGCTTCATGCCCACCTAGACGTTTTTGAGCTGCAAATAGCATAGTACGTTTTTAAGCTGTAAAAAAAACCCAGGACCGTTCCTCAGCGTCAGAATTAGGCAGGAAAAAACGCGAGCGTCAAAAGCGCAAAAACACGCACTAACGCGCACTAACGCGCGGTCGCGTTTTTAGCTCCGACGTGTTTTTTTTTTTTTTTTCAAAAAAAATAAATAAAAAAAATAAAATATTTACAATAACATGGACAGGCGTTTTTAAGCTGCAAAAAACGCAGCTGTAAAAACGCCAGTGGGCATGAGGCCTTAGGGTACGGTTTTTCTTGGCGGAGACTCAAACACTGCTTTCAATTTCTCCCTTGACAAAAATTTGAATGGCACATCTAAACCCAAATGCCCGTCCAAACAGAGTGTTAAAATAGCTAAACTGCTTAATTCTGCAGGATTGATAGATATTTGGAGAGAGTCCAACCCACACATGAAAGACTACACGCACTTTTCAGCACCTCACAACTCCTACGCCAGAATTGACCATATATTCACCCGCGCCCGTACAATTCCTCTAATCAGAAGCTCCAAAATTGTGGAATCCCCCCTTTCGGACCACGCCATGATCACTTTGATAACGCTTAGACCCACTGGGTCTGATGGTCCCCCCGCTGGCGCTTACGAGAATCCCTCTTAAGTGATCCAATGCTCCTTATTGGAGGAGGCTATTAAAGATTACTTTCTTATTAACGCAACGGGCGAGGTATCCCCTTCTATTGTTTGGGCTGCACATAAATCGGTTATTAGAGGGAAACTCATTCAAATATCATCTTAACTGAAGGCAGAACACAAAGCAAACACACTAAAGCTTACAGAGGATTTTCGCAAGATGGCAAAATCTCACAAGAGTCACCCTACCCCTGAATCTCTCGCAAACCTGGACAAGGCCAGGACTCTCCTGAATTTGTCCCTGACCACAGCCGCTGAACAACATCTTCGGTGGACCGGGGCCAAATTCTATGCCTTCCAAGATAATGAACGCTTTCAGGCGGTTCTATGCGGACCTTTATAAACTGAATCTCAATCCACTCACATCATTAAGAGAATTTTTTTTAGGTAGCCTCCCTTTACCTACAATAACCAAGGAACATAGTAAGTTGTTGGAAAGCTCTTTCTCTCAGGAAGAGGTCCTAGATACTATTAAGGCCCTTAAAATAGGATCCTCCCCGGGTCCAGACTGTTTTTCCACTAGTTACGATAAGAAATTCGGCCCCTGTCTGGCCCCTCATTTGACACGATTTTTCTACTTTCTCAGGGATGGAGCCCCTTTGGATCAGGATTTGAACTCAGTCTATATATCGGTAATACCAAAACCGGATAAGGACACAAGTGAGGTGGGGAACTTTTGCCCTATCTCGCTTATTAATAATGATATTAATATAATGACCAAAATATTGGCAAACAGAATTGCAAGTTTCATCTCCTCATATGTACACAAGGATCAGGTGGGCTTCATCCCTGGGAGACAGGGCCCGGATCAGATTAGACGTACCATTGACGTTATCTCTCTACTCAAATCACAATGGGATGGGGGTCCCTCTCAGAAAGGCTTCCTGCTTTCCATAGACCTTCACAAAGCGTTTGACTCCATAGACTGGGCCTGCCTGTCTGATATCCTAGGAAGACGGGGCTTTGGCCCGAACTTCCTTAATCTCATCACATCACTTTACGCTAGCCCCTCTGCACAGGTTCGCCTGCTGGGCCGTTACTCTGACTCCTTCCCCATTGGTAGGGGAACCAGGCAGGGATGCCCACTCTCACCTCTCCTCTTTGCGGTGGCCATCGAAACGCTGGCCATTGCGCTGAGATCAAATCCCGACATCAAGGGAGTGTCTTGTGGCCCTCAGGATCATAAATGCGCGTTGTATGCTGATGACCTCCTCCTTTTTATCACCTCACCCCTGACCTCCACCCCTCTGATCCTTAAGACACTACGGGTCTTCAGTGAGATCTCTGGACTGCGGGTTAATATGAATAAATCACTAGCATTGAACATAACCGTTCCCCCGGAATCATTAAAACAACTTTCAAGCACATTTACATTTTCTTGGTCACCTTCACTTACAGTATTCCATACTTGGGTATTAAACTGAAGTCTAATATAAATGACCTTTTCAAAGCAAATTATCCCCCTATGGTACTTAAATGTAAAAACGACCTGGAAAGGTGGTCCAAGGGTGGTTTGTCGTGGCTAGGCAGAATACACGCTATTAAAATTACCTTCCTCCCACGCCTTTTATATCTTTTTCGCTGTCTCCCTATCTCGGTGCCCAAACAATTTCTTAATAAAATACAATCAGATATAATACGCTTTGTTTGGGGTAAGAAAGGCTATAGATGTCCCTCCGGATACTTTACCGTTTAAAATTACAGGGTGGTCTGGGTCTCCCTAGCCTTTGGGGTTATTACCAGGCGGCACAATTAGCACAAATGTCATCAGCCTTCTCCAGGGGACCGAAACCGGACTGGCTAGCTATGGAAAGGCAGGCAGTCCCACTAAATACTATAGATTACCTTATGGGGTGTGACCCCAAACGCAGACCAGCTATTATGTCTCCCACTCTTTCACACTCAGTAGCTCTTTGTTCCAAACTCTTCACCCTTCATTCGCTAATATCTCCACTAAGGCCCTTAACACACTTATTTCATAACGCTGATTTTTCCCCCTGGGGTGAACATCGAGGCATATCGATGGTGGACAGATAGAGGCCTATACCAAATAGGGCACTTTCTCTCCCCAGCGGGTCCCCTTTCCCTATCACACTGCAAGGAAAAACTGGACATGCCTGACTCTGAACATTTTAGATTTTCCCAAATCTCCCACTTTCTACACTCCATTTGGGTAGATAAGACAACACCCCCCACTATTACTCCCTATGAGCATTGGTGCACGAATGCAATGGAACAAAGGGGAGGTATCTCACTCATTTATTCGGCCCTAATGACTAAGACGGATATACCAACCTATGCCCGGACCTGGGAGGAAGACACGGGTGGCTCATGGGACACCGGAGTTTGGTTCCGCGCTTCACATAGAGCATTTAAAGGTATTCTTAACATATCTCCTATAGAGGCTAGCTTAAAAGTGCTGCTCAGGTGGTACTATGTTCATTCCAGGCTGGCAAGAATATACCCAGGAACTTCCCCTGTGTGTTTTAGAGGTTGTGAGTTAGAAGGTACAATGCTCCACATTTGGTGGACATGCCCACGCATTAGATCCTTTTGGAGGAAGGTATTCCGCACAATTAGCTCCTTGACAGAGGTAACGGTAATCCCTCATCCCAGTTTAGCTCTGCTAAATCATAATATTACAAATTTGACTAAATATTCACAAACACTGTCGTTCTTCATCTTATTGGGCGCAAAAATGACCATAGCCAAAAAGCATGGAAGAAACCCAACATCTCTTTCCAAGGGTTCAAGCGGAAAGTCTCCTGGATCATGGTGCAAGAACAAATTGTAGCTAGAATACATGACAAAACTGAAAGATTTAGAACCATTTGGGAACCCCGGGCCACCCTCTGCAATCTTTCACTTACACCAGGAGTACATCCTGGAAGTTTGGTCACCCATATATCATCTTAACTGATTCTTCCTGAACCTCTTCTTCTTTCTTCCTTCTCCTTTCTCCCACGTTTTACTTTTCTTCTCTTTTCTGACACCTCCCTTGGTGTTGTAGAGTACCTTTTATAGGTAATGACGACTCTTGATGTTAGGTAAAGCTATCCACAGTTTTACATTTATAACTATGGTATGTATGTCACTCATCGCCCACTATGGTTGGTCATTTTGAAAACCAAGTGTGGAGATGAAGATATATATTTGTACACTACTTTTCTGGAAGGTAATATTTACTCGTTTTATATCACCTCTTATACTGATGTTATTGTAAAATTCTTTAATAAAATAAAAAAAATTGTTAAAAAAAAAATTAAATAGAGGAGGAGATTAATGAGGAGACAAAACTCCACATGAGAGCCTAACTTGGCTCACATGTAGATTAGTTACTCATGTGTAGTATTGGATGTAATGCAACAAAATCGCACCCTTCCCCCCAATAAAATGATTGGTATATTTCTACCACACATCCCTGTCAGCATGATTAGGGTTCAAGGAATACCTGTAGACTTAGTTCTGTATTTAACCCTTTTGGGATCATAGTCCATAAACGGAAGACCATTCCTTTTCCTTCCGCAGAAGGACTGTGTCATAATCTCCTCTGCGATTTGGCAAAGATAGAGCAAAAAAGCCCTTTATCTTTACTCCATCAACAGAGGAATTATGGAACTTTTTAAAATGTTGTGCAATGGGGCACCATTTCAGGTTATCCTTATCCTTGCTTTTTTAAATATTCCTGATAATACCCAGGTGTGTACCGATGCGTATGCATAACGGTAGTTTTGACTTACCAACATATCGTTTTTGGCATGGACATTGTAGAATATACAAGACCTATTCAGTACTACAGTTAATAAATTGTTGGATCTGATAGACTTTATCATCATCCGCATCGGTGAACTTATCTGTGCGTTCAACATGTCGACAGATGTGGCAATGGCCGCATGGGAACATGGCTTTGGAACGAGGCATGTTCGTCAGCCAGCTGTTGGATGGACTACGAGTAAATTCTGAATGTACAAGGTTATCTTTGAGGTTCTTGGCTCTCCTAGAGACTATCAATGGTCATGGGCCCACGATACTGGTGAGGTCAGGAGATCTTGTCAAGATTCACCAATGCTTGTCCAAAATTGACCTAACCTCCTCCCATTGGGTCCCATAGCGGGTAATGGTTCTCAATGGGGAGGATTGGGGTATGATAGATTTGGAATGCAAATCATTTGTGTATGGGAACAAGAAGGTCCCCTTGTTTGGTTGAGGAGGCTCTCCTGCGTGCATTTCTGATAGTTTTGTGGTAGTAGCCCCTCTCTCAAAATCTCTGATAAAGTTCATGTGACTCAGACTGATAGGCAGTCTCACTTGAGCAGTTCCCCCGAATACGGAGGAACTGTCCAGTTGGGATCCCCCTAATAAGCGATGGCGGATGATGGCTGGAGGCCTGAATTAATGTATTTGCCACAGTGGCTTTTCTAAATGTTCTAGTCTCCAAACTACCACAATTGGTGGTGATTAGGAGATAAGGTTTTGAGATCCCCTGTAAGTTTGATGTTTTTATCAATAATATTGAGCTTGGGTATAAAATCATGCAGCTCCTGGATCTCACCATTCCAGACCATCAGGATATCGTTAAGGTACCTAAGCCACAGACTTACGTGGCCAAGGTACATTGGCGAATGGTAAACAAGGGCCTTTTCCCACCACCCAAGAGGGAGACAAGCATATGCGGGTGCCCAAGGTGCCCCCATGGATGTACCCCTTATTTGCTGATAGTTTGCCCCCAAAAACTGAAAACAGTTATGATTGAGGGCAAATTCCAACAACTCCAAAATAAATTCATTCTGTGATGCCATGGAGGGGTATTTAGTTTTCAAAAAATGGGCCACCGTGGCTAGCCCACAGTGATGGGGGATGGAGGTATAGAGGGACTCCACGTCAATACCGACATGCATGGCACCCTATGGTACTTCCACCCCAGCTATCCTAGTCAGGACATCACATGTGTCGCGAACATAGGAGGGCAATTTCATTATGATTCCCTTAATCAGGGCATCCAAGTATTTCCCGTTTCGCTCCAAAGGTCCGCCAACAGCAGAAATTATTGGGCGTCCAGGGGGATTGATTATGCTCATGTGTACTTTGGGGTTGATATACTGTATATAGTGGGGATATTAAATTCAACCACAGTCAGATAATTAAATTCCTTTTTGGTGAGGAGGGATGCCTCAAAAGCAAAAGAAGCTTGTAGTTAAGTGAACCTATAACTAGTGGGAAGGGATTGGTCTCACATACGTAGATTGATCAGATAGTTGTCTCAGAATCTCGTCCTCAGATAAAAGGATGACATTCCTGCCCCTTATCACTTGGTTTTATAATTAAATTTGGGGCTTCACTAAGTTCCCTTAAGGCATTCCTCTCCTCAGGTGAAAGGTTATCCCCTAAAGTACCATTCCATCTTACTTTGTTAAGATCTTCCTCTACCAAGTCCAGGAAGACTCCCAGCCAGCGGTTCCTCCCGAACTGTGGCATCTCTTGACAGACCTGATGGTAAGGTTAGCCTGTCTCCTCCAAGGATCTTCTACAGGGCTCTCCATCTCATCCCCACTGGAGTTTTCTTCCAGTAGTGAAATCAAGTCTTTTTTTGCCTGTCTGTCCTCAGCACTGACCATGGGGGCCCCACCCTCCTCTGGACCTGGTACCTGATGAATCAGTCTGAGGTACACTTTCCGAAGGAAGAGGGAAATGTCCTTTAGACCTCAAACTGGTTCATCCGGTTGGCTGGGGAGAAGGAAAGGCCCATGCGGAGGAATTGTATATGTCTATCTTCCAAAGTGAAGTCTGAAAGGTTAATAATATCCATGTTCTTGACCCCCCGAGTCTGAAATGTCGACTCAAGTTTGGGGTCAATAATGGCGCTTCTCTCCTGGTGACTGTCTGATATGGCTCTCCTGTAGTAGTCCTGTCTTCTCCTCCACCTTTTCCGCTTCCTTTTTTGTTTCCTCTTTTGGCAGTGGTTGATCTCAGTATGCACCTTGCCCCCTCCTTGATGAGGGTCTCCTCTTCTAAAAAAGTGACCAAGCGAGATTCATCCTGGTCACTCTCAGAGGAGTGGGGACCATATCCTTATCATTCTTTAATGCCTTCAAACAGAAATGCCTTCAAATGGATCTGCTATCTGGCAGAGCAAGCCCCCCAGGATTAAATATTCCTATCTTACACTTCTGAAATCCAGAGGAGGCATAGGATTTCCTGATTTATATTGGTACCACCAGGCCTGCGTACCAACTCGTATAGTTGACTGGAATATCCATTATGATACCAAGGGTTGGGTCCGACTTGAACAATCTAATTTACCACAGCAGCTTAGAACTCTTCCTTGGCTCCTGTTCCGAAAACGTTTCTCCAGAGATCCGATAGCACCCGTTAGGCTCTTCACTAGATTCTTATTGAAAGGCCTGTAAGGCCTATGCATGCTACTTCCTCAAAATTAGACCCACTAACTTAACTGGCATGTCGACCAAATTCTTGACCCTAATATGGCCATATTGTGATGTTTTTCTACACAATTTTACAGACAAGCCAAACTCCTATCATATGCTGACATTCATGCCCTGCTCGACACTAATATGATACCAAGCATGACTTATCTTCAAATAAAGGACTTTTTTAACCACAAATCGTAACCCGGCCTTCTGGACCAGATTGCTTAATACGATTGAAACACTTTGCAAAGGAAGCAGCCACAGCAGCATCTTATCTCTCAACTGTATTCTTCACTTTTTGGGGAACTCTCAGCCTTTTCTAGTTCCTATAGTATGGCATGGGAATGGGATCTAAGACTCTCCCTCTCAGATGCTGAATGGGAATTCATATTTTCCGATTTACACAAAGGCTCTCTCAATGTAGCTTCCCAAGAGTGTTTTTTATAAAATATATACCAGATGATATTGTACCCCTGTTCTACTGCATACATTTTCTCAGAGGATCTCCGAACAATGCTGGTGCTCCAAAAGGAAAAAAAGGACAATTCTTCACATGGTGGTCATGCTCCAGACAACAACCATTTTGGAAATAGGTACATGAGACCACAACAGCGGCTACTACTGCATCACTCGAATATTCTGCAGCGCAATACCTCCATCATACATCCATTCCTATAACAAATTATTGCAAATCCTTAGCAATGTTCATGATTAACGCAGCTAGACACTGTATCCCTTGCCATTGGCACTCAGCCCATATACTAACAATTAGGGAATGGTTTCAGAGGATTAACACGCTGGAAGAAATGGAGGAGCTAATTAACAATATCCCAAGATATCATGTCCAAGTTCACTTCTACTTGGTATTGCTGGATTCATTTCAAAACCACCCAACAAATCCTTGACCTTTACCGGTAAAGACTCCTATACTTTCAATAGCAGTAGACCTGGTTCCATAGAGTCTGTTTGAAATCCGGTGGCTTAAGCCAATGTGGCTATTCGTAACAGACTTTGTCAGCATATAATGGTATGAGGGGTGGTAGAGGGTGTTTTCTTACCTCCTCCTCCCCTTCTTCATAGCTTTCCCCCTCTTTTTTCCTGTTTAAAGACCCCTCTCCCATTATTTAATTTTTTCCCTTTTTTTTCCTTCTCTACCGTATCTCTGTTCTTCTCTTAAACCTACTTCCTGTCTTATTCACCCAATTTGTGCCTCCTCCTTAATAAAGGGTATGTCTACTTTTCTTTTTCATCTCACATGTATAATTACTGTAACAGTTAATTTGATGGTACTCTACTGACATTGGTTTGATAATATGTACGCTTTATACTTGTTTTACTCTCCACTTTCAACATACTATGATGATCTGTTAAATGATAGTTGTGAACATTGAAGTTGTATGTCAATTTTAATACTTAAATAAATACTCATGAAACAAAAAAAGAAAGTGGATTTGATAATATCACAAGGTGGGGCATCTGGTCTCATGGGGTTCAAAGCACAGTGAATGCAGTCAAATTCTAAACATTGCATTGAGATGACAGACATTAATTCCAGGAACAAAGCAAATGGCATTTGATGTTAAGTCTGCTCTTGATTCAAAGAGACTCCTCAATCTGAGGTTGCTTCTGCATGAGCAGTTTTTTAAATCATCCAGGCCAGTGGCGGCCTTTCCATTAGGGGCACCCGGGCACCTCCCCCTCTATCATGCCACCCCCTATAGGCTTAATGGATAGATTCACGCATAGCATGAATCTATCCATGGCCGCCACAACTTTTCGACTCTGTTTATGGAGTCAATGTGGGGTGTTTAACTTGGGAGAAAGGTACATATTACATTTTCCAGTGAAGGGCGATCACCCAATGGATAGCAACACAAACGGTATGAATCAGCATCATTTGTAGTGTGGTAACCTCTGAGACTGGAGCAAATAATAAATATGGAGATGGGGTAAGGGAAAGTTGAGCATCTGCTTTTTTTAGAGGCAAAGGTGTCAAGCTTTCTCCAAATTGGAGCAATGTGTGAGCATTACCATAAGAGATGGAGAAATGTACCTGGTGTATGGCAACCCCTAAAACACAGTGGAGACACTGTGGGAAAATATAGCATGTGTTTTAACTGGGGTCTGATACCATCTTGTATGCAATTTCAGGGCTGTTTCTCTGATGTTAAAAGACCTTGTACATTTCTTCAGATTGTCAATACAGTCATTCCAATTCAGGGTGTCTCCAGCTCTTTCTTTAGCATTATCATATATTTCTCTAGCAAGTCCCTGTCACAGAGAAAGAGCTACTGGTCATTAAGTTTTACTGAACAGCTTTTGAAGGAAAGGTCCAGGTCCTTGATCATTAGAGGCTGGGGTGGTACATTACATTCAGGGAATTTTTGCTTGTTTTGGTGCCACTGGTATTCAGGGGTGATGGGCAGACACAAGAGTGTAAAAAGTGGGCTCCTAGTGATAGTTATACTGGCTGAGGCACATGGGTTGAAAATAATTAAGTCAGTATGTGGCCATCTTATGGTTGAACTGGATGGACTTGTGTCTTTTTTCAACTTGACTAACTATGTAACTATCTTCCTCCACTGCTCACTAGCATCCACCCATGTAGCATTTCCTGATTGCATTGGGCACCTCCTTTGGGCATGACAGTAATCCATAAATGGCTGTGTCTACATAACTTGGCAACATATGAAATTTTCTGATTGGATATAAAACTTAAAAAATCTTGCAAAGACCTAATTACTAAAGAATAAAATTCCATCAACAAATCTGGCTTGCTTTAGAATTGACACACTCCACAATGCTTGAACCTCAAAATATATTCGTTAGCCACAGGAAATAAATCACCCACATTGCTACTTTCTTACTACTGCACGTGACTAACATGGAACAGCACTTTACTTCTTACCATCTAATAACCAGCAGACAAGAAATTCTGAGGAAAACAAACAATTAAGCCCCTTGTACTTACAGTATGACACTTTTATTTCACTAAACATTTCTTAGAAAGATTATGAAAGAAGTTGTTACTATATTGTTGAAAACTCATAATTCTAGTTCCCAGTTATAATTTAAAGGTGTGGTATGGGGTATTATTTTAAAATGGTATGCTGAAAAAATATCACTAAGCACAACCAATTAGCACTTTTACCTTACATTGTTAATACACTATGCATGTCTGACAGTATGGACATTTTCTATCTATATCCTCTACATCAATAAAATGCTAATTGACAGTAGAACAAAACCCACATAGAGCAGAACAAAAGCCCTCCCATAGAGTATAACTTGCTGAGGAATCATCTTTTAAATTCTTCTACTGTATATGTGTATTATTGTTTAAAGCACACAGGTACCATAAAGAATAAGCATTTTTGACACAAAGCAGTTATTTTCTGGGTTTGCACTGGTATTATGTTATGGTGCCAGTTTAGATGCAAATCATAAGTAGTGTAGTTATTCTTTATGTAAAAAGCAACAATGTGCTAAAAAAAGTAAAATGATATCCATTTCTTATATCAATAGAGGGCAGAAACTTCCGAAATTATTTGTTTAAAAGAGTATTTCAATATGTGCTACACCTACACACCTGTATTAATCAAATAGCTCATTACTGTTATTGCTTCAATACAGAATGTAAAATGGACATCAGAAAAAGGTGGAAACAGTATAATTATGCCATGTTTTCATATTTTCTGCTTTGCCATTCACATATTAAGTACTGTAACAGAATTGGATTGTTTTCTGCAATGTTCAGTGTATTTCCAAGATAAAAATGGTTGAAGGATAAAATAGACTTATCTAATGTATTTGTGACAAGCACAATAAGGGAATAACAAGAAACTCTATTCTTTTCAGAATAATGCTTCAGTACTAACAATGCATCTATATGCAAATTATTTCATGCAATAATCAACACAGTGGGGAAGAGCTTACATAGCACTTGCATATTTTGTTCCTTTTCAGCATTATCTTCCTTCAAGACTGACCTTGGGATTGTTCAGCCAGTGCGCTTTTAGCAGCAGGGACACCAATGACTCAGGAGGATGTGTACTGGAAGTAACCCATTACACTTTATGGCTTTTTTATTTGTTGTGCCTTCAGCTTATATTCACTTTTATGATGGACTGATATCTGTCTTATATAGGTTTAGGAAGTCCCATGTAAAATAGGATGGCAAAATGGTCTACTGCAAGGCTAAAATTTACAGCTTTCTGTAGCATTTTTTAATAGCATTCAGGTGTAGCTAAAGGTACATTGCAATGTGACACTTGTTCTTAAAGAGAATCTGTTATCTTGTTAGGGTACCCACTGATACTCACCTTTGCTATTCTTTCCTACCACTTTATTTTAATGTGGGGGCACTGAAAAAATACTGGGTATTTTTAGACTTGGGGAAGCATGTGACCTTCTTATTTTCAGGATGCAATCCTTACATCTGAGAAGCCAATTGTCAGACCCAAACTCATGTGGAGAGAGAAGGGCTTTTATCTTGTGTAGGCTCTGAAAACAGAACTTACACTGGGTTTAGACTCAGCATTATCTTTAAACTGAAAGACTTTTTCATTCTGTGATTTATCTCCTCCACCTGGCGGTCCCAATAACTAAATGCCTAGTAATCAAATCTTTTACCTGTGAAAGTAAGGATGGGGGCAAAGTGTCTCAGGGTTCCAACACCACCCCTTCCTCAACTCACACACTGGAACACAAGAGAGAGGTTGGACAGCAAAGAATCACATAACACAAAGTTGCCTCCCAGTACAGAAACAATGTACTGAGCAGGGGCGGACTCACAACTCATGGGGCCCTTGGGCAATAGGAGATTATGGGGCCCCCAGGCAATAGGAGATTATGGGGCCCCCAGGCAATAGATTATGGGGCCATATAGTACTGTATATACAAACACACACACACATACAGTATACATACACAGTATACAGACACACAATATACAAACACAGTATACATACACACAGAATACACACATACACTGAGAAGGTACTGGAGAGGCGGTGCAGCTATAATCTTGGGATTTTTACACCAAAAGGATGTCGGTAAGGGACATTTCAGGGACAGATGTAAAAAAACACAGATTTGTACATACTGTCCATGGTTTTACTGAGGCTGGCAACACTGATGGGGCCCCCTAGTGGCATGGGGCCCTCGGGCACTGCCCGAATGCCTGAATAGTCAGTCCGCCCCTGGTACTGAGTGAGGCTTACAAGAGCTTTTTTAAGGAAAGTTCTTTCATGAAAAAGTATCTTAAATTTGTGGATCTTCTGATTTGCAATAGTGGCTAATGCAGTGACTAATATTACTTGTCTCAAATCTCTAGGCAATGAGCTAAAAAACACCCAATGAAAACATGTTTGCTGTTTTACCTGCTAAACAATTTGTAATCCTGTACATTCAATCTTTACATCTGCTAATCTGCATGTTTAGTAAGACAAGTGCAATGTAAAAAGTTAAGTAACCCAAAGAAATCAATCGGAACTCATCTTTTATTTTTTGGCTGTTGAAAAGGGCTGAAACACAAGATCAGATCTCTTACTGTGGATAATTACACTTTGCAGCTCATTATTATTATAGCTTTATTGCAGAATACCACTTGTATTAGAAGAAGGTGAAAAACTATGCAAAAGACAAACTTTAAGTGGAATTCCATGTGAGGCCTAATTAATCCTAAAAATGTTCCCTCCCAACTCCTAACAACTATGGTGACTAACGTGTAAAAAAAAAAAAAAAAAGTATATACTTACCTATTTTTAGGCCATTACGATCTAATCATGATCTTTCCTCTGTCAGCCAGCAGTGGCCACAGAGGAGAGGAGAAACCACTCAACAATGTCTGGAATGCCTGGGAGCAGTGACATCACCCATAGGCATCTATGGCCTATCCATTGACAGCGCTCCCTTCACTCCCCTGCAGCCACCGCTGGCTGACACAGAGGGGCTGAATCATGTGACCAGACCATAGTAGGTAAGTATATACATATTTCTTACAGAGGTTAGTCACCATAGATGTTAGGAGGTGGGAAGGAGCATTTTTATGATTAGTTAGGTGAAGCCTGAAATTCCACTTTAATAGTAAACATGTCAAGTGTGTGTGTACAGTGTGAGTGCACACTTCCCTTTTGAATGCACCATTTGGAGGAAAGAGTAATACTCCACTAACTTGGCAGCAGGGCAGAAAGCTCCATCCTCTGCATTTTGCTTTAGGTAACAAATTAGCTATTACATATAATGCAAGGCCGGAACAACAACAACAATCCCTCCACAAATCCACACAGGAAATCTGTATACTTGCTATACAATGTTTTGTCATTTATACAAAGGCTCTGCAAAAGCTTGCAAATAAAAACAGTATAAACATATTTCAAATGTATGTAGCATGATAATACTCAGCAGACAAAGCACATAATTAAATGTCAATTAACCTAAGTGTAAGATACAGATGTGAAAATTTCCTACAATGCATATTTCACACATCTGAATGAAGCTGTCATCACCTAGGCAAATTCAATTATTCATATGTGAATGTGATGTGAAAGGAGATTCTTCTTGAATATGTAATAATAGGTGATTTCAGTCATTGATTTTTTTTTTACTTAATGTAGTAACCAGTGGCGGCTGGTGCTTAGTATTTTTGGGGGGCGCCACAACCACCAACATTCACCCCCCACCTAGGAGACACAGGCAGCGGCAATGATCCCTACAGCACCAACTACCCCCCCCCCCCGCGGGAGACACAGGCAGCAGTGATCACCCACAGCACCAACAACCTCCCCGCAGGAGACACAGGCAGCATGTATATATTTATAGAATAAGCCCTGTATATGCATGCCAGGACTCATGCCGTTTGTTTTGTTCCAAATTGAAATTCACACAAATGTTTCCATATAAACAAATAAAAAAATGTTAAAAAATGTCCCCCATTGTAGAGCCATCATCAATTATAATGCCCGCCTCCGCCGCCGACCTGAAAAAAAAAAGCTCTGCTTGCGGCAAAGGCTCTTGCTGTTTGCCTGCTCTGTCATCTGACAGTTTTCAAATAGCAAAGGAGCAGGGCCACCCAGCGACATCACCTGGTGGCCCAGCCTCCTTGTGTTGTCGGTGGACCAGCATGCAACAGTAGATGACATCACAGGGGGTGGTGCCACCTTTTAGTTATTTAAGAACTTTCAGACGGTGGAGCAGACAGATGGCTGGAGCCTTCGGCACAAGGACAATAAAGAACTTCTCATAAACTTGTGTTGTGTCTTTACTCACTTTTTATACTTTTTTGGTGAATAGGTAGGGGTACTATGTATCCCATATTCATTCAAATGGGGGGCGGGATAGGGGGCCCCCCTTTTTTTTTGCAATCACACGCATATTTATCTTGTGATGTATTCTTGTATGAAACCAGTACACATTAAATGAAAATGGTAAGTTCTGTTCAGTAACGAGAAAAATTGTGTAATACTGTATGCTCCTTCAGTAATTTTCTTTTGGAAGGTCTAAATTGGCTCTTGAAATTTGTGTACACACTATATGAATATCTTATGACCGTTCTGAATACGTAATTTTCCCTCCGATTAACATATAATGTGTAGGCTCATCATTAGTGATTACCAAATCTGTTACAGGGTAGACTTACCATTTCATAGGTATGGTCATACAACTCAGTCAGGACCACATTTTGTAATCTTAGGCCAAAATTTACATTTACAACTCCATCAAAAAATGTTTGTTCCCTTTTGGCCACAGGGGAGGGGATAATGGTATATGTCACCATTTTTTTTTTATTTTGGTGCAGGGTTCCCCTTAAAATCCATACCAGACCTGAAGGGCCTGGTATGGATTTTGGGGGGACCCCCACGCAATTAAAAAAAAAAAATGTTTTGGGGTTCCCCTTAATATTCATACCAGACCCAAAGGGCCTGGTAATGGGGGGGCATGCTGTTTTTTTCAATGAGTTTTATGTATATTGTCGGGACCCGGCAATTGATTACAGCCGCAATCAGTTTTAAATGACCTTTTTTCCTTTAGAAATTTAATTTTTCTGTGGTAATGTTCTAAACACGGGAAACATGCGCCACTTTACAGGCATACTATGGACACCCCCCAGGCACGATATTTTAAGGAATATTTCATTTTTATTGTTTCACTTTAAGCATTATTAAATTAAGGCCCCTTTCACACTAGCGGACCGTATGTCCGCTTTTTCATCCATCCGTTTACGGATGAAAAAGGGACATACATTGGTCCCTATTAGATCACGGGTGTCAGCGGATGAACATCCGCTGACACCCGATCTCATCCGGGTCCGCAATCCTCCGATTCTGCAGACGGAGGAAAATCCTATTTTTCTATCCATCTGCAGAGCGGATCGGATGAACACGGACAGACGGTCTGTGTTCATCCGATCCCCCCGTGGGGAGAGCGGAGATCTGACAGGGCGGTCCCTGCACAGTGTTTGGGGACCGCCCTGTCATCCGCCGGCTCAGCGGGGATCAGCGGTGCGATCCCCGCTGAGCAAGCGGAGGCTCACGGGGCGGATCTTCACGGATCCGTCCCTTGTGAAAGGGGCCTAATGCTCCCAAAAAAACTGCTGTTTTTAAAACTTTTTTTTGCATTGATACATGTCCCCTGGGGCAGGACCCAGGTCCCCAAACACTTTTAATGACAATACCATGCATATAAGCCTTTAAAATTAGCACGTTAGATTTTTCATGTTCGTGTCCCATAGACTTTAACGGTGTTCGTGTGTTCGAACAAATTTTTTGCCTGTTCGCAAGTTCTGGTGCGAACCGAATCGTGGGTTTGAAAAAGTGGGTTGTTCGGCTCATCCCTAGTCAACATGTTTTGAGAAGTGGGTACTCTTTTTTTCTCAAAACTGAGGCGGACAGTGTCTCTTGACTTTTTCTACTTTACCAGCTCAAGTTTACTCCTTCTATCCGAACTTAAATGTTATGTTGTTGTGCAATGTGATTATAATAGAACATATATTGGTCTGGGACTAGTGTGTGTACAGTATGTGTTTCCTAGACTAGAAGGATCTGTTTTTCTGAAAACAACACAAAAAGGGATGTCTTATCATTGTGTACAGTTTTCCCCAATGCATTCATAAATGATTTTTGTCATTAGATCTTGTTTTAAAATAATTTTTATTATTGTAGGGCTTGTATTCAACTAAATTTATGAAACGGTGTATATGAATAAAATCAGACACAAAAACAATGATATATAAAATCACATTAGATTGATATAAAAATGTGTATTGAAACAATAGAAAAAAACTGGGGCCAAACTGTACCTCCAGAGTACAAAAATAGCTACAAAGTACAGATGCTTAGATAAGACCAATGTTCAATTTCTGTATTGAGACCCCATTGTACTATGGTATTCTTATTATAAATCCACCTGGTATTGGCTTGTGACATGGCAATTTTCCCCATAGCTTAGTAACTTTGGTGAAATTTCACTTTTCAAAGAATAAAATAAAAAAATATATATATTTTTGTTTGCACATGATTGGATGATGAAAGTCAGCAGAGCTTCACCTCATTCACTACGCTCAGGTCCCCTGCAGTATGCAAATTCCTTTGCAAACTAAACAATCTATTTGCCTTTAGTAAATCAACCCCCAAGGGTTTTTAGGAGGGTTGTTTAGGTGTTTAAGCTATAAAAACCTGACAGAGATTTGAAACCCCTCATCAGTCCATAGAAGACATTTTTAGTTTATATACACTTTAAGAAAAAGTAGATACATCTTTGTGCATATGCATTGGTCATTTTTGTGGAAGGGCTTGGATGGTGGGGTTGCCTAAAAATGTCCAAGCTTTCATTTTTTTTTAAATGGATACTGTATTAGATATTTGATTCTTCTAAGCACTTAAACTAACACCTTTGTCCCCTGCAGCCAGCATTAACATTTTAATTTTGGCCATAGTACAGTATTAATCAGCAAAAAGTGAGCAATGAGAAAAAAAAATGTCATATGTGCTGAAAGGCAGAAGATTTCAAATATATATGTTTCACTCAACTGAAAGAATTTCTACTGCTTCTTCCATTTACAACATGCACAGATCAAATTCTGGAGAGACACAGAACTGGCAGTATTAAATAAATAGATCAAAGCAGAGTAGAAAGCTAAAAATCATGACATTGCAATAGACAGTGATTAAAGCAATGAAATCTTTTTTACTTGAAACTTAAATAGCTGCCTTCAGTATGGCTTTTTTCTATAGTAAAAAATCATTATGCCAGAAGCAGGTCCACATTGAGGGATACCAATCCTTTATGACTCACAAATGCAATGAGCTCTGGGATTTCAAATGTCAGCTGTGTATAATGTAAACATCATCCTGAGTTGTAAAAAATCACCTTGTTAATTAGAATTTTAGACAGGAAAATACAGGTAGAGCTTTTAGCTACCTGGAAATATGCCTTTACCATTGATGCAGCTACAAGAAAGTTGAGGGTGGCACCTGATCTGACCTTGCAAGGACAAATAGGAAATGGACCCCTGCCTTGAAAAGCCCTGGCATTTACTGTACTTTTGCTGAATATAAATACGGTAGGGATGATGGGTCCAAGGCCACTCTTGGTGGTGAGAAGAGCAAAAAAAAAAAAGGCATGTGAGCATACTGTATACAGTACTCAATATAATCCTAGATCTAATGAAATTTGGTTCTAAGAGACTTTACCAGCTGAAATGTTTTTATTGTGGTTGATGCCTGATCTGTATATTTGCAAAACAAATGGGAATTTTCACAAACTTTTACCATTGAGAATCCTTAACTACTTAAAGACCGCCTACTGCATATATACTCTGGGAGGGCGGCTCTGTTGCGCAAAATCACGTACCTTTATTTAATTTCATGCAATAGATACTATGGGCGCGCGTGCGACCATTGGACAGAGGGGGAGCCAATCAGCGGGCCGCCTGCCACCCGCGATGATCGTTTCCCAGAGAGGCAGAACTGTGATCTGCCTATATAAACAAGACAGATAGCCATTCTGATAGGACACACAGATCTGCTGTTCTTGCTAAGCAGGAACACTTTATGACATATCACATATCTCCGGGGTGGCTGCGGAGCTCACTGCACAGATGTTCAGTGATGTTGCACGAGAGCCATGAAGTCCGGGGTCTCTCCCTCCTGATTGGCTGATACACAGCAGCAGGCGCCATTGGCACTCAAAGTCAATGAGCCAATGGGGAGAAAGAGGGGGTGGGGCTGAGCTGCGGCTCCGTGTCTAAATGGACAAACAGAGCTGCAGCTCTGCTTGGGTGCCCCAATAGCAAGCCGCTTGCTGTGGGGGCACTCGGCAGGAGGGATGGGCCAGGAGCGCCAGGCAGGGGACCAGAGAAAAGGAAGATCTGGGCTGTTTTTTGCAAAACCACTACACAGAACAGGTAAGTATGACATGTTTGTTATTTTTAAACAAAAAAACTTTTGTATCACTTTAAGGGATAAGTAAACCCAAGAACAAAAATATACTGTAATATGTTTCATCTTACTAATCCTGAAATGTGGTGCCTATATTAGTTTTCTTTTTTCCAGCTAAGACCATTTATAGCAAGTACAGAAAAAAATGATGTTGATGTTGAAAGAAATGCAGTGTCCTTGCCACTTCCTGTGAGATGAACTTGAAGTGTTATCTTGTTTCTATAAATTCTTAAAGCAGAACTGAAGGCCTTTTCATAAAGTTTGCAAGCAGGCAGGCTAATTATCACAGAAGAGACATACAATGTTTCTTGTCAAGTAATTTTGGACCGACTCTCGTTACAAGTCAAGATATTTTATTGCATATGCAAGAGAAATGGTTAAATGTATATCTTCTGCTTCAGAGATCCATTTCTGCCTGTCATAGATTTACATTCAGCTTTTATAACCCTTAAACCTTCCCTTTTCCTGCTCGTAACGTCCTGACCATGTATAATTTCAACCTTTATTCTGACGTTAGCAGGAAATAGGGAAATATCCTTTTTCAGCCAACACCTTATGACAGGAAATTTCATACAATGAATACATAAATTATCTCATGGTTCGCAGCCCATATTTTGACAGATGTAAGAGTCAGCACATCTTTGCACAATAGAATATGGTCATATGACTTATTCCAGTAATTAGGGCTATTAGAGCTTATTCAGCATATTTAAGTATTAATAGAGTTATATAAAGCAAACATTTTAACTTTAGAAGATATAGTCATATTAATATGCATATTCATAGTTGACATTTAAAGTATAATTTCTAATTTCTCTAACAGCTGCCCCCTTTTATACTTATAATGTCAATAATTCAAATATCCAGGTTCTTTATTTTACCAGGTATTATCATTTAGACAAATAAGTCTTTTGAAAGGACTGTAAGTTCATCTTCATCAGGTTCCGGGTATAGTTCAGTGTTGTTCTGAAAAAACATAGTCTTTGTTAGTGATGTGTCAATCAGTCTTTGAAGAATTCCTCTAATACAAGGAATGCAGCAACATCCACACAGCGTAAGGACCGTGGCTGCCATGACAACAGAGATGAGCAAACCTTTTGCAAGATCACCTCATTTACCAAACCATTTTTCAAAGAGTCCTGTTAAGGGGTTCTCTACACCAGAGTTCTCAGTTAGTTCCTGGGATAACATTTGTAGGCCTTGCAAAGCCTTGGTGATACTTCCATCAGGTGCCGTATTATTTGGAATAAAAGTGCAGCAGAAGGTGCCGAACATTTCGCATTCACCCCGCCCCTTTCTGCCAGCAACATATCCAATGCTATACGGTTCTGCCACGCTGTCAAAGAGGTGGCGTCCAATTGTGCTGCTATACCTTTGATAGCATCTCTGGTGTAATTCACAAACCTCTGCTGGTTGTAGTAAATGTAGTTTATCCAGTCGACATTCTTATTGGGCTGTACCCATAGGAAGAGTGAGGTGAGTCCTGCTGTTACTTGATTCTGTGCTTTAAATTCATCCGGAACTCCTCGTGGAACACCTATTGAGTCTATATATACCTGGTTGTCAAAATGATTCTGGACACTTAAGTCTCTTAAAATAGTGTTTACCTGTTAGTCTCATCAATTTATTAGTCATAGGAACAATATAAAAGGGAAGCAACAGGCGGGTAAGGGCACAACTACCCTCCCATCTAGGTGGCAGTCTGAGCCTTAGTTTCTTGTCCCCACACAGCCACCAAACATCAGCTAGTTGCCGTTTCTGTTCCTGAAACCATTTTAGTTGATACTTAATGTCTGTAGTTGATGTTGTGGTCGCACAGTATTCAGGAGATAGAGTGCCAACCTTTGTACCATCCTTATCTTTGTTAGAGAAACTAGAAAAATTTCCTGGTAATACTTGTACTGAAGGGGGTGTACTTTGCATTTTAGTTTTAGGGTATCTCTTTTTCTCATTTGCACATTCAGACCCAGTAATATTTTCTGAAAACAGTCTTATTATGCAAGCTAAATCTGTTTCCTCTTCAGGGAGAGGAATGGTAGCTAGTTGTGGTCTTGGGTTTGCACAAGAAATACAATCACTTAACCCCTTAGATTGAGTTGTGTATCTGACCCATTCTATCCACTAATTTTTGTCTCCAAATCCTGTTTCTATACTTAATTGTTCCTTGTAAGTAAAATCTGTTTTAAACAAAGAGGTATTAAGTTGAAACTGAGTTGGCTCGGGGGCTGGGGTGTTCTGACCAGGGGTTACAACCTAAATAGTGATTCTCCCTAGTAGGTCAGATATTGTACCATATACCAATTAGTTGTATTGTTTAGTTTACAAAATTGGAGCCATTGTTACTGTAAATCAGCGCGGGGATCCCTTGTCGTGGAATCACCTCTTTTGATTAGTACTTTGGCTACTGACTGTCCATCCGTGTGCGCCATAGGAAAAGTTTCCACCCACTTTATAAACCTGTACACAATAACCAGACAGTACTTATTCTCACATTTGTTCAATTCAATAAAATCCATGCATATTGTGTGAAAGGGATAAGGGGGTTGTGGGAAATGACCCCTTAAGGCTCTTAGGGCACCTTGTGCATGGTATCTGTTACAAATCGGATATGTGAGACAAAATTTTCAGAGTAGTTTTGTAAACCCATATGTTGTGTACACCCAGTACCATCCCTCCTTTTGAGGTATGGGCCTACCCATGACTCAATAACACAGCATACGTGAATAGTGATGTAGATAAGTTAGGTTTACCTTCTGTACATGTGTATATACCATTGACCAGTGTTGACCCTGTATATAACCACTTTGATTTTCACCTGCCGGTGATGTTTTCTGCATTTCTGATAACCATGTTTCATCAATAGCTCTCTGTACCTCATCATTTACTTGGGAAACTGTATATGTTTGTCATTGCTGTCCTTCAGAAGCTTCCTTTGCTGTCTTGTCTGCTAGTGCATTTCCTAGGGTAATTGGATCTGTTCCCTTTCTATGTGCCGCACATTTACAAATAGCCACTTGTGCTGGTTTTTGTACATATTCTAGAAGGGCAAGAATGAGATCTCTGTGTGATCGGTTTCCCATGGCAACGTAATCATACCCCTTTTTTCCATTGCTGGGCAAATATGTGTAGAGAAAGCGTATTGGCTGTCAGTATAAATATCTATTTATTTTTCCCTTCCCCTAGACTGCAGGCCCTTGACAGGGCTATAATGTCAGCTTGTTGTGCAGAATAGGAACTGGGAAAAGGTCTAGCTTCAATGACCTGGTCATGTGTTACTATAGCATAAGCCGTTTGATTTATCGTTTTTTCTACACGACCCATCAACAAAAATGTCAGCATCTAGAAAGGGAACATCAGTGATATCCTTCCTAGGGAGTACCCGTTCATCAATTTTGAGCTGCACAATCATGTGGATCCCCATCACCAGGTGTTGGCATTAGTGTAGCAGGATTCAATGTAGTACACTTCTTGATTGTAACGTGCGGTTGTCCCAGAAGTGTAGTCATACATGATAAATGCCTGACTGGAGATAAATAGGAGATTCTGTCTTATAGTAAGATCACCTAAATAACATGTGAGACCTTTAAGTACCAGGGGTGGAACAATACTATCAATGCAGATGACCGTATGGCCAATGAGGCTGCTACTACAGCTTGTACACAGTGGGGCAAATTAGTTAAGTAAAATGCAACTAGTTTGTGTTCGTTCTCATAAACCTGAGTGAGAGCAGAAGTCATGTACCCCTCTTTACAATCTACAGTCTGCTAAAGGGTTTCTACTGTAATTGGGTAGGCTAAGCACAGTAGAACCCACAATGAGGTGCTTCACCTTTGTAAATGCATCCTCTGCTTGCACATTCCACTGGATGGAACCTTTTGCAGACATTTGTGTACCATAGATGAGATCAGAAAGAGGCACCACCTCCGTAGCATAATTAGCTATCCATGCTCTACAAAAATTTGCCATGCCAAGAAATTACATCATTTCTTTATTTTTACGTGGTTTGGGGGCTTGAAGGATGGCTTCTTTTCGGATCTCATCTGGATGTCTGCCTTTTTGAGATATAATGTAACCCTGGTATTTCACCTTGGTTTTCAAAAGTTGTATTTTATTTTGCTAACCTTGTGACCTTGTTCTGCGAGGAAATGCATCAGAGCCAAGGTGTCAATTTTACATTGTCGCTCCAGAGGAGCCGCTACCAGAATGTCATCCACATACAAGAGAATTTGACTCCCACTGGGAGGTACAACTCGAGACAAAGCATTGAACATTTCTTGTGAGTTTTCCCTTGTACATAAGTGCAAACCAGAACTGACTGTCTGTCTTAATTAGCCCTACGTCTGTCTTTCCTTTTGATCACAAGAAATCGGGGACGTCTTTTAAGGCATCCCCTTCCCATCGGGTCAAAAAGTGTCAGTCACTGTCTTTTGTCAAAACTTCAATCACGCAAGTTCTGGTTGTACATTCAACAAACCACGCTAATCTGTACCTCTGATTCCCTCTGGATTTCAGTTCCTCATCTGTTAATTTGACCCAGTCTGTGATAAGTTCTCCCAGCTCATGCCATGATACCTCGGAGTTCCGCGTGACCGAAACATGAGGTACAGTATCCTGCCTGTATATTTGCAGAATAGGCTGTGGTAGGAGACAAGTAGCCATGTTATTTCCTTTCTTATCACAGTACAGGTATCTTAAGAGCACTTCAGTGTTAGTGCAACTCATTAACTGTTTCTCATAAGACCTATCAGGCCCAGTGGTCCTTTTGTAGTAGATAGTGCAATAGAGGTTTGTCTGGACCTTGTACCTTTCCTCACAGGCTCTTCAATTATTTCTGTCAGGGTTTTGGGCATCTTTAATCCCTCAGTTTGTAAATCCAAGCTGTACCAGTATCAGGGCTCATTATCCACAGCTGTGATTTGTTTTTCACACAGCCGATGGGCTTTGAGGCCCCCCTCCACTGGTACGACAGAAATATCAAGAGCATGCAACATGTCTCTACCCAACGAATTAACAGGACATTTAGTTGACATTACAATTTTACACTGAGCCTTTTTACCTGTCTGTGGATTTTCCACAGTAAGGCCTTCAGACACGGCCTCCTGGTGCATCAACCCATTTGCAGATTTTACATATACTAAACCTTTTCCCTTTACCCCTGGTGGCATATCCAGCGGGTGTATCAGGGTCCTACAAGTCCCAGTGTCACAGAGACTACTCTTTGCAACCCAGGTTATTTCTGGCTTGGCTTCAGCATGCAAACAAGTTTCAACATTACACACATCCAAAATATCAGATTCTTTCCCATCCTTCTGCTTCTCTCTCTGCAGACACACTTTTACCATACAGGAAACACTCCCCCCTCATCCTTTTCTTTACTTTCTTTTTTGGTTGGAAGTGTCCCTCAGCATGCCTCACATACTTGATTAGCTCCTAGAGTCTGCAGATCCTATGGTTAATCATGTGTTCGTTAACAAAACTTGATATAAGGACTAGCAGCCCCTTCAGGATTGCATTCTTTAGCTGTTGTTCATATGGGCTATCGTTCACTTGATCTACTGGGATTTCTATCCCAGAGTGGTTTTTAAAATTCTTCTTTATCCTAACAATGAAATTATCCACTGTTTCCTCTTCTCCCCATATACACTGATTTATAATGGACCAGTCGGCTTGACGTATCCATCTATCCTCTCTCTATCTTTGCTATAAGAGCATTTCTTCTGTTTTTGAGTGCTGCATCATCCTGAGGCAACACCCCTCCCTGGTTGTTTAATCCACTCCAATCTCCCACTACATGATGCCAGTCAGGTCCCAGTACCTGTCTGGTGACCTGCTCTATTTCCCTCACATTGAGATGATAGCTAGCAACCATTCCCATGATACCATCCCTGAATTGAGCTATGTGGACCTTGGGATTGCTGTAAGGAGGGTCAGCGGGGTAACTTGTTGCATACCTCTGTCCCATCTGGTGGTGGGGACTGCAGGTCTGCAATAGGGAATTGGGAGCGGGTGGTGAAGTCAGAGGGGGAGCAGCGTCTGTCGGCGGGATTGGAGAGTCCTCTAAAGGGTGTGTAGGGGCTGTCGGGTGCATTAGGTTTGTCGCATTTTGTTCAGTCAATACTTGCTGCACTAAACTTCGGAGGACGGTCATATTATTGTCCTCCTCTTTGTCTAAAAACATAGTCTTTTTATGATTTTTTTTTATGATTTTAACCTACAGTTAGCCTCCTCAAGCCATTTCTTTGCCTGGGGAAGACCTAATTTATTCTGTTTCCTTATTTTTCTTTTCTTTTTTTTTTTTTTAATATATATATATATATATATATATATATATATATATATATATATATATATATACATATATATACTCATACATACATGCCGGCATAATTTTTATTTATTTTTTAAGCTTTCTACACAACACAGTATTACACAACAATCCTTATTTAAAAATGCATCAAAATCATACTTTGTTTTTCATGTCTTAAGGAGTTTCACATTCTCTTTGTCTAGACTACACATATACTTTGCATCATCATTCAAACCATCAGACTTTCCATGGATCATACTCATTTTAACGTGCACACGGAGTTTTTTTTGTAAGGTCTTCTCACACTGACACAATACCTGCACACAGTATCTTATCACTTCTGCAGCTACTCACAAACTTTCTAGTCGTGACATATCACTTCTAGATTATTGATCTTGTGTGCTGCTATAATACTGGTGTCTTGTCTTCTTACTTAATGTTTTTTTCATTTATAGGGAGAATGAACAGAATTACAAGGCGAACGTAAATTCACCTGACTGGTCAACCCCCCCTGATCAAAACATTAATATTTCAGTAAACTGTAGGGAGCATGAACAGAATTACAAAAGAGACTTAATTTCTCTCGACTGTTGTTCCCACACGTTATCAAAACATTAATATTTGTTGATTCAACGGTATTTATAAATGCCTGTACAGGTTTTTTACACAACATACGAGGCTGGCTGAGCGCAAGGGCTCGTCAAATTACCTCTATTTGTTACCTGGAAATCTATCAGGCCATACCTTTGTATCAACAGGGGTTCATGTTTTTGATGTAGGAATATTTATGTGTCCCCCACGGGAATTCCTGCAGTTTACAAGGCTGTCAGGACCTAGGTCCTTTGTTGACAAATTTCCTTTATCTGCACCCGGGTATTGGAATGGGACCATAATCCTATATCAAAGGGATTTAAACTACGGACGTATCTACTTATATTCCCTCAACTTGGATAAAGCAAAACATATACACAACAGATAAACATTCAATTAATCTCTATATTAGATGTATGTAACAAAATCCCTTAATTCATTAAATCCCTAATCACATTTAGGCCTAAAAGTATAATATAATAAATGAAAATATCTTACCTTGCCCCGAGAGCGGTCTCTTGTGCTGATCCGGTAAGTCGCTGCCCGGGAGGCACTAGTTCAGTGAGCCGGCCTCTGTTAACGTCAAATTTAAGACGGAGGACTTACAGTTTTTTGCCGTACGGACATCGGTTCACTGGGTTGTTGGCTAGTGCTTTCCAGGAATTTGGACTTCCGTTTTCGAAGGACCAAAATGTCAAGTAATTTTGGACCGACTCTCGTTACAAGTCAAGATATTTTATTGCATATGCAAGAGAAATGGTTAAATGTATATCTTCTGCTTCAGAGATCCATTTCTGCCTGTCATAGATTTACATTCAGCTTTTATAACCCTTAAACCTTCCCTTTTCCTGCTCGTAACGTCCTGACCATGTATAATTTCAACCTTTATTCTGACGTTAGCAGGAAATAGGGAAATATCCTTTTTCAGCCAACACCTTATGACAGGAAATTTCATACAATGAATACATAAATTATCTCATGGTTCGCAGCCCATATTTTGACAGATGTAAGAGTCAGCACATCTTTGCACAATAGAATATGGTCATATGACTTATTCCAGTAATTAGGGCTATTAGAGCTTATTCAGCATATTTAAGTATTAATAGAGTTATATAAAGCAAACATTTTAACTTTAGAAGATATAGTCATATTAATATGCATATTCATAGTTGACATTTAAAGTATAATTTCTAATTTCTCTAACATTTCTTCTGAAATAAAACACACCTACCTGCCTGCTCATAGTGTCATGCGTCATGTAACCTGCACTTGTGTGACTCAGTTTACATCGTTGGTGCGGTCCCTGTGTGTTGGAATGACTGACTCTTGCACACGCACTGAAGTTACCTTATCTCACACTAGCTAATGAAGGTGTCCGAAGACTGGCACTCGGGGAGAAGATGCCAGTGCCAGCGAGGGACACCTTGCAGACCTTGAATATTAAATAGGGGGTACAGTGCCTTTAAAAAGTATTCATACCCATTTAAATGTTCCACATTTTGTCATGTTACAACCAAAAATGTTAACCAATTTTATTGGGATTTTATGTGATAAACGAACACAAAGCAGCACATTATTGTGACGTGGAAGGAAAATGATAAATGGTTTTCACATTTTTTTTACAAATAAATATGTGAAAAGTGTGGAGTGTATTTGTATTCAGCCCCATTGAGTCAATACTTTGTAGAACCTCCTTTCGCTGCAATTACAGCTGCAAGTCTTTTTGGGTATTTCTCTACCAGCTTTGCACATCTAGAGAGTGACATTTTTGCCCATTCTTCTTTGCAAAACATCTCAAGTTCTGTCAGATTGGAAGGCGATCGTCTGTGAACAGCAATTTTTCAAGTCTTGCCACAGATTCTCTTTTGGATTTAGGTCTGGACTTTGACTGGGCCATTCTAACACATGAATATGCTTTGATCCAAACCATTCCATTGTAGCTCTGACTGAATGTTTAGGACTCTATAGACTCTATACATGTATTACGCAGTGAAGGAAGTTCCCCATCAGGTCCGCCCCCTCTGTATGTCGGACCCCGCCTACGTCATTGGCCTGAGCGGGATACTTCCTTCACTGTGTAAATTTAAATTACACAGTGAAGGAAGTTCCCCGCTCAGGCCAATGACGTAGGCGGGTCCGACATACCGAGGGGGCGGACCTGATGGGGAACTTCTCTCACTGTGGTAATACATGTATAGACCCGCCCCTTGTCATGTTCCGCATCTGGTCCGCTGAGCGGACCTGATGAGGAACTTTAGAAGGGGCGGGTCTATACATTTAAAACACTGAGGAGGAAGTTCCCCATCAGGTCCGCTCAGGCAAAACCAGTGACGGACAGCGCTGGACATCGGATCGCCGCGGGACACTGGATTTCACCGCTGGAATGTTTTTTTTTTTTTTTAATAAAGGACTTTTTCAAGGTGTTTGTGTGGTTTTTTTTTTGAATTTTTTTTACGCTTTCTTCGTGAAATGGTAGGGGTACAATGTACCCCTTACCAATTCACATAGGGGGGGCAGGATCTGAGGGTCCCCTTTGTTAAAGGGGTCTTCCAGATTCTGATAAGCCCCCCGCCCGCAGACCCCCACAACCACCGGGCAAGGGTTGTGGGGATGAGGCCCTTGTCCCCATCAACATGGGGACATCCTCCCCATGTTGAGGGCATGTGGCCTGGTACGGTTCAGGAGGGAGGGGGTCCGCTCTCTCGTCCCCCCTCTTCCCCTGCGGCCGGCCAGGTTGTGTGCTCGGATAAGGGTCTGGTATGGATTTTTGGGGGGACTCCACGCCAATTTTTTTTAATTTGGGGTGGAGTTCACCTTAAAATCCATGCCAGATCTGAAGGGCCTGGTATGGATATTTGGGGGAACCCCACGCCATTTTTTTTAAAATTTGCGGCGGGGTTCCCCTTAATATCCATTCCAGACCTGGAGGGCCTGGTAATTGAATTCTGGGGGACCCCCACACTTTTTTTTTATTTTTATTTTTTTATCAATGACTTTTGTATATATTGATAAAAGCCGACAATTCATTATTAGTGAGTTTTAAATGACTTTTTTTCCTTCAAAAATGACAATTTTTGCAGGGACAGTTCTAAACACGGGAAACATGCGCCACTTTACATGCATATCATACACACCCCCTAGGTACGAAATGTAAAGGAATATTTCACTTTTATTGTTTCACTTTAAGCATTATTAAAATCACTGCTCCCGAAAAAACGGCCGTTTTAAAAAAAAAATTGCATTGATACATGTCCCCTGGGGCAGGACCCGGGTCCCCAAACACTTTTTAGGACAATAACTTGCATATAAGCCTTTATAATTAGCACTTTAGATTTATCCCATAGACTTTAAGAATTTGCCGCGAACACCCCAATTTGTTCGCTGTTCGGCGAACGGGCGAACAGGCAATGTTCGAGTCAAACATGAGTTTGACTCGAACTCGAAGCTCATCCCTAGTCTTAAGTCTTTTGCAGACTCTAACAGGTCTTCTTCTAAGATTACCCTGTATTTGGCTCCATCCATTTTCGCATCAACTCTGACCAACTTCCCTGTTCCTGCTGAAGAAAAGCATCCCCACAACATGATGCTGCCACCACCATGTTTCATGGTGGGGATGGTGTGTTCAGGGTGATGTGTGATGTGTTCAGGGTGATGTGCAGTGTTAGTTTTCCGCTACACATAGCATTTTGCTTTCAGGCCAAAAAGTTCAATTTTGGTCTCATCTGACCAGAGTACCTTCTTCCACATGTTTTCTGTATCCCCACATGGCTTCTCACAAACTGCAGATGGGATTTCTTATGGCTTTCTTTCAACAATGGCTTTCTTCTTGCCACTACTTAAAGGCCAGATTTGTGGTGTGCACTACTAATAATCTTGTGGACAGATTCTCCCTCCTGAGCTGTGGATCTCTGCAGCTTCTCTAAAGTTACCATAGGCCTCTTGGCTGCTTCTCTGATTAATGCTCTCCTTGTTCGGCCTGTCAGTTTAGGTGGACGGCCATGTTTTGGTGGGTTTGCAGTTGTGCCATACTCCTTTCCATTTTTGGATGATGGATTGAACAGTGCTCCATGAGATGTTCAAAGCTTGTGATATTTTTTTATAACCTAACCCTGCTTTAAATTACTCCACAACTTTATCCCTGACCTGTCTTGGGTTTTCTTTGGCCTTCGTGATGCTGTTCGTTCATTAAGGTTCTCTAACAAACCTCTGAGAGCTTCACAGAACAGCTGTATTTTTACTGAGATTACACACAGGTGGACTCTGTTTACTAATTAGGTGACTTCTGAAGGCAATTGGTTCCACTAGATTTTAGTTAGGGGTGTCAGAGTAAAGGGGGCTGAATACAAATGCAGACCACACTTTTGACATATTTATTTGTAAAAAATTTGGAAACCAATTTATTATTTTCCTTCCACTTCACAATTATGTGCCACTTTTGTGTTGGTCTATCACATAACATCCCAATATAATACATTTACATTTTTGGTTGTAACATGACAAAATGTGAAAAATTTCAAAGAGGTATGAATACTTTTTCAAGGCACTGTAAGTATAAAGATAGACATTATAGCTAGTCTCAGTCCTGAAGATTTCAAAATATTACATAATTCAATTTTAAAAGGATAGCAAATTATTGGTACCTATCATCTCAGCATCTTTTTGAAAAAGTGATTTTGATTGACATTTATTCCTTCTAAATTAAAACTCAATCTGTGCATTATGTGCATTATCTCCACAGGACCTCAACAGAGAACTACAAATTGTTCTTGTAATAGGCTAATCATCTGCATGAAATCTTTATTTGGCCTAGGTGAACCGATCTTTTTTATTACTTTAATGATTCTTGTGATATGGAGATTAGGATTCATTGTGTTTGCCCTATGCTAATACTTTAAAACTTTTGGTTGGCATTTCAGGTTTAAAAAAAAAAAGTTAAGAAATATACGTGTCAGCTACAATTAAAATAATTCTATACTTTTAAGACTGTATAACTAAACAAGCTAAACATACAAGTCTATGATAAAAGGCTAGTGCAGTATGGTGGTTCATGAAACAAACAAATGGGACCTGGCCTTGTGGTAGGCTGCAAATGACTAGTTAGCGGTATTTCCTGTGGCCTCTCTGCAGCTGATCTTCCTAATTTAGTAAGTTACCATGCTTTGTTATGCACTCAGTGACTTGTGGAGGTGCACATCTTGATAGAGGCAGAGCTTTACTTCTTCATGTCAGAGTTAGCAGCAAAGTGAATAGTGGGGGAGATTTACTAACAGAGTCTGGTGCACCTGTGCATGGTAGGCAATCAGATTCTAACTTCACTCTGTTCAATTATGTTTTGTCAATAAAACCTGAAAGCTGATTAATTTCTTTGCAGAGCTACACTAGATATTGAACGCTCCAGTTTCAGTAAATCTCCCCCAGTGTGTGGCATATTAGTGACATTATTAAGGCTGGGTTCACACTACCTTCGCATGCGGCTCACAGCATGGGTCCAGTGCGTCCCCGTTCACCGCTTCAGGTCCGATTTCAGACCAAATTTGGGGCTGAATTCAGACCTGAAATGGACCAAAAGACGCACAGGGCCACAGCGGAGATATGTAAACCGGCTCAATAGCGAGCCGGTCAAAATGTCCTGAAATTGCGAATTTGCAATAGTGTGCACCCAGCCTAAATCTTACTCCTAAAGCTGGCCATGAATGGCTAGTTGTTTGATTTAGCCAATGGTGTGAAGTAGCAGACCATCTACCTCACTTGTGTGAAAGCTCCCCTGCTGGGACATTGGACTCTGTCAGAATACACTGTTCAGTGACTGAAGCCAATTGGCTACAGCTGCTGGTCTACAAATGTTTTCCAGCATGTCCCGTCAACAGAAGTCGATCAAACGATCAACTTCTATTGAGGAAGGATGTCCACAAACTGATCAAAATGTTGGCCAGATTCTACTAAAACTGTCAAATTTCAATTAATGCATAGTCAGCATAAAATACGAGTAATAGAGTCAAGCATATAGTGTAAAGTCCATCATTTGCATCATCCAACAAGATCAGCTGGCCAGTAACAATGGTGGGATATATAGTCCAAAGGCAACTGACACGCTTCGAGGGTGTCCCCTCTTCTTCAGTGCTAAGTCTTAGCTCTAGAGAAGAGGGTGCACCCTGGAAACGTATCCGATGCCTTTGGACTATACATCCCACCATTGTTACTGGCCAGCTGATCTTGCTGGATGATGAAAATTATGGACTTTACACTCTATGCTTGACTGTATTACTCATTTGTGAGTAGGCATTTTTATCTCTAATGCCACGTACACACGACCGTTTTTAATGTCATTGAAAAAAACTAAGTTTTTCTTGATGTGATTCTTCTCAAGCCTGCCTTGCCTACACACTATCGTTGAAAAAAATTATAGAGTAAAGCGCGGTGACGTACAACACGTACGACGGCACTATAAAGGGGACGTTCCATTCAGATGGCGCCACCCTTCATTTTAGTAAAGTTTGTTGAGAGACGATTCGCGCTTTTCAGTCTCGTGCTTTTCAGTCCGTTACAGCGTGACACTATCTCCATTACGAACGCTAGTTTTACCAGATCGAGCGCTCCTGTCTCATACTTGATTCTGAGCATGCGCATTTTTTTCACTTCGTTAAAGCCTACACACAGCCGTTTTTCATGACGAGAAAAACAACGGGGTGAAAAACGATGAGAAAAATTAGAGAATGTTCCAAAATGCTCTGAAGACCACACACGACCATTTTTAATGACCATTTTAAAAAATTGCATTTTTCTCGTCATTAAAAACGGTCGTGTGTACGCGGCATCATATATTAAAGTGTTGCGAAGGTATTTAGAGTTTCTTCTGGGTTTTCCCTGACCTGTTGTGAGTGGCAGCACAGCTGACATGGTGGTTTAATTAGTGAAGATTATTTAATTTCAATTATTTCCAATCAACCGCAGACTATCTCTCAAGCGCAGATGTTTTTTGTTTTTCTTTCTATTAAAATATGACTAAAGCCATTGAAATAACTGTTTCACAAAACAGTTAAATTCTAGGCATGTCATGAATGACATCAAAGCTGTCACGGCTGCTTCTGTTCTTAACCAAGCAGCCAAGACATCAAATGGCTGGTGTCATAAATAACCAATCACAAGCACAGCACTATAATAACTGCAGATCAAACAGAGGTTAACATGGCCGCTCCCTTGACTAAAAGGGAAGATTTAGTTCCACTTTAAGACTAGCAGTTAGAGACACCAGTGCCTTAAATCTCACACTGATATACAACTATAATGCCGCGTACACACGATCGATTTTTTTGACGGTGAAAACACCGTCGAGAAAATCGATGTGAAAAACGAGGAACAGCTTGTTCCCCCCACACACGGCCGTTTTAAATGAAATTTTTTTTTTGGTCGAAAAAAACGACCATGTGTGGGCTCCGGCAGTGTTTCCCTATGGGAAAACTGCCGTGGAAAAAAACGACGGGAATCACGACGAGAAAAATTAGAGCATGTTCTAATTTTTCTCGTTGTGATTAATGCAGTTTTTCCCGTCGAGAAAAACGACAAAAAGCCCACAGACGATCGTTTTTCTCATCCAAAGGAAAAGGTTCAATTTTTCTCGACGGGAAAAACGGTCGTGTGTACGCGGCATGAGGCTATAAGCACAGAAGTGCCTAGGCACACTCACATACCAGGAAAATGCATTGCTACTGTTCAGGAAGAATTACATACAGGGGGAAGATTTTTTAGGATACTGTTTAGGCATAATTAACATTTGTAGCTGTTCCCCATCACATTTTGAGTTCAATTTCACTTTAATGTAAACTGTATTAAGGAGAAAGTATACAAAGTACAAACAAAACTATAGTATATATCACAAGAAAGGAAAAAAAGGAAAAACGTACCGCTCAAAAGCTTGGGAATTCACCAAATAGCTGCTTCCGCCCGGTCACTCACACAGGTGCTGGCTCTGCACTGATGCATGGGAGAAAAAGAAACCCTGGACTGCCGCACTCTGTATAGACAGTTATTTATTCCAAAATTTCAGGTAAAAAATCCAAATTCAAAATAAATCCATAAATCCAAGCTGAGCTATGAGTAAGCGTCAATTCGTGACGTGAAACGCGTTAGCCACCCTTCCCTGCATGCACACCATCTGCATTTGTTGTTTTGGATTTATGGATTTATTTTGAATTTGGATTTTTTACCTGAAATTTTGGAATAAATAACTGTCTATACAGAGTGCGGCAGTCCAGGGTTTCTTTTTCTCCCATATATCACAAGAAGCCTGATTCTTATTTTTTAGCACAACAAATGATCCCAATCTGCTACAAGAGATCCCCAAAACTATTTTAAACACAGACTTTCTAAAACTTGATAATGAAATAATGATTTGTATGCTCCCACATGTTACATAATAGCAATCCAGTCTAGAATATGTCTGCTGAATTACCAAGTAGAGTGGAATGTACCTACCCTGTAGCTGGAAGTAATGGACTTTTTACATTGCTATGAGTGTACAGATTGGGTAGGAGACACTGAAAAAAGTAAGAGGGGGCACCTTAGGCAGTTTTACCGAATCATTTTTACTTGTGTGCTATGCACAGCTACACCAAATGCTGTGTTTTAGTAAATCTCCCCTACAGTCCCACCTAAAAATGCTCTGTCAATCTCAGACGAGTTTGCAACAGAGAAATGGATAAAGGGAGCTTACCTGGCATTTCACTTTCAAAAGACTTACAAGAGAAAGAAAAAAAGATGTAAACTATTTAGTCGCAAACAATAATATGAACTCCAGTGTAATGGAAATAAAGCATTTTTTTAACCACTTCAGCCCCAGAAGAATTTACCCCCTTTTTGACCAGAGCACTTTTTGCGATACGGCACTGCGTCACTTTAACTGACAATTGCACGGTCGTGCGACATTGCACCCAAACAAAATTGATGTCCTTTTTTTCCCATAAATAGAGCTTTCTTTTGGTGGTATTTGATCATCTCTGCAGTTTTTATTTTTTGCGCTATAAACAAAAAAAGAGTGACAATTTTGAAAAAAAAAGCAATATTTTTAACTTTTTGCTATAATTAATATATCCCCCAAAAATATATAAAAAAACATCCTCCAGTTTAGGCCGATACGTATTCTTCTACATGTTTTTGGTAAAAAAAATCGCAATAAGCGTTTATTGATTGGTTTGCGCAAAAGTTATAGTGTCTACAAAATAAGCCGTAGTTTTATGGCATTTTTATTAATATTATTTTTTTTTTACTAGTAATGGCGGCGATCAGCGATTTTTATCGTGACTGCGACATTATGGCGGACACATCGGACACTTTTGACACATTTTTGGGACCATTGTCATTTTAACAGCGATCAGTGCTATAAATATGCACCGATAACTGTGAAAATGACACTGGCAATTTTTTTCCTCAGTTTAGGCCAATATGTATTCTTCTACATATTTTTGGTAAAAAAAATAAAAAATCGCAATAAGCGTATATTGATTGGTTTGCACAAAAGTTATAGCGCCTACAAAATTGGCGATAGATTTATGGCATTTTTATTATTATTATTTTTTATTAGCAATGGCGGTGATCTGCGATTTTTATCATGATTGCGGCAGACACATCGGATACTATTCTGGGACCATTGTCATTTATACAGCGATCAGTGCTATAAAAATGCAGATTACTGTGTAAATGACACTGGCAGGGAAGGGGTTAAACACTAGGGGGTGATCAAGGGGTTAAGTGTGTCCTAGGGAGTGATTCTAACTGTAGGGGGGATGGTCTCACAACAACATGACAGAGATCAATGCTCCCGATGACAGGGAGCAGTAGATCCCTGTCTTGTTGCTAGGCAGAACAGGGAAATGCCTTGTTTACATAGGCATCTCCCTGTTCTGCCTCTGTGTCACGATCTCGGGACAATGGCGGACACTGAGTTTGTGGGACCTGCGGGCACAGTCCCGCAATACGCGGCGGGCGCGTGCGCGCCCTCTAGGCCGCAAATTAAAGGGGATGTACAGGTACGCCCATTTGCCCACCGCTGCCATTGTGCCGACGTATATCAACATGCAGCAGTCGGCAAGGGGTTAAACAAGCTTCTGAAATCCCTTTATTTATTCATTTAAATCGATATGAAACCCAAAAGCAAACATTTATTATATTGCAGCTTAACAAATCTTACATGTGTTGGCTACTTCCTTCCTTCCCTCCTTCTCAAAAGCATAAGCTCTCTTGTACTGTAGTTACAGTAATGAGCCAGACAATTTAACACTGGCAGGGGTGCTTAAAATGATCAGCTTTTATGTATTTATGTAAAACCTTTATCCCTCAAGGAAAAACTGTTTGCTGTATCTACTTATAAAGATTAGCTGGAGTTTGGCTTCAATTTGCTAGTGTATTCAAATCTACTTGTCCATCTAACACTCTCCTAACCCCAGACCGACAATGCTGCTGTCCAAAGGTGCCCAATGTGCTCCTTCATCCAGAGTGAATGTTATCTAATACAGGAGATGTGTAACTGGCCAGATCACCACGTAAAAACAGAGGTAAAAAAAAAAACTAAAGAAAACAAATGCAGACACCACATTTAAAGCGGAGCTCCGCCGAAATTTTTTTTTTAAAAGCCAGCAGCTGCTGACTTTTAATATTAGGACACTTACCTGTCCTGGAGTCCCGCGACGTCCGCAGCAGAGGACGAGCAATCGCTCCTCGTTCTGCTGCCCCCACCGCCATCCTCGGCGAGGGAACCAGGAAGTGAAGCCTTGCGGCTTCACTGCCCGGTTCCCTACGGCGCATTCGTGAGTCGCGCTGCGCCGTTCTGACTGGTCCTCCTGTGTTCTGGGAGCCGAGTGTCTCCCAGAACACTACGGGTATTCTGCGGAAAGTGATGTGCTTCCCGCAGATTTCCCGCAGAGAGGACTCCCGTAAGTGGGTGCAAATACCTGTCTTAGACAGGTATCTGCAGCCCCCTCCCCCCTGAAAATTGTCAATTGTGACACCGGAGGGGGGGGGGGGTTCCGATGAGCGGAAGTTCTACTTTAGGGTGGAGCTCCGCTTTAATGATTGGTAAGCTGCAATATATTACATGTTTGGTTTTGGGTTTAATACCTCTTTAACAAATAAGACGTTTAGCCAATATGCAGTGGAAAAGCCGATGTGTTCAAAAATGTTGTCTGTGTGCATATCCTCCCTGCTGTATGATGCTGACTGACAGCTTACACACTTACGAACACCAGGGGAAGCATCTATTGTGTCATGGTCGGTGACCTTTTCTACCATGGTTCATACATACTAAGCTGTAAAATGCTATGCAGGGATGGATGAACACAGGTAATACTCAAATGATTCTCTCAGTTACAAGCAGAGGAACACCATAAAAGTAAATAGTAAAGTATAAAAAAATGATAATATAAAAATAATGATTGTCTCCTTGTAGCTATTGATGCTAATTTTCTTCCTGAGAAAACAGATTATTTTTGTACTAGGTAATCAACATTGCATTCATGGTTGAGCTGCTGTAGCACATCTAATAGCATTTAAAATTGTACATATTAATTGTCACCCTGATGAAGTTAAATGTTGTGACATATGCACATAATATAAATGGTAGCATGAATAACACTAACACAATACACACAAACCGATAATTGACTGGTATAGGCCTCATGTCTGTGATCTTTTTCAACATATAAAATACAGCATTTTGTATGGCCAAGCTTACTATAATGTAAATATATGAATCTTTTAAAAAAAGAACATACTGTAAGTCTGCTTTCAAAGGATCTTGACTGCACAGTTGTTTCCCTGGAAACAAAATCTAACAGAACAGACAGATTATGGGTGTCACCTTTCCTACAGCACTGCTCAAGACGTCTGGACAAGAATGGCGCAGCTCATAATCTTTAAAAATAATGCATGGCTTGTCCATTAGTTATCAAATAAATAAAATAGAACAAGCTTTTATTTTTCACATAAAGCAACTTTAAATTGCCATAACCATAGCATTATGTTCTTATCCTAGTAGATCTTGAGCTTTTAATATCAAATTATAGGTTAATAAAGTGGACCTAACATCAGATTTATTTTCCCTCTTATGTGCATGCATTCAGAGCAATGATTAAGCACAAGTAGAAAGCAAAACATCCTAGAGGGAGATCCTAGGTGGCGTGTCTGTGCTTGTGCTGAACAACTTGATTTTACCCTTTGGATGGGGGTGTGCAGCTCCAGAACTTCTCTGAATTGTGTGAGAATAAATGGATCTTGGAGAAGTAAGCACCTGAGAGCTGGAGTTGATGATTGCCAAAGTGATATGAGTTGCTTATTTTTTGCTGAGGAACTTATGTGCAAGCTTAAGGCCCAAATCGCTGCTTTTCCTAACCTTCCCTGTCACTTCCTGTAGCCCATCTTGCCAGCTGCTAAATTTTCCTTACCTTGTTATACTCATCTGGATCCCCTTATTCACATCCCTCGCTGACGCTTTTTCTGTCTGTGGGACTGCTAAAAAAGTGCCACATTTTGTGCCTTACTGGCGGGTCCCCTTCACTTTTCTTGGTCAGATGCCAGATCTTTTCCGGATCCGGATTTTCTCACCTTGTGATTTGCTACAAAGTTACAATGTTGCTGTCTGATCATAGGAAGAAGAGCCTGAAGAAATGCTTGTAATGTAGCAGGTTGATAATATGTTTTCAACCTAGGCAAAGAGACTTGACTGAAGGTCAAGGGCAGCTTATTAAATAATAATAAAGTGTGCCCATTTTACAATAGGAAATGTTGGGGATATTACAAATAATTCTTAACTGTGTACAGAAGAAGAAAGTACAGTGTGAAATGCAGTATGTGCCGAAAATGAGTATGGAGGATTTTACGGTGGGTAATATGTGCAGGTGAAGAGATCAGAAGTTATGAATAGGGACAGTGTGTAGAAGATGCGTGAGGAGGGTATCACAGCAGGCTGTATGTGCAGGAGAAGGGTATGGCAATGGGCAGTGTGTGCAAGAGAGGACTAAGGAAGGTATGCTGGTGGGCACTGTGTTCAGGAGAGGAATTTTGGAAGGGAAGGGGTGTGTCAGGATCAGCGTCTAAGATAACCAGACACGTAGCTACACAAGGAATTGAGACCAAACAAAGGATATATACAATTAAAGTGATATTTATTTACAGTGAACACACACAAATAAACATACACAGCAACCAGTGAAAGCATAAACCACTGCAGCAAACAAGAACAAGAATAACTAATAAACCTAACTGCTATCTATATACAATATCTACAACTTAGGGACAAAAGCAACAGGGATGCAAGGAAGGGGACACGACTGGGTACAAGGGCATAGAACAAGTCAGAGGGGTGCAGGACGGATCAGGACAAGGGAAGGTTCAGAAAGGTATCAGGCACAATCTGGTAGCAAGGAGACGATCAGATAGGATAGTGACGCACTGGGGGAAGGGAGGAGCAGCCTTAAGTATCCACCTGGCAGCTGGAGCCAGGTGTGGCTGATCAGAACCTGCTGGCTTCTGGGAGACACCTGCTGATGGACACTGGAACTGTAGCCATTGGCAAAGTGAACCTCAGTGCCCCAGCAGGTGAACTCAACCCTGACAGGGTGAAAGTTGGAAGCATGTGCAAGAGTGAATTATGGAGGGTATGATGGCAGACAGTATGTGAATGTGAGGAGTGCAGAGGGTATGATGGTGGGTAGTGTGAGAAGGAAAGGTGTGTTGGATAATTATAGATTGTGTAAGATTGTGAGGTTGTTGTGGTTGCGTGGATGCTTGTCAGGATGGAGTGTGAGGTGGCCAGAGGTGAAATATGTCAGCAGAAGATGTAAGGAGTGTCAGGAGTGAAGTGTAAGCAGGAAGCATGAGGGAACTAAGGGATTGTGTCATTGCGGTGGGTAAGGGGTCTAGGAAAGGAATATCTGTAAGGTAAGACAAATTTGCCCCTTTCCCACCACCAATAAAAGTGATCTTGCGGCGAATCCACCCCAGTGACCACTATTATTGGAAACCGGACCGCACGCTGAAGAAGAGGATACCTGGGTTATGGCAGCTATGAATAAGCACTAGTACAGTGTGAAATGCGTTAGCCAGTTTTTTGACCAGTGTGACGTGATGTGCAGTGTGTACTTGGATCCCTGAATTTTAAAATAAAGGCTTTTATTTTTGGAGTGCTGCTATCCAGAAGACTTTTTTATTCCTGTTTGCTTATGGCAGCTAGCTGCTGCCATAACAAAGATATCCCTCTTTAAACAGCCGGCATTCAGTGGTCCGGAAGTGGTTAATAGTTGTCTACTGGATTCCCCCAGTTTAAAAATGGCTGCATCAGTTGAGCATTTTTGACAGATGTTCACCTGTTGACACTTATGGCCCGTCACATATTAAGACTTTTAGGCTGGGTTCACACTGGTACGACACGACAGTCATACAACTTTCATCCTACTTTGCTCTGCGACATCAGTCCTACATTGATCCTACATTGGTCCGACATCCATCCGACATTCATGAACAGGATACTACTTTGATCCGACATTGTGCTAGTCTGACTTGTCCTTTGACCAATCAAAACAATCCCAGGGTGAGATAAATTCCTTTTACTACTGCTGTAATCACCATGTCGGATGTCAAATGTCGGATGGTTAGGACAAGGATCCTACTTTGATCCGACTTCAATGATATTCAATGGGCTGAAGTAGGATCAAAGTCGGACAGAAGTAGTACAGGGAGCATTTTTAATGTCGGACCGACTTGTGTCGGACCAGTTAAGACGGCTCTCATAGGGATTCATTGATTTTCACACGTCATGCGACATGAGCTCCTAATGTCGGAGCGTTTGTCGGACAAGTGTGAACCAGGCCTAAGGCAGAACTCTAAGCGCTGGAAGTGATCAAGTGTTTTGTACACAGCAGTGTCTACTCACAGGGCATAGTGAATACATGTGACAGAATTCAAGGTAAAATCAAGGTATTGAAATAGCATTTGTGAAAAAGGTAAAACTCACAGCTGTTCATTAAGCAATTTAACAAACTTCAAAATCATTCAGATTAATAGGAGTATGCTATTGATAACTGAAATACGATTGTAGAAATTAATATATGTTTTGAATTTTGACAATAGATATGCTTTAACCACTCAAGGACCCCTTCATGCCGATATACGTCGGCAGAATGGCACAGGGGGGCAAAAGCACGTACAGGTACATTGCCCTTTAAGAGCCCAGCCGTGCGTCACGCGCACGCCGCCGGCGGCGTGCTCGTGACCTGGTCCTGAGCTCCGTGACCTTGGCCGTGGGACCCACGCATTTTTATAGCACTGATCGCCGTAAAAATGACAATGGTCCCAAAATAGTGTCAAAAGTGTCCGCCATAATGTCGCAGTCATGATAAAAAGCCGGGGCTTACCCCTATGATCTGACGGGTGACCCGCCCCCTCGTATGTCAGACCACGCCTACGTCATTGGCTGAGCGGACCTGATGGGGAACTTCCTCCGCAGTGTAATAAATTAATAGACCCAGCCCCTTCTCACCTTCCCCATCAGGTCTGCTCAGCCTTACACCCAGTGAAGCTGACCCCGCCCCCTACGTCATTGGCTGAGCGGACCTGATGGGGAACATGAGAAGGGGCGGGTTCTATTCATTTATTACATTGCAGAGGAAGTTCCCCATCAGGTCCGCTCAGCCAATGACGTAGGCAGGGTCTGACGTACGAGGGGGTGGGGTCACCCGTCAGATCATAGGGGTAAGCCCTGGCTTTCCCCGCTTGTGGGGAATAGCCAATGACGTAGGTGGGATTCCGTCTACGTCATTGGCTATTCCCTGGCAAGCAGGGAAAGCTGGGGCTTACCCTATGATGTGACGGGTGACCCCGCCCCCTCGTACATCATGGGGGTTTCGTGTGGTGTGGAGACTGGAGGACACTGCAGCGCTGGACATCGGATCAGCGCGGGACACTGGATTACATCGCTGGAATGGGTTTTTTATTTTATTTTTTTTATTTTTAATAAAGGACTTTCCCAATTGTGTCTGTGTGTTTTTTTTTTACAATTTTTTACACTTTCTTTGTGAAATGGTAGGGGTACAATGTACCCCTTACCAATTCACATAGGGGGGACCAGGATTCTGGGGGTCCCCTTTGTTAAAGGGGTCTTCCAGATTCCGATAAGCCCGGGCAAGGGTTGTGGGGATGAGGCCCTTGTCCCCATCAACATGGGGACATGGTGCTTTGAGGGGTCACAGACCCCCAAAGAATCCTCCCCATGTTGAGGGCATGTGGCCTGGTACTGTTCAGGAGGGGGGGGCGCTCTCTGAAGGGCCTGGTAATGGAATTTGGGGGGACCCCCACGCATTTTTTTTTTATTATCAATTACTTTTCTCTGTATTGCCGGGAGTCGACAATTCATTATAGCCGCGAGTGCTTTTAAATGACTTTTTTTCCTTTTGCTTTACAGACATACTATACACCCCCCCCCCCCAGGTACAAAATTGAAAGGAATATTTCACTTTTATTGTTTCACTTTAAGCATTTGTAGCGGGGTGTTCAATTCGGGGGAAGTGTCTGAGTGGTAACCAGGCTCAGACACCTTAAATTGTTAGGAGTTATGGACCATTTTTGTCCTCAGAGGATAATGCTGGTGATGTGTTCCCTGTGGCCTGTGGGTGGCACTGTCATTCTGGGCCAGGGTTGAACCGCAAGCATAGTGCTGTGCTTTTTGTGTCCCCTCTCGGCAACCGTACAGTGGAGCGGGTAACCTGCTGTGCATGCCGGGAGAGTATATAAAAGGGGCAGACATCTTCTGAGAGGGGTTCGTCCACACCCAGGCACCTTCAGCCTGGGTGTGTGTGTGGGTCGTCCACACCCAGGCACCTTCAGCCTGGGTGTGTGTGTGGTTCATCTCCGGGTGCCCTAGGCCCGGAGGCCTTGTTCCGGTTCCACCTCAGGCACCTTTAGCCTGGGGTGAGGTACTACCTCACCGTTTCTGACTACCTGGGTACGGAGGGCCAGGAGCTGCAATAACGGCCCGGGGCCCAGCAACCTTCGGCTGGGGTCCGCAAGGGATCGAGGAGTCCAGGGTGCCGCCTTGCGAGGGGACCCGTAAGAGAAGGGAGGATCTGTTCCGAGGGACCAATGCTGTGGTCACGGTGAAGGAAGGGGTCTGTTGACTCTCTGGGGGACGTCTTCTCCCTGAAAGGGGCTACTATGTCCTAGGAAGAAACCAAGGTTCACCAGGTCAGTGGCAGTGACCTTGTTCGCCAGGTCAGTGGTAGTGACCTTATCCACCAGGTCTGTGGCAGGGACCAACCTCATGGTCTGTGGCAGAGACCGTGCGCCGAAATGGTTTGAGAAACCTAAAACAGTCAGAAGAGTTTGAGCTACGTTTGTGCCTGGACCTCCTCCACACCCTTAAGCTGTCCTGTGTCTTTGCTCCAACCTTTCTTCTATCCAAGAGACTATTTGATATTTAATTGAGAATAAATATTGAGTTGGACTTTCAGCTGGTGTGGACATTCATGTTCCTGGGGAAGTCAAGGACTTGCATCTACCCACGGTAGAGGTAGGAAATCATTCTCAGGAGGACTTCTGACTCTGGCTGCAGACAAGGCCCAAAAAAACAACACCGCCTAACCTCTTAACACAGGAGGGTACGGGCTTGTGGTGCGGTGTGCCTGTCTCCCCCCTGTGAGGAGCCGAGTTTAATGCAGGAGGGGGATAGGTGGGTGCGCTACACATTATTAAAATCACTGCTCCCGAAAAAACGGCTGTTTTTAAAACGTTTTTTTGCATTGATACATGTCCCTTGGGGCAGGACCCGGGTCCCCAAACCCTTTTTAGGACAATAACTTAAATATTAGCCTTGATAATTAGCACTTTTGATTTCGAACGTTCGAGTCCATTGTATTTAATAGGGTTCTAAAGTTCGCGCAAACTTTAGGTCTGTTCGCAGGTTCTGGTACGAACAGAACGGGGGGGTGTTCGGCTCATCCCTAATGCTCAGTTATTTTAAAGCAAGCGCAATGATGAATGCAACAAACATGCTGTTTTCTTTTATTATGCTTTTTGTGTTTGGAGTGGAAGGTATGGAGAGGTGAACATGTGTACATTTCTTCTGGATTATTGGATTGGGGGATAAGGGAATCAGGGTACTATGGAAGGTGAGGGTAAGCAACACAGTAAGTAAAGGGGACATAGACGTTATATTGGCACTGGATGTGTGGCATTTATATTTTCAGAATACTGAACAATATAATGCGGAGATACTGAATAAAATTTATATGAAGGTATATGATAGTGGAGATGTTGGATCCAAGGTGTTAACAGGTAGGTGCATTGTGTGTGTGTGTGTGTGTGCATAGGTGTGTGTATAGATCTATTATATATTTTTCATGAATTAAGTAAAATGAATTGGAATTTAAAAAAAAGACAGGTTAGCAAATTTGCATGTTTGTTTGTATAAGCTCATCTTTTGAGCTCTTACCTCTCCTTAGCTTGACAGATATATTTTCATTCCCATACCATATATGTACATGGACCAAATTATTTAAAATAATTGTTTACATTCCCAGGAAAGATACATGAACATCTTTAATTTCTGTAAATCTCTCTGCCCCTAATTCTAATCGGATTTCCTGCTATGTTCTACATAGAACTGCCAATGTTTCCTTTCATCATAAACTGCAAATTCTCTATGGATTTCTAAGCTTTGTTATTTAAATACTAAATATTTTAAAAGTAGAACATATTAGTTCACATAGTACTCAAAAATTTGAAAGTTTTTTTTTTTTTTTACTTGTTAAGACTACAGGTTGTATGCCAATATATCATAATAATGCATTTTATGTTTTTCAATTAGTCATGGCAAATTAACTGTCCTTGCTTGTTCTAGGCAAGGGCAGTTCACTTTGATTCAGTTGATTATTTCCCAGCTCTTATTGTGTCAATAATTGGTGAAAGCTCAACAGTATTTTTAGGATGTTTATAAAGAAGTTTTAAAGAACAAGAGCTCATGTTTGTATTCCTTAATTGTTGTAAGAAGTGATATTTGAATTACGTTGCAGGATCTATTTATAATGATAATAAATCATTTAAACTGTTCATTCTTGGGGACAAAATACTGATTTTTTTTTAATAAATAACTATATATACAGTTGGACATCAGAATAGTTGCTGGAATACACAAAGTTAGTATAGCAATGACCCCTTAAAGAGCTACTGGATTTTATGGACCCTCCTTATCTTTCTACTGGTGGTCTGACTTATAGCTGCCTTATACCATGCACCAACCCACCAGCTACAATTCAGTTAACTTGTATTGGTTTAGTGTCCAGGGGAGGGAGGATTAGAGGTAAAGGAGGCCTAAAAACAGCAGCAAAAATCAGTCCACTCGGTAGTATCTCTGCCTCTGCCACAGGCTAATATAGAACTGAAAAGGGCAGATAGGCAGCTGCCTTGAAATATGCTCAGCCCCTGTCAAGGGCTAGTAGTGGACCTCTAAGCCATAGCCAGAAATATAGATAAGTGGATCTTTAATGTTTTCACAGCTGCTGACGTAAAGCTTTTAAACAAATTCTTGGCTGCTATAGCAGTGTGTTTACACCTGTCAAGCTGCCTGATTACTTCCACACAAATTTCGGAAGTGATCATCACCCAGCCATTAATCTCAAACTCTGCTGCATACCCCTTGGGCCCAGGACCAGCTTGACAGGTGTCACTTGGTACAGCGCAGGGAGACCAGCGAACATCTGTTCACTTATTACTCTAGTGAATGAACATGGAAGTGACGTGTATTACATCACTTTAGGGTTCAGCGCTATCATTCCTAGGCTGCTGTGGCCAGGAAAGAAGCTAATCAAGCACAATTTGTGCTTGATTAGCTTCAATGGGATGCAAAGGTGGTATTAGGGATCTAATAGACCCCTTATGTTTTGTTAAAATGGGCATGTGATCAGCAATATGTTACACAGCTGTAAATTAAAAAAAAACGGAGAAAAGATTGTAAAGCCCCCCAATCACTATGTGCATGCACATATGTAAGTAAACACACACATCAGTAGGGATACCTACATACAATAAAGGTGATTGCATTACACTTGTTACATATCACTGTGCACGCCAGAATGACAGCATGTCAGGGAATTTTGAAACTGATGACTGTATGGACTTTTCATAATTGTATATTTATAGTGGATTGTTTTTCCCAGCACAATACGAAGAAAAGTAAAAACGGCAATATATAATAATGTAACATAAGAATGTGGCATCAAATGAGACCAAAGGTACTAAGAACATATAAACAATGTAGAAATCGCAGGTAGTTGAGAGGTGGTCGCAAGCATAACAGGCTGCGTAAACGGACATGAAATATCACAAAGAAACGAATACAGCTCAAATACTGGAACAGGAACAAGCAGCTCAATACTGCTTCAGAAAGAATTACAAAGGCAGGGGATAAAAAAGAAGGGGGGGGGACACATGCAAACAATGGAACACAAATAAAACTGATACAGTATATTAGAAGAAGAGAGGCAGCTAGTAAAAGGGGTTTGAGATGACAACTCTGGACTGAACTCTCACAAGTCCCAAATTTTTGTAAATTGAGGTAAAGAGTAATTCGCTATGACAGTAAGATGTTCTATACTGCATATTTCTTTCTCGTACATCACGGGACACAGAGCGACATAGTCATTACTAATGGGTTATATAGATACCGTCAGGTGCTGGCACTGGCAACTTCCAAAACCGGAAGTACCCTCCCCTATATAAGCCCCTCCCATCCGGGAGCACCTCAGTTTTTTGCCAGTGTCTAAGGTGTTGGCCAAGAAGAAACGTGTTTTTCACTGAGCTTGCGTACAGGTTCTTTTGGGCCTCAGTAAGCTATTCCGGATCCGACCAAAAAAGCTTCATAGCTAAACGGTCGGTACCCGGGCCTTGCAGAGAAGAGCAAGGTTTTGCCTGTAATGCTTCTCTTAGGAGAGCTGGACCCTGGGATCCAGAGCTCTGGTCATACCCACGACCAAGATGTTTTCTGTGCAGGGTGCTATACAGGTCCAGGGGAGTGGAATCCTTGGGAACCCGGTCCCTGAAGGTTTGATTACAATGCCTGCCGTGATAGGTGAAGTTTGGGCTTTTGTGGACCAAACAAAGTCCTGCGGCGGGGAACAGGTAAGTGGGGGCCCCCAGGAACTTGGTTCTATTGGGGGACCCCCAAGCCTAATTTGTCTTTCTGTCTGTTACCTAATGGTATTCCCGCAAAATTCTGTGCATGCCTGTAACTACTAAAAAAATGTAATAATTTTTAATGGTGGTCAAGAAAAAAAAAAAAAAAATTTTTTTAATATATATTTAAGATATTAGACTGCGGTACCTGTGTTTGTCCACTAGAGGCCGCTGTAGAATGTTTTCTTGTCATGTGGACTAGTTTCTTCTCAGCAGAGCAAGTCCAGGCAGATGGTGAGTTCTCTTATGGGAAACTGCTTCCTCTGCCATGTTGCAATGCTCGTCCATCCCCCGGCCTGCGGCAAAGAGGGGCCCTGGCTCTTGTCCCTAGTCTCCATTTTTCAAAATTAGCGCCGAAGGCGCACGTGGCCGCGCGTGTGCGCGTGCACGTGCCTCTATATATAGAGGTGAGCCAGGAAAGGGGGCGGAGCCTGGGGGATGATGCTCTGTGTGCGCCGCAGCGCTTCTGCGCATGTGCGGGCGTCCCAGCATGTAAAAACCACAGTTTTGTGTGGTGAGCTGGCTATGAAGTACAGAGACAGAGCTGGCAACATTTAAAAAAGGGCATACAGCAAGCGGTTGATACAGGCATCCCCTAGAAAGGCACATTAGTAGACACCAACTGTGATATAGCAGCAATTGTGCTAGACTATTCTCAGTAAAAGTGGTGTATTACGGCTGGAATACCTCAGCTTTAGGCTTAGGAATATGCCGTCCAGAAGCTCCGGAACTGAATCTTCCAGGAAGCGAAGGGGGTCTCATCGGGCTCGGAGGATCTTGGGCATACTTCTGCTGCACCAGTCTCCCCTGAAGTTCAGAGGTAAGTGACCGTAGAGACCCCGCAGGGGTACTTGGTACTGTGGCTGTCCTCAGTTCACCTGCTCCTGTGCATGTAACAGAGGAGGTTTTTTCCTCAGCTCTGGGAGGATTAGAGAGAGATTGTCAACATTTATCGCTGCCTCCCTGTCAGGGAAAGCACGCTCGATCTCCGTCTCCTCCTTCAGAGTGCCTGTTAGCAGAACAACAGTCCCATACAGGGATCGACCTGCCTGAAGGGGATCAGGATGAGGTTGATTCTGTTATAGAGGAATCAACAGTGGGGGAACCTTTTCTCAGCATCTCAAGCTGAAAGATTATGGGTTCAGTCTCTGACTAACATGGTCCGATCAGCATTTAAAAATGCACCTTGCGGAACCATCAACCACTACTGTATCCTCGTTGGGGTCGCTAGAAGCCCCCAGACTGTTTGTTCTTTTCCACTTCACCCTTTACTGAAAGGGCTCATTTACCAGGATTGGGAACGTCCTGAGAAAATATTTATTCCCCCAAGAGATTTCCGGTGGTCTATCCCATGGAGGATAAGTTCATCAAAAAAAAAAAATGGAAGGTCCCTACAGTGGACGCAGCCATCTCTTGTATGTATAAATCACTGACATGTCCAGTGGATAATGTCCAAATGTTCAAGAACCCAATAGATAAAAGATTGGAGTCCTTATGAAAATCTGCTTGGTGATACAACCAGCAGTAGCAGCTATTGGGGTCTGCTAAGCAGTGAAGGATCAGTTGAAACAGGTCTTGAGGGACTTGACAGATCAGCAGGCTTTGCCCTAGCTGATCTACCTAGAGCTTTAGGCTTTGCGGTTGACGCCATAAAGGATTCAGTCCATCAGGCCTCCCGCCTTACGCTGTCTATAGTACATATGCGTAGGCTCCTATGGCTCAAAAACTGGTCTGCTGAAGCTCCCTGTAAAGAATGGCTGGTTAGCGTCCCATTTCATGGTGAACGCTTATTCAGGGAAAACCTGGACAAATATATCCAGAAAATTTCCAGCGGTAAAAATACGCTCTTGCCGGTTAAAAACAGAGTTAGAGGTCCCTCTTTAAGAGGCCTGCTTCTCCAGTCCCTGGGGCATCGGCTGTGTAACAGTTCCGACGGCCTCCTCGGTCAAATCCCGGGGGTAAAAAACAGGGACAGTAGCAGGGTAATGAGAAACCCTGGGTCAGGGGAGGTACAAAACCTCCCCCAAAGTTAAATTCATTGAAGCCCCCACTCAGTCGGGTGGGGGGAGGACTCCAGTTGTTCGCAAGAGACCTGGCGGGACACGATCAAGACAGATAGGTGCTCTCCGCAGTAGGTTTGGGATACAGTTTGGAGTTAAAAGACTCTCCTCCTTCCCATTTTTGAGGTCAAACGTGCCAAGGGATCCCCGGAAGAGAGAGTCCCTCCTGTTGGCACTAGAACAACTATTGCTCCAAGGAGTAATTATGGAGGTTCCCCTGGAAGAATGAGGGTTCGGGTTTTACTCAAACCTCTTTACAGTCCCGAAGCAAACGCGGACGGGAGGCCCATATTAATTCTAAAAGGGCTATACAAATTCCTGTATATCAGGACTTTCCGATGGAGTCGATCCGATCGGTGGCCACTGCCCTACAAGGGGAGGATTGGTTAGCCGCGATCGACATCAAAGATACTTATTTGCACATTCCCATCTTTCCAGTCCACCAAAAATTTCTACGCTTTGCAGTAGAAGGGCGCCATTTTCAGTTCAGAGCCTTACCCTTCGGTTTGGCCACAGCACCACGAGTGTTTACAAAGATTCTGGCCCTTTATTGGCCAATCTAAGAACACAAGGTGTAATGATAATGGCATATCTGGATGACTTGTTGCTGATAGGCCACTCAGTGTAAAAACTAGACGTGGTCGTTCACAAGACAATCAAGTATCTGGAATCTCACGGTTGGATTATCAACCGAGACAAGTCAGCCCTAAAAACCAGTCAAAAGTCTGGAATACTTGGGGCTAAGGTTGGATTCAGGCCAGAGAAAAATATTCTTGCCTCGAGGAAAGGTGTTGTCTTTGAAAGATTTGATCCACTTAGTGGGTAAAAAAAAGACAGCCGTCCATACGCCTGTATATGAGGCTGCTGGGAAAAATGGTGGCATCATTCGAAGCAGTACCCTACGGTCAATTCCATTCAAGGAATTTGCAAGGGGCCATACTGTCAGCCTGGAACAAAAAAGTTCAGGCCCTAGACTTACAATGTCCTTGTCCCCTTCCGTTCGCAAGAGCCTCCGTTGGTGGTTGGTTCCCCAGAATCTGGAAAAAAGGAAATCCTTCAGTCCGATTTCTTGGAAGGTGGTCACTACAGATGCCAGCCTTATAGGCTGGGGAGCAGTACTGGAGCAATAGTCTCTCCAGGGCAGATGGTCGGATGCAGAAAAGGCCCTGCCCATCAATCTCTTAGAGATACGAGCAGCCCGGTATGCCCTAGTAGCATGGACATCCAAACTCCAAGGGTCCCCTGTCAGAATTCAATCAGACAATGCCACAGCAGTGGCATATATCAATCATCAGGGGGGCACCAGGAGTCGTGCAGCCCAGAGGGAAGTAAATTACATCCTGAAATGGGCAGAAAAATATGTCCCAGCCATATCTGCGGTATTCATTCCAGGAGTGGAGAATTGGAAGGCGGACTTTCTAAGTCGCCAGCAATTAGGCCCAGAGGAAGGGTCCCTTCACCCCAAGGTTTTCTGGACAATATGTCAGCGGTGGGGAACATCGGATGTAGATCTTCTAGCATCCAGATTCAATGCAAAGGGGGACAGGTTTGTCTCTCGGACAAGGGATCCCCTAGCTTGCGGCTCGGATGCCCTAGTGTTCCCTTGGGATCAGTTCAAGCTGATATATGCATTCACACCGCCACAATGGTTACCTCGATTACTCCGCAGAATCAGGGTAGAAAAGAAACCAGTGATTCCGGTGGCTCCAGCGTGGCCCCGAAGAGCGTGGTACGCGGAGATTGTAAAATTTCAGTGGGGAGTCCTTGGACTCTCCCACGTCGTCCGGACCTGCTTTCGCAAGGACCGATATACCACCCTTCCTTACCAGCCCTAGGTTTGACGGCCTGGCTATTGAAGCCCACATTCTAAAAAAGAGAGGGCTCTCTAATGCTGTGGTATCTACCATGATCAATGCCAGGAAGCCGGTATCCAGGCAGATCTACTATAGAATCTGGAAGGCGTACATCGCGTGGTGTGAGGCCAAGAAATGGCATCCACATAAGTACGTAATAGGTAGGATTCTGGACTTCCTACAGTGGGCTGTAGATAGGAAGCTTGCCTTGAGTACTATCAAGGGTCAGATTTCGGCCTTGTCAATATTTTTTCAAAGGCCCTTGGCTTCGCATTCACTAGTCAAAGCCTTTATACAAGGAGTGATGCGTATTAGTCCTCCGGTTAATATTCCCATATGTCCATGGGATCTAAACTTGGTTCTGTCGGTTCTACAGAAACAACCATTTGAACCATTACAGCATATTTCCTTGGTGCTTCTCACCAGGAAATTGATTTTTCTAGTAGCCATTTGTTCGGCTAAAAGAGTATCGGAATTAGCAGCTATGTCCTGTAAGGAGCCATATCTGGTTATCCATAAGGACAGAGTAGTGTTACGTCCTCATCCAGCCTTTCTTCCTAAGGTGGTATCGAGGTTTCATTTGAACCAAGATGTGGTTCTTCCTTCTTTTTTCCCCAAACCTACTTCGGTAGAGGAAAAGTTATTGCATTCTTTGGATGTAGTAAGAGCAGTTAAAGCTTATCTAAAAGCCACTGCTCAGATTCGCAGAACGGATACTTTGTTTATTCTGCCGGAAGGCCCCAGAAAGGGTCAGGCAGCGTCAAAATCTACTTTAGCCAAGTGGATTCGACAGGTCATTATGCAAGCTTATGGCTTGAGAAGGAGACCGCCTCCGTTCAAAGTTAGAGCGCACTCCACGAGAGCAGTTGGAACTTCATGGGCAGTGCATCACCAGGCCTCCCTGGCTCAAATCTGTAAGGCCGCAACATGGTCTTCAGTTCACACGTTTACTAGGTTCTACCAGGTGGACGTTAGAAGTCAGGAGGATGTCGCCTTTGGGCGCAGTGTGTTGCAGGCCGCAAAAGATCCTCATGTCTGATAGCGCTCAGCTTATATATGGTGTATCCCCCCCCTCATTTGGCATTGCTTTAGGACATCCCATTAGTAATGACTATGTCGCTCTGTGTCCCGTGATGTACGAGAAAGAAAATAGGATTTTTATAACAGCTTACCTGTAAAATTCTTTTCTTGGAGTACATCACGGGACACAGAGCTCCCGCCCCTCTTTGGGGACACTTATTGCTTTGCTACAAAACTGAGGTGCTCCCGGATGGGAGGGGCTTATATAGGGGAGGGTACTTCCGGTTTTGGAAGTTGCCAGTGCCAGCACCTGACGGTATCTATATAACCCATTAGTAATGACTATGTCGCTCTGTGTCCCGTGATGTACTCCAAGAAAAGGATTTTACAGGTAAGCTGTTATAAAAATCCTATTATTAGCTGTAGCGTGCAATAATTGAGAGTGAGTAGGGGTACTGAAGATAACCAATTTAGGGGTATAACTGTTTAGCAGCTAGCAAAATAAATGTAACCAGTTTCTTAGCATGTTTGGAGATACCCAAAACAGGTGCACCCAAAAAGTAATGAACTGGATCTAGAGGGAAAGCAATCCCAAGATGTTTTTGAAGAAGAGACTGAACCAAAAGCCAAAAGGGTTGAATGATAGGACAGTCACAACATATAAGGTAGTGGGTACCTGCATCCTGGTGGTATCTCTAACAACATAGCTTTGAGATGGAAGGATTGCGGTTATGGAGAACCTCTGGAGTTTTGATTGTATGAACTTTTAAAGTGTTGCCTTTTGGGTACCAAAATTTGTTATTGTTTCACAAGAGTGCACAAATTTAAGGCCTGACATGTTTGATTACTTTTTATTCAACACATCCTAATCTTTTACATTTTACCAAAAAAAGGGTAATAAATTGTGCCTGTGCTAAATCTAATTTTTTTTGAAAAAAATGCATTTGATAAACACACGCTAATATCATGTGATATAAAAAAAATTGCAACTACTGCTATTTTATTCTCCAGGTTTCTTCTTTTGAAATATACAAGTTTGGTGGGGTTTTAACAAATCTTTGTCCCTAAATTTTGCATTCTTATGCGGCGTACACACGATCGTTTTTCATGCCGTTAAAATTTTTTTTTTTTTTAAATGGCCATTAAAACCGATCGTGTGTATGCTCCAGAGCATTTTTAACGGCGTGAAAAACGGCCATTAAAAATTTCGAACATGCTCTATTTTTTCACGTCGTTTTTCATGTCGTTTTTTTTTACGACGTGAAAAACGATAGTGTGTATGCTTTTACGAGGGGAAAAAAAACGCTCATGCTCAGAATCAAGTATGAGACGGGAGCGCTCGTTCTGGTAAAACTAGCGTTCGTAATGGAGATAGCACATTCGTCACGCTGTAACAGACTGAAAAGCACGAGGCTGAAAAGCGCGAATTGCCGCTCAACAAAGTTTACTAACATGAAGGGTGGCACCATTCAAATGGAACTTCCCCTTTATAGTGCCGTCGTACGTGTTGTACGACACTGCGCTTTGCTCAAGCGTTTTTTTTAATGAACGTGTGGATGCCAGGCAGGCTTGAGAGGAAACATGAAAAAAAACGACAAGAAAAACGTTGGTTAAAAAAAATGGCATGAAAAACGATCGTGTGTACGCCGCATTAGATGTGTGCAAAAATGTTAAATGGCTCTGGAAGCAAAGAAGCTAAGCTGAGAATGGCAATAGACTGAGCAGAACTCTTCTGAAGGTACTCCTGCTTAGCAGCCACCTTCGTGTGTTCCCAGGCCTTGACACAGGCAAACTTTCAATCCTTGGGCCTTGGCTCTGAAACTGAATCCTCCCCAGACAACAGGACTGGGAAGCTGTCAGGGAATTAGTTGACCAGACTGTGTGGACTGCACAGAGAGAACCAAAAACGCATGTAAAGTGAATTATAATGATGTTTATTAAGATAGGTGATATATAAGTAAATACAAACAGTGCAAAACCAACCAAACAACCCACAAACAACAAATAGTATATACAGCTCAGGGCGGTACCAGAATCTAGAATGTAAGCCAGGCCAGGGTCATACACAGCAGATCAGTAGATGGACAAAGGGGTGTTCCAGAAGCATAAACGTAGCCAGGCCAAGGTCATATAGGGGGAGTCAGCAGATGAGGACAGGGAACAAACAAGACAGGGCGAGGGCGAATGGCTAGGCTGCAGGGCAGGGATCCAAGCAAATCAGGTATGAAAGGTAATCAGGGGGGACAGGTCCAGGAAAGGCTCAGGATGGGGATCAGATCAGGTCAGGTGAGGTGAGGTACAGGCTCAAGGTCAGAATACAGGCAGCAAGGTCAGGGCTCAAGGAGAGCGAGAGATACCAAGGTGAGCATGTAAGGGCTCGCCGGGTATTTATAGGACTGCAGTGATTGTCCTCATGTGACAGCTGAGTGGGGGAAGTGCTGCCTGCCCCACACTGCCGGAATACACCCGCTGATGGATGCCGGTACTACGGCCCATGGATCAGGCATTACCACCAGCAGGTGAGATCCTCTATCAAAGATACTGGCTTTAAGAGGACATCTGCTGGTAGACACTAGTACTGCAATCAATAGGACCAAAGAGGCAAAGAACCTCTGGACTCTTCCCACAGTCAACATGAGGAGCAAATTATAGATATCTCACACACTCATCCTTTCCAAGCAAAGCTCAGAAGGGTAGTGCGCTTCAGAATGTTACCCCAAAAATGTATCCCCTTCCTCAGTCTTAATCACTGGCATATACCTCCAAGCGATTGACCAGAGTGAAATAAATATTCATAACTTACAGTATTGTATCTTCTCACTCTACTGGAGGACACTCCTCATTCACAGCAGAAGCTAAGAATGTCCTGGGCTTAGTGAAAAACTCAATAAACCTATATAACAATAACAATCAGAGCCCAGACTGGCTACAGTCTAGCTGCAAACACTACATTTAGAATAGGGACACTGCAGCTAATGACAGGGCTGCAATACCAGTCTTATAAGCAATTCTGAGACAAGACCATCTGCCATTTAAGGTCCTCTGCAGGAACTATGGGTGCATGTCTTGACCCTACTTTGGTCTTCATCTGCGTAAAATACCAGATATATCAGCAAAATTGTATTAATACAAAGATTTCCAAGGATCACCAAACAGATTAAAATGTTTGTACTCTGATTGCTGCCTGTGAAAAAGTAACTGTAGCTCTTGGATGCATTTTGATCAGGCTTTTATTACTTTGAATCTGAGATCTTATACTTTATCAGATCATAAGCCTATTTCAGCTATAACAAGTAGTACTGAACTAAATGGATTTCAGAAATAAATATTTTAAATCTAAGTTTCACTACTGCCTGTGTGCAATAAAAACTATACAAACCATTGAATAATGACAACATGTAAAAATATTCATGAAATTATATAATTAAGTTATCCTGCCTTATCAAGATTCCTCCTCTGCACTCAGTGTGCAATTTTTACTTTGCTTTATGGCACAGCCAAAGCACACCCTCTACACTCCAAATAGCAATGCGGCTATATCAGCAATCTTTTAGCCGTTTCATTATGCACAGTCCAGAATTGACATATTGCAGGACAGACATTTTGATAAGGCAAGAGCATATACTGGAACTTCACGGTGTCTTCTATCACTCCATTTATTTCACTCTTTTCACATGGACAGGATTGTTGTGGAAGAAGTGTTTTATTATGCTGCTGTTGTTGGCAGAAAATTGCACTTCAAAGCTTCCACAGTCACGTCACATATGTCTGATGAAGGGGTCATTCCAGACTACAAACCTTTCATTATGATGTGATAACGCAATAAAATTTTTAAATCCAAGATGTGCCGATGACATGACATGTTACTTATTTTACGATTTTTACTTACAGTATTCACAACCTACAATTTGTTTTTGTGTTCGCAGCATGACAGAGCAAGCAGGGAAATATAACATGGTTATTAGCATAGCTGTGTAGGTAAACTTAGTTGGTACCCGGAGAGTGCCAGAAAGGATTATGCTTATGTTTCTTAGGGTATGTGGACAGACCAAAACAAAAAGAATAGGTAGTAAACACAATAACGGTATATAGTCTGATAAGGCCAGTAGTTACGCTTAGCTCAATTTACTTTATATATTAATATCAAATTAACTTTACTTATAAACATGCTATATGTACCTGCTCTAGGGTCCCTCACCAGCACTCTTCGCTCATTGTCTTCTCCATGTTCCACTATAGAAAGCTGTTTCCTATAGTGGCACACGTGCTGGCTCTATCCTGAGCTGCATTGTATGTGTGCTCGCCCCCCGCCACTGGATTTGATTGTCTGGATCCAGGCCTGGATCGAGATCAGGCTTAGGTAAGTATTTGGGGGGGGCTGAGGGAGCAGCTCACAATAGAAGGTTTTTTTAAAGGTTGTATAGATGTAGAAGTGGGTGGCGCTGCCCGTCTCCTGAAGAGTGATCCTCTGCAGTGAGTCACTCCTCCTAGGTGAATGTGCAACAGACGGGTGATAATCACTTCCGTCACCTGAAGTGTGATCCTCCAAATAGGTTACTCTTCTCAGATGAATGGTGAGGGATTTCCCAATATGTGAGGTAGATGTCATAGAGAGTGTTCTCACCCTGTGACCTATATCAAAAGGTGTATTATAAATACTATATTAATTGTGCTGGTTGAAACCATGTGTCCAACTTCCAATATCAAAGTAGATGTTCAAAATGTGATAATAATCTCATCAAATCAGCAAAAGCAATCACATTTCATCCTAGACAATTCATTCCAAGCAATATATAGTACATGTGAAAAAAAGAGATATGATAAAAAAAAAATATTAATCGTAAAAATTAATTAAGTTAGAGTCCAGTGAAAAAAATATAAATCAATTATAAAGTTCAGTCTTAAGTAGTGCAAAATGGCAAAATCTCAAGTGACTTGTGCTTGTCCAAAGTGACTTGTGCCTAGGTTTAGCCACAGATGTGCAGTAAATCAAGTGACTTCCGTGCCCCCCTTCAGTTCCCCACTCACCAGATCCTTGCACCCTTGCAGGGGTAAACCGCATGTAGTGAGTGTAGTGGCAGTACCCAGAGCTCCTCCTCCTTGACTCAGCAGACACTGGGGTATCCGGATCCTTCTACCCCTCCAGGAGTGAATCGCTTCCAATAGGTAAGGTTGCAGTAATCAGCTCTTCTGTAGCAAACCATAGGATATCCTCATGGACAAAAGAGACGGGCACTCATAGTGTAACTCTGAATGATTTGTTTATTAAAAATAGGTAAAAGCAGCCTAGCCTATACCTAAGTGCCGAATACAATAAGTTATATAATAGAGGGTATTTTACCTTATATGCAGAGAATGCATTAAGGTAAAAAAACTTTGGCCTTTACAACCACTTTAGGAAAAATTAAAACTCTAGCCCATGAAAAAATTTCTGAGGGGTGTGGCGCTGCTCACTCTTCAGGTGTGACCCAGAAGATAAAGATAGGCTAATCTTATTCAAAAATAAAAAGGAGATGGAAATATCGGGACTAGTTGCTTGTCACCCCAAAAGGTTACTGGGTTCCAATCATTGAACCAAAGTCCCCTGCGGTGGGGAGATAACAGTATAAGTGGGTGAAAAAATATAATAAATGATAAAACCTTCCAATCACATACCCACACCTCCCAAAGCCAATAGAGGCCTGATAACACAATGAGAGGCTGGGATTGCCCCTATGTAAGGTACGATAATAGTGTATTAAACAAAAATAGTGCCAGAAAATATTCAATAATATAAATAATACTAGATGCATCTGTGAGTTAGCTAAATTGCATAAGGGTCATATACCACAATAGATATGCATGTGACTAAAAAATGGGGAATTTATTCCTCAAATATTGTGAACCAAATGGTTATAAAATGTCCAAATAAATCAATTTATAGTCCACACAGTATATGGTGATTTCAAAGTGTCCACAGTGAAACGAATGAAATGACAAAAAAATCTTCCAGTGACTTTGACAGATGCTCCCCCTCAAGGGTCCCTACTCACCAGCTCCTCGCACCCCTACAGGGGTAGACAGCATATATGGCTGGATCCAGGTGGGGTCCCGATTTCCCGATCTGTTACTTCCGGGATAGGGTATGTATCCACAGCGGGTCTCCAAAAAATCCTCGGGTTTCTCACATCCAGAGATGATTTGGTTGACAAACAGCGATTGTCCAGTGCCCTCAGTAAAGAAAGTGATAGGCTCCCATAGTGCAGTAAAATTCAGATAGTTTATTAAAATAAAGTTAAAATCAAAACATAAAAGGCTGCCTCCAAGGCGTGGTAATTTCGAAAATACAGCTCCACGGTATCCGTATGACTAGGATCACAGCGTGCGCCTCAGCTGCACACCAGTCTCAGGTACCCGGATGGACACAGCATGATGTGCGTGGTTCCGCCTTACGCACGTTTCTTCTGCCGCAACTAGTCCCGATATTTCCATCTCCTTTTTATTTTTGAATAAGATTAGCCTATCTTTATCTTCTGGGTCACACCTGAAGAGTGAACAGCGCCACACCCCACAGCAATTTTTTCATTTATCTAGGATCCTCTTGTAGGATCTTAATAGGGAGGCTGCAGCTCTACACACACATATATATAAACTCTCCTAAGCGCAGGAATACTACTTTTTCCAAACTCTAGGCCATACCTAGCGCACCTTACGACCAAAGCTCATAGATCTACTTTTGAACAGAGACTAATTCTCTGAAGGCCAAGAGTTCATTGCAGATGTATTTCTGTCGAGCACATTATAGACAAGGGGTGATTCATCCTTTTTCTCTTTCAGATCCTGTCTTAGGAAATTAATGACTTAATTATATTCAAAAGTACAAAAGGCCTAATAGGAAGGACTAAGGCATCTGTTCTTGAGTAGTTGCCAACTTAATTTTTTTATTTTTGTTTAAATCAGGATTCCCTGGTATTCCAATTTTTCGTAGCCTGCAACGCCCCAGTAATGAAACTTTAGAGCTTTTAATCCTATACATGTTACATATAGCATATGTGCAGCCTACTACCTACAGTTTTAACAATGCTGCAAACCAAATAAAATGTATTTTAGCAAAAAAAAGGTATATACTTATTCTTTAGTTATATCACATTTAGCTAAAGTTTTACCGTTACAATGTACTATTATGTTAAGACAATAAACATTGAGGGAAATTAACTAAGACTGGAGCAGACAGAATCTGAAATTGTATGCCAAAATATTAGCCACTAGATTGAAAAGAATAATGTCGGATTGGATACCTACAGACCAAGGGGGGTTTATACCTGGGAGAGAAGGAAGAGATAACAGAGTAAGAACATTGTTACTCCTACAAAAAATAAATAGAGACAGACCCCCAGCTTTAGTCCTGTCAATAGATGCAGAAAAGCATTTGACAGGGTAGACTGGGTAGAGGAGATAGAGATCTGCCCAAAAATGACTCAACAAATTATAACACTATATCAAAATCCAACGGCAGCAGTAAATATCAGTGTAGACATAAAAGGAATGAAGGATGAACATAAACTAGCGGCATATGCGGATGATATCTTGTTTAATGTCTCCTGCCTAAGAAAAATATTACCAAATATAATGAAATCATTGAAAGATTATAGAGAACTATCAAACTTAAAAATTAACCCCTCAAAGTCTGAAATCTTAAATATTAATATGGATAAAGATGAACAACAATTACAAGAACCGTTTCCATTCACATGGCAGAATTTTTTTTAATACTTAGGTATACAATGAACAACATCTCCAAAGGATCTGTATCAAATGAATTATATACCGTTATTAAACAAGATCAAAAGAGGAAAAAAATAATATCAATGAGGCCACTTTCCTGGATAGGATATATAAATATTATCAAGATGGGAATCTTGCCAAAAGTTCTCTATAAATTTCAGATGCTCCCTATACACGTGCCCCAGGTGTATTTTAAGACATCAAAGAAGATGATACTAAAGTTCATATGGCAGCACAAAAAAAACGAGAATACAATTTTCAGTACTAAGTAAAGATAAATTACATGGAGGGTTAGCTTTACCAGATTTAAAAGATATTACAATGCAGTTTTGTTATCACGAGTTATAGATTGGACATTTAATTCACATGGGAAAAGTTGGATTAAAATTGAAAACACGTTACGTAATACACAACTGAATAAGGGGATACTGCCGCAACAGTATCATAATTTTTCGAAGGACACAAGTGAATTAACAATAGACGTATTCAAGATATGGAATTTAATACACAGAGCTGCTCCAGATTCTAAGGCCTCTTTCACACTGGGGCGAGGAGGTGAGCTGACGGTATAGCGGCGCTATTTTTAACGCCGCTATACCGTTGTTTTTGCCACGATATTCGGCCGCTAGCAGTGCAGTTTTAACCCCCGAGCGGCCAAGAAAGGGTTAAAACTGCCCGCAATGTGCTGCTGAAGCAGCACATTGCGGGCGGTATAGCCGCGCTGTCCCATTGATTTCAATGGGCAGCAGCGGTAAAGGAGCATTAAACACACCGCTCCTTCACCGCTCCAAAGATTCGGCTAGCAGGACTTTTGGAGCGGTCCTGCCAGCGAACCACTTCAGTGTGAAAGCCTTCGGGCTTTCACAATGAAGACTGCAGGGCATACGTTTTTCGGGCGGTATTTAGGCGCTATTTTTAGCGCTAAAACGCCTGAAAAACTCCTCAGTGTGAAAGGGGCCTAACTGCGTCCAGGTTTGATAAATCCCCCTAGGTAATGGCAAGTGAGATTTTGTGTCACTTTGACTATAATTGAAAATTCACAAATGCTGGCTTTACAGGCGATAATAAAGATTAGTAGAGGAAGGGAGTTACCGCTCAGGTGTGATTGATGAACCTTTTCCCTGGATCCAAAGCCACGGGTGCTGGCAATGCATATGGTGATGCAAAAGTAAGGGGGAAGATTTGGACAGCCACACTCCAAAATATTGTTTTGTAAAATCAAACCACAAAAAGTACATCCCACAGCAAAACCAGATGCAACTGATGCGTTTCACACTGTAGCTCAGTGCTTAATCATAGCTAACTTTTGCATCATGATAATAAAGATTGATCAACCTCAGATATGATAGACAATCCTTTTGTTTAGCACAGCATAGAATATATGCAGACGGCTCTGTTGTTCACCACTTACCCAATATTTGAGAGTCATCAAGAGGTGAGAAATCTCAAATTGAAATACTGGCATTCTACAGCCATAGTATCATAGCAGAAGTGTCTAGAGAATCTTGAAATTCAGTCCAGGTCATTTTCACCGTAAGGCTGGGTTCACACTGGTGCGAACACACACATTGCTTGTGATTCGCACCCCACCGCATGTGATGTCTGTGCAATGCAAATTCAGCCAGTTTGTATGGATGAATTTGCGTCGCATTTGCACCAAGATGGTGCAGGACCCTTTTTTGGTTTGCGCTGGAATCCTCTTCTTCTCTATACCAATCAGTGCCCATAGCAGTGTATAGAGGTCCTTCTCCCTATTGGGCTGCTCTATACTGCCCGCTGAAGCAGCTTCAGTGACCTTTCTGAGGATTTATATTTATCTTTAATTATTTGATTGATGGTTATATCACCAACTTATGGGGGCCCCTCTTTTTCCCTCTTTAGGTCATGGGTATTCACCAGTTATATCTATACTGCTAACCTTGCTGAATCATTGACACACTTATATGGCACCTGCTTTGGAGCTGTTTGTATGTACTGTATGTGGAGATAACAATACCCCATTTGAGCCTCCACTACGGGGGTTTTCCATACTCTCCCTCCTCCCCTGACCTTTGGCCTTTAGACTCTGGCCCAAACAGGTTAGTTATATGGATCATTTATTGAATATTGTGCCTATGTGGGGCCTTGGATGGCCGTATGTGTACATGTGTGTCTATGTGTATATACACGCATGTGTATATGTGTGTGTATATATATATATATATATATATATATATATATATATATATATATATACACATATACATATGTTAATATTGATTTTTGAATAAATTCTTTACTATAGAGGCTTACCAGCCCTAGTCACATTCATCATCAATCCGGTCCCCCATGTCCGCCTTAGGGAAATTTTGATGACTTTGCTGTTTGGCCTTTGATCCCCCATGGGTTTTCACTGGTAGGCAATGTAATCTCTACATTTAATTAATTAATTGTTTTTCTTGTTGCATATAAGCATTATAGATTGGTGCTTAACATGTCAATCTTATCATCCTATTTATATTGTGCTCTCCTGAAGAAGCGGTATAGCCGCGAAACATGTTGAGGACGATTGTGCACTGAGGCCAATTATACAACTCCCAATCACCATCATGGAGTGTATTTGAGTACCAGTGTTATGCTATCAATTTGTACAATTGTTCATAGCCATTACCATTGTATCTAGATACTTTATTTTTAATTGTATATTAATAAAGACATTTTATCTTTACCAGATGTCATATGTATTCAGGGTACCGCAAAAGTCCATTTTCACTTTTGACCCCCTTTCCACAAACTACCTCAGACAGCTTATCACAGCAAGTCGCGGATGTATACCAGGGCTTGGTCTGCTGAACTAATATCATCTCACGGTAGTATGGGGACCAGCTGACTCTCAACTGAGCCTTCCCCTTCCCTCCTGCTACATGCTGGCGTTGTGGTCATGAGAGAGGCTCTTATCTACACATATGGTGGGACTGCCCACGAATTTAACTATTTTGGTCTATGGTTTTTGCAATTTACAACAGGATCTATGATAAATCTCTGCTACCCTCTCCTGAAATAGCTTTGCTCTTCATCCTACCAGGGTCTATTACATCCCAAGAATCTTTTACAATTTCTCCTATCGACAGCCAGACAACTTATCCCTCACTATTGAAAGTCTATTACTCCCCTACCCATTACCCTGTAGATAGCGACCATAAATTACATTATGCTAATGGAAGAAATGCCAGCCGTGGACTTTTATTCTTTTGAAAAATACAAGACCCTCTGGTTTATTTCGATCCATTTTCCTCCTCAGATGCCATTTGCGATTTTTTTACTGTGACCAGCAGATACTCCCACGCCTACCCCCAGAGATGGCTGAAGGCAAGGACACACACCGAAGTCGTAGCCTCCCCTTGAGAGATTTTCCTTGTATCACCTCATTGTGCAATTCAATATTACTTCGGTATTCAAAGTCATATCTTCCAGGATTCTTCTTCCTTTATCTCTCTTTTCAATTATAATCATTCCTCTTTAGATTTACATATTTTTTTCTATTCTTTCCTAGCATTAATATACGGCTCCACAATATATTCATTTTCCATGGTTTTGCTGCCTTGGGCCCCTGCACCCATTAAAATGTATGTGCTGTTACTTTTTGTTTGCATTGTGGGACAATGGGTTTGGATAATATATAAGTGCTTTGTTCCATGTTTAAAATACTGTTTGATTGTGTATTATCACAGTAAATACAGTCATTGTACTTTTGCCCTTGAGGCCTTATTTACATACATGTTTATGTGGCTATGTTTTCCTACAAATTTATATATCTGATTTATACTTCTGTCTTTTTTGATAATGCAATAATAAAAGATATTTGCCTTTAAATGTCAATGCATACAATGTGCATAAAATGCACACTGTTGTGGCATGCTGATAATCTGTGAGACACAGAAAATCCAGAACATAGACTAGACTGCAAAGTTATCAGAATTTACCAGATTGTGTTATCTAAAGCAAAGATTTTACTCTAGGGAATAGATGCTCATCAAATACGATGCCTGAAAAATATGGTGCTGGCCTTCCAGTGAGAAGGAAGTAAAATTGAGCCAATTTACAGGAGCACTGTGATTGAGAGCGAGGTAATAAATACCAGCATTATTTAACATGTATGCAGCAAAAGAAAATATATAATAAGAATTTATTATATAATAATATATATATATATGTGTGTGTGTGTGTGTGTGTGTGCTCCAATGTCGCCCCGCCATATGCCTGCACTTTTTATGAATGATTTTGAGCACAGACATGTTTTTCAGAATGAGTCATTTAGAAAGCATTGCGCCACCTGGTGGCGCTTCATTGACGATTTCTTTGCGATATGGCGGGGCGACATTGAATACTTGATCACCTTTAATGCGATGCTGAGCGATTTCTGTCCACAAATAAAATTTAAAATGAACATTGAGGGAGCGTCAGTTCCCTTTTTGGACACCAGAATTCACATAGAGCGGGGCAGATTGGAATCCAACCTTTATGTAAAACCAACAGATAGAAATCAACTATTGCTATTTGATAGCTTTCACCCCCCCCCCCCCCATGTGTTTCGATCTATCATAAGAAGTCAGCTTTTACGGGTAAAACAAATTGTGAGTGATGAGGTTATAAGAGAAGTAAGGATAAAAGAGATGTGTTCTACGTTTAGTGAACGAGGATATCGAACAAAAAAAAACATTTTTCAAGAACTAAATAAGATACAACAGGAGGAAAATTTTTTAGCTTTTTCTATGCAATTTCACAGTTACAGTGAGCATGTATTTAGGATCATTAGTAAGCACTGGCCCCTTCTGAAACATGCTTATCCACAAATTGAGGTCTTTCAACAAACACCAATAAAAGCCTTTAGAAAGAATAAAACCTTGCATGATTCATTGGTACGATCAGAACATAGACCCAAAGATCAGGAAGCTAAAATGAATTTTCTGGGGAGGAAAAGGAAAGGATGTTTCCCCTGCTTGAATTGCATTCAGTGCAACCTTATGATAAAAGATGACCATTATATCAATTCCAGCAATGGGGATAGGGTCACATTAAAAAGTTTCTTTACATGTCAGTCCTCCTATGTTATTTATATTCTTACTTGCCCTTGCAATTTAATATCTGTTGGGGAAACTACCCAAAAAATTAAGGACAGGATTGCCCAGCACCGCAGCACCATAAGACACAAGCAGCCAGGTCTGCCAGTTTCCAGGCATTTCCTTGAAAAGGGACACCGTGATTCAGAATGGCGTTTTATGGTGTTGGAGGAAATTCCACGAGACAGAAGAGGGGGTGACAGGATACTAAAGCTAAAACAGAGAGAAGTTTGGTGGATAAACAGGTTACAATCCATTCATCCAGATGGATTGAATAGGGATTATGACCTATACTTATTTCTATAAGTGAACGAAACCCTTGACCAATCGGGTATCTTTTTACATGTCTTTTTATAGATGATGATTAACCACTTAACGACCGCCCACCGCCGATTTACGTCGGCAGAATGGCACGGACAGGCAGAATCACGTAGATCTACGTGACTGCCTTTGTACAGTTGGGGGGTCCATCCGGACCCCCCTTCTGTGCCGTGAGCGGTCGTTACTTCACCGGGAGCGATCCCAGATGAGGGGGCGGCCTTTCGATTCCGGCCCCCCCCTCGCGATCGCTCCCGGCGAATGGAAATGCCTCCTCTGTCTGTTTCAGACAGAGGAAGCAGGAGGAAGTGATGTCATCTCTGGTGCGGTGCTCACATATACCGAGCGCCGTACAAGAGAAGACATCAGGTCAGTGAGCACAACACTACACTGACACCAGGACACATAGGAACACTAATCGCCCCCCCCAGGACCCCCAGACCCCCCCAGATCACCCCCCAGATCACCCCCCAGCCCCCAGTCACAGTGTCACTGATTGCAGTGACCATTTATTTAGTGATCACTGCAATCAGTGACATTTGTGACTGTGAAAGTGTCACTAAAGTTTAGTTTTAGGTCCAGTGTAGCCCCCTAACCCCCCCTAATAAAGGTTTAACCCCCTGATCACCCCCCAGATAACCCTTTCACCCCCTATCACCGCTGTCGCTATGCGATCATTTTTCTGATGGCTGTCTTAGCATCAGTGATGGCGATCGGTAGCCAGTAATTTTTTTTAGGTTCGCCGCAGGTTTTTATAGCGTCGGGTACCCCAATATATTATCTAATAAAGGTTCAACCCCCTTGATCGCCCCCCAGGTAACCCTTTCACCCCCTATCACCGCTGTCGCTAATCGATCGTTTTTCTGATGCTGTCTTAGCATCAGTGATGGCGATCGGTAGCCAGTAATTTTTTTTAGGTTCGCCGCAGGTTTTTATAGCGTCAGGTACCCCAATATATTATCTAATAAAGGTTAAACCCCCTTGATCTCCCCCCAGGTAACCCTTTCACCCCCTATCACCGCTGTCGCTATGCGATCATTTTTCTGATGGCTGTCTTAGCATCAGTGATGGCGATCGGTAGCCAGTAATTTTTTTTAGGTTCGCCGCAGGTTTTTATAGCGTCGGGTACCCCAATATATTATCTAATAAAGGTTTAACCCCCTTGATCGCCCCCCAGGTAACCCTTTCACCCCCTATCACCGCTGTCGCTAATCGATCGTTTTTCTGATGCTGTCTTAGCATCAGTGATGGCGATCGGTAGCCAGTAATTTTTTTTAGGTTCGCCGCAGGTTTTTATAGCGTCAGGTACCCCAATATATTATCTAATAAAGGTTAAACCCCCTTGATCGCCCCCCAGGTAACCCTTTCACCCCCTATCACCGCTGTCGCTATGCGATCATTTTTCTGATGGCTGTCTTAGCATCAGTGATGGCGATCGGTAGCCAGTAATTTTTTTTAGGTTCGCCGCAGGTTTTTATAGCGTCGGGTACCCCAATATATTATCTAATAAAGGTTTAACCCCCTTGATCGCCCCCCAGGTAACCCTTTCACCCCCTATCACCACTGTCACTAAGCGATCGTTTTTCTGATCGCTGTCTTCGTGTCGGTGATGCCAATCGGTAGCCAGTCATTTTTTTTAGGTTCGCCGCAGGTTTTTATAGCGTCAGGTACCCCCAAATATGATCTAATAAAGGTTTTAACCCCCTAATTGCCCCTAGTTAACCCTTTCACCAGTAATCACCATATAAGTGTTACGGGTGACGCTGGTTAGTTAGTTTGCTTTTTATAGTGTCAGGGCACCCGCCGTATATAACCCAATAAAGGTTTAACCCCCTGATCGCCCGGTGGGTGATATCAATTAGGTTTTAGCGTCAGAGAGGGTCTGCGTCACACCCCAGGCAGCGTCAGGTTAGTGCCAGTAACGCTAACACCCACGCGTAAAGCATACACCCCCCTTAGTGGTATAGTATCTGAACAGATCAATATCTGATCTGATCAGATCTATACCAGCGGTTTAGGGTTCCCAAAAACGCAGTGTTAGCGGGATCAGCCCAGATACCTGCTAGCACCTGCGTTTTGCCCCTCCGTCCAGCCCAGGCCACCCAAGTGCAGTATCGATCGATCACTGTCACTTCCAAAACACAACACACATAACTGCAGCGTTCGCAGAGACAGGCCTGATCCCTGCGACTCCAGTGCTGTAGGAGGTGATTTCACCACCACAGTTAAAAAAAAAAAAGCATATATGCCGAAGCATGGGGGCAGCAGGGCGGAGGAGCAATTTTGCTCCTAATGCCGCATACATACGGTCGAAATTCCGACGGAGGCTTGCCCGTGGAAACGTTTGACCATGTGTGTGCGGCATAACTTTTTTGCGGGAGGATGCCCCCATGCTTCGGCATATATAAATGGTGCATGTATGCCCATCATTAGAAGTGGGTGGATGAAGGGCGGTATTCTAATGGTGGGCATACCCACCGATCAATCTCTTTTTTCGTTCAGCCAACAGGCTGCATGAAAAAAAAAGATTACAATACATGTCCAACAAGGACCAGCAACGTACTGGTATGTTGCTGGACTTTGAATGGTTATACCAGATTGATGCCTGCGGGTTTAGGCATCATCTTGGTATCATTCTTTTCAGCCAGCGGCCGGCTTTCATGTAAAAGCAATCACAGCGGCTAATTAGCCTCTGGACTGCTTTTACAAGCAGTGGGAGGGAATGTCCCCCCCCCGGATATAAAAAGCGCCATTGGGAAATTGGGAAAGCATTTTATCACACCGATCTTGGTGTGGTCAGATGCTTTGAGGGCAGAGGAAAGATCTAGGGTCTAGAAGACCCCAGTTTTTTCAAAAAAAGAGTACCTGTCACTACCTATTGCTATCATAGGGGATATTTACATTCCCTGAGATAACAATAAAAATTATAAAAAAAAAAATATATGTAAGGAACAATTTAAAAATAAAATAAAAAAGCAAAATTAATAATAAAAAAAAAAAAAAAAAGCACCCCTGTCCTGCCCTGCTCTTGCCCAATGGCGAACGCAAGCGTCGGTCTGGCGTCATATGTAAACAGCAATTGCACCATGCATGTGAGGTATCACCGCGAAGGTCAGATCGAGGGCAGTCATTTTAGCAGTAGACCTCCTCTGTAAATCTAACGGGGTAATCTGTAAAGGCTTTTAAAGGCTTTTAAAAATGTATGTAGTTTGTCGCCAATGCGCGTTTGTGCGAAATTTTAAAGCATGTCGTGTTTGGTATCTATGTACTCGGCCTAAGATCATCTTTATTATTTCATCAAACATTTGGGCAATATAGTGTGTTTTAGTGCATTAAAATTAAAAAAAGTGTATTTTTTCCCCAAAAAATGCGTTTGAAAAATCGCTGCGCAAATACTGTGTAGAAAAAAAAAATGCAACACCCACCATTTTAATCTGTAGGGCCTTTGCTTTAAAAATATATATAATGTTTGGGGGTTCAACATAATTTTCTTGCAAAAAAAAAATATGTTTTCATGTAAACAAAAAGTGTCAAAAAGGGCTTTGTCTTCAAGTGGTTAGAAGAGTGGATGTAAGCTTCCTAATGTTGTGTATAAAATGCCAGAACAGTTCAAAACCCCCCCAAATGACCCCATTTTGGAAAGTAGACACCCCAAGCTATATACTGAGAGGCATGTCGAGTCCATGGAATATTTTATATGTTGACACAAGTTGCGGAAAAAAGACAATTTTTTTTTTTAAATTTTTTTTTTGCACAAAGTTGTCACTAAATGATATATTGCTCAAACATGCCATGGGCATATGTGGAATTACACCCCAAAATAAATTCTGTTGCTTCTCCTGAGTACAGGGATACCACATGTGTGAGACTTTTTGGGAGCCTAGCCGCGTACGGGACCCCAAAAACAAAGCACCGCCTTCAGGCTTTCTAAGGGTGTAAATTTTTGATTTTACTTCTCACTGCCTATCACAGTTTCGGAGGCCATGGAATGCCCAGATGGCACAAAACCCCCCCAAATGACCCCATTTTGGAAAGTAGACACCCCAAGCTATTTGCTGAGAGGTATTGTGAGTATTTTGCAGATCTCGCTTTTTGTCACAAAGTTTTGAAAATTGAAAAAAAAAAAAAAAAAATTTTCTTTCTTCATTTTCAAAAACAAATGAGAGCTGTAAAATACTCACCATGCCTCCTCAGCAAATAGCTTGGGGTGTCTACTTTCCAAAATGGGGTCATTTGGGGGGGTTTTGTGCTATTTTGGCATTTTATGGCCTTAGAAACTGTGATAGGTAGTGAGGAGTGAAATCAAAAATTTGTGCCTAGAAATCCTGAAGGCGGTGCTTGGTTTTCGGGGTCCCGTACGCGGCTAGGCTCCTAAAAAGTCCCACACATGTGGTATCCCCGTACTCAGGAGAAGCAGCAAAATGTATTTTGGGGTGCAATTCCACATATAACCATGGCATGTGTGAGCAATATATCATTTAGTGACAACTTTTTGTAATTTTTTTTTTATTTTTATTTTTTGTCATTATTCAATCACTTGGGACAAAAAAAAAAAATATTCAACGGGCTCAACAGGCCTCTCAGCAATTTCCTTGGGGTGTCTACTTTCTAAAATGGGGTCATTTGGGGGGGTTTTGTGCTATTTTGGCATTTTATGGCCTTCGAAACTGTGATAGGTAGTGAGGAATGAAATCAAAAATTTAAGCCCTTAGAAATCCTGAAGGCGGTGCTTGGTTTCCGGGGTCCCGTACGTGGCCAGGCTCCTAAAAAGTCCCACACATGTGGTATCCCCGTACTCAGGAGAAGCAGCAAAATGTATTTTGGGGTGCAATTCCACATATAACCATGGCATGTGTGAGCAATATATCATTTAGTGACAACTTTTTGTAATTTTTTTTTTTTTTTTGTCATTATTCAATCACTTGGGACAAAAAAAAAAAATATTCAATGGGCTCAACATGCCTCTCAGCAATTTCCTTGGGGTGTCTACTTTCCAAAATGGGGTCATTTGGGGGGGTTTTGTACTGCCCTGCCATTTTAGCACCTCAAGAAATGAGATAGGCAGTCATAAATTTAAAGCTGTGTAAATTTCAGAAAATGTACCCTAGTTTGTAAACGCTATAACTTTTGCGCAAACCAATAAATATACGTTTATTGACATTTTTTTTACTAAAGACATGTGGCTGAATACATTTTGGCCTAAATGTCTGACTAAAATTGAGTTTATTCGATTTTTCTTATAACAAAAAGTAGAAAATATCATTTTTTTTCAAAATTTTCGGTCTTTTTCCGTTTATATCGCAAAAAATAAAAATCGCAGAGGCAATCAAATACCATTAAAAGAAAGCTCTATTTGTGGGAAGAAAAGGACGCAAATTTCATTTGGGTACAACATTGCATGTCCGCACAATTTACAGTTAAAGCAGCGCAGTGCCGAATCCCAAAAACAGGCCTGGTCCTAATGGCCCGAAATGGTCCGGGGCTTAAGTGGTTAAGCTTTATCGGATGGGGGCTACGACTGAATATGTATCACATGATTACTGGAAAATTTATGATTCATCGCTTTTGAGTTGTGTTGAACAAGGAAGATTTTGTGTCTGATTTCTTCTGATTTTTTTCTTTTATTACTTTTCATTATTATTTTCTGATTTCACATGCAATTTATGATTGCATTCAATTTTTAACTCAATGGTTTGATATACTGCATATAATGTTTTGTATTTTTTACATGGGATGGTAACATCTTTCTTGAATCTTTACAGGAGGGGTGCCCAACCTTTTGAAGCGCAAGGGCCACTTAAGCAACTTGGTAACTGGTTGTAGCCCACAATCAGCGGAGCGGGCAGATGGCAGGTCCGTGTCCGCTCTGCATATGCAGAGCAGACACAGACACAACCTGATCGGATTGGAGGTAAGACACAAGTCGGTTTACATCTGCCACTCCTTAGAGGTGAATGGAGGGTCCAATTGGGTCGGACTGACCGTGTAAAGGGGGCCCATGGCTGCTTTCACACTGATGTGCTGCGGTTTACCCACACCGCGGGTGCAACGCAGTGAACCTTTTGGCTTGTCTGCACTTTGCAATAGACTATTATATTCTGCATGTTTGGTGCACTTTCAGAAAGCTCACCAAACTCGCAGGTAATAACAGAAGTCTATGGCTCAGTGAAGGGAACTCGCAGCTGAACTGCTCTGCATCTGCGGATTAGTTTGAAAGCAGCCCAGTAACCACTGCAGAACAGATATGCCCATATATACAGTGTGATTTTAGTAATAAACTGACCTTTAATAACAGTATTCTATTCTATTCCATCCCAGAGCAGGAGGTCGCGGGCCACATCAGAGGGTTCCACGGGCCACTGATTTGGCACCCCTGCTGTACAGGGTTAATTTAAGCCCCAACTGTCCGATCAGATTGGTCTCAATCAGGATAGACGGGACTCATGTGTGGGGTTACACCATCAGGTGTTGGGATAAAGAGAGATTTGTCTACCTGAAACTTTCACACCAAGCCTGTCAGCCTGAGGAAGAGCAGGGATGCTCGCAACTGTACAGTAGCTGTTTGCTGTTTTGCTGTCTGTTCATGATATGAGATGAAGATACAAGTAAAAATCGTTTACAACTGGAGCGCATGTCCCTTTGTCGTTTTTTTTAATTACAAACGTTTTTATTGAAGATCATTAGCATACACGTAAAATGTCCGACAAAATAAGAACATCTGAGAAAGGTGGAACATCTCTAGACGTGGGGAAATGTTTGAGGACAAATACATTGAGTATCAATCCAGGCATAAACAATAATTTAACAGAGCGGTCAAGTATGGGTAGGGTGGCTACAGATAAAGCTATCACAGGGAACAATAGGACGTTATAAAAATATGTTATTCCAATGTTTCCATTTATTGTCGTAAATATGCATAGTATCATATAGTCCCTTTGTTGTTTTTATTGAAATTGGTGGAAATTGGGAGCCCACCTTGACATCTCTCCATCCACATTGAAAAGAAGAGAGGGAAGTAACCCACCCAAAGTTGTGATATATATATATATATATATATATATATATATATATATATATATATACTGTATATATATATATATATATATATATATATATGTATATATATAAAAATAGATGTATATCTATATTTATATCTATATTTATATATATATATATATATACATATATATATTTTTTAATACGTTATAATATACAGTATATATCTACATGTGCTTAAATAATGTTTGGGTTGATACTGTTGTTGCCATTCATTCCTGCAATTTTACCTTGTGAAACACCAAACAGAAGAGATTTCTACTTGCATGAACCCTTTTGACAGATAAAATGCATTAAGAAGAAATAGTGATCTTAAACTGTGTATGATGGAAATTGCCAACTACTTCTCCATTGTATGATATCCCATTTTATCTTGATTTACTGCTCGAAAAGCCACATCCTGTCAACAAAAGATTTTACTAAGACATTTTAGCTAAGAAAAAAACAGCAAAAACAATTTAAGGAACAAGCACGCACAGAGCCAAATCATGCACAAGGCAACAAATTATAAAGCTTGGGATGGTAGATATCCAGGGGCCCCAGTTATAACCCTCATGCTCTTGCAGTAACCCAGAAAGATGATGTAGTGCAATTGGTCAAAGCTGTGCACCTGCTTCTCACTGCACAAGGGATGATGTACTTGTATACCAGGGTCTGTTGGGTCCATACCAGTACAGACAATGCAAATGGGGCAGCTTCTTTATGACATTTGAAGTTTTAATTAATGTTAATTGAAGGAATAAGAGGGCCTTCCCTGCTACCTTACCTATTGCCCATTTTCCCTTGAGTCTGGGTTTACACTGCTCCGACATGGAAGTCGGGTGACTTCCTATATGACTTTGCCCTACGACTTCATGTCCAACTTCGATGCGACTTCATTAAATGGGATCTGACCATAATCTGGCAATACCTGTCCCTTTGGGTCTGGTATGAATCTTCAGGGGGAAACCCCATGCCAAAATCTAAAAAATAAATGTTGTGGGGTCCTCCCCCAAGACCATACCAGACCCTTATCTGAGCACGCAGCCCAGCAGGTCAGGAAAGGGGGGGCAAGAGAGAGTCCTCCCCCCTGGACCATACCAGGCCACATGCCCTCAACATACCTTGTCCCCATGTTGATGAGGGGGTGGGGTCTCCGGATGACGTCACCAGATGGCCACCCTCCATGGCTATATGAGTAATGACACACGCCGGTGCTAACACAACAGCCGGAGCTAGCGTCAGGAGAAAACATCAGGAGGGAGAAGAACCGGCAGAACCAGAAGAAGAAGACAGCGGAGGGAGAAGAACTGGAGAGAGAAGAACCAGAGGAAGAAGACATTAGCGGAGGGAGAAGAACCAGAGGAAGCAGATATCACCAGAGAGAGAATAACCAGAGGGAGAAGACACGTTGGAGCTACTTACAATGCCTTGAAAAAGTATTCATACCCCTTGAAATGTTCCACATTTTGTCATATTACAACCAAAAATGTAAATGGATTTTATTGGGATTTTATGTGATAGACCAACACAAAGTGGCACATAATTGTGAAGTTGAAGGAAAACGATAAATGGTTTTCCAAATTGTTTACAAATAAATATCTGACAACTGTGGCGTGCATTTGTATTCAGACCCCTTTACTCTGATACCCCAGAGATCCACAGCTCAGGTTGGAGAATCTGTCCACAGGACAACTATTAGTCGTGCACTCCACTAGGGTCGAACATGAGTTTGACTCGAACATTGGCTGTTCGCCCGTTCGTCGAATAGCGAACAATTTTGCGTGTTTGCGGCAAATTCGAAAACCGCGGAACACCCTTTAAAAGTCTATGGGAGAAATCAAAAGTGCTAATTTTAAAGGTTAATATGCAAGTTATTGCCATAAAAAGTGTTTGGGGACCTGAGTCCTACCCCAGGGGACATGTATCAATGCAAAGAAAAGTTTTAAAAACGGCAGTTTTTTTGGGAGCAGTCATTTTAATAACAAAACAATAAACAATAAAATGAAACAATAAAAGTGAAATATTCCTTTAAATTTCATACCTAGGGGTGTCTATAGTATGCCTGTAAAGTAGCGCATGTTTCCCGTGTTTATAACAGTCCCTGCACAAAATGACATTTCTAAAGGAAAAAAAGTAATTTAAAACTACTCGCGGCTATAATGAATTGTCAGGTCCCGGCAATACAGATAAAAAAAAAATTAAAAAGAAAATGTGTGGGGGTCCCTCCAAATTCCATATCAGGCCCTTCAGGTCTGGTATGGATTTTAAGGGGAACCCCGCACCAAAATTAAAAAAAATGGCGTGGGGGTTCCCCCGAAAAATCCATACCAGACCCTTATCCGAGCACGCAACCTGGCAGGCCACAGGAAAAGAAGGGAAGGACGAGAGAGCGGCACCCCTCCTGAACTGTACCAGGCCACATGCCCTCAACATGGGGAGGATGTCCCCATGTTGATGGGGACAAGGGCCTCATCACGACAACCCTTGCCCGGTGGTTGTGGGGGTCTGCGGGTGGGGGGCTTATTGGAATCTGGAAGCCCCCTTTAACAAAGAGGGCCCCCAGATCCCGGCCCCCCTATGTGAATTGGCAAGGGGTACATTGTACCCCTACCATTTCACAAAGAAAAGTGTCAAAAATTTTAAAAATCACAGTACACAGCTTGGGACAAGTCCTTTATTTAAAAAAATTAATTAAAAAAAAATAATAATTCCAGCGATGTAATCCAGTCTCGATCTCCAGCGATGTAAATCCATTCTCGATTTCCAGCGAGGATATGACGCCGAAACAATCCTGCCTCCATGGGAGGCACCCAATGAATGATGCGCTCCAGCCTGACAGCTCTTATATAGCTGAGGGCGGGGCCACCCATCAGTGCGCGGCTGACCCTGCCCCCCTCTGACACAATGGGGAAAGGCCGTTGTATTTCCCGTTGCGTCAGAGGGGGCGGGGTCACCCGTACATGTCAATGGGTAGCCCCGGCCTTTCCCCGTTGTGTCAGAAGGGAGCGGGGTAACCCGCGCACTGACGGGTGGCCCTGCCCTCAGCTATATAAGAGCTGTCAGGCTGGAGCACGTCATTCATTGGGTGCCTCCCATGGAGGCAGGTCATAGCCTCGCTGGAGATCGAGAATGGATTTACATCGCTAAAAAAAAAATCTTTTTTTTTTTTTTTTTAATTAAGCACGTGTCCCAAGCTGTGTACTGTGGCATTTTTGACACTTTTTTTGTGAAATGGTAGGGGTACAATGTACCCCTTACCAATTCACAAAGGGGGGTGGGATCTGGGGGTCCCCTTTGTTAAAGGTGGCTTGCATATTCTGATAAGCCCCCCGCCCGCAGACCCCTACAACCACCGGGCAAGGGATGTGGGGATGAGGCCCTTGTCCCCATCAACATTGGGACATCATCCCCATGTTGAGGGCATGTGGCCTGGTATGGTTCAGGAGGGGGGGCGCCCTCTCATCCCCCCTCTTTTCCTGTGGCTTGCCAGGTTGCGTGCTCGGATAAGGGTCTGGTATGGATTTTTGGGGAGAACCCCACGCCATTAATTTTTTTTGGGCTCGGGGTTCTCCTAAAATCCATACCAGACCTGACGAGTCTGGTATGGATTTTGAGGGGGACCCCTACGCAATCATTTTTTTTTAAAATTGGTGCAGGGTTCCCCTTAATATCCATACAAGACCTGAAGGGCCTGATATGGAACTTGGGGGGACCCCCACGCATTTTTTTTTACATTTTGGTTTCGGGGTTTTTTCAATTACTTTTATTTGTGTTATCCGACAATTCATTATAGCCGCGAGTAGTTTTAAATGACTTTTTTTTCCTTTAGAAATGTCACTTTGTGCAGGGACTGTTATAAACACGGGAAACATGCGCTACTTTACAGACATACTATAGACACCCCCTAGGTACGAAATTTAAAGGAATATTTCACTTTTATTGTTTCACTTTAAGCATTATTAAAATCACTGCTCCAGAAAAAATGGCAGTTTTTAAAACTTTTTTGCATTGATACATGTCCCCTGGGGCAGGACCCAGGCCCCAAACACTTTTTATGGCAATAACTTGCATATTAACCTTTAAAATTAGCACTTTTGATTTTTCATGTTCGTGTCCCATACACTTAAACGGTATTTCGCGCGTTCGAACAAATTTTTTGCCTGTTCCCATGTTCTGCTGCAAACCAAACCGGGGGGTGTTCGGCTGATCCCTACACTCCACAAATCTGGCCTTTATGGAAGAGTAACAAGAAGAAAGCCATTGTTGTAAGAAGTCCCATTTGCAGTTTGCAAAAAGCCATGTGGGGGACACAGCAAACATGTGGAAGAAGGTGCTCTGGTCAGATGAGACAAAAATGTAACTTTTTCGCCTAAAAAGCAAAACGCTATGTGTGGCGGAAGACTAACACTGAACATCGCCCTGAACACATCTTCCCCACCGCGAAACATGGTGGTGGCAGCGAAGTTGGTCAGAGTTGACAGGAAGATGGATGGAGCCAAATACAGGGCAATCTTAGAAGAAAACCTGTTATAGTCTGCAAAAGACTTGAGACTGGGGCAGAGGTTCACCTTCCAGCAGGACAATGACCCTAAACATACAGCCAGAGCTACAATGGAATGGTTTGAATTAAAGCATATTCTTGTGTTAGAATGGCCCAGTCAAAGTCCAGACCTAAATGTTATTGAGAATCTGTGACAAGACTTGAAAATTCCTGTTCACAGACGCTCTCCATCATTTTGACCCCAGATGATGACTTTTTAGTTGAAACGCGTCGGGTGGACCCATTTACACACATCGCTCTTGCATTTTGTGATATGCCTATGATGTTCTTCCAAATGTGAGTGTACATTTTTTAATCTTTTTTTAAATAAATACTTCCTTGTACGGTATCACACTATGTGAGTTTTTTTCCCCATTACGCATGTTATGTGGTTACCGTATCTCTGGCTCCAACAAGACTATATGTATTCACACTTCCTGGTGTTTACGGGAATTTGCGGTGCCGACTGATATGCGGATTCAGGACCAGCTGGATACACCTTGCTGACTGATTATTTAAGCCTGTTTTGACTTGGGTGGTATACACCTTACCAAGTCAATACCATCTGGTAAGCCTCCTCCTTATAATCGGTGGTGGTGTCTCTATCCTTTCACAGAGAGGGTCATATCCATGTGGGACTCTTTTTTTCAACCTTGCAGTTTTTTCTACACTTTTGGACTGTTATTTGTGTGTGGTCACAATAGAGGACTGTTTTGTTCTGATTTATTTACATATAATATATTTTTTTTCACGGATCACACTCAGTCACTTGGTGTCACTGAAATTAATATATATGCATGTTTGCAACATTTGTTATGTTTTGTTAACTGACTCTTTCACAAAAATAAGCGCTACACTTTTTCATATTCAGACGCTCTCCATCAAACCTGACACAGCTTGAGCTATTTTGAAAAGAAGAATGGACAAGAATTTCACTCTCTATATGTGCAAAGCTGGTAGAGACATACCCAAAAAGACTTGCATCTGAAATTGCAGCGAAAGGTGGTTCTACAAGGTATTGACACAGGGGGGCTGAATACAGATGCACGCCACACTTTTCACATATTTATTTGTAAAAAAAATTGAAAACCATTTATCATTTTCCTTCCACTTCACAATAATGTGCCACTTTGTATTGGTCTATCACCAAAAATTCCAATAGAATACATTTACGTTTTTGGTTGTAACATGACAAAATGTGAAAAATTTCAAGGCGTATGAATACTTTTTCAAGGCACTGTAAATAAAGGACTTTGTCAAAAACCTGTGTACTGGTTTTACTTATTTTGACACTTTTTTGGGTGAATGAGTAGGGATACAATGTACCCCATACTCCTTCACACAGGGTGGGTGGCCATGATCCGTGGGCCCCCTTGTTAAAGGGGGATTTCAGACTCTGATAAGCCCCCTGCCCGCAGACCCCCACAACCACCTCCCACAGTTGTCGTTAAGAGGCCCTTGTCTCCATCAACATGGAAACAAGGTGCCTTAGGGTGGGGGGGCAGAGCCCCCCACCCTAAAGCACCCACCGCCCATTTTTAGGGCATGTGGCCTGGTACTGTCCAGGAGGGGGGAGGTGCTCGCTCGACCCCCCTGCTTTCCTGACCTGCTGGGCTGCATGCTCGAATAGGGGTCTGATTTGGATCTTGGGTGGGACCCCATGTCGGTTTTTTGGCATAGAGTTTCCCCTCAAAATCCATACCAGACCGAAGGGTCTGTTATTGTCTTGGGGGGGGACCATACGCAATTTTCTTTTTAAATTGGCGTCGGGTTTTCCCCTCAAGATCCTCAGGGCCCAAGGCACATGTCCCATGTCGGATCAGTTAAGACGATGATCTGACTTGGGTGCGATTTATACACGTCATGAAACGTGCTCCCAAAGTCTGATCGTATGTCGCACCAGTGTGAACTGGGCCTAAAACTGGAGAGTGCAAACTCTAGTGCAGCTGTGCATAGAAACAAGGAATTTTATTGTCAATGCTTAATCAAACAAGCTGAAGTTACAAGCTGATTGGCTACTATGTACAGCTCCACCAGATTTTGCACTCTCAAATTTTAATAAATAAATTCTCTGTGTTCTCCTCTAATCAAAATGATTCTTGCCAATATATGAACTGATTTGCTACCTGTACTGTAACTTCCCCTCAAGCTACATATCTGCTAGGCAGGGACTGCAGGAGGCTGATAAGTCACATTCGGGCTTTTACACTGCTTGTATTAAAAAAAAATATATATTTTCTTTTAATGATGTGTCAGTTAATAGAGAGCTGCATTTAGCTGTGTGTTTATATCTGCCTTGAGTTCAGCTTTAATCCATCTCTGGACACACACGCACACACACACAAACTTCTTTTTCATAAGTTGCAGCTTTAAGGACATAGAATTGCTGCTAATTTTAATATACAGTTTAAGCATACCGTAATTAAAATATAATCCATTTTAGAAAGAAATAATATTTTATAGTCTGCGACAAACTTCATCATGAAAACAATTAAAGCGGAAGTCCAGGCTCAATAAAAAAAACATTGCTTTCCAGGATACATGGAATAGGTAAGTTTATTTGAATAAGCAATCTACAGTATATGCTGATATATAACAATACCTTAGCACAGGGTAGTACCTGTTTCCGCTTCAATCATCAATGTTCCTGTTCCTCTTCTACACTGCAAGCCTAGTTCCCAACAAGCTTGCATAAGAAATAGTTCTCTGCCGTCTGTTTTTTTTTTTTTCAGTTCTACCAATCCCCCTTGTTGCCAAATCTTTAGAACTCTACAATTGGATTATCCGTAATAAATGATTTTTTTTACACAGGAAAACCTATGTGAGCATGTAAATTGATAAAACCTATTTATTAGAAGAGTGAAAAAAGCAGCGACACTGACTAAAATGTAATAACAAGTGTAAATAAATTATAGGTCAGGGCTTAATGAAATCAGGAAAATTGTATTCATTATTAAACTCTAGGTTCTTATGCATTGTACATAGATTTTTTGATTTTTTTTGCCTTATTGAGACTGTAAGACTTTCCTCAATTAGTGTACAGCCCGTAACACACTTCCAGTAAATTATGTAGTATGTAGGCTGTTAATAGATTCTACACACTGTAACTGTAAATTTACACTCATTTAAATTAAAGTAAGACTATCTTACATCTGAGTAATTTGAACTGAGAAAATGAGCCATAGGTCTAGACATAGACAGATACATTTAAGCCCTGTACACACGATCGGTTTTACCGATGAAAACAGTCCGATGGACTTTTTTCATCGGACAAACCGATCGTGTATGGGACCTATCGGTCTTTTTTCCATCGGTTTTAAAAAATAGAACATGTTTTGAATTTTTCCGATGGATCAAAAACCGATAGCAAATTCCGATCGTCTATGGGCAAGTCCATCGGATAAAAAACCCATGCATGCTCAGAATCAAGTCGACGCATGCTCAGAAGCATTAAACTTCATTTTTCTTGGCTCATCGGAGTGTTTTATGTCACCGCGTTTGGAACGGTCGGTTTTTTGACTGATGGTGTGTAGGCAAGACTGATGGAAGTCAGCTTCATCGGATTTCCGATGGACAAAACCATTGGATTAGGATCCATAGGATATCCGATCGTGTGTACAAGGCTTTAGATGTAAATGTATGCTTTTTCTGTAGAGGTACAGCATGGCCCCCCCTTACATCCCTACAGTAGGTGCCGCCGACATTGTATATTCATCGCGATCCTATCGCGGAGATTCTCGGCGACAGGGGTGCCGACATCTCGGCGACAGGGTGGCGACACATCTCGCGCTCGCTGCAATGGAGAGGAGACGCGGCACTGTATTGAACGGGGATCCGACGTGGATTCCCGCCAATACCAGGCACTGTGTTTGGTATGAATCCTGAGCGGGAACTCCACGCCAATTTTTAAAGAAAAAACCGGCATGGGTTCCCCCTCCAGGAGCATACCAGGCCCTTGGGTCTGGTCTGGATTTGAAGGTGAAACCCTACACCGAAAAAACAGTGTGGGGGTCCCCCTCAAAATCCAAACCAGACCCTTATCCGAGCACGCAACCTGGCAGGCCGCAGGGGAGGGGGGACGAGAGCGCGGCCCCCCTCCCTCCTGAACCATACCAGGCCGCATACCCTCAACATGGGGGGTTTGGTGCTCTGGGGCAGGGAGGCGACCTGCGGCCCCCCAACCCCAGAGCATCCTGCCACCATGTTGATGAGGACAGGGCCTCTTCCCGACAACCCTGGCCGTTGGTTGTCGGGGTCTGCGGGCGGGGTGCTTATCGGAATCCGGGAGCCCCCTTTAATAAGGGGGCCCCCAGATCCCGGCCCCCCCACATCGTACCCCTACCCATTCACCTGGTGGAAAAAAAGTTAATAAAAAAACACACACAGCTTTTTAAAGTAATTTATTGCACAGCTCCGGGGGTCTTCTTCCGACTTCGGGGGTCTCCGGTGTCAGCTAAATCTTCGGTCCGCAGCGATTTATATAGGCTTCTCATGACGTCACAGTCACATGCTCCGGGTGGCCCCGGAGCATGTGACTGTGACGTCATGGGAACATGTGACTGTTACGTCATGAGAAGCCTATATAAATCTCTGCGGACCAAAGATTTAGCATTACTGCGAGAGGAAGCGACGAGTCAACATCGAGGAGGAAAAGATTGAAGAAGAGGCCGACGGCGACGACGGGAAGACCGGCCCCTCCACTAGCAAAAGAGCTGGAAGAAGATAGTGGAGGGGCCGGCAGAAGGACAATGGAGAGCCGGACGAGACGACGGGGAATACCGGGCCTCCGCTAGCAAAAGAGCTGGAAGAAGATAGCGGAAGCCCGGCAGAAGAAAGAAAGAACCGGAGAGGAGAAGAGGGAAGAAGGCGACGGAGAAGACCGGGCCCCGCTAGCAAAAGAGCTGGAAGAAGATAGCGGTGGCCCGGCAGAAGAAAGAACCGGAGAGCGCGGCGACAACACCGGAGACCCCTGAAGTCGGAAGAAGACCCCCGGAGCTGTGCAATAAATTACTTTAAAAAGCTGTGCGTGTTTTTTTATTGACTTTTTTTCCACCAGGTGAATGGGTAGGGGTACGATGTACCCCATACTCATTCACATAGGGTGGGGGGGCGGGATCTGGGGGCCCCCTTATTAAAGGGGGCTCCCGGATTCCGATAAGCCCCCCGCCCGCAGACCCCGACAACCAACGGCCAGGGTTGTCGGGAAGAGGCCCTGTCCTCATCAACATGGGGGCAGGGTGCACTGGGGTTGGGGGGCCGCAGGTCACCCCCCTGCCCCAGAGCACCCAACCCGCCATGTTGAGGGCATGCGGCCTGGTGCAGTTCAGGAGGGAGGGGGGGCACTCTCTCGTCCCCCCTCTTCCCCTGCGGCCTGCCAGGTTGCGTGCTCGGATAAGGGTCTGGTTTGGATTTTGAGGGGGACCCCCACGCCGTTTTTTCGGCGTAGGGTTTCCCCTTCAAATCCAGACCAGACCCAAGGGCCTGGTATGCTCCTGGAGGGGGAACCCACGCTGGTTTTTTCTTTAAAAATTGGCGTGGAGTTCCCGCTCAGGATTCATAGCAAACGCAGTGCCTGGTATTGGCGGGAATCCACGTCGGATCTCCGTCTATCGGCAATGCGTGTCGCTCATCGTGAAAGGAACATTTTTCCTTTCCCGATGACGAGACAGCTCGGCGCTGGCTCTCGCGACGGAGCTCATAGGGTGTCAATCTCGCCGCTAGAAGCGGCGAGATTGACACAATATCGGCGGCACCTACTGTAGGTTTCCTTTTTGTCACTGGAGCCGATCATGGCCTATACAGAACATAAACAACAAAAGATGAGCCCGGTCAAGACATTTGCAAACAAAAAATATTTGCATATAACTTCAGCTACCTATAACCCTTGATTCACAAAGCTCTACATGTTTTCCAAACACATTTGGCAGTTCTATTAAGGCTTCATTTTTGCTGTGTTGATTAGTGTCAATAAAAAATACTTGTATTTGAGAAAATAACTTATTTGAACAAATTCCATAGAACCAGGGCCGGCCCTACCATGGGACCCGATGGTACCTCGGTCCCAGGCGGCACTTATAGGGGGGCGGCAAATTGCCGCCCGTCAGCCAGCTGCAGGGCCGCCATCAGGGGGGTACAGGCAGGCAGTAGTACTCCTGTAAGGGGCCCCAGCGTGCCCGCTATAGTGAAGGAACTAGAAGCTGTGACAAGGGAGAGAGGCGAGCTGCGGGACGTCAGTATATCTCCCCCCGCTCGCCCCCTCCTTTCTCCCGAGTGTCAGCACTGCAGTGGAGAGAGAGCGGCTCTCACCTGGTTTGCTCGCTGCTTAGTTCTTTGCCTGGTCTGTTTCCATCCCGATTGGCTGCGCTGTGGCCAATCAAAAGAGACTAGGGTCTAGTGGAGCATCATGGAACATGCAGTCCCAGAAGCTTGACTGCTCCATTGTTGTGCACAGCCAGCAGACTTCAGCCCCCAGCATGCACTCTGCTGGGAGAGAGAGTCAGGAACCCAGGAAGAAACTGGGGGAGTAATTGCTACAGGACACAGGGAAAAGAGAGGGATGTGCTGGGGGAAGCCAGAGAGGCACCCACACTGTACCATTGGCCCCTTTCACACTGAGGCGGGGAGGTATAGCAGCGTTATTTTTAGTGCCGCTATACCTTAATTTTTACCGTGGTATTCGGCCGCTAGCGGGGTGATTTTAACCCCCGCTAGCAGCCGAAAAAGGGTTAATACCGCCCGCAATGCGCCTCTGCAGAGGCGCATTGCGGGCGGTATTACCGCGGTTTCCCATTGCTTTCAATGGGAAACCGCGGTAAAGGAGCGGTGAACACACACCGCTCCTTCACCGCTGTAAAGATGCGGCTAGCAGGACTTTTGGAGCGGTCCTGCTAGCGCACCGCTTCAATGTGAAAGCCTTCGGGCTTTCACATTGGGACTGCAGGGCACGATTTTTTCAGGCGGTATAGCAGCGCTATTTTTAGCGCTAAACCGCCTAAAAAACGTGTCAGTGTGAAAGGGGCCTTACAATCAGAGAGGGAGCCACGCTGTGCCCGTGACAATCTGCAATGTGTAACATCGGGGCAAGTGACAATCTGCATCTGGTGGCAGGTGACTCGGTAAGTGACACACTCGGGGCTCCCACTGATTCGGCATTATGGTGAGTTGAACTATTTTATTTTATATAACAATGTAATAATAGAAATAATGCACTTCAATAATTTTTGTTGTGATTCGGCACTGCATCGATTTAACTGACAATTGCGCGGTCGTGCGACGTTGTACCTAAACAAAATTGACGTCCTTTTTCCCCCACAAATAGAGCTTTCTTTTGGTGGTATTTGATCACTTCTGCGGTTTTTATTTTTTGTGCTATAAACAAAAATAGCGACAATTTTGAAAAAACATTTTTTTTTTACTTTTTGCTATAATAAACATCCCAAAAAATAAAAATAAACATTTCTTCATCAGTTTAGGTCGATATGTATTCTTCTACATATGTTTGTTAGAAAAAACGCAATGTGTATATTTATTAGTTTGCGCAAAAGTTATAGCGTCTACAAAATAGAGGATAGATTTATGGCATTTTTAGTATTATTATTTTTTTTTTAACTAGTAATGGCGGTGATCTGCGATTTTTAGCGAGACTGTGGACAGATCGGACACTTTTGACACTTTTTTGGGACCAGTGACATTTATATAGCGGTCTGTGCTATAAAAATGCACTGATTACTGTGTAAATGTCACTGGCAGGAAAGGGGTTAAATGTGTTCCCTGGGAGGGGTTTCTAACTGGGGGGATGGGACTGACTGGAGGAGGAGAGAGATCTCTGTTCCTAATCACTAGGAAGAGCAGATCTGTCTCTCCTCCCCTGTCAGAATGGGGATCTGTCTGTTTACATTGACAGATCCCCGTTCTGGCTCTCTGGAGCGATCACGGGTGGCCGGCTGACATTGCGGCCACCAGCCACGCACAGGTCCTTTTATACTCATATATACATGTATAAAGCCATGACAGGTCCTCTTTATACTCCTACATACATGTATAGAGCCATGACAGGTCCACTTTAGTTATCATGATATAAAATAATTAATGTGGGGTATTTGGTGGGCGTGATTTTTTTTGGGGGGGGGGCAGCATTTTATTCTTGGCACCAGGCAGCACGATGTCTTGGGCCGGCACTGCATAGAACCCATGGCTTTGTACACAAAAAACAAAAAAAAAACACCATGTCCATATGTCCATATAATTAAAGGTCCGTACACATGATCGGATTTTCCAACAACAATTGTGTGATGGCAGGGTTTTTGACGCATAATCCGACCGTTTGTAAGCTCAACAAATGTGGGATAGCATTCTCTCAAATTTTCTGACAACAAATGTGTGCCGTCGGATTATCCGATAGTATGTACACAAGTCCGTCAGACTAAAATCCAAAGTACAAACACGCATGCTCCGAACCAATGCTAACCATAAGACAACATTAGCAGAAGTTGCCCAAAGGGGGGCGCTAAAGAGCAGAAAGACACCGTAGTTTTGTGTATGTTGGCTGAAAAAATTCTGCCGTCTGTATGCAGAACAAGTTCACGGCCAACGCCCTTCGCACAAAATTCCACGGATTTGTCAGATGGAAATCCGATCGTGTGTACGAGGTTTAACAGGTTAGGTTACAATATCACAAAAAAAACAAGGAAAAATCCAAGCTCTACTTACTGACCAGCTTGCGAACAACCAAACGAACCTGTCTAACAGTATGCGTTAAAAACAGGGGTTTAGTCTGCACACATTTACAAATACATGCGTAAGCTACAGGTAAGACACCCTGTTACCTGTAGTTCCTATCTCTGACTAATGAGAGACTCCACAATGGAAGCACATGCTTTCTGATGGGATAGATGGAAAGCAGATGGGCCGGAGGGAGCCCACCTCTCCTTAAAGGTACAGGGACACACTGAACACCCAGCATATAGCACCATGGCTGCAAAGGTGTCAGTGCGTTGCCTGACCTTGCACTGCAAAGGAAAAATGTACCTTTTGTCTTAAATTCCTCCTAAAAAATAGCAATGCTTCCCGGTATGTGAGAGTGCCTAAGAACTCTTCTGCCTACTGCCGCTTCACTGTATACCTGCAGTATGGTATCTAAAGCTCTGCTGCCCTGACTGCTATTCTCAGGATTTGGATTGAGATTTAGTGATGTCACTGCTGTGCTGCACAGTCTTCCTGCTGGAGGCTCTGACAGGTTGAAGCAAAGGCCTGTCTTTACCAAGATAACCTGCTCCACACAGAGTCAAAGACACCAAGGCATGGTAAGCCAGTATTGGGGGAAGGGGGGCGGGGTCAGCTGCTGGGAGATCATGGAAAATACTGGTCACTAGTTATTTGTCCTCAGCCTGCTTTTTTTGCCATAATTACCAGAGTTCATAAAAAAATTTAAAAGTGCCTTTTTAATGACTAATATCCTCTTGCATATCCACTTAACGACTGCCCTATTGTAGCTTTACTGCTACAGGGCAGACGCTCTGTGCAGAATTAATTATATTTATGTGATTCTGCGCTACCAGGTAGGGGGTGGTTTTCGCTTCTGCTGTGATTAGTCACAGCATAAGCAGATCAGCGGACGCCGGCCAACGGATGTCTACTGGTACCTGCGGATTAGTGAGGAGACACTGAATATGTAAACAGTGTAGAGCTCCTGTCAGCAGGAATATGCTGGATTTTGTTTCCCTATAAAACAGGGCATAAAATCCAGCACATCTCTTAGTGAAAGCAGCACACTGTACACACAAAAAAGCTGGTTAGGCACACAATTTAACCCTTTGATTTCCCTAGATGTTTAACCCCTTCCCAGCCAGTGTTTATGCATATGTTTAGCACTGATCACTGTATTACTGTCACTGGTTCCCACAAAGTGTCAAAAGTGTCAGTTAGTGTTGCCGCAATATCACAGTCCTGCTATATGTCGCCGATCGCTGTCATTACCAGTATAAAAATTAAATAAATAAATAACAATTCCAGTATACATAAACCATAGTTTGTAAACGCTACCGCAAACCAATCAACATATGCTTATTGAGATTTTGTTTACCAAAAATATGTAGCAGAATGCATATTGGCCTCAATTTATGAAGAACTTAGATTTTTTATTTTTATTTTATTGGATATGTTTTATAGCAGAAAGTAAAAAAAAATATTATAAATTTTTTTCAAAATTGCTGGTGTTTTTTTGTTTATGGCGCAAAAATTAAAAACCCAGTGGTGATCAAACACCACCAAAAAAAAGCTCTATTTGTTGGGGAAAAAAATGACATAAATTTAATTTATGAGCAGTGTTGCATGACCATGCCATTGTCAGTTAAAATAACGCAGTTCAGTATAGCAAAAATGGCCTGATCATGAAGGGGGGTATATCTTCCGGGGGTCAAACGGATATTTTACTAAACAATTGTGTATTATATTGAGTTAGTGTACACTAAGATTCATTTAAGTGTATTTTTTTCCGTAAAACTTGTGCTTGATAAGCAGTTGCGCAAATATATTGTGCAACATAAAAAATCTCAACAACCACCATTTCATTCTTCAGAGTCTCTGCTTTCAGAAAACATATAATGTTGTGGGGGTCCAAGTATTTTTCTATCAAAAAAAAAAGTGCTGATTTTACATTTATGTGAAAAATGTAGAAATTGCCTTGGACGGCAAATGGTTAAAACAAAATGGAAAACATCCTCTATGTTTTATTTTTACCGAGAACATCTTTACAATCCAAAATTTTTGAAAAAATGTCTGTCAAGTTTAATAAAACGTAACACACGCATATAGTATAATTCCATAACAAGATTAACATAAAATTCCAACCTCCTCCTTTACAATAAAAAATACACACTATTCTGTTTATATTTGATCTGTCCGCACCATAGGGAGCTCCCATTTTGCCCAAGAATTGTGATTACGTTTTATTAATAACTGTTCATTATCAAATCCCATGACATTTAATATTGTCTAGATGCAAACAAACTGTCAGTCAAATGCTTCTGAGTTTGTTATAACTGTAACAGCTAGTGTTCCACATGTTGTTTCTGCCACTCCGTGCATCATGATATAAAAAAGACACAAGTAACTAACAGTACAATAATGCCTTTGGGATACCTTCTAAATTCTTTTATAAAACCTAAGTTGTAGAATATGAAATTCTAAAAGTTTATCCAAATAATAGCATTCTAAACTTCATTGGGGAGTAAAACTAAAACTAAGCATTTTATCATTTTACTTTATTTAAATGCAAAATATTTCTTAATGTAAATTACAGAAGTGCCTCCACTGAAGGTCAAAATCAATTCACAGCAGATGTACAGGCCTACAGAAATTACTGGTGGAGGAGAAGGCATCGTGTAAATTTTTTTTTGTTTCTCTATAACAAACAGAAAGAGGGGAATTGTCACAAACAAGCATATTTTTTATTACAAACAAATCCTTTAAAGACAAAAAAAGCATAATTAAAAAATAAACAGAATTCACCTAAAATCTAAACTATGAAAGATTTTTGGTTAGATCTTAATTTTGTTTCTTTTACTTCTTTTACAAATAAAACCGGGTACTTACTATACATAACACATGCAAAACATGCAGCATTATAAAGCAGAATATCCCATCACTGCCATTTCACTTGTTTATCGCCCCCATCTATTAAACAGCCATTTGGTCCATAAGAGCTAGTAGAGACAGGGAGTATGTTCCTCTTCTGATTCATTCATCTGTATGTATTAGGCTTGTGCAATTAGTTTCGTAACGAATCGAAATTCGTCCGAATTTAGCAACTTTCGGACATTCGGAAGCATTCGAATTTCCGAACAAAGCATATACGAATAAAACCGAATCCGAAATAAATTATACCGCAAAATAGCGAATGCCCGAATGTCTTCGGCATAATTCGTTATGAAAAAAGTTACGAATGTACGAATCCATTCAAAGCACAATAACACTCACTCTGCTCTCTGCTTCTCCCTCACCATGCTGAACTCCCTCTCAAAATGGTGTACAGGGGCGGAGGCTATAGCCACATGAAAAAACGAAAGTAAAATACGAGATTTTGAATCCATTCGAAGCACAATAACACTCTGCTCTGCTCTCTGCTTCTCCCTCACCGTGCTGAACCCTCTCAAAATGGTGTACAGGGGCGGAGGCTATAGCCGCATGTAAAAAACGAAAGTAAAATACAAGATTTCGAATCGTTACAAATAACCGCTATGTATTTAGAAAAGTACAAATCCATTCGAAGCACATTAGGCATAATAGGCAGCGTCGTTGTGAGAGAGACACGGAAAATTCCGAATCAACGAACCCAAAAAAAGTTACGAAAGTAGGAGTTGTGTCCAGAATCAACGAAAAACAATGTACCCTACCGAAAGTACGAATTATAAATCAACTAAAAATTCAACGAAAAATGACGCTTGCGAAAATACGAATTAGTCCGAACACGAAAAATCCCGTCTAGCAAAATTACGAATCAACAGGACCGAAAAGAAACGAACCGAAACTAAACAAATTTTTCCGTTGTGCACAAAAAACGAACCGAAACTAAACAAATTTTTCCGTTGTGCACAAGTCTAGTATGTATGTGTTGTGAATATACCTGCATAGCAAAAGACACAATTACACAGCCTATTTTGGCTATTTACAGCATAGTAGTAAACCAAGCACAAAACCTGCAATATCTTCCTATTGAAAATCACCTGCTAGCCACAAGTGGTTAATATGAAATTTGATATTCAATGTTTTAATCAAATAAATACCATTAAAATGTTAATGTATGTCCTGAAACTAAGACAAAATAAATGTTTACAAACACCACATTCCTTTTGTTACCCATACCTCTGCCTAAAGTTTGTCTCTCTTTTAAATGACTATACAGAAACCAAAACAGGGATAAGCATTACCAAAAGCCATTGAGCTAAAACCTAACTTTATTAGAATTCCATAAAAATATTCAAAAATACTGCATATACATTTTAACACTCATAACATAAGAGGCAGCGTTTACAGGATCTCACCTTAAGTCTGTGAATAATATTGGCACTTTATTACTGGTCAATATACTGTACGTCCATGTCTCTGTCTATTGCCATATTGTCCATGTTGTCCATGTCTCTGTCCATTGCCATATTACCGCAGAGACATGAACTACAAGGGCTACACAGCTGTGCCCCCCTATGCTACAAAGGGCTTTGTTTTTATCCTTAAGCCCCATACACACGATCTGACTTTTTGACAAAAAACTTCAAAATGAGCAGGTTTTCAAAAAAATCCGACCGTGTGTACGCTCCATCAGACAAACTTTTTCGGTTTTCATCGGACAAAATTTCGCTCTGCAAATGGACAAACTTTTCGGCAACAAAAGTCCTACGGTGCAAAGTCCTGCCGTGTGTACAGAAATCCATCGGACTTTAGTCCGAAGTACAAATACGCATGCTCAGAACCAATGTTAAAATCAACCAACAATAGCAGAAGTTGACCAAAGGGCGGCGGTAAAGAGCAGAAAAGAGCAGAAAAACCACGTAGTACGTCAATTGCATCACTACTTTCATGTTTGTTGGCTGAAAAAGTCCCGTCTTGTGTATGCTATGGGCGTTCACGGCCAACGCCCTTCAAACAAAAATCCACGGAAAAGTTTGTTAGAAGTTCGATCGTGTGTATGAGGCTTAACAGGCACATTGGATACTGAAGGGCTTATCTAAAGTGCCTGAAGCCCAACACAATAACTGTACCAGCCTCTGCCCAAATTAGCACTAATTGCTTAATTGCCTAACGCTAGTTTCACACCTATGCGTGTTGCTACGAGTGTGGAAATCGCAGTGATTCCCGCATCTGCAACCACCCGCAGTAAAAATGAACTGCAGTCAGAAAACGCGTGGTGCTGTCATTTATTTTGAATGGCACCCCCACGCATGTAAAATCGCAGTACGTGTGCAGGTGCAGGAGTCGCAGGGAAATCGCATGGTTGAAATGACCATGCAATTTCCCTGCAGGCTGCGTTTTGAAAAAGATGCATGCACCTTTTTCCATGGGAAATGCAGGCAGGGCAGCCCATTAAAATGAATGGGCTACAGTGCCCATGCAAACGCAGACCGCAAAAAATGCTAGGGTGTGAGCCTAGCGCAAAAGATCAGGTTCAAAGCCAACTTTCTTTTGAGAGACCCAAAGTCCCTGGCCCCCTCCTTAAAAGTACCATGTGCTCCACCATAATAGAAAACAAAATCAATTAGTGAAAGCATAAAAAATAAAATGCTTGAAGACCCAACATGTTTCGTTCAAAAAAAGAGCTTTGTCGGGGGTGCAAAGTGTCAAATCGGTAAGTAGCAATCACCACATGGCAACAAAATCGCCTTATGACACAATGGCAGGGGACAGAGACAGGAAAGTACATTTACGAGTAAAAAAAAGCCAATATTATTCACAGACTTGCGGGGAGTCCCTGTAACCCTGCCACTTACCTTATGAGTGTTAAAATATATATGCAGTATTTCTGAATATTTTTAATAGAATTCTAATAAAAGTTAGGTTTTCGTCCAGTGGCTTTTGGTGCGTGGGTATGTACATCCCAGTTTTGTTTCTCTTTTGAAGTTGTTATATCTTGGAGTGGTTTTGGTAAAACGTGAGCATATTAGCGCATTATATGAGATTATATCAGATTTACCTGCCAAGTGATCCCCTCCAGCTCTTGGCTGTCACGTGCACTCTCCGTCTTCCTTTTGGGTTCCAAATCTTTGGCCTCTTGATTGGCCAGGCCACAATGAGGTCACTCCTTCTGAAGTGCATGGAGGTTACATCATTAGAGAACAGAGTGGTACCATAAATGTATGCTAAGCTGCACACTTGAAGCTCACTGTACATTAATGCTTATAGGCACGAAGAAGCAGATATGACAGTAGAGATCAATTGGACCTCTTCTGTCATAAAAATCCTACCTGTCAGTTTTTTTTTTTTTTGGAGTTTAATTATGATTTAAATTGCAGTTGAAAACAAAAAAGAGAAAATTGAATAGAGCATTTTTCCGAAGAAACTTGCTCTGCAAAGTACATATCAATAATATATAATCCTGTGTAAAGCACTTAATTCCCGAATGATACCTGCCATGCTTCAAGAGTGATCCCGGTGTAAATAGATTTCTGTCTATGAATACTCATGGTGCAAAACATGGCAGATGTAAAGAAAAAGCAAATGCCATGCTACTCTAGTCTCTCCTGACCCACGAAAAAGCTTATTTTGTTCCTGAGAACATGAGCCCTCTGTTTTTGTCTTGTGACACAGAGGCTGATTCCGAAACACTTCAGTTTTCATACAGTGATTATCTAATTGGCTAACGATTAAGTACTGTTGCTATGCCAACAAGAGAGAGGAATTTTGAGGTTTATGAATGTGACAGTAGCTATGTGTATCGTGAATGTAGAAACATTTTTAGCATTAGGGAACACATGAACCTTGGCTAAATTAAATCGGGTAGCTGTTTATTAGCATAACAAGGTTTTAGCTCCCTTGAAACAACATCTGGAAAAATAAAGCTAAATGGAGACAACCACAGACATTTATAAGGACTCAGCTACCCAACTACTATATATGTAAAAAACAAAATTGTTATCGAGGATTTGATCACATGGACTATCAAGCAGGTTTAACTGACACTTTAAAAGGAACTAACTTAACTTTTAGAAAACTGCGAGCAGGTAGCTTTTTTTTAGCAGCAGAAAAGACATGCCATGTCTCTTCTGCAATAATACAAACTCACCTGTCTGCTCTAAGTTTTCTATTGAACATACACTTAGCTGTGCAGTTCAGCATGCATTCCTGGCACACTTTGGTTGTGCTGGAATGTCTGACTCTCTTGTGCATGCACAGGATGATATCATCCTCTGCTGACCAATCAAGTGGCCTAAAACCTGGCACTCTGGGAAACGGTGACAGTGGCCAGCAAGGGATACAATAGTCTTATTGATGGAAGGTGGAGGTTTTAGTTGCAATAGGAATCAATGTAAGCCTAAAAGTGAGCGTACATCTGTTAATTTGATATTGGTGTGAATTATGTATATGATTTTGATCCTAATAAAGATATAAGGCAAGGGGAGGTAAAATGGTGCTGGCTAAATCTAATAAGTGGTTGTGTTAAAAAAGTTGGAAACATAAAATAAATCATCTAATAATGTGTCCTATCTCTTCAAAGCACACAAACATTATTAGTGTTAAATCGTATGAGTGCTCAACATAACATTTGCAATCCTGGATGGCTAATAAAAAGTTCCATAAACCAAAAAATACACATATAAAGTGCTCAGTGTGCTTATTGTGCAAAAAGTGTCCATACAAAATATTTGTCTATAAAAACTGGATTATACTTTGTATAATAATATATTTATGTAAGAATCCACTGGTGTAAACCAGAAAAAATAACAGATCAAAAAATATAATAACTTCCAAAGTGACTTGTGCCTGGATAAACAATATCTCCTGGTGAAAAATTAGGTGAATTCCACACATGCTCCCCTCTCGGTTCCACACTCCTCAGAAAGATGTTCCCCTGCAGGGGTAAAACACATTCAATCAGGGTCATCTCTGGTCTCTTGTCTGGTAGTATCTCCTCCTCCACGGTGGGTCTGGTCATTGAGTACACACACATATGTGTGGATGGAAAGAAATGCTCGCTCCTCATAGCGTGAATCCATAAAAAATTATTTTATTCAAATCAAAGTTTTCAGTAGTTTTAAAATCGAACTTTCAATAGTGCTGCAGGGTCAGTACAAATACCACAGCAATAGATCCGGGACACCTTCTGTTCCACAGACTGGAAGTAATGTCATGGCGCTCCAAGCTCTGCCTTATGCGTTTTGTCATACAGAAGTCATCAGAAGCAGCTGCTTCTGATGATGTCTGTATGACAAAATGTGTAAGGCAGAGCTTTCAGCGCCATCACATTACTTCCAGTCTCTGGAACAGAAGGTGTCCTGGATCTATTGCTGTGGTATTTGTACTGACCCTGCAGCACTATTGAAAGTGTGATTTTAAAACTTTGACCTGAATAAAATAAATTTTTATGGATTCAAGCTATGAGGAGAATTTCTTTCCATCCACCAGGCCCTGACTGGCCATAGGGCAGACCGGGCAGACCGGGCGTTTTCCCAGTGGGCCGGGGGCCACCTGGCCGCTGGGCTGCATGTCTGAGTGTCTGGGACATGCAGAATCGGCCACGAGTTATGACATGCAGGACCGGTGCTCTAACACCAGCCGATGTTGTTCCGCCAGAGGCGTACTAAGTGGGGGGTCTGAAATGTAGGGGGGTTCTGTATTGTAGGGGGGGTCTGAAATGTAGGGGGGTTCTGTATTGTTGAGGGGGGGTCTGTAATGTAGGTGGGGTTCTGTATTGTAGGGGGGGGGTCTGTAATGTAGGGGGTTCTGTATTGTAGGGGGGGTCTGAAATGTAGGGGGGGTCCTGTATTGTAGGGGGGTCTGAATTGTAGGTGGGTTCTGTATTGTAGGGGGTCTGTATTGTAGGGGGGTCTGTAATGTAGGGGGGTTCTGTATTGTAGGGGGTCTGTATTATAGGGGGGTCTGTAATGTAGAGGGTTCTGTATTGTAGGGGGTTCTGTAATGTAGGGGGGTCTGTATTGTAGAGGGGGCTGTAATGTAGGGGGGTCTGTAATGTAGGGGGGTCTGTACTGTAGGGAGGGGGTCTGTACTGTAGGGAGGGGGTCTGTAATGTAGGGGGGTCTGTACTGTAGGGAGGGGGTCTGTACTTCAGGGAGGAGGTCTGTATTGTAGAGGGGGTCTGTAATGTAGAGGGGATCTGTAATGTAGGGGGGGTCTGTACTGTAGGGAGGGGGTCTGTACTGTAGGGGGGTCTGTATTGTAGAGGGGGCCTGTACTGTAAGGAGGATGTCTGTACTGTAGAGAGGGGGTCTGCACTGTAGGGAGGGGGTCTGTATTGTAGGGAGGGGGTCTGTACTGTAGGGAGGAGGTCTGCATCTTAGGGGGGTCTGTGTAACATGCAGTGGGTTCAGAACTGTTAGGGGGTGTCTGTGTAACAAACAGGGGTCCAGAGCTGTGGGGAGCTGTGTAATGTAAAGGGGTCCAGAGGTGCGGTGCTATGTAATGTAAAGGGGTCCAGAGGTGCAGGGTGCTGTGTAATGTAAAAGGGTCCAGAGGTGAAAGGTGCTGTGTAATGTAAAGGGTCCAGAGGTGCAAGGTGCTGTGTAATGTAAAGGGGTCCACAGTGCTGTGTAATGTAAAGGGGTCCAGAGGTGCAGGGTGCTGTGTAATGTAAAGGGGTCCAGAGGTGCAGGGTGCTGTGTAATGTAAAGGGGTCCAAGGTGATGGGTAATGTAAAGGGATCCAGAGGTGCAAGGTGCTGTGTAATGTAAAGGGGTCCAGAGGTGCAGGGTGCTGTGTAATGTAAAGGGGTCTAGAGGTACTGCAATCCACCCATATTTCAGTGTACCAGACCCACCGTGGAGGAAGAGATACCACCAGACAAGAGACCAGAGATGACACAAGTCACTTTGGAAGTTATTATATTTTTTGAACTGTGATTTTTTTTGGTTTACACCAGTGGATTCTTATATACATTTTTTTTTATACAGAGTATAATCCAGTTTTTATGCACAAATAGTTTGTATGGACACTGAAAAAAACACGTTTTGCACAATGAGCACACTGAGCACTTTATATGTGTATTTTTTGTTTTATGGAACTTTTTATTAGCCATCCAGGATTGCAAATGTTATATTGAGCACTCATGAGATTTATAACTAATAATGTTTGTGTGATTTGAAGATATAGGACATGTCATTAAAAGGTTTATTTATTTTTAAACACCTCCCCTTTCCTTTCTTACCAACACCACTCTGTGGAGCTTTGGGGATAGGCAGCAGCCACACCTGTTTTACTTAAATAACTTATTTCAGATGATTTTGATCTTGCTAAAGAAAAACTAAAGTAATACTAATGCTGGGTAAACACTGGGAGTTTTTTTCATTCAACAGGTAGGTCAAATGAAAAACAAGAAAAACTCACACAGATCCCTGCATCTACACATGGTTTGAATGAAGGTATCTCCCCCACTGTGCTATTGTATTCTGATAGTGGGGACCCCCCAGTCAGAATACACTGATTCAATTGGCTTCAGCACCTGATCAAATGCTGGTTTTCCAGCAGAACTGTTTAACTGTTTAACACAAGCTGGTCTAATGACTGCCTCCTGTTGAACAGAGAGGGCTACACACAGAGTGAAATTCGGACATGTAAATACCAAGCTGCAGGCTAGCCACAGATAGAGATAGCTGTCATAGGACCTAACGTCTTTGACCAATCATTCTACAAAGTGACCATCACATCAACAGTTACACTAACATAAAATTTGCATGTTTATACAGGGGCACCCCTACACCTGACCTTAAAAAATAGGTAACGGGGAGGGGGACAGAACAGAAGACTGATTAAGAGGGGCACACAGTTGACCCAGGGTGACAGAAACTATAAATACAGCCCTGATCCATTCACACATAACTATCAAATAAATTTACAAATAAATTCAGATGTTTTAAAAAAAATCCCAAAAGTCAATCTAGCCAAAATGGAAGTCTTGAGATAACATTCCGTGCCAGAGTTTCTGAATCAGGGCTCCATGGAACACTAGGGTTCTTCCAGAGGTTGCTAGGGGATCCTTGAGTGATGAGCAATTTCTGTCTCTCATAAACGCTCCCACTAACACCATTGATCTTTTTAGCTGTTTGTAAGGGGGCAATTCTTCCCAATGACCGCAAGTGTAAGGAGCATTCTTCTAATTCTCATGATACACTGACAATCACACTAATGTATCATGAGTTGTAAATATGGAAATTATTAGCAGGGATTCCCTGAGACCAGAAAGTTATTTCAAGGGTGTTAAAAAAGGTTGACAAAGGCTGCTCTGTGCCATACAAAATGCCTAATATTGTAATATGTGTAGACAAGTGAAGTATGCCTGAGGTTACACATCATTAATGTTATTTTCTTTCTTGTTTTCTTGGAGGTTAATAATTTTTTCAATGCGTTTTCACAAATTTAAACTAATAAAGCTGTCCTATAGATTGCTGGATTGCTACAGCAGCATAAGAGTTAAGTCCTTTGGAGCAAGACATCTTACCTCCAGTGAGATAGTAAGAGATTGCTGGATTTTGGATTTATTGAAATTTATTCAGTGCATTATGGGGCGCATCCTATTCCCTGTCACTCATCACTGCAGTCATGTACTCATAAGAAACCTTGTAACTGCAATATTTCTTTTGAACAACTATATCTATAATGATAAAGATAATTATGACGATGAGTGACAGGGAAGGGAAGCATGCAGCAGCTGTCATTTATAAGCTATATGCCTGTGTATACAATAGACATCCTGCTGCTGGTCTGGGTATGTGAATATTTTAGTGAAAGCAAAAAAGTTTACTCATTGATACACTAAAGCAAATTTTATCAGCCCATTGATAACATTGTTACTGTATATAATTCTGTATGCTGCTAATAAAGAAAACTTGATGGAGCAGTATAACAATGTATCCATGGGCTGAAGTAAAATCATTATCATGAAAGTAATTAAAGCATGATAACTGCAGGAAGACAGTATTTTGTAAAAAAAAAAAAAAGGAATTCTTTACAAACAATGGAGTTAAGGATTATAATGTTAGTTATAGGCACACATTTTCCCTGTCACTCATCATTACATTGATTTAGTAACTGTAACACATTATTGCCTGGTATTACTATAATAATAACTAATAGGGGAAAGCACTCTGTTACAGTATGCGTAGAAGGGCAGTTTTAGAGCTAAACTCCAGGCAAATTTAAAAGAATATCATAAAGTGCCAAAATATTTAGTAATGGGGCACCACATCAAAAAATCTATGCAAAGAGCCAAAGCATGTGTAGGATGCCTGACACATTAGCTCAGTGATGTTGTTTGTGATACATAATAACAACTTCAATGCGTTTATAATAAACAATATTTTTTTTATACTGCTAAGAGCCGGTTCACACAGGGGCGACTTGGGATCCGACTTGAAGTCGCCACAAGTCGCATGGTTGAGAAAGTCAATGTAAGTGAATGGAGCCGTCTTAATGTACACTACTGAAGTCGCTCCAACTTCAGAAAAGGTTCCTGTACTACTTCAATCCGACTTCTAGGCGACTTGTACCCATTGATTTCAATGAAAGTCGCCTCCAAGTTGGATCCCCTGTCTTAACTGAAGCAACAATACAGGAAGAGAAAACTATTTTCCAGGCAAACCCCTCCCACAGAGCTGATTGTTGTTTGATTGGCCACTGGAAAGCCTCCTGTCATGGAGGCGACTTGAAGTCGCCTTGTAAGCTGCCTGGGGTCGCGCTGTGGTGCGCGCTCAGGTCGTGTTCATGTCGCCTCGGCTAGAGTCGTGTCGCCCCTGTGTGAACCGGCTCTAAATGTTCTTGCTATTGCATTTTTTTATATATTTATTTTTTATAGACATTGTGACCTCCACACCTCCTGAGGTTAGCAACTTTGTGCGGTAAAACATGTAGAGGAACTACAAATTTGGAATAGTCTCCCATGCATTTACAGTATATGCATCTTTCTGATATTGCTCATTTGTGGAGAAATTGTCTAAAGTCAAAGTTGGTTTGAATAGCTGTATGTTCATTTTGCGTGGGGACAAGTCACAACTATATAGGAGTCTTTTGAGAAGGCGCAAAATGTATATATGTTTTTCATCACATCTTGTTATAATAAAAAATTATATTTTTATAATACTCATAAATATTGTTAATATTGTTCTTTTTTTTTCCTCATCCTACTCATGTTTTGCTCTTTGCATAGATATAAAATAAACACATTTTTGCAGCTCTGTACTCATTAAAAAATAAGTAAAGCCTAAATCCAGCTTTGCTATCACTTTAAATAGTGCAGTTGGCCCAAAAAAACATTTTCTTTACTAATACACGTAGCTGTTATCAGCACTGTATAGACTTTATGTAGCATAAGCTACATACAGTATACAATGCCAGTGCTGTTTCTTGGCCTAGGTCGACAAGGCCCAGCTCTAGGGAGGCACTTTGCGGGGGGGCGACAAAAAGCGCCCTGCACCAAAAAAAAACCTGATCCGTCCTATCGAGTCCGCCTCCTGCACAATTAAGGGCCCCGGTGGCCGGCCTGCTGTAGTGAGGCACTTGTTAGTACTACAGGCAGTCTTTGGGCATACTTGGTCGGGGAAGGGAAGCGATTGTCACCCCTATAATATGGCCGATGACTGGCCAGACGGAGTACACATAAGCTAATGGTGCAGGCAAAGCTTAATGCTCTGCCTACCCTCCTCTACACGGCATCAACTCTGCATCTACTCCTCAGCCCGATGAGTGGTTTGTGACGTCAGGAGGAGGAGAGAGAGAGAGGAGAATGAAGGGATTCCCCAGACAGCAGCCAGGATACCAGGTGCTATTACTGTCATCATGTGCGTGTGCCAACTTCCAAGCATCCAGATATAGTAGTGGCAGTGCTCAATAATATGGATTAAAAGAATATGCAGCAGATCATATTGTAATAAAGTGATTTGTGCAACAAGCTCATTAAACAGTCCACATTCAGTGAAAGTTCATGTACTGCAGTACATGAAATTTCACTGAATGTGGACTGCTTAATGAGCAGGAGCGGACTGACCCATCGGGCACTCGGTCACTGTTCGAGGGTCGGGGCCCTATTAGAGGCTCTGCAAGACTGCAACACAGTTTAGCACGGGCAGCAGCTGTAATAAGACCTCTTACGGCACGCTGCTCCCCGCAAACCCCTCCTTCCCTCCCATCCACCCCAGGTGCTTGTACATGACATCACCTCAGATGGATGAAAAGAGAGGAGGGGCCGTGGGGAGCAGCGCGCCATGAGAGGTCTTATTATTACAGGCATCAGGTGAGGCTGTGTACTTTTTATTTTTTACAGGAGTCTAGAGACACCAGGGCCGCCACCAGGGAGGGAGGGACAGCCAGTACAGATGCAGGGGGCCTGAGCCACAACAGGACCGCAAGAGGCCCCATGATACTCTCCTGGTTTCCCCCCCACTGTGTCCCCCTGTGTCACGCCCCCTCAGTGTCCCCCTGTGTCCCCTGTCCGTACTGCATCGCTCTCAGTCCTCATCCCTCTCTGTCTGTCCCCAGCATCCCTCTCTGTCCCTACTAAGTCCCTCTCTGTCTGTCCCCAGCATCCCTCTCTGCCCCTACTGCATCCCTCTCTGTCCTCATCGCACTGTGTCCCTCTCTGTCCCCGACATCCAGGGCTGGTCTTAAACAGGAAGGGTGTGGCTTTGATGGGAAGGGGTGGATCATGCACCCCCTATTATTTAAATTAGGGGTGCGTGATTTTAGTCAGGCCTAGGGCAGAACATAACCTAAATACACCACTGTACAATGCTATGTTCCAGCAGTGGTACAGAGACTTTCTATCATAAAAACAATAGAGTTGAGCTGCTCAACCATTTACAGAAAGTTATTTTTAAAAGAAAGTATTTTTAACAATGAATACAAAGCTTCCTCTGATGGACTGAGATGGAGATTGTCCATCTACCTTTCCACCTTCATTGATAAAGTACAAAACTTCATGTAAATAGCAGAACAGCACTCAACCTGACTCAATTTTGTTCCAGTAAATAGATAAGAAGTCCCTGTACTGGTGCCAGAACACTGCGTTACATACAGTGTTACATACAGCACTGATGCTACATACAGTTTATACAGAGCTCGGTAATGGTGATAGTTTGTAATAGTTTGTGTGGGCAAGCTTGGTCAAAACAAATTATGCAAAGTAAGGAGTTTGGCTTTATATATTTTTAATTGCAAGCAGTGTACCTAAAATTGTCTGCTCTCACTCCTTCAGAGTAAATTCACATATAGTGCGGTGACAGGTGTTTGCTGCATTGTAAAATGCCTGTCAACACAAAGACATACAGAAACAATTGTTTTCTATGGGTCATATTCCCACTGCAACACAGTACAGAGCTGTGCTGCAATAAAATGCAGACATGCTGCATTTTATCGCAGCACACTGTAAAGTATCACTTGGGTCACTGATGTAGAGCAACCTGAATGAGTGTACTTTTGTACATTACAGATAAAGTTTGTAACAGAAACAACAATCAATGGAAGCTCTGTGTGATGTGCTGAATCTTGCACCACACTTCCCCCTACTGCAGCTGTCCGTTCCTGTGTGTGGGGATGAAAGGAGACCTGTAAGACCCCTTTGTCACTGAGGCCACGGCTGCTTTAGCGCTAAAGCGCCGCTCATTTTAGTGGTGCCTTAGCGCTGTTTAGGCGGTGCTTTTCGGCTGCTAGCAGGGCACTTTTAACCCCAAAGAAGGGTTTAAAAACTCCTGTGTTGCGGCGCTTCCGAAGCGCTGCCCATTCATTCAAAAGGGCAGGGCATTTGGGAGCGCTAAATACAGGACTCCCAAACTGCCTAAAGATGCTGCTTGCAGGACTTTTTGGAACGTCTCGCAAGCGCACTGACCCAGTGTGAAAAGTCACACTCAAATTAATGGGCAGTGGTTTTCAGGCGCTTAGCAAAGGCTATTTCCAGCGCTAAAGCACCTGAAAACCGCCCCAGTATGAAAGGGGTCTAAGAGTTACCTAACTGCAGCAAAAAAACTATTTAGGTCTCCTGGCCTTCTAGCTAGGGCTTTGCTGTGCGAGAGAATTGTTCATTAGAACTAGATGGATAAAAATATAAAGCCTTTGGCAAGTAAAACAGCGCTAATATATGTTTTTTCCATGTATTTAGGTGTTTGTTGTTTGAATTTAGTATTAATGGAATGCAACTTTTCCTGGATACTGTAGATAAGTGTTCTTAAATCCCAAGTTTGTCTAAAAAACAAAAATAAACTTCTATGAAGGAAACATTATCTATGAATGCAGGACAGGTGGATGATTGAAAGGTCCATCCGTTCCATTCATAAATTATGTTTTATTCATAGTTTTACGAATGGCAGAACTGTGGGGAAAGGGGGGGGGGGTAAAAGTGTGCACGCTTGATGAGTGACTGGGACAGCTCCTCAGCTCTATTAACCTCTACAACACCAGAGGTTATAGTGTCATTTGAGAAGGAAGATTACTACTAAACTACAAGACAGAAGCAGGAGAAACACATCACAATGAAGGTAAGTAATGTCTCTTGTGATTAGTTAGATTTTTTTTTTTTCATAGCTGAACTAAATCTTTAGCCCACGTTCACACTGGGGCTGCGGGAGTGAAGCCTGCGAGTTCAGCTGAACTCGCACGATTTCACTCCTGCTGGCAGTCCCGATTTCAGCCGCGATTTCAAAGACATCTGAAACAGATGTCAATGTAAATCGTGGCTGAAATCGCAAAAAGTAGCACAGAAACTACTTTTTGTAATCGGTGCAGCGCCGCAGATGCGGCGTCGCACCGATTAGGACGGCGCCATTGGCCGCAATTTGCAGCAAATTTCGCCGATTTGACATGCGATTTGACATGTCAAATCGCACCAGTGTGAACCAGGGCTTAAAGCAGTATCAGGCTGGGTTCACACCTATGCGAATTGGATGCTGGTTTCCCTGCATCCAATTTGCATAGCAGGAGAATATGACCGGCTCTCTATGGAGCAGGTTCACATATCTCTGGGACAGCTGTGGAACTGCACAGAAACGCTGTGTGTCTTTGCCTCCGTTTCAGGGCCGAATTCAGTCAAAGATTGTGCCCTGATTCATCCCTAAAATGGAGAACAGGGATGGACAGCATTGCTGTGCGATCCGTGGGCCGGTTTATGTGTGAACCGATCCTCAAAGTTGGCAAAAAAAATATTCCATTTGCAAGTTAAGAGTATAATGTTCACGTGCATGGGAGCCACGATCATGGCACAGCGCTCTGAAGGGACGGCATACTTATGCCCTGTACACACAATCGTTTTTTCATCAGAAAAAACGATCGTGTGTGGGCCCCATTTGACTTTTTCCATCGGTGTAAAAAAATAGAACCTGTTTAAATTTTTCCGATGGAAAAAAAAACAATAGGAAATTCCGATCGTCTGTGTGGAATTTCAACGGAGAAAAAATCCACGCATGCTCAGAATCAAGTCAACGCATGCTCAGAAGCATTGAACTTAATTTTTCTCGGGTCGTCGGAGTGTTTTACGTCACCGCGTTTTGGACAGTCGGAATTTTGTCTGATGGTGTGTATGCAAGACTGATGGAAGTCAGCTTCATCGGAATTCCGACGGAAAATTCCATCGGATTTTATTCCATCGGAAATCCGATCGTGTGTACAGGGCATTAGAAGTCTGTCACCTTCCATCAGCTGCAGAGAGGGATCCTTGCTCTCTGTGTGGAAGCAGTTTTCTCTCTGCTGATGTCTGATATGACCCCTACAGAGCTAGACCTATACCTTATGTTCACACCTATGTGTTTTTTTAGTGTGTTTTGCAGTTTGCAAAACATGGTTTCCTATGGTACACGTTCACATATATGAGTTTTTCAGCTTGTGCGTTTTTGGAAAGTGTCAGGGACTTTTTTTCCCACAGCAGATTGCATTTTGCATGTAATTGACTTCAATGGAGCTCCACAAACAATGCAAGTGCTGCATTTTTTATAACTTCCAACCAGTAATTTCACAGTAAATAGATAAATAATAAATTATGTTATAACTAGGGATGAGCTTTGTGTTCGAATCGAACTCATGTTCAACTCGAACATCGGCTGTTCGCTCGTTCATCGAATATCGAACATTATGGGCCGTTCGAGTTAATGGGCCATTCGAGTGGTGTGTCCCGGCCCATAATTCACTGCGTCATCGCAGTGCATTGCTGGCTGAAGATTGGCCAAGCATGCACTATGACCCTCATGCCAATCACAGCGCCGTCAGCATAGAGAGCCATAATTGGCCAAAGAAAGGGTGCCTTTGGCCAATCATGGCTCAGGGGAGTAGGTACACGCCCCACACTATATAAGGCCACCTGCGTGTCGGCCTTGTGTAGTGTGTTGCAGCGTTGTGAGAGTCTGAGAGAGATAGAGAGAGAGTCAGAGTGTCATTTAATTTCAGTTAGATAGCGCAGGCAGGCGATTCAGGTAGCTGCAGTCAGTGTATTTAGTATATATATGCATCCTAGGAGTTGTGTGTATATATATATATATATATATATACATTGTATTCAGTTTAGCTAGATCTCACTTCAGAGTGTTCCTGTTATTCTAGCTGCAATATATTAAGTCAGTGTACTGTATACTGGCCACAGTGTGCACGTAAAGCTGACTGCAGACTATTGCTTTTCTATTACTGATAATACAGGCAGTTGATTGAGCTAACCTGCAGTATATTAAGTCAGTGTACTGTATACTGGCCCCAGTGTGCACGTAAAGCTGACTGCAGACTATTGCTTTTCTATTACTGATAATACAGGCAGTTGATTGAGCTAACCTGCAGTATATTAAGTCAGTGTACTGTATACGGGCCACAGTCCAATACATCAAATGCTGTATTTCTGGAAGGCCAACAAGGAGAGGCAGACACTCACAGGCCAATAAAAAAGGGCAAGCAGGCTCTGTGTCTAGAGGCAACAGTGCTGGTTGTGGACACGGTGCATCCTCATCAGCATGTGGCCGTGGGGCACGCTTGTCCTTTTTTTCGGCAGCTGGCCTTGCTGAGCTGCAACATGCCGAAGAGTTGGTAGAGTGGATGACCAAGCCGTCCTCATCCTCCTCATCCTCTCTCACCCAGGCTCAGGGTATTTTGTCTGCCAAAGCTGGACAGGGCGGTCAGCGGTAAGGTGCATATTACCGCTGACTCATGTTCCAGAAGGCATGGACAGGGACGTTACCTATCTTTCACGGCCCACTGGGTGACTCTGCTGGCAGCTGGGAAGGATGCAGGACAGGGTGCAGTACTTTTGGAGGTTGTCCCGCCACCATGCCTCCAAAATGCTACTAGTGGTGATTCTGACACACCTCTCTCCTCCACCCCCTCCTCTTCTTCTTCCTCCAGGGCCTCTTCCTGTGCTGATTTGTCCTCGGAACCAGCGGTGCTCCTTAGGCGTTCAAGGGGCTACGCAAGTACGCAGGCAAAAAGATGCCATGCGGTGCTTGAGCTGGTGTGCTTGGGGGACAGGAGCCACACTGGGGCAGAGATTCTGTCAGCTCTGCAGGGGCAGGCTCAGAAGTGATTGACGCCACTCCAGCTTAAGCCAGGAATGGTGGTTTGTGACAATGGCACCAACCTCCTTTCTGCCCTCCGACAGGGACAGCTGACCCATGTGCCCTGTTTGGCTCACGTCCTTAACTTGGTGGTAAAGCGGTTCTTGGGCACGTATCCGGGCTTACAGGATGTCCCGAGGCAGGCCAGGAAAGTCTGTGTGGATTTCCGCCAGTCATAATGCCAGTGCTCGGCTGGCTGACCTCCAAAAGGAATTTAACCTGCCCAAGAACCGCCTAATCTGTGACATGCCCACCAGGTGGAACTCAACGTTGGCCATGCAGCAGCGGCTGCACATGCAGCAGAGGGCCATCAATGAGTACCTTTGTGACTATGGCACCAGGACAGGGTCAGGGGAGCTTGTTTTTTTTTTGCCACGCCAGTGCGTCATGATCAGGGATGCATGCACTGTCCTGTCACCATTTGAGGAGACCACGAGGATGGTGAGCAGTGACAGTGCATGCATCAGTGACACTGTCCCTCTTGTCCACCTGTTGGAGCACACGCTGCGTGGAACAGAGGGAGGAAGAAGAGGACTTCCTTACCTCTGAAGGCCCCTTCATCCAGACAGTGTTCCTGCTGGCCCGCTGATCACACAGGAAGAGGAGGAGGAGGAGGATTGTGTCAGCATGAAGGTGGAGCCTAGCACTCAGCATCAGCAGCAGTCTGTAAGGGATCATTTACAGTCCCAAGAAACCCATGGACTTGTACGTGGCTGGGAGGAGGTGGCTGTGGATCATGTCGTCCTTAGTGACCCAGAGGACTCCGGACCGAATGCCTCAGCAAACCTACGCTTCATGGCCTCCCTGATCCTGCAAAGCCTGCGAAAGGATCTTTGTATTTCTGGTATCAAGGAGAGAGATCATTACTGGCTGGCAACCCTCCTTGATCCACGTTACAAGGGTAAGGTTGTGGACCTTATCCAGCCGTCACCGAGGGTGCAGAGGATGAAACATCTTCGGGAGGCCTTGCAGAAAGGTTTGTGCAACGCATTTCCAGAGCCTGGGAGGTTACAATTTCCTATTCTTCCTGGACAACGTGTTGAGGCTTCGGTCAGTCACAGAAGGAGCGGTGGAGAAGGTGGCCGTCTGACCGATGCGTTCAGACAATTTTTTAGTCCACAGCCCCAAGGTATGATCGGTTCCAGCAACCATCACCAGCATCTGATTTACATGGTGCAGGAGTACCTAGGGGCAAGATCAGACTTGGACACCTTTCCCACCGAAAATCCTCTGGCTTACTGGGTCTTGAGGATGGATCACTGGCCACAGCTTGCACAGTATGCAATTGAGCTACTGGCCTTTCCTGTATCCAGCGTTCTTTCGGAACACACATTCAGTGCTGCTGGAGGTTTTGTAACCAATCACAGGGTGCGCCTGTCCACCGAATCGGTCGATCGGCTGACCTTCATAAAAATGAATCAGTCCTGGATCACCAGCTACCAAGAACCTGATGCTGATGTAACCGAATATTTTTTTTTTTGAATGTCAGATTCCTTCAAGACTGCCTATGCTGATGCTGAGTGACTATCCTGTTAAGCTGAGTACTATCGCCTTCCTCCTCAATGTTCATGTTGATAGCTTGAAAGAACATTTTTGGTTCTGGGCACCACCACCAGTGGCTAAGGTCCAATTTTTCTGCCCCTATTTAACAGGGGTGTGTAATTACAATTTTTGCTGCAATACTTTGCAGCAGGGCTCATTCCTGCGCTCCAGCTAGAGTATCTGTGAGGGGTTGCAGTGTTGTGGCACCAGCACCAGTGCCTGAGGCCCAATTTTTCTGCCCCTGTTTAACAGGGGCGTGTAATTACAATTTTTGACGCAATACTTTTCAGCAGGGCTCATTCTTGCGCTCCAACTAGAGTATCTGTGAGGGGTTGCAGTGTTGTGGCACCAGCACCAGTGCCAGAGGCCCAATTTTTCTGCCCCTGTTTATTAGGGGCGTGTAATTACAATTTTGCTGCAATACTTTGCAGCAGGGCTCATTCCTGCGCTTCAACTAGAATATCTGTGAGGGGTTGCAGTGTTGTAGCACCAGCATCAGTGCCTAAGGCCCAATTTTTCTGCCCCTGTTCAACAGGGGCATGTAATTACAATTCTTGATCTAATATTTCACAGCAGGGCCCGTTCCTGCGCCCACCAAGAGTAACTGTGAGGGCTTACAACGTTGTGGCAACACCACCACACCGTCCACCACCTAAGGCCCAATTTTTCTGCCCCTGTTCAACAGGGGCATGTAATTACAATTCTTGATCTAATATTTCACAGCAGGGCCCGTTCCTGCACCCACCAAGAGTAACTGTGAGGGCTTACAGTGTTGTGGCAACACCAACACCTAAGGCCCAAATTTATGCAGAGTACATAGGGCAGGATCCTACTTTCAAACATCCGACTTTCAAACGACTCCTACTTACAAACGTAGGGAGACAACAGGAAGTGAGAGGAAATCTACCCCTAGGAAGGGAAATTCTCTCCTGTAAGAGTTAATATGGGGAAAATGTGTATCCTCGTCACAGATACTTTATCACCAATCCTTGTTTCCCTAAAAACCCCAAATTTTCTAAATCCAATTGTCATTGGGACAGAAAGTGAGGTGAAATCTTCTGAACAGGTGCACAGACAGCAAAACAAATGTTACAGGGGTGATAACCCTTCCCTATGTTTTCCAAAAAGCTTAAAAATAGATTTTTTGTCTGGAGCTAAACTTTAAAAATGTACCCGTTCAAAATTACAAGCAGATTCTAATTAAGAACAAACCTACAGTCCCTGTCTTGTTTGCACCGCCTGTATACTGCTGTTCAGAGTATATAGGGCCTGGGGGCCCCACGCCTTTCCTTTTTTTATTTGGGTGCAGGGTTCCCCTTAATATCCATACAAGACCCATAGGGGCTGGTAAAGGGCTGGGGGGGGTACCCATGCCATTTTTCTCATTGATTTTCATCCATATTGCCGGGACCAGACATTACATTAAAGCCGCAAGCAGTTTTAAATGACTTTTTTCCCTTTAGAAATGTCATTTTGTGCAGGGACTGTTTTAAATACAGGAAACATGCGCTACTTTACAGGCATACTATAGACACCCCCTGGGTACAAAATTTAAAGGAATATTTGACTTTTATTGTTTCACTTTAAGCATTATTAAAATCACTGCTCCCGAAAAAAATGCAGTTTTTAAAACTTTTTTTTGCATTGATACATGTCCCCTGGTACAGGACCCAGGTCCCCAAACACTTTTTATCACAATAACTTGCATATTAACCTTTAAAATTAGCACTTTTTATTTTTCACGTTCGTGTCCCATAGACTTTAACAGTGTTTGCGTGTTCAAACAAATTTTTTGCCTGTTCGCATGTTCTGCGAACCGAACCGTGGAGGTGTTTGGCTCATCCCTAATAGACGCACATATAGAGTAAATCCTTACAGGACTAATACGTGTATACTGTACATATACTGGGTGGACATTGCCAGGGTGGGGAGGGTGTTATTTTTAGGAGGTTTCCAAGGGGATTTTTAGAGGGAGCATTGGGGCGGGGACACAGAATGGACACAGGGTGCTGCATATATTTATTGCTTTTTTTCATTTTTGATACGTGATTTAAAAAAAAAAAAACATATGATTCAGTAGTCAATTGTTGTGTCATACTCCACAATTTCTTCTGCTTGTCTGGTTCAGATGTTTTATTGGGGCAACATCCACCAATGAATAGAAAACTTTGGTAGCATACTTAAAGGTTGGGCATCATATACTGTGGACTCTCAGGACCATAATTTGCAATAGAGTAAAGAGGTTTAAAAGCAAAGTTTCTTTTACCCCTTTATGACTGCCTAACACATATGTGCTGTGGCAAAAGGGTGGAGTTTACCACCCTCATGCCGCACATATTTGTTTCTGGGCAGCCAATGTTTCTGTGCTGAGACTGAGCTGTGAAAGACAGCTCTTGGTTCCTACTAGAGATGGGCTCAGGTGTGTTCGGCATCCTACTCCTAACCCACCTGCTTGATCCCACCAGGAAGCTGACACTACACACCGGCAGTGAGACATTTCCCAGTTCGCAGCTGCACAGACTGGGAAACGGCTCACTGCTTGTGATTAGCAGTGTACAGTGTCGGCTTCCTGGGAGGATCGGGCAGGTGGGTTGGGACTAGGATCCTGAACTTGCCAAGTCCATCTCTAATCCCCACTAATGCTCGATAGCTGGCAGGACCGACACCCAATTATGCAACCATTGTGACGTCCAATCGAAGTAGTCACGTGATCGGTTGATTGTTCCCACCCCCATCTGAGGTTTTTAAAAGGGCACTGTTAACATGACACTCACAATGGGTTACATTTTACACTCGCTATAATTAAACCCTTATTGCTGTAGTTTGCATTCAACATACAGTAAACACCTTTTCCCTTCTCACACAACCTACTTTGATAATAAAAAGGAAGACATCAGACATACATCAAAATTGTGACAGCGGGAAAACTGCAAATTATTCCAACAAAGGTAAGCTTTTGTGTTTTGAGTGATTCCCTCTTTAATCCCAAGTTGAAGTGCTGTGTAATGAAAATATATAAAAGGATCATTTATTGTGAATTTGACATAGCGTGTAAATGCCATTTTTTTATATATATAAATTGATAGATTGGCCCAAAATACAACAAAATGTCACGTGTTAATAACAGCAGGAAAATTTCAGCTGACTGAAGGATTTTGGTGATACATTTATGATTTTCTGAGCTCTAGTAAAATACTTTCATCTAAATTGTTATTTAATGATCAAGCACAACTGGGAGAAACCTGCCTGACAAAACTGTAAGCTATTATTTTCCGTCAACTGCTGTACTAGCGGAGTCCTAGAAGAATGTTTTGGCAGGTCTCTTCTGCTTTGAAATAAGGGACTAGCAAATAATTAATTAGTGTGTGGATGGGTAGATTATGAATTTCCTGCTAAGATATAATTTGGTGAGTTTAACTTAACATGTCAGTGAAACCAGCAGTCTATAAATCTCTAATACATTACTTTTCTTTTCTTTTATAAAGAGAAATGTTAACATATGATTGCACTTGAACCATAAAATTAGTCATCATAATTAAAAAATGTTCACCTCTTCCCATTTTCAAGTGACTTGGTAAAGAGTCTCTGGGGCCCTAAAGGGGAGCTCTGTTAAAGCAGAACTACACTGCATCTGTGCAAACCAAAAACGCTATTTATATAATTTTTAATATTAAGAGCAAATTCTTCCTCATTCTGATGTGAGCCAAATGTTTCTATAAGGAGTAAAAAAAAATAGTCAAAATCACATGGACTGTATGAATTTGAGCTATGGACACATGTCTGTATACATTTGGGAACAAATTTCCAAGATGTATTGCCCACGGTGTATAAAATGAGCCTTCACTGGCTTGCGGGGGAGGTCTTTACAGTGTTGGAACACATATTTGGCCATCTATGATGGGTTTGTACCCCTGTCTTTGAAAAAAGCATACAGGCCTTGTATAAGTATCCTTCTCTGGACCACAGTTCCCCATGAATGAACTTTGGAGGTGCAGCCAGTATATTATTGTGTGAGTGTTGGTCGCTATTTGAGGATTCTCATGATCAATGGATATATACACATATATTGTGGAACTATAAACTTATCTATAGGCTCACATTTTTAGAGCATTAAACCAATGATTGTCCATTTGAAGGATCACCTTAAGAATCACTTGAATTACCCTGATCACGTCCTAACATTGCTGTTGTGTAGACAAATATATTATATTTCTAACAGTCTGGGTATGAAATATATGTATATGTATATGTGAGAGGGGTGGGCATTAGGGATGGGCCGAACACCCCCCCCCCCCCAACCCGGTTCGGTTCACACCAGAACACTTAGAGCAGGCAAAAGTTATAGCGTACACTAAAGTCTATGGGACACTAACATGAAAAATCAAAAGTCCTTATATGCAAGTTATTGCCATAAATAGTGTATGGGGTCCCGGGTACTGCTCTAGGGGACATGTATCAATGCAAAAAAAAAGTAAAAAAAAGTTTTTAAAACAATTGTTTTTTTGGGAGCAGTGATTTTAATGATGCTTAAAGTGAAACAATAAAAATGAAATATTCCTTTAAATATCGTGCCTGAGGGGTCCCCTTAGTCTGCCTGTAAAGTGGCGCATAGGGTGCGATGTGTAGAACATACCGCAGCAATAATGACATTTCTAAAGGAAAAAATGTAATTTAAACTTGCTCACGGCTGTAATGTATTGCTGGCTCCCGACAATATAGATGAAAAATCAATGAAAAAAATGGCGTGGGGTTTCCCCCCCCCCAGTCCATACCAGGCCCTTCAGGTCTGGTATGGATCTTAACCGCTTGCCGACCACCTGCTGAAGTTATACTGCGGCAGGTTGGCTCGGCTGCACGAATCGCCGTAGCCGTACGTCGGTCCATTTTATAGCTATAGCAGCCGCGCGTCCACGCGCGGGGCATTGCCGGAGCCAATGCACGTGGCCGGCAGCCGCGATGTCTGCCAGCTACCTGGAATCGCTCTTCAGAGAGCCAGAATAGGGTACTGTCAAAGTAAACAGATCCCTGTTCTTACATAGGAGTAGAGAGAGATCGTCTGTTCCTAGTGATCACGAATAGCGATCTCTCTGTACTCCCAGTCAGTCCACTCCCCCACAGTTAAAAACACCTCCCTAGGGAACACTTAACTCCTTGATCGCCCCCTAGGCTATTGTTAGCTCTGATCACTGTACTAATGTCACTGGTCCCGAAAAAGTGTAAAAAGTGCCCGATCTGTCCAACGCAATGTCGCAGTCCCACTATACTTGCAGTCCAGGCACCTGGCTGATCCAGACATTATTGTCGCAATGACACAGTGCCTGGACTGACATCCATCACGTCAGCAGAGAGCGGACTTCAGCCTGCTCTCAGCTGAAAATAGGTCACAGGAGTGCAAAAGGAACTGCACTCCTGTGATCCATAGGGGAAGTAGAGCCAAACGAGCTTTGGCTGGACTTCTCCTTTAACATACTTACTAAAACCAGGCTTCAAGATTCTGACTCAGCTTCTTCTGCTGCTCTCCCATGGCAGCCTCCACTGGACACACTCACCCAGACCCAGTAGATGGAAAGGAGGTGGAGTTGAATTCCTTCTATCCCCGCTAAACATCTCTCAAGTCCTTCCTACCCCTCCCTCTTGATTCTTCTCCTCTTTTGAGACCCACTATATTCGTCTGTTTTCTCCAATTTCTCTGAGAATTGCAGTGATTTATTGGCCTCCTGGACCAGTATCACGCTTTTTTGATGACTTCTCTGACTTGTTACCCTACTTTCTCTACTCTCAAATACCCACTATCATTTTTGGTGACTTAAACATCCATGTTATAGTTAACAGCCCTGCTACAGCTCAACTTAACCTCATCTTTTGACCTAACACAATGGACACACACTTTCACTCCGATGGTAATACCATTGACCTGGTATTCTCTCATCTCTGCACTCCTGGCAACCTCACCAACATTCCCATTTCTCTCTCTGATCACAACCTCATTCGTTTCACAGTTTTCTTGTCTTCAATCACCTACCCCTCCAAGCATCAAACAATTACTTGTAGAAACCTTTGCCACTTTAACCCTTCTCTTCTCTATTCTGCTAATGACCACCTCTATGACAAAATGCTCTCCCCTGTCATGTCCTAACCTGGTCACTTCTGTCTACAACAGTCCACTCTCATCCTCACTGGACACACTTTCTCCTCTAACTACTCATGGAATCAGGCCCTGACCATTACAGCCTTGGCAAACTGATAACACCAGAAATTTAAAGAGTCATAGCCGTGTTCTTTAACGACTGTACTGTAAAACAAAATCATTGCAGGATTTCAACCTATACAAATTTGCCCTCCTAATATACAATTCCTGCTTCCATGCTACCAAACAAACCTACTTTGCCACTCCTATTAATACCTTATCATTTAGTCCTTGTTGGCTCTTCTCTACTTTTAACTCTCTGCTTTGTCCTCTACCCACTAACTCACTCATTGCTCAAGAGATTGTCAATCACTTAAATAAGATGGATGCAATTTGCGAGGACACCTCCACTGTACAGTTATCTTCCCACTTAAAATTACCTGTCTAACAGCACATTCAACACTTTCCTCTTTTGAACTGGCTGCTACTAAACTTACCAAACTTTTCTCCGAGCCCACCTAACCAATTGTCCCTTGAATCTTGTTCCCTTGCAACTATTACAGTCACCCTCTTCTATCCTATGCTCTTTCACTCACATCTTAAATCTCTCCCTATCGTCTGACACCTTTCCCCTCTAAAGCAAGCAAAAATCACCCCGCTACCTAAAAAACCCTCACTGGACCTCACCAACCTGAACAACTTAAGACTTATCTCCGTGCTCCCATTCATCTATAAACTTTTAGAACACCTAGTCTACAAAGCTGAGATCCTACTTTACTGAAAACTATTTTCTTGACCCCCTCACAGTCTGTCTTTCACTTGCAGCACTCCACAGAAACAGCCCAACTAAAACTCACTAACAATTTACTAACTGCTAAAACAAACAGCCACTACCTCAGACTCTTACTACTAGACCTATCTGTGGCATTTAATACTGTTGATCACCTATTCCTTCCCTATAAACTCCACCTCCTTTGCATCCAAGATTCTGCTCTTTCCTCATTCTCCTCCCATCTATCATAGCGCTCCTTCAGTGTTACCTATAACTCTGTTTCCCCCTCTCCACTTCCTCTTTCTGCAGGGTTCCCCCAAGACACTGTTCTTGGGCCCCTTCTCTTCTCTATTTACACCTTCTCTCTTGGTGACTTAATAACCTCCCACAGCTTCCAATACCATCTTTATGCTGATTACTATGGCCTATGGCTATTTAACACGACAGCTTCCCGCTGTCAATAGATGTAGGTCATTTAGGCACTTCTGAGACTTTAACAACTAGTGATATCACAAGGCCCCATTTACTTTAATGGCCAGGAATCCCAAGCCATATAAGCTAAGCAGCTGGGTATAGTTAAAAGAAAAAAAAAACAGCATTGGGGTTCCCATAGTCATACTAGGCCCTTCAAATCTAGTATGGATTTGAACCGTACCAGGCAACATGCCCTCAACATGGGGGGCTACCTTGCTTGTCCCCATGTATATAAGGAGAAGGGGCTTTTTCCAACCTTCCTGGTGGTTGTGGGGGTGGAGTGTCCCTACTCATTCACAAACAAATGTAAACAGTAAAAAAACACACACACAGTTTTTGACAAGTCCTTTAATGAAAAAAAAAAGTCCCTTGATGTACATACAATGTCAATCACGTCATCCAGCAATGTAGTCCATATTTGATCAATGATGTAAATGGGATCAGTTTGATTTACTTTTTTTTACTACCACTTTTAAAGGATTACATTTGTACTGTTTTGTAACTTCAAGGGAATCTACAAATTCTTAACATTGGCTAACCTATTTTTTTTTAATTAATGGGTTTGATTTACTAAAGTCATGGTGCTGCAGCATACCAAGGCATGTAATATGCATTACATTTTATGTAAAATATTGCCAGAGGTTCACTTGGGACTGTTACTCACAACATCCTGTATATATAGAAAAGGATACACCTGTCTGTAGAGTGGCCAACATATCTCTGGGATGTGAACTATCTCTCAGAAAAATTACAACTGACAATATATATATATATATATATATATATATATATATATATATATATATACTGTGTGTATATATATATATATATACTGTATATAGATAATGATACATACAGTATCTTATGATAAGGTAGACATCAAGAGCTGTTGAAGAGTTCCGGCATGTCAACGCTTTTTGCAGAAGTGATTTTTTAGGAAAGGGTGTTCTGAAAACTAAAGAAAATATGTAGGAACATATCACAAAAAAATTATTGCAATGTATGCATTATATGGTCTGGAGTGGTCCCATCTGACTAGCAGTATAAATATAACTTATTCCATCCAGAGAATTGCTATTTGGATCACAAAGCAGTATATTTAGCCATATAATATATCAGGATGGCTAATCCAAGGATTTCACATGGAAGGCACCATATCCTAAGCACAGGGGGGAAAGGGGAGGGCGAATACCAAACGAGTGCCACAAAAAAAATCTTTGTAATTCTTTCAATAAAGGTGTACTTTAAAAGGAACCCAGCAGGATAGAAATTTGGAAAGTGCTGTTGCTGATTTACTTTTGAAGGTACAAGCTTCAGGGTGGTTGCCCTCACCCCTCCTTCACTACTTGGCTAATCACGGATCTAGAAAAAACACGTATCTAGGTTTCAGGACACCTAAAATGCACTTGATTGTTTCAGGTTAATGACTCACCATTTAGAGGATGAAGGAAGGATGACAGGCCTGAAGCTTGTGACTTAAATAATGTAAACTACTTTTGTTTTGATATATTTATTCATTTTAAGCCATGAATAAAACCTAAGTTTAGGCAAACATCAATATATCTAAACTTTCTTTACACATATATTTGGATGCTCAGATCCTCCCTAGAGATGATTGAAAATCAATACCCTATAATCATTTTTTTTTCTTACCACACTTGCAACACTTTTCTGGTAATATGGCCATAAATAAAATCCTGTGGCAAAGTCATAAAAGCCTTGCAACAATTTTCTTGCTATTTCCAATGTATGTGACGAAATCAGATGAGCAACACATTTATATTTTGGCTCTACGGCTGCGACAAAATCACTGAGAAATACTACCACAAGGTGATAAGATCAGTGGAGGTAAATAAGACCTCTTCCATATTGGAGTCAATTGTGTTATACGTTTCTGCAACAAATTCTTCTTACTGACATGTCAATTACATGAGTCTGTCGCAAGTTGCGCCATTTGTTGCACAGATGGGAGACAGATTGCTAATGAGTGCCTATGACACTCTTTATAAATTCCAGAGAGTTTTTTTCTTTTTTTTTTACAATAAACATACATGACTTCCGGAACGTCAATAGTAGATGTCAAAAATAAAAGGAAGAGTTAAACATTCAAGTTTCCAAAATTGTCATCTGGGCAGCCACGGGAAGGTGATTATTTTATGTTTACTTTTTCTTTCATTTCTTCACTTACAAAAGAATAGGCTCAATAAATGAATGCAGACTAAATCTGTGATTTCTGTGGTGTGACATACTGCTAAGCCTCTCTCTTGTAGAGGATGGAACTGAAAAGATGACACAGGTGTAGCTTGATTAAACAAGAAGTACAGAGGCACATTATACTGCTCCAGGGTTCAGACTGCTGAGATCCCAGGAAGAGTTCAATAAAATACAGCAAAATTGTGGGAAGGTAGCAGATCATACAATACGTTCTCCTTCTAAAACCCCTTTTCCTCCAGTTCTTTGAATTCCTCTTTCTCTGATCATTTACATACTGCTGTGTTGGACTAGTTATATTAAGTATTTTTTTTGTCCTTGAAGACTGTTTAATATGAAAGAAGGGCTGACGAGAAAGTACACTTTTTCACTACAGAAAATAAAAGATTTTTTTATATATACAATATATACTGTATGAATATCAGGCTTATACTACATCAGTTCTTGAAGGTGTTATGTGTATATACAGTTCAGACATCTATTTATGCATTCATTGTTATATAGTAGGTAAGGTTGAATAAAGACAATAGTTCATCCAGTTCAACCTGTGTAGGTTCCTAATCTCGTAATGCTGAGCTCCAACTTTACCTTGAACCTTGCCAAATAGTACAGGCTCCTCTACTGACTCATTTTCTTTGCCTCATTTTCTGGCTGGTGGACATCCAGCATCATCCAACCTTTACTGTCCTTGGCCCCCCTTGCATTTATTGGATTCAGTTCTTTTCATCATGGAAGCACAACATTACATATGGGCCTTTAACTAGAGCAGTCTGCATGCAAATGTAGCCTGTCTAATCCAGATGGATATCCATCTAATTTTAGATTTTTTCAGAACTCCTCCCAAGTGTCAGACCACTGTCTACATCAGGTGTGAGAGCTCGTGAGAGGAGTGTGATGATAGTAAGGTCTGACAAACTCCAAATTGTGTGGGGAGAATAGGAAAGTGGTGCTGAACACACTGCCACCCTCATTACCCCCAAAATTAAAAGGTCCGTAACTAAATTATCAAAATCTCTTGTCTGTACTTAAGCAGCCATGGAAGTCAGCACATTTAACAAAAGTCAACTTAAAAGAATGCAGAGGCATAATAAACCCTAACTATCCCCATGTTTTTATAGTTAAAAGTAGTTCTATGCAATAAGGTAAAAAACCTTCTCCATGCAGCCCTCCAGCTCCCCCAAATACTTACTTGAGCCCTTAAGCCCTGTACACACAATCGGTTTTACTGATGAAAAAAGTCAGATGGACTTTTTTCATCGGACAAACCGATCGTGTATGGGCCCCATCGGTCTTTTTTCTATCAGTGTCTAAAAATAGAACATGTTTTAAATTTATCCGATGGAAAAAAAAAACGATAGCAAATTCCGATCGTCTGTGTGGCACTCCATCAGATAAAAAACCCACGCATGCTCAGAATCAAGTCGACGCATGCTCAGAAGCATTGAACTTAATTTTTCTCGGCTCGTCTGAGTGTTTTACGTCACAGCGTTTGGGACAGTCGGATTTTTGACTGATGGTGTGTAGACAAGACTGATGGAAGTCAGCTTCATTGGAAATCCGATGGAAAAATCGAGTGTACAGGACTTTACTCGATCTAGCAATGTACACAAGAAAAAATCTATTTTATTTAAAAAAGATATCTATTTTATATATATATATATATATATATTGTGACAGCAGGAAGGTAAAGTCACCTGGTTGCATCCAGGGGGGTAGATATATTTCGCCCAGATTCAGGCTTTACGCCGACTTATACAACTAGGTGGAGAGTTGTATAAGCCCAGCTAAGGCTAGTGGGCTCATGGATGACTCATACCTCTAGGGAGAGTGTGGGGCGTCGTACAGACAGGGAGTTGATGAGACCAGCTGAAGCTTGTCAGATCATTTAGGCCTCTATAAGAACTCCCAGCTTCATTAGATGTTAGCTCATGCCTGGACCCAGACCTGTGTGGACTGTCTAGGGAGAGTGAACCCCTGTGCGGTGAGACAAAGCCTGTGTGGCTATTTGCTTGGACATTTAAAACCAGGGACTTAGGGACTAGGACAGCACTAGGCTGATCCCAGTTGTTAGTTAGGAAACCTGTATGTTTAGTCAGAGGTCAAGTTGACCAGGATTTATTTTGTTTGTTTCTTTTGGCTTTGCTGTGTTTTGTCACTGTAAATAGAAAATAAACCGCACCTTTTTTTGATTTTGAAAACCACAACCTCCGTTTGCTGGGCCTGTTTTTGTGTGGGGAGCCCATCCCGGGGGTCACACACACCCGCTGCCGAGCTAACCCCCTCACAATATATATATATATATATATATACACATTTATACAGTAATCAGTGCATTTTTATAGCACTAATCGCTGTATAATTGTCAATGGTCCTCAAAAGTGTTCGATCTGTCCGCCGCAATATCGCAGTCCCGATAAAAATCGCAGATTGCCGTCATTACTAGTAAAAAAAAAATGAATAATAAAAAAAGGTCCTGAAGGATTTAGATAGAAGTCAATTTTGTTTTGGGATGTGGATATAAAATCTGGGATACAATCCTTATGCGATCGAAAACATTTAATAATCATGCCAGCTGACAAGGGAGAGGGGGTTGGTTCTCCTCAAAAAAGAAGAAGCAATGGATTGTTTATTATCTGATAGGAACACATATGACATTTTAAAAAAGACCCTTTGTTTGGTTTTAAGAAGGAACTGAAAAAGATCATTGAGACATGATTTGCTAATAGGATCTTAGATAAAAAGGTGAGAAAATATCTGGTACATTTGGCACCCAATCATTTATTATCTCCCCAAAATACATAAATGTCAGACTAAACCCCCAGGTAGGCCGATAGTTAGCAGCATTGACTGACTAACTGCACGTATAGAAAAATACGTTGACTTATTTTTACAACCTTTAGTTAAAAATGCACCTGCTTATTTGAGAGACACTACCCATATGATTAATAATGTGTCCAAAATGAGGTTGGAGAATAAGGCACTTTTTGTGACAGCAGATGTCTCATCTCTCTACACTATCATACCCCATTCAAAAGGATATGAGGCAGCCAAATACTTTTTGGAGAGAGATGAAAAGATTTCCCCCATTCAGAAAGTGTTCATATTGGAATTAATAAAATTCTGGATGGAACATAATTATTTTTTCTTTGGAGGTGAATTTTATCGACAGCGTACTGGTGTAGCCATGGGAGCAAAATTTTCTCCCAGTCTCGCCAATTTATTTATGGCACTGTAGGAAGAACAGGTATTGTACATGAATAGGAATGAAAATTTACATTTTTGGTGTCGCTTTATAGATGACACCTTCTTTATTTGGAAGGGGGACGTTGACTTCTTAAAACAATTAATGGCAGATTTTAATTCAAACATATGGGGTATCAGGTTTGCTTATGAATATAATCATTCGGCTATTAATTTTTTAGACCTTGTGATATGTAGGGAAGGTGATCAGCTTCTCACTAGGACCAATTTTAAAAGTACCGACCAAAATGGTTTTATACCTCAGGATAGCTGTCACCATCCCACATGGCTTAAAGCTGTCCCCAAGGGACAGTTTTGACGAATTCAAAGAAATTGTTTAAAAAATGAGGACTTTCTGATGCAGGCTGAGTTATTAAAAGATAGATTTCTCCAGAAGGGATTCTCCTGCAAAAGTTTAGAACAGGAGATTAATAATGTGTCCAATCTTGACCGTCAGATGCTTCTTGACCCTCAAGTTAAACCTGCTAGAACTAATAACTTTGAATGGGCAGTTTTGACTACTTTTTTGACACATCATCATTGGATCAATAGGCTCCTAAAAAAACATTGGAAAATCCTAAAGGCAGATAGTGTACTGGATTCTATTCTCCCGGATCAACCTAAAGTGATTTTTAGAAAATATCAGATTCTGAGAATTCTTTTAGCCCCCAATACTGTAGATCTGCCTTTAAAGCCCAATATGTTTGGGAATCTAACGGGTTTTTCCTGTGTAGGAGGTGCAAGGTATGCAGGAATTGTAAAACTATACACACAGTCCTTTAGTTCCACTACCACTAAGAGAGAATACAAAATTAAGGATTTCACCACATGTAGTACCAAAGGGGGTTATCTATCTCCTAAAATGTATGTGTGGATACCAATATGTTGGCAGGACCACCATGGCATTAATAGTGCGTATTGGTAAACATCTAACCAATATACAAAAAGGATTTTATAAGTGTAGTTTATCAAAACACTTTGCTTGTTGCCATATAAAAAATCCCTCATCTCTAGTTGTGATTAGAATTGAAAAGTACACTACACATTGGCGTGGAAGTAATCTCAGAAGGGAGATATCCAGGTGTGAGACCCGCTGTATATTCGACTGCTGTACTTTACGATCTCATAGCCTCAATGTGGAGTGGGACATTAATTCCTTTATAAATAATAGTTAAATATCCCACCTATAAATTTGTCATTTGTATAGAGTTTAAATTAATTTTCATATGCACTGATAGATTATTTTTCACAGTTATATTTTTCAAAGTTATGTTTTTGTAACTGTATTTTATTAATTTATTAATTTTTATTAACATAATTTTCTGAATACTCATAATGTATATGAGACTGATATGTTGGTTATGAGTTGTGTGAATATATACGTCTCTTTAGATAGCATTAACCATGGGACTGAATATTTAATTAAAACCAATGAATTATATAATAGGTTTTTAATATATATATATATTTAATATTACTTATATTAATTCTAGATTTATTTATTTATTTTTTGGGAATTTAAATGAACTTTTGAGAGGAAAGATGTACATTTGGGAGTGATCCCCTCATTAAGGAAATCTATTTCTACATGTTGGGGACTCCAAAATTCATAGCTGCATACTGAGATGTGGTGTGACCCCGGTCAACATGGTTATGCAATTTACTTCCAGTATCCCGGTTTCTTTAAAGATCAGTACATGATGTCCTAGCTCCATCCTCCATTCCCAGACGTAGCCTGTTGATGTGAAACATGCTGGAAAGAGACAGGAGCTGTGACATGATTAGCATCCAGATTTGTCCTCTCTCTACTGCTTACTATTATCTTCTCTGTTGTAAGTGCATATTTTAGCTCCATAAATCCCCCTGTTTTTACATACTATGCGATGAGCCTTCTTTCTGTGTTCCCAATCCTATACACACACCTGAGGGAAGTGCAGAGGTTATCCTGAGCGAGGCCAGCTGTGCTGGGCCGCTGTGCAGTAAACCTTCAGTGTGGAGACAGAGTCCGGAGTGTGCGGTGTGCGGGAGCTGAGCCGGTGACTGTCGGATCCATCCATCTCAGAGGTCGGGAGATACACAGAAAACGTGGCTAGACATCGGGCATCTATTTACCTCATGCAAACAATGATCTCTTATCATTTAGAGATCATCAGAATTTGGTAAGAGGCCAATTTAATCTTCATATGGATTGATGTATTATGTTATCACTGGGAATGAGACGATTCAGTTGGTGGAACACAATTGAAACAATTTTGGATACACATGGACACTTGTTTTACTGAATTTTTTTATTAATATTTTCAAAATCACATGTTGAGACACTGGGTTTGAAACAATTCTTTGATAAGAGTTTTCTTTATTTAAAAGACAGCGCAAACTTTTATTTTCACATGTTTTTCATTCTATCCTTGTATCCAAGGAGTGGTAAAAGTGCAGCAGTATTCACTTATATTATGAGCAAGATTTTTTCTAACGTATTAATATCACAAATATACTACAGTTTGTGGTATTGCTCTTCTGTCTTTTAAAACATTAATTTTGTTTTATCAATATTCCATTCATTTCATCAGAATAATTCCTTTTGAAACTGCCTGCATCTACACTCACACCAACCTTGGCACATAATGACAAAGAGGATGAGATCTTGAGCAATTAAAGTATACACAGATCACAATGTGAATGGGGGTGATCTTAGATGGGGCTTAATCCTAGGCTTATAATTTACCTGGATCACCTCTGTGGGACATCAGTTTCAGTTTGATTTAGAATGGTGTAGGAAGAATTTCTCATTACCTAAAGCATATTGCACTATAATCTTCCTAGTAGATGTACTATATGTCAACAAATGGATGCTGGAATTCCTTTTCTTTGGATGTACTTAGCTCTTCATCACTTATTCTAAATAAAAAAGAAATAAATATATAGTGCTCAGCCATAAATGAGCACTCCCCTTATTAAAAGTAATATTTTAATCAATATCTCAATGACTACAAGAACAATTTCCAAAATGTTGACATTTTGAAAGTAAGGCTAATAATATAACTTAGATTACAAAATCTTCAGTTTTATTAAAATTAGTTGATGCAAAAATGAATAAACCCCACAACAAAAACTACTACCTCTAGTTTTTTGTATGACCTCCATGATTTGTAAGGACAGCACCAAGTCTTCTAGGCATGGAATGAACAAGTTGGCGACATATTGCAACATCTATTTTTTTTTCATTCTTCAAGACATCCTCTTTTAGAGCCTGGATGCTGGATGGAGAGTGATGCTCAACCAACTTGTCTCTTCAGACTTCCCCATAGGTGTTCAATTGGGTTCAGATCAGGAGACATATACTTGGCCAATTAATCACTTTCACCTTGTTCTTCTTCAGAAATGCAACAGTGGCCTTAGATATGTGTTTTGGATCATTGTCATTTTGGGAAAGTGCACAACGACCAAGGGGACTGAGTGATGGTAGCATCTTCTCTCTCAATATAGAGCAGTACATCTGCAAATTCATGATACCATCAATGAAGTGCAGCTTCCCAACACCAGCAGCACTGATGCAGCCCCACAGAAGGACACTGCCACCACCATGTTTTACTGTGGGCACCATGCATTTTTCTTTGTACTCCTCACCTTTGCAAAGCCATGGAGTTTTGAAGCAAGCAGTTCAAAAAACATTTATATTGGTCTCATCAATCCACAGTACAATGTCCCAGTAGTCTTTTTCTTTTTCAGCATGGGCCCTGGCAAATTCTAGGTGGGCTTTTTTGTGCATGGGCTTTAGGAGAGGCTTCCATCGTGGGCGTCACCCATGCCTGCCATTCTTCTGCAGTGTACGCCGTATTGTGTCACGGGAAAAAATCACCCCAGTTTGTTTTCTACTTATTTAGCTAACTGCAGTGAACTTGCATGTCATGGCAATTTTCAACGCTTCTCATCAGAAGATGCCCCGATAGTTGCAGTTCTATCTTTGTTACATTTTTGTATCACTTTTTCTACAGTATTCTGACGGATAAGTAAAGCTTTGCTGATCTTCTTGTAGAATTCACCTTTCTTGTGTAAAAAACGATTTTCTTTCTCAGGCCTTGTGACATTTCTCTTCCATGTGGTGCCATTGCTGACAGCATGACATGGGAAGGGGTTTTCTTTGTTAAACAACACCCTAATATAATCAACTGTCTGCTGGACACCTGTTTAATGAATATTTAGATGTACCTGTTGTTGAATTCTTGTTAATTAGTAATTTGTTGTTCAAAATTTTGCTTTGCTCCTAATACTTTCATTGGTGTGTATTCATTTTTGCAACATGGTCTTGAATGAATTTGCTAGGAAAAACACTTTTCGTGTTTGCAAATTAAGAAATCTTGGTTGCAATCAATGGCCTGCCATTTGTGGGAGTATTTTGTAGTATAGTGTCCCAAAGAAAATGTTGATTGCGAAAAGAAAGGAAAGGTTTTCTGACAAATCTGTTGGGGTGTACTCATTTATGCTGAGCACTGTATGTGTGTGTGTGTGTATATATATATATATATATATATATATATATATATACACACACACAGTATATACACACTATATTACCAAAAGTATTGGGATGCCTGCCATTATACGCACATGAACTTTAATGGCGTCCAAGTCTTAGTCTGTAGGGTTCAATATTGAGTTGGCCCTCCCTTTGCAGCTTTAACAGCTTCAACTCTTCTGGGAAGGTTTAGGAGTGTGTCTATGGGAATGCTTGACCATTCTTCCAGAAGCACATTTGTGGGTATACGGTGGGTATACGGCCCATGCTTGCCATCATAATCCGACTTTCTCAATATCTCCACCATCTCCACCATCTCCGCAAAGGACATATTAGATGCCTTGTATCTCCTCCTTGATCGTGACGTTTCACGCTCCGGGCTTGTCTCATCGTTAGAGGAATTAGCAGACACCTGCTGTGACTCCGCCATATCGTCTGAAAGAGAAGGGGCGGGGAAAAGCCAATAATGTGAACGTCATGGGCGGGCAACGTGTGCAGAGTTTCACGCATGCGTAGTGTATATAAAGCTAACACACATGTGACGTTACTACGTTCTGTGTGCGAAGAGAGGAGGAAAAGCAATGAACGTCAGACTGAAGGTATGATTTTTAATTTGTGAAATCAGTGGCCTATACTGCATAGAGATTGATTGAGGATATATATGGGGATAAAGATTTACTTGAGTTTAGACTGACTGACATTACTAATTTTGTCTTGTGTTTTGTCTTGCAGAAAAAATGAATCAATTTCTGGACAGAAATTTCTCTCAGAATATATCGATCGCTTAAGGGAGCTGCCAACTCTGTGGGAGACTAAAAACCCTATTCATGAAAAAGAGGGATAAGGACAGCAGCGCTGGAGACCCTGCTCCCATTTGTGCATACAAGGATTCCCACAGCAACCATCCAACAGGTGGATACTAAAATTGGGACCTTGAGAGGGACATACAGGAGTGAGTGCTTTAAGGTCCTGGCTTCTCAGAGGTCAGGAGCAGCAGCAGCAAAGGTATATGTCCCGAAGTTGTGGTACTACAGCAGATTGTCCTTTCTGAACGACCACCTTGAGGCAAGGCCATCACTGTCTAGTCTTCCCTCCAGCCTTCCCTGCAGCCAAGCTGAGCCTTCTCTGGAGCAAGGGGAGGCTGCCATCCTGGAAGAACCTGATTTGGACATCTGGAGCCAGGTATAGTATTTTAAAAACATTTATTGTGATAAAATTAATGCTGCAAAAAAGATGTTAATATGAAAAGAAAAAAAAAATGTTTGATCAAAAAGTGTTTTACATATCAATAGACAGTAGTGGCCCAAAAAGTTAGGGAGAAGAATGAAAACTGCTGGGGTCATAATGATAGTCTTTTCTATTTATTTAGATTCAATTTGCAACAGTCATGAGCTGAAAATTGTGTGTGATTGATGAACCTAAAACTCAAACTATGTCCTTTTTTCATACACAGGATGACATCAGCCAGGATGAGAGGCAGGAAAGTGTCAGGCAGGAGGAGGCAGGGCCCACTGTGAGCCAGGAGGAGGCAGGGCCCACTGTGAGCCAGGAGGAGGCAGGGCCCACTGTGAGCCAGGAGGAGCCAGGAGGAGCCAGGCAGGGCTGGACTGGGACAAAAATTGGGCCCTGGACTTCATCCAGACCAGCCCACAGAGAGAGGGAGGGTTGAGGGAAAGGGGGGAGGGGTGGGTGAGAGAGGGGGGTGAGTGTAAGAGAGAGGGAGTGAGTGTAAAAGAGAGGGGGTGAGTGTAGGACCCATTTCACACTGAGGCGTTTTTCAGGCGCTTTTGGACTAAAAATAGCGCCTGTAAAGCACCTGAAAAATGCCTCCGCTGCAGTCCCAGTGTGAAAGCCTGAGTGCTTTCACACTGGGGCACTGCCAGGGCATTGAAAAAAGTCCTCCAAGCAGCATCTTTGGGGCGGTGGAGGAGCGGTGTACACACCGTTCCTGCCCATTGAAATGAATGGCCACCGCTGCTGAAGTGCCTGCAAAGCACTTTAACCTTTAATTTGGCTGCTAGTGGGGGTTAAAAGCGCCTGCTAGAAGCCGAATAGCACAGCTAAAACGAGAGTAAAGTGCCGCTAAAACTAGCAGTGTTTTACCATCAATGCCCGCCCCAGTGTGCAAGCAGCCTAAGAGTCAGGGAGTGAATGAGACAGAGGAAGGGGCAGAAAGACAGAGGGGGGAGCTGGGAGACAGAGAGGGGAGCTGAGAGACAGAGGGAGGTGAGCTGAGAGACAGAGGGGGGGGTGCTGAGAGACAGAGGGGGGGGTGCTGAGAGACAGAGGGGGTTGCTGAGACAGAGGGGGTTGCTGAGACAGAGGGGGGTACTGAGAGACAGAGGGGGGTGCTGAGAGACAGAGGGGGAGCTGAGAGACAGAGGAAGGAGCTGATAGACAGAGGGAGGGAGCTGAGAGACAGAGGGGGAGCTGAAAGACCGAGGGGGGAGCTGAAAGACCGAGGGGGGAGCTGAGAGATAGAGGAGGAGAGCTGAGAGACAGAGGAGGGGGCTGAGAGACAGGAGGGGGCTGAGAGACAGAGGAGGGGGCTGAGAAACAGAGGAGGGGTCTGAGAGACAGGGGAAGCTGAGAGACAGAGGGGGAGCTGAGAGACAGAGGGGAAGCTGAGAGACAGAGGGGAAGCTGAGAGACAGAGGGGAAGCTGAGAGACAGAGGGGGAGCTGAGAGACAGAGGGGGGGTGCTGAGAGACAGAGGGGGGTGCTGAGAGACAGAGGGGGGTGCTGAGACAGAGGGGGGTGCTGAGACAGAGGGGGGTACTGAGAGACAGATGGGGGTGCTGAGAGACAGAGGGGGAGCTGAGAGACAGAGGGAGGGAGCTGAGAGACAGAGGGGGGCTGAGAGACCGAGGGGGGAGCTGAGAGATAGAGGAGGAGAGCTGAGAGACAGAGGAGGGGGCTGAGAAACAGAGGAGGGGTCTGAGAGACAGGGGAAGCTGAGAGACAGAGGGGGGAGCTGAGAGACATAGGGGGAGTTGAGAGACAGAGGGGGGCTGAGAGACATAGGGGGAGTTGAGAGACAGAGGGGGGCTGAGAGACATAAGGAGGGAGCGTAGAGACAGAGGGAGGAGCTGAGAGATAAAGGAGGAGAGCTGAGAGACAGAGGAGGGGTCTGAGAGACAGAGGAGGGGTCTGAGAGACAGAGGGGGGTCTGAGAGATAGAGGGGAGCTGAGAGACAGAGGAGGGGCTAAAAGAGGGAGGGGGGCTGAGAGACACGGGAACTGAGAGACAGAGAAGGGTCTGAGAGACAGAGAAGGGGCTGAGAGACAGGAGGCTGAGAGACAGGGGGAGATGAGAGACAGAGAGAGGGAGCTGAGAGACAGAGGGGGTAGCTGAGAGATAGAGGAGGGGGCTGAGAGACAGAGGAGGGGTCTGAGAGACAGAGGGGGAGCTGAGAGACAGAGGGGGAGCTGAGAGACAGAGGGGGGAGCTGAGAGACAGAGGGGGGAGCTGAGAGACAGAGGGGGAGCTGAGAGACAGAGGGGGGAGCTGAGAGATAGAGGAGGAGAGCTGAGAGACAGAGGAGGGGGCTGAGAGACAGAGGAGGGGTCTGAGAGACAGAGGAGGGGTCTGAGAGACAGGGGAAGCTGAGAGACAGAGGGGGAGCTGAGAGACATAGGGGGAGCTGAGAGACAGAGGGGGGAGCTGAGAGACAGAGGGGGGAGCTGAGAGACAGAGGGGGAGCTGAGAGACAGAGGGGGGCTGAGAGACAGAAGGAGGGAGCTGAGAGACAGAGGGGGACCTGAGAGATAGAGAAGGAGAGCTGAGAGATAGAAGAGGAGAGCTGAGAGACAGAGGAGGGGTCTGAGAGACAGAGGAGGGGTCTGAGAGACAGAGGGGGGTCTGAGAGATAGAGGGGAGCTGAGAGACAGAGGAGGGGCTAAAAGAGGGAGGGGGCTTAGAGACACGGGAACTGAGTGACAGAGGGGGGTCTGAGAGACAGAGAAGGGGCTGAGAGACAGGAGGCTAAGAGACAGGGGGAGATGAGAGACAGAGAGAGGGAGCTGAGAGACAGAGGGGGTAGCTGAGAGATAGAGGAGGGGGCTAAGAGACAGAGGAGGGGTCTGAGAGACAGAGGGGGAGCTGAGAGACAGAGGGGGGAGCTGAGAGACAGAGGGGGGAGCTGAGAGACAGAGGGGGGAGCTGAGAGACAGAGGGGGGAGCTGAGAGACAGAGGGGGGAGCTGAGAGACAGAGGGGGGAGCTGAGAGACAGAGGGGGGAGCTGAGAGACAGAGGGGGGAGCTGAGAGACAGAGGGGGGAGCTGAGAGACAGAGGGAGGGAGTTGAGAGACAGAGGGGGGAGCTGAGAGATAGAGGAGGAGAGCTGAGAGACAGAGGAGGGGTCTGAGAGACAGAGGAGGGGTCTGAGAGACAGAGGAGGGGTCTGAGAGACATAGGGGGAGCTGAGAGACAGAGGGGGGAGCTGAGAGACAGAGGGGGGAGCTGAGAGACAGAGGGGGAGCTGAGAGACATAGGGGGAGTTGAGAGACAGAGGGGGAGCTGAGAGACAGAGGGGAAGCTGAGAGACAGAGGGGGAGCTGAGAGACAGAGGGGGGGTGCTGAGAGACAGGGGGTGCTGAGAGACAGAGGGGGGTGCTGAGACAGAGGGGGGTGCTGAGACAGAAGGAGGGAGTTGAGAGACAGAGGGGGAGCTGAGAGATACAGGAGGAGAGCTGAGAGACAGAGGATGGGGCTGAGAGACAGAGGAGGGGTCTGAGAGACAGGGGAAGCTGAGAGACAGAGGGGGGAGCTGAGAGACATAGGGGGAGCTGAGAGACAGAGGAGGGAGCTGAGAGACAGAGGGGGGAGCTGAGAGACAGAGGGGGGGCTGAGAGACAGAAGGAGGGAGCTGAGAGACAGAGGGGGGTCTGAGAGACAGAGGAGGGGTCTGAGAGACAGAGGGGGCCTGAGAGATAGAGGGGAGCTGAGAGACAGAGGAGGGGCTAAAAGAGGGAGGGGAACTGAGAGACACGGGAACTGAGAGACAGAGGGGGGTCTGAGAGACAGAGAAGGGGCTGAGAGACAGGAGGCTGAGAGACAGGGGAAGCTGAGAGACAGAAAGAGGGAGCTGAGAGACAGAGGGGGAGCTGAGAGACAGAGGGGGGCTGAGAGACAGAAGGAGGGAGCTGAGAGACAGAGGGGGGAGCTGAGAGATACAGGAGGAGAGCTGAGAGACAGAGGAGGGGGCTGAGAGACAGAGGAGGGGTCTGAGAGACAGGGGAAGCTGAGAGACAGAGGGGGGAGCTGAGAGACATAGGGGGAGCTGAGAGACATAGGGGGAGCTGAGAGACAGAGGGGGGAGCTGAGAGACAGAGGGGGGGCTGAGAGACAGAGGGGGGCTGAGAGACAGAAGGAGGGAGCTGAGAGACAGAGGGGGGAGCTGAGAGACAGAGGAGGAGAGCTGAGAGATAGAAGAGGAGAGCTGAGAGACAGAGGAGGGGTCTGAGAGACAGAGGAGGGGTCTGAGAGACAGAGGAGGGGTCTGAGAGACAGAGGGGGGCCTGAGAGATAGAGGGGAGCTGAGAGACAGAGGAGGGGCTAAAAGAGGGAGGGGAACTGAGAGACACGGGAACTGAGAGACAGAGGGGGGTCTGAGAGACAGAGAAGGGGCTGAGAGACAGGAGGCTGAGAGACAGGGGGGAGCTGAGAGACAGAAAGAGGGAGCTGAGAGACAGAGGGGGTAGCTGAGAGATAGAGGAGGGGGCTGAGAGACAGAGGAGGGGTCTGAGAGACAGAGGGGGAGCTGAGAGACAGAGGGGGGAGAAGAGAGACAGAGGGGGGAGAAGAGAGACAGAGGGGGAGCTGAGAGACAGAGGGGGGTGAGAGACAGAGGGGGTGAGAGACAGAGGGGGGTGAGAGACAGAGGGGGGAGCTGAGAGACAGAGGGGGGTCTGAGAGACAGAGGGGGGTCTGAGAGACAGAGGGGGTCTGAGAGACAAAGGAGGGGGCTAAAAGAGGGGGGGACTGAGAGACAGAGGGGGACTGAGAGACAGCGGGGGGACTGAGAGACAGAGGAGGGGACTGAGAGACAGAGGAGGGGTCTGAGAGACAGAGGGGGGTCTGAGAGACAGAGAAGGGGCTGAGAGACAGGAGGCTGAGAGACAGGGAGAGCTGAGAGACAGAGAGAGGGAGCTGAGAGACAGAGGGGGTAGCTGAGAGATAGAGGAGGGGTCTGAGAGACAGAGGAGGGGTCTGAGAGACAGAAGGGGTCTGAGAGACAGATGGGGAGCTGAGAGATAGAGGGGGGAGGTGAGAGACAGAGGGGGGAGGTGAGAGACAGAGGGGGGAGGTGAGAGACAGAGGGGGGGTCTGAGAGACCGAGGGGGGGTCTGAGAGACAGAAGGGGGGTCTGAGAGACAGAGCGGGGGTCTGAGAGACAGAGGGGGTCTGAGAGACAGAGGAGGGGGCTAAAAGAGGGGGGACTGAGAGACAGAGGGGGGACTGGGAGACAGAGGAGGGGACTGAGAGACAGAGGAGGGGACTGAGAGACAGAGGAGGGGACTGAGAGACAGAGGAGGGGACTGAGAGACAGAGGAGGGGACTGAGAGACAGAGGAGGGGTCTGAGAGATCGTGGGGGGGGGCTGAGAGATAGTGGGGGGGCTGAGAGACAGGGGAGGGGGCTGAAAGAGGGGGACTGAGAAACACGGGGACTGAGAGACAGAGGGGGGACTGAGAGACAGAGGGGACAGAGGGGAGGGCTGAGACAGACCACATAGCACTGTCCATTTCTGCAGTCCCTCCTCTGCTCAACCCCCGCTGTCTCAGTGTTCTGGCATGTTTGTGTAGGATGCCGGTTACCTGATGGCCAGCAGCGGCAGCGCCAAGTCTCCCTCTTGATCAGAGGGGTGCTCTCGCTGCTCTGCTCCTTGCAGCGGCGCATGTTCTCTTCCTCCGGGCTCCCAGTCAGCCTGCCCTCCGGCCCAGGACGTATGGTTCCTGGAGCAGAGAGGAGGTGGGGGAATCGAGGTTCTGGGAGCGCCGGGGTGGCTGTGCTCGCTCCTGTTCACCTCTTCGGTGGTCAGGGAGGGGGTGGAGCTCTTCTCCCTCCTTGAATTTTACATCCAGCTGCCCTCCTCGCTGGCCACCTTCCCCGAATCCCCGCCAGCTGTTTGCTGCCACGCTCCCGCTGCCGCCGAACTCTGCATAAAAAAAACGGCCCACAAAAGAAAAAAAAAAATTTTTTTTTAAAAACGGCCCACTGAGACGTCGGCCCACCGAGAAACTCCCGGTAGTCCCGATGGCCAGTCCATCCCTGGAGCCAGGGCCCAGTGGCACACAGGAGGAGGCAGGGCCCAGTGCCAGACAGGAGGTGGCCAGGCCAAGTAGGAGAACCAGATCTCAAGTGCCTCCCATCCACCTTACAAGAAGGACCAGGAGGCAGAGGAGCACCAGCCAGGCAGCAATGGCCCTGATTAGAGAGCCACATGCCACCCTCCAGGAGCCAACAACAACGGAAGAGGCCTATGCCGGCCTAGTTGGGGCAAAAATGAAAATGATGTCAATGGACCATCGCCTCCTATGTGAGCCCCTGCTTCTGTGCTTACTTAATAAGGGGGTGATGGGGACAATTACCCCCAACACTGCCATATGTGAGGTTGCCCAGCTTTCTCAACCTCATCCTCCTCCTCCTCCACCTCCTTCTCCTTCTCCTCCTCCACCTCCTTCTCCTTCTCCTCCTCCTCATCCACCTCCTTCTCCTCCTTCTCCTGACACGAGTACACCTCCAGTGCCACAGGCTCCAACCACACGCAGAAGGAAGGCTGCAGTGAAGGCTGCAGTGAAGGCTACCAAGAAGTCTAGGAAGTGATGGCCTTGCTTCAATGTGGTCTGACAGAAGGCAGGCTGTTGTAGTACCACAGACTTGGGACATATATCTCACCTGCTGCTGTTCCTGACCTCTGGGAGTTCAGGACCAGATTGTGCTCACAACTGGATGTCCACACAGAGTTGATGTGTGCTCTGGGGTTCCATGGATGCACAAATTGCAGCAGGTTCTCCATAGCTGCCGTATTATTTTTTTATTATATACCATAATAAATGGATTTTTTTTTCAGTTAATACTTGCCTATGTGTGTTTATAAAACTAAAACATTTAGCTTTGGAGTAGGCAGATACATTTAAAAAATAAATTAAAAAAAAGGGACAGATAACACCAACCAATCTCATTGAAGGTCAAAAAATAATAATGTTAATTTTGGTAACTTGACACAACAAAATTAAAAAGCAAATCATGGAGATCACTAGAAATTAAATAATCATTTAAAATGAAGATCTGTATTCAAAATTTTGAAAAAAAAAAAAACATTAAGGAGATCTTGCTCTATATAATAATAACAAATATTCATGAGATCAGCATGAAAAATGTTGCAAAAAGTTAGTCAGAATATCACCAGCAAAACAAGTTCATTATTGTTCATTATTGTACCATTCTAAAGAAGATTTTAATGCGCACCATTTAAGCGATGCAATAATTTACAGCGTGACGAATGTGCTATCTCCATTACGAACGCTAGTTCTACCAGAAGGAGCGCTCCCGTCTCATACTTGATTCTGAGAATGTGCGTTTTTTTTAGACTCGGAAAAGCATACACACGACCGGTTTTCTCGTGAACGAGAATCCCGACGAGAAAAACAAAAATCCTGACGAGAAAATAGAGAGCAGGTTCTCTATTTTTCTCGTCGAGATTCCCGGCAGTTTTTTCGACGAGAAACCATACACACGGACGGTTTTCTCGGCCAAAAAATCTGCCAGCAGTTTTCTTGTCGTTTCTTGCTGAGAAAACCAGTCGTGTGTACGAGGCTTAAGACTGGGATGCCATTAAAGTTCATGTGCATGTAAAGGCGTCCCAATACTTTTAGTAATATAGTGTGTATATGTATATATATATATATATATACACTGCTCAAAAAAAATAAAGGAACACTTTTGAATCAGAACTTCTGGGATATTGATCTGGTCAGTTAAGTAGCAGAGGGGGAGGGGTGTATACAGAAGGGGTTGTTAATCAGTTTCAGCTGCTTTGCTGTTAATTGAAATTGACATGTGCACTAGATGGGCAACAATGAGACAACCTCCAAAAAATGAATGTTTTTTCAGGTGGAGGTGTCTGCCATTTTTTTCCCCTACTCATCTTTTCTGACAGTTTTTTACTAGTTTTGCATTTGGCTAGGGTCAGTGTCAATACTGGTAGCACGAGGCGATACTTGGACCCTATAAAGGTTGCACAGGCAGTCCAACTCCTCCAGGATAGCACATCGATACGTGTCATTGCCAGAAGGTTTGCCGTGTCTCCCAGCACAGTCTCAAGAGCATGGAGGAGATTCCAGGAGACAGGCAGTTACTCTAGGAGAGCTGGACAGAGCCATAGAAGGTCCTTAACCCATCAGCAGGACCAGTATCTGCTCCTTTGTGCAAGAAGGAACAGGATGAGCACTGTTAGAGTCCTACAAAATGACCTCCAGCAGACCACTGGTGTGAATGTCTCTGACCAATCATAAACCGACTTCTTGGGGGTGGCCTGAGGGCCCGACGTCCAAAGTTTTTTTTGCTTGCCGTAAGTGTAAAGCCTGTAGAGAAATGGCTGAACCATTAAGGGGTTGTCATGGATCTGCCACCTAAGGGTTAATAGTGCAGACTGATTTCAGTGATTGGCAACAGGCTGCCTTATTTAAACACCTCAGCAGCACTGTGTCTTCGCTGCCTGATCTGCAGTTCATACCTGTTCCAGTGTCTTCCTGTGATCTGATCTGTTTCCTGTGTTTGACCCGGCTTGTTTGACTACGATTGATCTCTGTTATCCTGATCCCGGCCTGCCTTGTAACCACACTCAGCTCTACACTGCTTGATTTCCTGTTGCCGAACTTTGCCTGTATCCTGACCATTCTCTGCCTGTCGTCTATACCTACATCTGATCGTCTGTTACCAAACCCGGCTTGTCTGACTACGTATTCAGTGTCTCCCCAGCCAGTGCACCTACCAGCCTGATTCCTGTTCCCTGCTGCACCAGCTGAACTGACAAGACCAAAGACAAACCAGGCACCCATACACCGCCAGGCTCTTGCGGCCACTGTTGCAACATCGGTGGCCCTTGAGCCGGGGTTGTACGAGAGGCCTTCCCACTGCAAGTCAGGCTCATCCGGCAGGTACGTAACAGTATCAGGCAGCCATGTCTGAGCCTACAAGTGGGAAGTCGGCCATGGATGACATCTGCTAGCACCTTGCAGCCCTTACCCAAGCAGTCAAATCTCTACAGGAGGGTTATACGCAACTGGAACAATGTGTACAGACTCTAGCTACACCAGCAAGCACTGCTGAGCCTTCTGCCTCAAGGACTGCCACTGCAGCAACCTCAGTGGTGATGCTGCTCCCTGAACCCAGAGTTCCAGCACCAGAGAGATTTTCAGGTGACCGGAGAAAATTTCGATCCTTCTGCAACGCATGTGAACTGTACTTCGCCCTGCAACCTCGAACTTTCTCCCTTGAAACCACCAAAGTAGGATTCATCATATCACTGCTTCAGGGTGAGCCCCAGTCCTGGGTTCATTGGATGTTGGAAAAGAACAATGTATTGTTACAGTCCATGTCCGCCTTCTTCGGCGCAATGGCCGAATTATACGACGACCCGCAACGAACCACCACAGCAGAGGCTGCCCTTTATGCACTCCAGCAAGGCCGCAGAACGGCCGAAGATTATGTTACAGACTTTAGACGCTGGAGTGCAGACACACAGTGGAATGACGCAGCCCTGCGACACCAGTTCCACTTGGGGTTATCAGAAGATCTGAAAGACGAATTGGCACGTGTCAGAGTCCCAAATACCCTGGAGGCCCTTATTACACTGGCCATTCAAATTGACCGTTGTCTCCGTGAGCGACGATCCGAAAGATCAGCCCAGCAGCCACGTCCAGTCTGGATGATGCCACGGATCCCAGCTTCCACTCACTCCGCACCTGTTAGCTTCATTCCAGTTCAGCCCGCTCCTGTTACTTCTGCCACCGAAGCACCGGAGCTTATGCAAATCGGCCTAATACGCCCCTCTCTGTCTCCAGAGGAACGCCTGCACCGACGACAGAATAACCTCTGCCTATACTGTGGGGATGTGGGCCACTATGTACGTTCCTGTCCAACCAAGACACGTAAGTGGCGGATGATTTCTTCAGTTAATAACTTTTCTTTACCTACCAATGCCACCAACCTAACCCTTCCCATCTCTTTTCAGCTGCTAGAAAGGGAAGTGGCACTTACCGCGATCATTGATTCCGGGGCCTGCAGTTGCTTTATTGATCTAACCTTTGCAACCCAACAAGGCATCCCCTTGAGACCTAAAGCACAAGGACTTTCTGTTTTTCTAGCTGACGGGTCATGTATCAAGTCTGGACCTGTGACCCAAGAGACATTTCCCTTACCCGTGTTGGCTTCCTCCCAACATAAGGAAATCCTAAGCCTTAATGTCATCACCTCCCCGCTATTCCCTGTTATTCTGGGCCTACCCTGGCTGCAGGCGCATAATCCGCAAGTTGACTGGGCCACAGGGAGAATCAACTTCCACTCAGCCTATTGCCAGGAGCACTGCCTACCTAGGTCCCCAGCTTCTTCTACAACACTATTTTGTGTGGACTCTGAGTCTGAGGTGCGGCAAGTCGTACCTGAACCCTACCATGAGTTCCTGGATGTCTTTAGTAAGCGAGGGGCTGACATTCTTCCCCCGCATCGGCCATACGACTGCCCAATTGAACTGCTTCCAGGGTCTGAAATCCCTTTCGGTAGAATCTTCCCCCTCGCTGAACGAGAACAGGAGGCACTAAAAGAGTATATCCAAGAAAACTTGAAAAAGGGGTTCATCCGACCATCTACCTCCCCAGCAGGAGCAGGAATATTTTTTGTTGAGAAAAAGGACCACTCCCTACGACCTTGTGTGGACTATCGGGAGCTCAACAAAATTACAGTTAAAAACCGATATCCTCTCCCTCTAGTACCCGAACTATTTCAGAGATTAAGGTCGGCAACCATCTTCACCAAACTAGATCTACGGGGGGCCTACAATTTAGTCCGCATCCGTCAAGGGGATGAGTGGAAGACGGCCTTTCGCACCCGATTTGGCCACTATGAATACCTAGTGATGCCCTTTGGACTATGCAATGCCCCGGCTACTTTCCAACACTTTGTCAATGATATATTCCGAGACTTCCTGGATATATTTTTGATTGTTTACCTAGATGACATCCTGATTTTTTCCATTTCTCTAGACTCTCATCGGGGTCATGTCGAAAGGGTGCTGAGCCGGCTCCGCCAACACGGACTATATGCTAAAGGTGAAAAATGTGAATTTGAACAAAGCAGCATCCAATTCCTGGGACTGAATATCTCACCTGAAGGGATCAAGATGGACTCTGAAAAGGTCTCTGCTATCTTAGACTGGCCTGCACCTACCGACAAGAAGGGGGTGCAGCGCTTCGTAGGATTTGCCAACTTTTACAGGAGGTTCATTAAGGGCTTTTCCGCCATCATCACCCCTATCACACAGCTGACTAGACAGAACCTTCGCTTCCATTGGACACCCGAGGCACAAGCCGCATTTGAAACCTTGAAGAGACTGTTTACTTCAGCACCTGTTCTTGGTCACCCAGACCCGTCTCTGCCGTATACACTAGAAGTAGATGCATCTGAAGTCGCTATTGGAGCAGTCATCTCCCAACGCCAAGGCCCTAAGGATCTGATGCATCCAGTAGCCTTTTTCTCCCGCAGGCTCTCCCCAGCAGAGAGAAACTATGACGTTGGGGACCGAGAATTACTGGCCATTAAGGTGGCTTTAGAAGAGTGGAGATACCTCCTGGAGGGAGCAGAGCATCCCATATTGGTCTATACTGACCACAAAAATCTTGAGTACTTGAGGACTGCTAAACGTCTAAAGCCACGTCAAGCACGTTGGGCCCTGTTCTTTTCCCGATTTGTGTTCCACATTACTTATCGGCCGGGCTCGAAGAATGTTAAACCAGATGCACTGTCTCGTATGTTCGATGACCCCAAGGAACCACCAGTAGCAGAAACCATCTTGTCTGAAAATAACTTCTTACTTTTACAGGGCAACCTCCTCAACCGAATGAAGCAGGCTTCGACAGACGTTCCTAACCCTCCAGGGGTCACGCTGACACTCCGGGAAGGATTGCTTTTTAACGGAAGCAAGGTATTTGTGCCCGAATGTTTACGTATAACCATTTTGGGTCTTTCTCATGATCATCCCCTAGCAGGTCATTTTGGGGTCCACAAGACGCTTGATCTCCTGAAACGCACATTTTGGTGGCCGGACCTAGAAGAAACCTGTAAGAGGTATGTGAATTCCTGTGCAATCTGCAACCGCAGCAAGGGTACAAAGAACCGAGCTTGGGGTCTACTTCGGCCACTGCCAGTCCCTGACAGACCATGGAAAATGATAGCCATGGATTTGTGGAACTTCCCCCATCGGAAGGATGCACAGCCATCTTTGTGATAGTGGACCGACTGTCCAAAATGGCCCATTTCTTGCCTCTGAAGAGTACTCCCTCGGCCATGGAGACGGCTCAAGTATTTATCAGAGAGATTGTGAGGCTTCACGGAGTCCCTATGAACATTGTCTCCGATCGGGGGGGTTCAGTTCACTTCCAGATTCTGGAAAACTCTGTGTGAAGCCCTTAAAATTGAAAGATCCTTGTCCTCCGCCTACCATCCCCAGACCAATGGACAGACAGAGAGAACCAATCAGACATTGGAACAGTATATCCGATGCTTCACCACTTTTGTCCAGGATGACTGGGTATCGCTGCTGCCACTGGCTGAGTTTGCCTACAATAATGCCACTCACTCTGCCACAGGTCAGTCACCCTTCTTTGCAAATTATGGTTTTCACCCATCCTTCTTGCCCGACTTTATTCCAGAGACCACAGTTCCTGCTGTCCAAGACACAGTGGATTTCCTAAACCGCAACAATAAGTTGCTTCAAGAAGCGGTTACCAATGCACAAGCAGCAAGCAAGATGGCTTTTGACAGGAAAAGGAGGGGTGAACTGATTCTCCAGCCGGGAGACCAGGTATGGTTGTCTACTACGAATCTCAGGTTGGCATGTCCCTCAAAGAAACTGGCACCTAAATTTGTGGGACCATTCCCAGTCAAGAGGAAACTTAATGAGGTTGCTTATGAATTATCTTTACCTGATTCACTTAAGATACATCCTGTCTTCCATGTTTCTCTCTTGAAACCCGCAGTCCCTGACTCTTTTCCAGATAGAGTATCCAAGCCACCAGAACCTTTGACCATCAATGGCGAAGAGGAGTATGAGGTGGAGGCTATCATAGACTGTAGGAGAAGAAGGAATTAGGTACAGTACCTGGTTAAGTGGAAAGGTTATGGCCCGGAGGATAACTCTTGGGAGGTTGAACAGGATGTGCACGCCAGAGACCTTGTTAATGCCTTTTTTCGCAGAAATCCACAGAAGAGAGACCTGTTGGGCACCCGGAGGTTGCCCGTAAGGGGGGGGGGGCAATGTCATGGATCTGCCACCTAAGGGTTAATAGTGCAGACTGATTTCAGTGATTGGCAACTGGCTGCCTTATTTAAACACCTCAGCAGCACTGTGTCTTCGCTGCCTGATCTGCAGTTCATACCTGTTCCAGTGTCTTCCTGTGATCTGATCTGTTTCCTGTGTTTGACCCGGCTTGTTTGACTACGATTGATCTCTGTTATCCTGATCCCGGCCTGCCTTGTAACCACGCTCAGCTCTACACTGCTTGATTTCCTGTTGCCGAACTTTGCCTGTATCCTGACCATTCTCTGCCTGTCGTCTATACCTACATCTGATCGTCTGTTACCAAACCCGGCTTGTCTGACTACGTATTCAGTGTCTCCCCAGCCAGTGCACCTACCAGCCTGATTCCTGTTCCCTGCTGCACCAGCTGAACTGACAAGACCAAAGACAAACCAGGCACCCATACACCGCCAGGCTCTTGCGGCCACTGTTGCAACATCGGTGGCCCTTGAGCCGGGGTTGTACGAGAGGCCTTCCCACTGCAAGTCAGGCTCATCCGGCAGGTACGTAACAGTATCAGGCAGCCATGTCTGAGCCTACAAGTGGGAAGTCGGCCATGGATGACATCTGCTAGCACCTTGCAGCCCTTACCCAAGCAGTCAAATCTCTACAGGAGGGTTATACGCAACTGGAACAATGTGTACAGACTCTAGCTACACCAGCAAGCACTGCTGAGCCTTCTGCCTCAAGGACTGCCACTGCAGCAACCTCAGTGGTGATGCTGCTCCCTGAACCCAGAGTTCCAGCACCAGAGAGATTTTCAGGGGACCGGAGAAAATTTCGATCCTTCTGCAACGCATGTGAACTGTACTTCGCCCTGCAACCTCAAACTTTCTCCCTTGAAACCACCAAAGTAGGATTCATCATATCACTGCTTCAGGGTGAGCCCCAGTCCTGGGTTCATCGGATGTTGGAAAAGAACGATGTATTGTTACAGTCCATGTCCGCCTTCTTCGGCGCAATGGCCAAATTATACGACGACCCGCAACGAACCACCACAGCAGAGGCTGCCCTTTATGCACTCCAGCAAGGCCGCAGAACGGCCGAAGATTATGTTACAGACTTTAGACGCTGGAGTGCAGACACACAGTGGAATGACGCAGCCCTGCGACACCAGTTCCACTTGGGGTTATCAGAAGATCTGAAAGACGAATTGGCACGTGTCAGAGTCCCAAATACCCTGGAGGCCCTTATTACACTGGCCATTCAAATTGACCGTTGTCTCCGTGAGCGACGATCCGAAAGATCAGCCCAGCAGCCACGTCCAGTCTGGATGATGCCACGGATCTCAGCTTCCACTCACTCCGCACCTGTTAGCTTCATTCCAGTTCAGCCCGCTCCTGTTACTTCTGCCACCGAAGCACCGGAGCTTATGCAAATCGGCCTAATACGCCCCTCTCTGTCTCCAGAGGAACGCCTGCACCGACGACAGAATAACCTCTGCCTATACTGTGGGGATGTGGGCCACTATGTACGTTCCTGTCCAACCAAGACACGTAAGTGGCGGATGATTTCTTCAGTTAATAACTTTTCTTTACCTACCAATGCCACCAACCTAACCCTTCCCATCTCTTTTCAGCTGCTAGAAAGGGAAGTGGCACTTACCGCGATCATTGATTCCGGGGCCTGCAGTTGCTTCATTGATCTAACCTTTGCAACCCAACAAGGCATCCCCTTGAGACCTAAAGCACAAGGACTTTCTGTTTTTCTAGCTGACGGGTCATGTATCAAGTCTGGACCTGTGACCCAAGAGACATTTCCCTTACCCGTGTTGGCTTCCTCCCAACATAAGGAAATCCTAAGCCTTAATGTCATCACCTCCCCGCTATTCCCTGTTATTCTGGGCCTACCCTGGCTGCAGGCGCATAATCCGCAAGTTGACTGGGCCACAGGGAGAATCAACTTCCACTCAGCCTATTGCCAGGAGCACTGCCTACCTAGGTCCCCAGCTTCTTCTACAACACTATTTTGTGTGGACTCTGAGTCTGAGGTGCGGCAAGTCGTACCTGAACCCTACCATGAGTTCCTGGATGTCTTTAGTAAGCGAGGGGCTGACATTCTTCCCCCGCATCGGCCTTACGACTGCCCAATTGAACTGCTTCCAGGGTCTGAAATCCCTTTCGGTAGAATCTTCCCCCTCGCTGAACGAGAACAGGAGGCACTAAAAGAGTATATCCAAGAAAACTTGAAAAAGGGGTTCATCCGACCATCTACCTCCCCAGCAGGAGCAGGAATATTTTTTGTTGAGAAAAAGGACCACTCCCTATGACCTTGTGTGGACTATCGGGAGCTCAACAAAATTACAGTTAAAAACCGATATCCTCTCCCTCTAGTACCCGAACTATTTCAGAGATTAAGGTCGGCAACCATCTTCACCAAACTAGATCTACGGGGGCCTACAATTTAGTCCGCATCCGTCAAGGGGATGAGTGGAAGACGGCCTTTCGCACCCGATTTGGCCACTATGAATACCTAGTGATGCCCTTTGGACTATGCAATGCCCCGGCTACTTTCCAACACTTTGTCAATGATATATTCTGAGACTTCCTGGGTATATTTTTGATTGTTTACCTAGATGACATCCTGATTTTTTCCATTTCTCTAGACTCTCATCGGGGTCATGTCGAAAGGGTGCTGAGCCGGCTCCGCCAACACGGACTATATGCTAAAGGTGAAATATGTGAATTTGAACAAAGCAGCATCCAATTCCTGGGACTGAATATCTCACCTGAAGGGATCAAGATGGACTCTGAAAAGGTCTCTGCTATCTTAGACTGGCCTGCACCTACCGACAAGAAGGGGGTGCAGCGCTTCGTAGGATTTGCCAACTTTTACAGGAGGTTCATTAAGGGCTTTTCCGCCATCATCACCCCTATCACACAGCTGACTAGACAGAACCTTCGCTTCCATTGGACACCCGAGGCACAAGCCGCATTTGAAACCTTGAAGAGACTGTTTACTTCAGCACCTGTTCTTGGTCACCCAGACCCGTCTCTGCCGTATACACTAGAAGTAGATGCATCTGAAGTCGCTATTGGAGCAGTCATCTCCCAACGCCAAGGCCCTAAGGATCTGATGCATCCAGTAGCCTTTTTCTCCCGCAGGCTCTCCCCAGCAGAGAGAAACTATGACGTTGGGGACCGAGAATTACTGGCCATTAAGGTGGCTTTAGAAGAGTGGAGATACCTCCTGGAGGGAGCAGAGCATCCCATATTGGTCTATACTGACCCCAAAAATCTTGAGTACTTGAGGACTGCTAAACGTCTAAAGCCACGTCAAGCACGTTGGGCCCTGTTCTTTTCCCGATTTGTGTTCCACATTACTTATCGGCCGGGCTCGAAGAATGTTAAACCAGATGCACTGTCTCGTATGTTCGATGACCCCAAGGAACCACCAGTAGCAGATACCATCTTGTCTGAAAATAACTTCTTACTTTTACAGGGCAACCTCCTCAACCGAATGAAGCAGGCTTCGACAGACGTTCCTAACCCTCCAGGGGTCACGCTGACACTCCGGGAAGGATTGCTGTTTAACGGAAGCAAGGTATTTGTGCCCGAATGTTTACGTATAACCATTTTGGGTCTTTCTCATGATCATCCCCTAGCAGGTCATTTTGGGGTCCACAAGACGCTTGATCTCCTGAAACGCACATTTTGGTGGCCGGACCTAGAAGAAACCTGTAAGAGGTATGTGAATTCCTGTGCAATCTGCAACCGCAGCAAGGGTACAAAGAACCGAGCTTGGGGTCTACTTCGGCCACTGCCAGTCCCTGACAGACCATGGAAATTGATAGCCATGGATTTGTGGAACTTCCCCCATCGGAAGGATGCACAGCCATCTTTGTGATAGTGGACCGACTGTCCAAAATGGCCCATTTCTTACCTCTGAAGAGTACTCCCTCGGCCATGGAGACGGCTCAAGTATTTATCAGAGAGATTGTGAGGCTTCACGGAGTCCCTATGAACATTGTCTCCGATCGGGGGGTTCAGTTCACTTCCAGATTCTGGAAAACTCTGTGTGAAGCCCTTAAAATTGAAAGATCCTTGTCCTCCGCCTACCATCCCCAGACCAATGGACAGACAGAGAGAACCAATCAGACATTGGAACAGTATATCCGATGCTTCACCACTTTTGTCCAGGATGACTGGGTATCGCTGCTGCCACTGGCTGAGTTTGCCTACAATAATGCCACTCACTCTGCCACAGGTCAGTCACCCTTCTTTGCAAATTATGGTTTTCACCCATCCTTCTTGCCCGACTTTATTCCAGAGACCACAGTTCCTGCTGTCCAAGACACAGTGGATTTCCTAAACCGCAACAATAAGTTGCTTCAAGAAGCGGTTACCAATGCACAAGCAGCAAGCAAGATGGCTTTTGACAGGAAAAGGAGGGGTGAACTGATTCTCCAGCCGGGAGACCAGGTATGGTTGTCTACTACGAATCTCAGGTTGGCATGTCCCTCAAAGAAACTGGCACCTAAATTTGTGGGACCATTCCCAGTCAAGAGGAAACTTAATGAGGTTGCTTATGAATTATCTTTACCTGATTCACTTAAGATACATCCTGTCTTCCATGTTTCTCTCTTGAAACCCGCAGTCCCTGACTCTTTTCCAGATAGAGTATCCAAGCCACCAGAACCTTTGACCATCAATGGCGAAGAGGAGTATGAGGTGGAGGCTATCATAGACTGTAGGAGAAGAAGGAATTAGGTACAGTACCTGGTTAAGTGGAAAGGTTATGGCCCGGAGGATAACTCTTGGGAGGTTGAACAGGATGTGCACGCCAGAGACCTTGTTAATGCCTTTTTTCGCAGAAATCCACAGAAGAGAGACCTGTTGGGCACCCGGAGGTTGCCCGTAAGGGGGGGGCAATGTCATGGATCTGCCACCTAAGGGTTAATAGTGCAGACTGATTTCAGTGATTGGCAACTGGCTGCCTTATTTAAACACCTCAGCAGCACTGTGTCTTCGCTGCCTGATCTGCAGTTCATTCCTGTTCCAGTGTCTTCCTGTGATCTGATCTGTTTCCTGTGTTTGACCCGGCTTGTTTGACTACGATTGATCTCTGTTATCCTGATCCCGGCCTGCCTTGTAACCACGCTCAGCTCTACACTGCTTGATTTCCTGTTGCCGAACTTTGCCTGTATCCTGACCATTCTCTGCCTGTCGTCTATACCTACATCTGATCGTCTGTTACCAAACCCGGCTTGTCTGACTACGTATTCAGTGTCTCCCCAGCCAGTGCACCTACCAGCCTGATTCCTGTTCCCTGCTGCACCAGCTGAACTGACAAGACCAAAGACAAACCAGGCACCCATACACCGCCAGGCTCTTGCGGCCACTGTTGCAACATCGGTGGCCCTTGAGCCGGGGTTGTACGAGAGGCCTTCCCACTGCAAGTCAGGCTCATCCGCCAGGTACGTAACAGGGGTATTGATTGCTTTACATCCACAGTAAATAAAAATAAATTTACCATTAAGGAGTTTATAACTTGTAACATCACACATGTGGTATATGTGTTATTATGCCCATGTGGGTTAATGTATGTGGGACGCACAAAAAAGATGTCTGAAAGTAAGAATTGGAGAACACGTTAAGAACATCAGATTGGGGTTCAAAGACCGCAATGTGTCTCTCCATTTTAAATTATATCATGATCAGGACCCTATAGGATTGAAGTTTTGGGGGGTTGACCATATCAAGCCTACATAGAGAGGTAGTAATATGGTGAGGGAGTTATCCAAACGTGAAACTTTTTGGATTTATTCCTTGGATACCCACACCCCCAAAGGGTTAAACGTCGAACTTGACATAAATTGCTTCATAAGTGATTTTTGAGTATAGAATTTTATAATTAAGGGGGAGGTGCAAGCCAATTATTTATGCATATATTTTTTTACGTAAAAAATGATTATAGACCCTCTGGTAATAGAAATGTAATTACGGAGCAATAATGGCGATGATTGATTTTTGGACATTAATTTTAAGAACTTTATGTATTTATTGTTTTATATGTCATAATATAATGCTGAGTAGTATTGGAGTTTTTTCCTAATGTTATATTGTATAGTTCTGCTGTTGACTAATCAGGCTCTAGATGGCGCTAGTGCTGAACGTCTATCTACTATAATGAGCTATGTTAGCTGGGGTTTATTTCCAGTTTTAAATTTTGACTTTTTATAACTTTAAAATCCTGATTATGAGAGTTATTGAACATAACAGGGTCAATTTGATATGCCAGGTGGTTAATAATGTAGGATGGCGAGTCCCCTGTGACTATGTTGCGATCTGCCTACTGGGTTGAAGTGGAGGCATTGAGATGCAGGCAGGAGGGGTTAACTCGTGTCCTAATTACATGTGTATGTATAAATTCTAGAGAGCCGCACCGCAGAGTCACGCCCTCAGAGGAAGTCGGAAAGACGAAACGTCAGGGCGTGACTCTGCGGTTGAAAGGAAGTGACACCTGTGCATTCCAGCTGCGCTCCGGAACTAGGTAGCAAGGGTGTGACTGGTTATCACGTCTGTGACCCGCTGACACGTTGCGCTGGTGGGGGCCGGGAACAGCGCGGTTGATTTGAACTTTGGTGCTGTGATTTACTGCTGCAACCAGTTTATGAATGAAACGTTTAGAACATTTTTAAGCCTGCTGATTAAAGAAGTTTGTTTACGGGATTACACTATTTCCTGTCTCTCTCTTTACCCATAAACACACTTGTGGATATCGGAGGATTTCCTGAGGGATTTGAGGGATTGAGCAGGACTAGGATCTGGATGATCGGATGATAGGATTTATCAGGTGCCTGTGAAAATCCACCTTGTGGTGAGTACCAACCCGAAAGGGGAATACGATAAGGATCAAAAGTGGATTATATATGTGATGTTTGAAGACACCTGGAGATTTTTGGATTCCTATTTGTTCCTGTTATTTCTTTTTAATTACTCTTATGGACTTTAAATAAGAAAGAGTGGTCACTGTTGTGGGTTGACTATTTTAGCGCTGCTGTAGAAAACTGACAATTACCTACCCAGGGACTTGTGATAGTTTTTTGATCTATTTTTATATGTACTGCAAATTATTTTGTTTTAAAGCGGCTGCTGATTTTATATGGGATTAATGATTATGGTGACATTATCATTTAGTATGTTATAGGTCATCTGTGAGCATCGTTGCGCCGAGATAGTGAAAGAAGGCCAAGGGAACTTCACTAGATTTATTTGTATATTATATTAACATGTTTGTTATTCTTAATTAAAAAAAAACAAGACTTTAATATCACTTTAAGACTGAGAAAGGGACTGATAACATAAATTCATCTGTCCCTTTCCCTGTAGCCTCAGCGGCACAGATGAATGAATAGGAAGCACTCACAGGCTTCCTATTCATTAAATAAGGAAAGCATAACAAATATAGTTTACCATGCTTTAGTGATGAAGGGACAGAGCAGCGATCGGTAACCAATCACTCACTGTGATCATTCAGAAAAGGACACATGTATCTACCCTTTCCCCTACTCTCTATACTGAAATATCACCTGTGTGCCCACAGCAGCTGCCGGTGAAAGAGGGAAGCCGGCAGTGATGCAGGGGAGGGGGCACGTGTGAGAGCCTGGACAGCAAGGGGAGGGGGGCACAGATACTAGAAATTATCCCCCTGCAACACAGCCAGAGGGAGGGAGATGAGGAGAAGCCAGCAGTTCTACAGGGAAAGGAACAAGAGGATTGGTGTCTGCAATAAGGCAGTACAGCTGATCCTCCTGCTTTGCAGGTGCCCTCTTTTTAATTGGTAGGGCCCTTTACAGGAAGGCCAGCTTTACTGCCTTATCAGGGGCCCTGGTGAACTGGGTAATTAGGGTTTGCCCTGGCACACCCCAAGTGCATGCCTATGAGTATACAATGTACCCTGAGTCAGTAAAAGTGTGTTTAAGTAATTTCACTGTTTTCAGAATTGCTTTCCTGTGACAAATGGAGGAGTTTTATTTTTCCAAACAATCATCATGGGATTCATATGCTCAGGGCCAGGATTACTTACTTCCCCTCAATGCCAACTGCTATAGCCACCTGAGGCATGCTAAGGCTGGGGGGAGAGAGGCCCAAAGACCGCTCCGCTGCAATACACCTGAACCTAAAAGAGTGGAGCAATGTGTCTCCTTGCTCTGATTCTAATGCCACGTACACACGATCGGAATTTCCAACAACAAAACCGTGGATTTTTTTCAGACGGATGTTAGCTCAAACTTGTCTTGCATACACACGGTTGCTCGGAAATTCTGAACGTCAAGAACGCAGAGACGTACAACACTACGACGAGCCGAGAAAAATGAAGTACAATGATTCCGAGCATGCGTCAAATTGATTCCGAACATGCGTAGGATTTTTGTGCGTCGGAATTTCTGACAAGAACTTTTGTTGTCGGAAAAATTGAGAACCTGCTCTCAAACATTTGTTGTTGGAAAATTCCAAAAGCAAATGTCTGATGGAGCCTGCACACGGTCGGAATATCCGACCAAAAGCTCACATCGAACATTTGTTGTCGGAAATTCTGATCGTGTGTACGCAGCATAAGTGTATAGACATGTTGGTACCGTTTCTTGCAATCCTGTCAGCCTTCACCATGAGCCATGGCCTATGTTAACTATGCAGAAATCCAGCTTTGCCTATTCAGAAAGATTGTTTTTCTTCCTTGAAGCTAATAAAGCACTATAAGATGTTCTGTGTGTATGGATGCTAGGTGTGAGAGAACTTAAGGTTTTTGAGGTAACACACTTGCTAATGTTCCCTGGTTACTGGTTATTAGGCTTGTGCAATTTGTTTCGTAACAAATCGAAATTCGTCTGAATTTAGCAACTTTCGGACGTTCGGCAGCATTCGAATTTCCGAACAAAGCAATTACAAATAAAACCGAATCCGAAATAAATTATATCGCAAATAGCGAATGCCCGAATGTCTTCGGCATAATTCGCTATGAAAAAAGTTACGAATGTACGAATCCATTCGAAGCACAATACTGCTGCGTACACACGACCGCTTTTAATGTCATTGAAAAAAACGGCGTTTTTCTCTACGCGATTCTTCTCAAGCCTGCCTTGCCTACACACTATCATGAAAAAAAATGCTCGAGCAAAGCGCGGTGATGTATAACATGTACGACGGCACTATATATGTGTTCAGAATCAACGAAAAACAATGTACTCTACCGAAAGTGTGAATTATAAATCAACTAAAAATAAGGCTTACATTAATACGAATCATTCCGATTAAATGAAAAATGTCGCTTGCAAGAATAGAAATTAGTCCGAACACGAAAAATCCCGTCTAGCAAAATTACGAACGATTACGAATCAACAGGACCGAAAAGAAACGAACCGAAACTAAACAAATTTTTCCGTTGTGCACAAGAAACGAACCGAAACTAAACAAATTTTTCCGTCGTGCACAAGTCTACTGGTTATATAAGGAAATTACTGCAAAGCTGAATATTCAATTTCTTTGGAGAAATATTGGAGATATTAAACTAAAACGTAATGTTAAATATTATTTTTGATATGAAACCCTAAACGTTTTTAAGCATTTTCAGCAGATGTTGTAATCACTTACTGAGTATGCAGATTTTTTATCTTTAACTCCTCACCTATGTTGCTGTTTAAGCTGGTGCCATGACAGCTGTCCCAGGTTTCCTGTTTCAGAATGCCTCCTTTCTCTTGCAGCACCCTATGAAGTTACCCTTGCATGCAGGGACTAGATTTGTCTTTCCTTTACACTGGGCACAATTCACTGCAGTAAAATGACGCACAAGGTTCCGAAAAAAAAAAAAATGCAATTCACAAAGAAACTCTCCTTGAAACTTTGCATGCGTTATCTTTCCGAAGTATCAAAGTTTGGAGGTGGTTATTATCTGCTAGAAAAGGCCAACATCCCTCTAATGTATGGCAACACTGTTTTCCCCTAAGGGTGGCACTTTAAAGGCACAGGCGTGTGAAAATAATTGTAAAAACTTTAATTTTAATGATATCAAAAAGAGTGGTACATATAATAAGACAAAATATAAAAACAGTTCAAGCTGAAAGTGCTAAGCTAACACAAGAATGGATAGTAAAATCGTATCATGTATGAATAATAACATGAGGCAATAATAATATTAATACAAAGACTAGTAATGAATGCATTCACAGTTCCTAAGTGTTCCAGAGTAACTTTAACTCCTTCTTCAGGGATGCCTTAAATACCGCATGAAACCATGTGGTAAGTTATTGCAATCATCTGATATGATGCTTTTCCAAAAAAGTGTAAGGCAGCCAGCAATGTAGTCATGGCTGGTTTGGCATGGCTTTTCTGGGTTGAGGGCTCAAGGTACCCTATTAGTGGGGTATAAAGCTCCATGATAAGTGACTAGGATAACCTGAACTTCGGCAGGGTATCAGCATCCCTGTATTTATCCAGCAGTGTGCGCTCCTTAAAGCTTCTTTCCTATAAAAGGGCCACTTGAGATCTTCTCCTCTTCCTCTTCTGCATTGCTTTCAATTCCAGAAGACTGGATTCAAAGGGCTCCATCCTCTTTGTTATGTTATCTCCAGAGACAACTGAGTAAAATCTAGCTGACACCTGTTCCAACTTTCCCTGCCTATTTTTTCAACCAATCACTGGGGGATGTGACCATTGCCATAGTTATTCTATAGTTATTGCAAGCTTGGACCAGTAATTAATTACCACATGCATTTATTTATTTATTTGCTTCTGTGAATTTACTTTAATGCCTCTTTATGCGTTATTTAACAAGTGTTTTTGGTGTTTGCACTAAATACTTTATACTAGCAATAGTGAATTTATATTTTTATTATTGCATGTGTCATGTAGTCACGTGACCTTCATAACGCATGTGATAACCTTTAGTGAATTGTGCCCACTGTGTGCATCAATTCAATAGAAATGCACAACCTCATAGCCTAGGATGGCAAGGCACTCCCCTGCTCCATGCTAACAAACTGACCTGAGATTGCAATGGCCACTGTTAACTCTTTCCTGTGAAGACCAGAGGATCAGGGAAGCAGCACTGAGAGAGCAGGAGCCAGCAGCATTGAAAATTGTAAACTGAAAGTGCTTGGTAAAAATGTGAACAAATACTTCACTGGGGGAATGTTTTGTTCATGCATAAGTCGGAGTGGAACAGTAACAGCATTTTACAGCTACATGCTCACCATTTAGACCTGTGATCACATATTACAGGTTTCAATTCTTCCTATTCAGTTCTAAAATGTCAAGTACCAAATGTTAAGAGCTGCATCAGTAGCTGATGCTAAAAGATGTGAAGGCGAGTCACAATAAACTATGCCCTTTAGCATTGCCCATTTTTCATCATGTCCACCAATCAATGCAACACCATGGCATATTTTGTATGGCACACTAAATGTAGCCCACAGAAATCTGTCCCTACCGTAAAAGACTTAGCTAGTTGAGTTTGGCCACACAAGGCCATTGGTTTACATAATAAAGTGGTAACTTCTTTCTCAAGGTTATTAAAATATAATTCAAGCTGTAATGTTAATTAAATAACATAACAACATTTTCTCAGTGTTTTCATGGAACAGAAACGTTGAATAGCCATTAACAGTGCACCTTGTTTTAATTATAAAATAGCTTTGTATCCTTTGTTTAATCCTTCATTTAATCCCATTAGACTAAATATATAGAAAAAAGTAATGCATTTTGCAGCAGAACTACTTCAAAGGGAAATCATTTGGGTCTTATTTATGGACATTTCAACTTGATTAGGCTGCACTTAACCAATTTCAGTTGTGCTGTTTTCTTTCTAGGATTTAATCAATGTATGATGTTGTTTTTCTCATCGTAACACTTACCGATTTTACATGTCAGTGTTTTGTAGACATGAAATTAAGTAATTGGGGTCTTACTGAACATATATTACAAGCTTTTGCCTCAGTTTCACATTTTAAATACTAAATTGGGCTTCTTTTTAACTTATTTATGATTGTATAAACCTTTTCCATTGGTGCTCATTTGCTCACAGTACACAAGCTTGTGGGTGCAGTCGTCAAGAAGATGAGTGGCATCACTAAGGGTTTTGCTGTAATTGCAGAGTATAAATAACTAGTATTCACAAATATGCAGAAGATTAATAATAGACAGACACAATCACTGTGTTTAAATATAAGCAGTGCCAAAGCAGCATCAACATAATTATGTCTTTGTTTTGCCTGTTCTTAACTAATATAGTGACATCTGATTGGTTGCTATGACTCGTTGGGGTTTTAACAGCACATTTAAAGTTCTACCTAATTCAAAATCCCAGATTATGCAAGAGAAAAAAGGAAGAATTGGGGAAAAGGAGGGTTTTTTTTGTGGGACTTTATATGTGTTTCATATAAAGTCCCACAAAAACCCCCCTCCTTTTCCCCAATTCTCCCTTTTTCTCTTGCATATCGGGGATGGAGGTCTGTGTACTGTATGGTCATACAAAGTCCCACATATTTCTTCTTTTTATCAAATGCCAGATTATGTTCAATGACGTTATGTAAAACCAAATACAGTACATACTGTACTGTCTCTTGAACTAGACAGAAATACAGTAATTATTCAAAATTAGGCTAAGTAGTGTGTTGGTTTGCTTGTTTGTGCATAACTACAATTTACATTTTAAACTTCGGAGGGGGGGGGGAAATTACTAAAACTGGAGCATGCTGGTGCAGCTGTGAATAGAAACAAATCACCTTCCATTTTTTTTTTGTCAAAGCTTACCGTAATTGAAGAAGCTGAAGTTAGAAGCTGATTGGCTACCATACACAGCTGCACCAGTTTTTGCGCTCAATAGTTTTAGTAAATCCCCTATTTTTTGTCAGTCAAAGGTAATATTTGAGCTCCAAAAAGGCATCTGACTAAGCCCGGTCATAGGCGGTTTAAATCTCAGCTGGTTCCTGCTGAACCATGTATGGGCAGGCTGAATCTATCAAGTTGACCGATCAGCATGGGTACAACCAGCATGCTTGTTTTTCATGTGATTATCGCTAGCGGCTGCTACAGCTGCTAGCAATAATCGCTGTCTTCTACCAGTGGGGATGGCTCCACCCCCATCCCCGCCGGGAGAATTCAATGGGTCGCATGAGAGAAATTTCCCCTGTCTATGGCCTGCCTAAGCAAAACCCACAGGGAAGGTTAACTTTCCCTGTAAAGGTGCAACAGGAGATAAACTGTGATGGCAGGTGTAGACTTTCCAGTCTACACCAGCCGTCATGGTGGCACCAGGGACTAGGGCACTGGTCTCGCCTGTTACACCCACTTAAATAAAGCAATATTTTCCACTTTGTATGCTGCCTAGTTAATAGTGTCCCATGCTGCAGGGATGATACTAGGGACCACCTATTACCTTGCTATACTTCTACCATTTAAGGCTTTTTTTCTTTATAATTTGAAGGATTTTTCCACTCAGCTCAAAGCAGGGCAGATCCCCTTTCTCCCTACAGAACCTTCTAGTGGAGGCATGAGAACAACACATTTACAGCAAAATAGTAGCGAAAAAAGAAAAAAGAGAGACCTATCACATAGCAATTTTCCATAGGCTGTAGGGAAAAGCACAAATGTATAATATTTTGTGAAAGTGCGACTATACATAAAGTAATATTCACATTTAGGATTACCTGTACATCCCCCTCCAGTTAAACACAATATGTAAGGTCTGCTGTAGTAGTCATCCAATCTCTCTTTATTGAAAACCATAATAATCTGTGTCTAACAAGTTGGCATCAATTAAAAATAAAAGAACAGATGGCCAGAGTGTACTGACCTAAAATCCATAACCCAAATGACTAAAATATTTGTTAAGGATTTGCCGAAAAAATATAATTTAACGTCTTTGCTAAGACTCCCGTTTTTCAATCTTCCGAAAATGATTCAAGTGGGGATAATTCTTGCAATGTATGATTTAATTTTAAATGTATTTCTTAATAGGTAAAGGAGACGTGCAGGAAAAATAAACAGCAGCGAATAAACCATAAAAGTAGCCAAGATTTTGTTTTCAGATTCATGATTTGACAGAAAAGCTCACGATCTACATCTTTAAAGAAAAAAAAAATATGTTTATTTAGAAGGGTTCAGAAGCTCTTGCTACATACATTTTCAAGAGGAGATCTGCAATGGCAGCTTGTGCATTGTTCTCCTAAAAGGAGACCTCTAATAGTGATGATTGTCTTAACTAAAGCTTCCTTATTATGGCAATAAGTCTGACACTTGTTCACTAATTTAAAAGCAGAAGCGTAGCAACAAATAAATCACTCGTGCTGTAAGATGTAGTCTGACCATTTAGACAGCACTTTAACATTTTATTGCCTCTTGATCTTGCCAATAGAACCGTTTTCCCACTTCATTCAGTTGGGTGACAATGTTTTTTTTTTTTTTTTTATAAAGTGAAAGTACTACAGTGTTGTCACCCTTTGAAGCCAAATGCACTACAACGGTGTCTGAACACATAAGGAGCAGTGAGGCTATTAACAATGTCACCCACCTACAGTATTTATAAGACATATAGTTTTAAAAGCATCCCATGCAAATGTGCATGAAGTAGGGATGCACCAATGCCACTTTTTTAACACCGGGTACCGATACTTTACCTCAGGTACTCGCCGATACCAATTACTGATACCTGTTTTGTGTCATGTGACATTTTCTTTTTAAAATAATGAAAGATTATTACATGTTCCTTATAATATGAGGAATTGAAACTCAAAAGACATTATAAAAGCAATATAACATTTGTATTTGCTGGTCACAAAGCTGTTAAGGCGCAAATTGCACAGAACATGTTATATAAAATAATGTCAATGACATGTACATTGCAAGTTCACAATGTTTAGGCATGAGGAGAAGCAAGAACACTAGAACAGTACAGTACCTCAGTCAACTCACAAGACATTATAAAATGTTTTTTAAAAAAAACACAACATTACGTGTTTGTTTCTACTAGTTCAACTTCTTACACATTTGTAAAAGAAACACATTTCACAGACAGAACAAATTATGTTCATTCCAGGATGGCAAGGATGTGTGTTAGGTTGGCATTTAGCACTGCAGTAAGGCCTCATGCACAATGCAGCTCAAAGCAGCTGCTTCTCCAGGTGTTTTTGCTAATTTGAGCTTTTTTTTTTTTCTCTACCTTGTGAAACTAATAGCCTTTATGTCCTCCTGTTGCATGTTGGTAATGTGTTTTTTCACTGTGTTGTGTAATTGTGGCAAGATGACATCTGTGACATGACGGCGATTTTGAATTTCATACGCTGGCTCCAAAACATTCATAAGTCGCCAAAAACCCACATTGTCAACTATTGATAGTGGCTGATCATCAAGAACGATGAATTGGGTAACTGCCTCAGATATTTTTATAGCCCTTGGGTTATCCATGTAAAAATTTTCACGTCTGGCAAGTGTTTGCTGCAGTGTCAGCTGCTGAGTGCAAGTGCTAGTGACAGCTATAAGTTCACCATGCTTAGTCTTGTGTTTCATTTTGGAGTGTTTTATGAGATTACTGGTATTATAAGAACTAACTTTTGAACCTCCTCTTGATATTTTTGCAGAACAAAGTTTGCAGTCTCAAATGCGTTGGTTGGTTTTATTAATTTAAAAAAACTTCCAGACAGCTGACATTTTGCTGGCAGTGGCATCCCTTTGCATTGCACATAAAGCCAGAAATAAATAAGTCTCTCCACCTTAGGGGGGAAAAAATGAGGAAAATAAGAAAAAATTTGAGCCTAAAATGTTTTTTTTTCACACAGGACACTTACTATTATTTTTCAAGATAATGAAGCTGCTCTCACCAGTGCTTGTTGTTCATTTTTCCTGCTGCATGCAGCATTTTGGTATGGCCAAGTAAACCAGCCGGGAACATGAAATCCATCTGTCGGGTACCATCAGTATTGTAATGGTCGGTAACTCTACAATACAAAAAGCAGAGGATGGTCTCAGAAAGACACATGCAGGAAAATGTTAGGCAAGAGACAATGTGGGACAATGATGTAACAGCACTCATCGGCCGCCATGCGGGACATGTTAGGCAAGAGAGACAATGTGGGACAATGTAACAGCACTCACCGGCCGCCATGCGGGACACGTTAGGCAAGAGAGGCAATGTGGGACAATGTAAGTTATGTAACAGCACTCACCGGCCACCATGCGTGCGGGACATGTTAGGCAAGAGAGACAATGTGGGACAATGTAAGTTATGTAACAGCACTCACCGGCCACCATGCGGGACATATTAGGCATGGGACAATGTAACAGCACTCACCGGCCGCCATGTGGGACATGTTAGGCAAGAGAGACAATGTGGAACAATGTAACAGCACTCACCGGCCGTCATGCGGGACATGTAAGAAGAAAGCAACATAAAAGACAATGTGGGACAATGTAACAGCACTCACCGGCCGCCATGCGGGGACATGGTGTAAGGACGCTCGCCATGTGGGGCAGCCATGTAGCACTAGCAACATACATGTCATGTGGGATGTAACAATACTCACCGCCATGTGGAGAGGCCACAACCTTATACGCTCCCGAGATCCGCCCAAGCTGACGTCACTTCCGGTATCGGTTTCTGGTATCGGTGCATTTTCATGAGTATGTCACCTCCGAAAATGCCTAGTGGCGATACCGGTATCGGTATCGGTGCATCCCTAGCATGAAGGTTCTTATACTAGGTGGTATCAAAACGATTTGAGGCTAGTTTTGTAACACTCCAACAGATGGCAGCACAAAACTGCATGCGCAGTCACAGGGAGCACCGACCTTCATAAGTCAGTGTGCCAAAAGACATTGATTTTTGTACATCGGGAGCAGTGCAACTGGTGCTATTCTGATCACGGGCGCTACCACGTTTGCTACTTCATCATGAACAGCAAGATAGAGCAAACATGAGTTTCTCACTTATGCACCCATCCTACTAACCAGATTTGGCTGTGCATTAAGGTGAAAAAACATCTGCCAATCACGGGCCCCCCAGCCCCCCCAATTTACTTACCTGAGACTGTTTACCTGCTCGGCTCGTCCCCGGCGTCCTCTTCTCCACGGAGTCTCAGCATTGATTGGATAGATTGATAGCAGCGCAGCCATTGGCTCCCGCTGCTGTTAATCAAATCCAATGACGTGGCCGCCGGGGGATGGGACCGAGTCATACACACGGCGTCTATAGACACGGGAGAGCGCCCACAAGGTAACCCCCTCGGCAGAGAGCTTCCCAGAGGGGGTTAGCTATTGCGGGGAGGAGCTGAGAGAGCCCCCGTGGGACCAGAGAAGAGGATGATCGGGGCCACTCTGTGCAAAATGAACTGCACAGTGGAGGTAAGTATGACATGTTTGTTATTTATTAAAAAAAAATTAAATGAACCTTTAGTACCACTTTAAAGATATTTCACTGCTCATCCAAATAGCTTCATCGACTAAAATGAACATACTCTGCATTTATAACCACATATGTAACTCAGTCACCTTAATGCAAATATTATAAAAAGTATAGTGCTTGATTGTCCAAGAACATGGACATGGGGGAAACATTTGTAAAACGTCTCTGTATTAAATATTTCCAATCTCCAAGGTGCTGTGAAGTCTGTTATTTTTTTTCCTTTCATAGTCAGTATACTAGAATTTAGATACCTGAATTACGTTAAGGTGTGTACCTAGGCTGTAAGGCTCTGCTGGTCCTGTGACTCTGCACAAAGTTAGGAAAAGGGACAAAGTAAAAGGAATATGGATGATGTGGAAAATTTGTAACAGCTGCATTTTTGTGGAAAGCTCAATATGGGTATTTGGTATACAAACTGCACCTGTAAACTAGCTTTTACAAGGGCTCTTGGAAAACCCAATTTTCAAGATATTAAACTTCTGTTGTAAAGGAAAAAAAGTGCTACAGTATGTTTCAATCACAATGAATATTTTGTCTATAAACATTAATATATCTCAATTTATAATGTTTCAATTGACAAGTAAAAACAAATTGCCTTTCAAAATATATATAACACACAATCAAACATGTCACATCTTTATCTATAATTTATACACCCAGATAAATCACCTGTCAAAATATACAGAACATTATCCAAAACACAAGCTCAATGCTTGTTTGTCCAATGAACTCTTCAATCTGTTCACATTATATTTAGTGCTTTTCAGCAAGAAAGCTCTTGCCCTGAACCTAGGGTCCTCTACTACTTGAGAAAAACTATTAAATGATCTGCTGTCTAAAGACATCTGACAGAATTATTCAGGCAGTGCAGTGACTGTAGTATCTAAAAAAAAAGAAGTAAAGAAACTGCAGTATAAACTAGCAACTTATGCCGCGTACACACGGCCGTTTTTCTCGTTGAAAAAAACGACATTTTTCCCATTCGACGAGAAAAACGATAGTCTGTGGGCTTTCTGTCGTTTTTTTAGACGAGAAAAACGGCATTAAAAACGACGAGACAAATTAGAACATGTTCTAATTTTTCTCGTCGTTTTTTTAGACATGTTTTCCGCGGCAATGTTTCCCATAGGAAAACACTGCCGCGGAGCCCACAGACGGTCGTTTTTCTCGTCAAGAGAAAAAATAATGTGAAAAGCGACCGTGTGTGGGGAACAAGCTGTTCCCCCGTTTTAAATGACATTATTCACAGCGGTTTTTTAACCGCCCTGAATAATGATCGTGTATACACGGCATAAGAGGCAAAGTAAAAAGAAAGAGCTTGATGACGTGAAGAGCCAAGAGACTCAATAGTATTTACCTGTATGTGAAAAATTAATGAGGACAAACACTGATACTAAACAATAGGGATGAGCCCGATGTTCGAGTCAAACGTAAGTTCGACTACAACATCGGGTGTTCCCCGAATAGCGAACATTATGCGGTGTTCGCGGCAAATTCGAAAGCCGCGGAACACCATTAAAAAGTCTATGGGAGATTAACATGAAAAACCAAAAGTGCTAATTTTAAAGGCTTACAGGTATATGCATGGTATTGTCATGAAAAGTGTTTGGGGATCTAGGTCCTGCCCCAGGGGACATGTATCAATGCAAAAAAAAGTTTTAAAAGGCAGTTTTTTTGGGAGCAGTGATTTTAATAATGCTTAAAGTGAAACAATAAAAATGAAATATTCCTTCAAATTTCATGCCTGGGGGGTGTCTATAGTATGCCTGTAAAGTGGCACATGTTTCCCGAACAGTCCTGCAGCAAAATGACATTTCTAAAGGAAAAAAAGTAATTTAAAACTGATTGCGATAATGTAATGAATTGTCGGGTCTGGGCAATACAGATAAAACTTACAAAAAAAAACTGCATGGGTCTGCTTTGAATATTAAGGGGAACCCCAAACCAAAATAAAAAAAAATGCTTGGGGGCCCCCCCCAAAATCCATACCAGGCCCTTCAGATCTGGTATGTATTTTAAGGGGAACCCTGTGCCAAAATTAAAAAAATGGCGTAGGGGTCCCCCCAAAATCCATACCAGTCCCTTCAGGTCTGGTATGAATTTTGAGGGGAACCCTGTGCCAAAATAAAAAAAAATGTAGTAGGGGTCCCCCCAAAATCCATACCAGACCCTTGTCTCAGCACGCAACCTGGCATGCTGCAGGAAAAGAGGGGGGCGAGAGAGCGCCCCCCCTCCTGAACCGTACCAGGCCACATGCCCTCAACATGGGGGGATGGGTGCTTTGGGGCAAAGGGGCTCTGTGCCCCCCCACCCCCAAAGCACCTTGCCCCATGTTAATGGGGACAAGGGTCTCATCCCCACAACCCTTGCCCGGTGGTTGTGGGGGTCTGTGGGCGGGGGACTTATCGAAATCTGGAAGCCCCCTTTAACAAGGAGACTCCCAGATCCTGGCCTCCCCATGTGAATTGGTAACGGTACATTGTACCCCTACTATTTCACCAAAAAAAGTGTCAAAAATTGTAAAAAAGACAGGAGACACTTTGGGACAAGTCCTTTATTAAAAAATAAAAAAATAAAAATGTCCAGCGATGTCCATTCATCTTCTATTCCCCCGCCCGACATGGGAGGCTACCGCTGACTGACGCTTCTCTCGCTTTGGCAGCTGTTATATAGCTGAAGGCGGGGCCACCTGGTGATGTAAACGGGTGACCCCGCCCCCTCTGATGCCACGGGGAAACCAATTAGAAAGTGCCTGTCTTTAACAATGGGTGAGTTTTGCTGGAACTGTGGTATATTTAGATAAAATCACTCTGATTCTTTGACTTATTTTGACATGATTTACTATAGATTCTTCCACTCTGTGATGGGATTACCTGACCCTTTAGCAGCCGCCCTGCATTCTGTTTGTGTTGCTTTTAGCTGTGAGTTTATGCTTTACATTACATATTTAGTATTGGAGATATATTTGATTGATTTACCATATATATTGAATTAATCGATATAACCGCCTTTCTATACAGTTTAGTTAACAAACATTTAATTAACCACTTCTTTGCAATATAGATTCTTATAGATCATATGGGCTCTCCCCTTTGTTCATGATTTCACTATTTATCCTTAAAACGTCCTTAATATCTTGTTATACACGCCTCCATAGTTGCTTGGCTTTGCCGATTCTATCTGTGTTGGCCACCATACGTGCCACCCATGCAATTTTGGGATGATTAAAATGGAATATCTTATAAATTGTTATATTATGTATAAATATTTGTATATCTTTTTCTTATGTATATTTTTTCTCCATATTTAAATAGTTATTCAAATGCTCCGGAAGAATAGCAAGGCGCGTAACATGTAGAGCAAGATATTTCTTCACTGCAATATAACTATACTTCTGGATTCATCGTTACTATACAACAAATGTCTTTGTTGGTAGATTCCATGTAGCCATAAATTGGTTATATGTAGCTTTATACTTTCCTCATTGATCTATTTTATCAGTGTTCTGTCATTATCTGTAAATAAATTTATATTTTTTCAATTTTTGTTGTGTTGTGCCTAAAAAGTCCAAGATTTTTTGTAAACTATTTCCAATATTAATGGGACATGGCACTTTGTATTTATTAGTATCCACAGTGCCACCCTGTGATAATACAGCAATCATTTTCCCATCAACATGGGGACAAGGTGCTTTGGGGTGGGAGGGGTAGAGTCCCTCCCACCCCAAAGCACCCCCTATGTTGAGGGCATGTTGCCTGGTATCGTTCAAGAGGAGGAAGCACTGACCCCCCCCCAACTTTCCTGCATGCTCGGAAAAGGGTCTTATATGGATTTTGGGGAGGACCCCACGGCGTTAAAAAAAAAAATTGGTATGGCGTTCCCCTTAAAATCCATACTAGACCCAAACGGTCTGGTATGGTTTGGGGGGACCCCCATGCCATTTTTAAAACATTTTTGTTTTGCCTGCAATGGCTTGCAGCTGGGAAGATCAATTTCATTATTTTTTTTGCTGCAGCAGGTTCTATACACAGTACAGATGTGCCACTTTACAGGCAGACTAAGGGGATCCCCAGGCACTTTATTTAAAGGAATTTTTATTGTTTCACTTTAAGGAACATTAAAATCACTCATTTAAAAACAAACTTAAAAAAAAATGTTTTTGCAATAATACATGTCCCCCAGGGCAGAACCCAGGCCCCCATACTCTTTTTATGTCCAATAACTTGCATACAAACCTTCAAAATGGGGACTTTTGAATTTTCATGTTCAGATCTCATAGACTTTATTAGGGTTTGTGGTTTGGGTCCGAACTTTTTTAATTCTGGTTCTGGTGCGAACCAAGCCACGGGGGTGTCCTGCCCAACTCTAGTGGACTTCGCCAGATTTTCCTTTCGAGGATTCAGATTGGTCTGAATTTTAACAATCTTATGATAAAATATTTATAGCCCCCAAAGACCAAATTATTCAGGTAAAACGGTTTCACCATAGCTATTTCACTCCAGTAGATTGCATAGACTTGGCCTACGTTCCTTTTCAGCCTGCTTTCGGGGCTGTGGAGCAACTACTGACTTTCTTCATTGTCTGGGGAGCTGCCCCTTTCTCTCTACTTTCTGGTCAGAGGTGAACATTTTCCTTTCCACTGCTCTGGGTTTGCCCAACTGTCAGGGCACTAATGGTAGGAGAAGGACTCTAGGTCCCAGCATCTTTCACAACACCAACGGCAAGAGAAGAGCTCTAGGACCCATCATCTCTACCAGCACTTCACATGGGCCTTTATAAGGAAGTCTGTCAGTGGATGAAGTTGCTGATTGATCTTCAGCTTGTACCGTGTTCCTGTGATCCTTGTTCCTGAAAGTTGTCTGCTATCAATCCGGCTTGTCCTTGACTCTTCTCCTGCCTGTCTCCTGACCTGACCTCAGCTTGTTCATGGATATTCTCTTCTGTTCTCCTGTGTCTGACTTCAGCTTCCTGGAAAAAAGTGTATAGTGGCGCTAGATGGATGTATTAGGCACATATAACACGAATAACATTATAAGTATAAGTTGAATCAAACAATGAAACAATAAAAGAGCCAAAATAAGAGGATACTAGAACACAATTGTTCACAATGATTAAAACATCATCAATATTGTCTTAGTCCATAGAAGAAGTCCATGAAAATGCACTTAATGGCAGCACCCTTAGAGTGAAGCAGTAGACTCTGTGGGTAAAATCAGGAACAGAGGGGCGCCAGAATAAGTGCAGCATATAAAAACAATGGTTTTAATTTAAATTACAAATGGCAACTCACGAGATAGTAGAAATATATGCGCATTTTGTGAGTAAAAGCATCCATCTCAGAGGTTCTCCAGACCGTCCAATTCCTTTGGTGGCATCACGTGCAAGCAGGAAGCGGCCAAACGCCGCCGTAACCAGCGTGGAACGGAAGATGGTGCCAGACTGGACTTGATGTCACATGGAGGGTGTATAGGAGGCGCTGACATGGAGTGGAGTGGGCCTTGTTGCTTTGAAACTCGTTACCTCCCACTCAACGTCAGCACGTCCTACACGCCCTCCGTTTGACATCACATCCGGCCTGGCGCCATCTTGCGTTCCACGCTGGTTACGGTGGCATTTGGCCATGTCCTGCTTATATTCAGGAGGAACAGCTTGCACACAATGCCACCAAAAAAAAGATGGTCCGGAGAACCTCTGAGAGGGACGCTTTTACTGACAAAATGCCTGAATATTTCTACTATCTCGTGGGTTGCCATTTGTCATTTTAATTAAAACCATTGTTTTTATATGCTGCACTTAGTCTGGCGCCCCTCTGTTCCCGCTCTGACATTGGCTTCCCCTTTGACCTTGCCTGCTCTATTATCCTACTGGCTCCAAACTCTGGCTTGAACTGACTTTTCATTGTCTCAGTGCTACTAGAGACCTGCCACGTCTCACAGGCGCCACCTGTCTGCAGACACTACTTAGCACATCAGAAACCCTTCTGAGTTTCTCTGCAAACAACATCACAGGTGACCTCTCTAAGTATAATAAACAACTATTGCATATCCTCTATTTTTATGTGAAGAAAGGTATCCTTATGTCTTGGAAAGGTGCCCCTCCTTTGTCACTAGAAACATGGAAAACTATTGTTAATAGTACTCTCCCACTGTATAGATTAACATTTGAGCTCTGAAAACGACTTTGACTGTTCGAAAATGTATAGGGTCACTGGATGGCCAGTCTTCACATGGCTACCTCTGCAGGTCCAGGAACCTGATTTCACACTGGGGGTTATTTACAAAACTTGGAGAGTGCATAATTTTGTGCGGCTTCCAGGTTTTATTGTCAAAGATTATTTGAACAAGCTGAAGTAAGAAGCTCATTGGCCAATATGCAAATTCTTAGTGCTCCAGTTTTAGTAAATTTCTGTCACAGTCACTGTGCATCCATGTCTCCAGGAAACACTGGAAGCCACCAGCACAGCCAGGACAACAGACTGCAGATCCTTCTTTGGAGAGGATGATCTTCCTTTTATTGCACAAGCGCTGACACACCTTTCATGTTATAGGTTGCTGTCTTTTATTGCCCAATAAATATTATCCTGCTGCACTTAGATGGCGCTGCTCTTCTCTCTTCCCTCTAATTGTAAAATCCATTGATACCTTTGGCTGTCATTGGTAACATAAATTGTGTTCTGCTGGATAATTTGCTTATTGCATACTTAATTGCATGTAGGCTATGTTGGGCTATGTTATTGCTATATTTCTTTTTTTTTTCCTCCCCCCTCTTGTTTGCCCTTTTAAAAAAAAAACTCCTGTGCAATGAGCAGTCATCCTGGCACATAGGGGCCCTGTCGGTTATATAAACTGAGCTGCACATGTGTGGCTTAGTGGCAGCTTAGTGTACATACCAGAACACTGTGAGCAGGCCAGTTGGGTTATTTTATTGTAGAAGAGACATCACATGTCTCTTGTGTGATCAATAGTCTGCCTGCTCGTAAGCTTTGTAATTTTGCCTTTAGTTAACTTAAACATTTTACATAGACACGGATTTCCATGAGTCTGCTGTTCTCCTATTGTAGCCAGGATAATTGAAATGCATTGCACTAGCCACAATGAGCACAAAAAAGCAATACCGTAGATATCAGACACATGGAAATTGCAAAACGGAACTAGCGAGAATTTAGTTTTTTGCATATTTAAGTTGGATATTGTAAAAAGCATTATAGAGTTTGGGCGGCAGAAATGTTGTGCAGTTTAGCAGATGCTACAGTGTGTGATGTCCTTTTTTGGCTTTATTTTATCATTTAATACATGTTTTGGAGATTTCATAAGCAGTATTTTTTCTTCTTTTTACACCCACACATCCTGGTTTTTATCTGCTTAGCCGAGATCTAAAAATAGAAAACAATAGTCAACCAATTGTTATTTATCTCCCAGAGTAAACATTTCCTGTATTTAATTATGCATTTGATTATTTAAAAAAATGCTGGAGTCTTCATAGAATGGTTTTGCATCTGTTCATCCACTGTAAAGAGGCACAAAATGGAAAAACACTGCACACATGATTGATCAACTAGCTGCAGAAGCTCACTTATTTTCAATGTGTTTTGTTTCTATGCTAATTCTGCAACCCTTGTACTGACTGCTGATTTGGTAATATTAACTTATACTCTCTGTGCTTGGTGAGCAGCAGCATAATCTTGGCAGTGGGTTTTTATATTTTGTGAATTGAATACTTCCTATTGTGCAAATGCAACTGAACCCAAAGGATGGATCTCAAGTGCCTGACATTATGGGAAGTCATATATTATCATATTTTATTAAAGGACAACTTTAAGACAAAGTGCACTCATCCATTGTGCATAGCCCCTTTAATCAAAACTACTCAACCTACCTCCAGCTGGCTACTACTTACTGGAGCATTGCATGAGCAGGGGGTCCTCATAGACTTTTATAGGGTTGCATCCCAAGCATTGTGCAGCCATATCTGAGCTGTGAAACACAGAAGTCTATGTGGTTCTCTTCCAAGCATTTCCAGTCTCAGGGACCCACATACAATATGAGCTACTCAAACCCGGGATGTGTATTGTGTCAATCTACTTTTAAGGAAGTCTTGCTAGCTTCTAGTTACCCATTTTACAAATCTCTGTGCTGGTAGTATCACAAACTAAAGTATTTATAAAACTTTACATGATTTTAAAATGTAGATTTATCTTAGATCCAATCAATCCACAAAAGAATGAGATGCCATCAGCAGGTGATATCACATTTTCTTCCCTTACTTTTTTCCTTACTACTTAAATACCGGGCACTTTTACCCCCTTCCTGCCCAGGCCAATTTTCAGCTTTCAGCGCTGTTGCACTTTTAATGACAATTGCGCGATCGTGCAACACTGTAACTAAGCAAAATTGTTATCATTTTGTGTCTTTCTTTTGGTGGTATTTAATCACCACTGGGTTTTTTATTTTTTGCTAAATAAACAAAAAGAGTGATTTTTTTTTTTTTTTTTTAACACACTGGCCAGAGCAATATACTATTACCATAGTAACATTGTACTATAAAGTCCATGAAAATGCACTTAATGGCAGCAACCTATGGTTGCTCCACCTATGGGGCATTGGCTCTTTGCCCTATGAGGGAGGAGCCACCAAGTTCCCGGGGGCTCCTCCCCCTCCACCCAATTAGTGGCCCACATGCACATGTCCCCATATAAAGGGTAGGTAGAGGTCTCAGCACTGTGTGGCTTTGATAAAGAAGTTTTATACTTCGAAACGCGTCAGCCGATAGTGCGCCCCATCACGGTCTCCTTGATCGGTCGAAGTGTGGTTTGGGTTCACATGCTGCAGCTTCCAAGGCACTGTTTGTACAATGCGAACTTTTGTACTAGTTTTGTGAGTACCTTTCTATTGCTTTCATTTTAAATAAATTATCCTAAACGATATCACACCAGGCTGGTGCGCCCTTGTTTTTTTCCTTTTTTTTCATTTACTACTAGGACACCCCTATCCACGAAGGGCAGCAAGGCCGGTGCTTTTGTTGTAGATTCCTGAATGGTCGATGGTCATCTCGTGCGCAGGATTGTTTGTTGTTTTTCTGCCATTTTAAAATACTGTGAAAAACTAGCCTGTGTGGCATGCTACATATGTCTGGTTCTTCAGCATGAAGGCTCTAATTAATAGATTACCCCTATCAAAACACTAAACTAGTCTTAACAGTCTCTCCCATGCTACAGATGCTCCAAGTGATTCTAAAGCCTCGTACACACGATGAGATTTTCTAACGGGAAAAGTGTGATGACAGCCTGTTGTCGGAAAATCTGACCGTTTGTATGCTCCATTGGACAATTGTTGCTGGATTTTCCACGGACAAATGTGGGATAGCATGCTTTAAAATTTTCCAACAACAAATGCGTGCTGTCGGATTTTCCGATCATGTGTGCACAAGTCCGTTGGAAAATACTCCAAAGTACAAACACGCATGCTCAGAAGCAATGCTCACCATAACAAAAGATTAGTAGAAGTTGCCCAAAGGGTGGCGCTAAAGAGCTGAAAAAACACGTAGTTTTGTGTTTGTTGGCCGACAATTCTTTGCCATTTGTATGCAATACAAGTTCACAGCTAATGCCCTTCGGAAAAAAGTCCTACGCTTTGTCCGATGAAAATCCAATTATGTGTATGACGCTGAGTAAATAGATACCTAAGGCGTCATGTTTTAAACCTACAAACGCTCGTGGAACAGCACCAAACTACGGTACTTAAAAAATCTCCAGATGCAAAGCTTTATAAGCCTTTATAGGTTACCAATTTATAGTTACACAGGAGGTCTGGTGCTAGAATAATTGCTCTCCCTATAATGTTTAAGGCAATACCTCACATGTGTGCTGCGAACACCATTTATATATGCATGCATGACCTATGTATGCCTTTGCCTTTGAGCATGAGCATAGGGGGACAGGAGCACTTTACATGTTTTGTTCTTATTTTATTATTTATCTTATTTATTTTCTTTTCTTTTTACACTGTCTCTTTTATTTTTTTTATCAACGTTTTTGTTATCACAAGGGATGAACAACATCCCACTGCATGGGCAGTGACAGGTATCTGGGGTCCATTGGATCTCTCCTTTGCCTTCCAAAGCATCTGATCAAACCAAGAACTGTTTGATAAGATGCTTGTTCAAGCCATAAATGGCTTGTTTACATAAGGCCGAAACCGGAAGTGACAAAATCTTTGTCACTTCCGGTTTCTGACTTCACACAGTGGGAGGAACAACATCAGTTCCTCTCCCTGTGTGCTAGGAACCGTATGCCGCTGGTCACATGATTACCAGGCTCCTTGAGCGCACAGGGGAAAACTAGGTAAAGGCGGCAGCAGGAAGAGAGTTGTACCCCCTTCCACCATCTGTAAAAGTAATCCCAGTGTCTTCTTAGCCACTAGGATTACTTTTACATTGAAGAGAATCACCATCCCTATAAAATAATATCTTGATCATTGCTGCAGCTGCAGCGATGACCAAGATATCACCCTTCCAATCCAGCTACTTTTCTGTACCCTCACTGGTTGTAATTAAAGAACTCCGGTATGTAGTGTTTATATATAATCTGTCATCTAAACAATATCCAACAGTTTTAGAAAAATAATCCCCACTGTGTGAAAATCCTTACTGTTTTTGAGGTCTAATGGCTCTAACAGTCCCTGCAGTATCTGTAAAACTACAAATAATTACCCTGTCTGTGCCTCCCCCTATGCCTATCACTGCAGTTCTCTACAAATGTGAAAATGTTACCCTTTGTCACAATTAAGGATGGGCGAACGGTTCGGATTGAGAATTAGTTTGGGCCGAACATTGACTGTTCGGAAGTTCTCCGAACAACCAAATTAAAAGGTTGATCGACCATTTGCTCGGCCTGCCCAACGACCACAATGCACTGTGCAACTGCACAGTGCACTGAAATCCCTGATTGGCTGAAGCCATATATTTCATTGCGTTACTGCACCGCCATATATTTCAACGCCATATATTTCATTGCGTTACTGCAAGTTTAACGCCATATAGTTCTGTACGTTACTGCAAGTTTAACGCCATATAGTTCTGTGCGTTACTACAAGTTTAAAGCTGTATATATTTCATTGCGTTACTGCAAGTTTATGTAATGTCCTTATCTCTCCACCGGGACTCCTGTAATATTCTTATCTCTCCACTGGGACTCCGAGATCTCAACCAACTCTGTCACAGTCTGATGACTCACAGCGACATCACCCGGCTCCTCCTCTTCTCCCTACTTAAACATCCGACACCCTTTGTTTGGTGTTCGTGCTAGGAACCTGACACCAGGTAAATAGCTCCAGCAGCTGACGACCGTCTTCCCTCACTATTGGGCCGGATAGAGCTCCTACTTCCATCTCACTATTGGGCCGGATAGAGCCCTGACTTCCATCTCACTATTGGGCCGGATAGAGCCCTGACTTCCATCTCACTATTGGGCCGAATAAAGCCCGGCTGCCTCCTCACTATTGGGCCGGTGAGTGCCCCTCCAACTTCCAGCTTTTGGGCCAGACAGAGCCCCAGTCCTCTCACAGCAAGTATTCCTCCGTATACTATAACCTATTATCCTGTGTACTGCTAATTCCCCTAAGTTTCCTCTGGAACTCCATGTTATGACTGTGTACTACCAAACTAAACAAAACCACTAGTATTCCCAAATTATCTGAGTCTCCCTATCTGATTTCTGCCTACTTATATATACTGTTAAGTATATCATATATACCTCCAAAGCTGTGATCCACACCAAACTTTATAGTAACATTGCCTGAAGCATTAGAGTTTAACGCTATACAGTGCCTTGCAAAATTATTCACCCGCCTTTGCATTTTTTGTGTTTTGTTGTCTCACAACCTGAAATTAACATGGATTGTTTGAGGATTTGCATCATTTAATTTACAGAACATGCCCACAACTTTGAAGATTTTTTTTTTTTTATTGTGACGCAAACAACAAATAGGACAAAATAACAGAAAAAGTAAATGTGCATAACTATTCACCCCCCTAAAGTCAATACTTTGTAGAGCCACCTTTTGCGGCTATCACAGCTCCAAGTCGCTTTGGATAAGTCTCTATGAGCTTGCCACATCTTACCATTGGGATTTTTGCCCATTCCTCCTTGCAAAACTGCTCCAGCTCCTTCAAGTTGGATGGTTTGCACTTGTGAACAGCAATCTTTAAGTCTGACCACAGATTTTCTATTGGATTGAGGTCTGGGCTTTGGCTAGGCCATTCCAACACATTTACATGTTTCCCCTAAACCACTCAAGTGTTGCTTTAGCAGTGTGTTTGGGGTCATTGTCCTGCTGGAAGGTGAACCTCCATCCTAGCCTCAAATCACGCACAGAGTGGTACAGGTTTTGCTCAAGAATATCCCTGTATCTAGCACCATCCATCTTTCCCTCAACTCTGACCAGTTTCCCAGTCCCAACTGCTGAAAAACATCCCCACAGCATGATGCTGCCACCACCATGTTTCACTGTGTGTTCTTTGGGTGATGTGATGTGTTGGGTTTGCGCCAGACATAGCGTTTTCTTTGATGGCCAAAAAGTTACATTTTAGTCTCATCAGACCAGAGCACCTTCCTCCATACATTTTGGGAGTCTCCCACGTGCCTTTTCGCAAACTCAAAACGTGCCATTTTGTTTTGTGCTAAAAGTAATGGCTGTCTTCTGGCCACTCTGCCATAAAGCCCACTTGTTTGGAGAGTCTTCATGGCAGTGTTTGGTTACAGTTCGGGTCCGCTCAACCCTAGCTATGACCCAATTCGTTTCTGAAATGCGGGTGGGGATATTTCAACAATATCAAAATCGTCATTACCTGTTTGAGTATATTAACAATCCATATAACCTATACTAAAGTAATTTACTCTACTACACCGCAGGTGTCGCCCATCTCCTCCCCCTCTGATGGTCCATACGTGTGACCCCTTGCAAGCCCTAATTTGTCTGGCCCCCGCTTGGAGGAGTGGGGGACGTCATGTGAGGATCTCTGGACCCATGTACATGTTCACTCACAACCTCTGGTTATGTGTCATATTTCAAATTTTACTATTTGAGCAGTAAATATAATTCCACTTTATGCATAATTGATGTTGTCAATTGTTGGAATGTCAGAACCCTAATAACTCTCTAATATACCCTACTAGAGTGCAATCCCCTGAGGAAGACCGTGATGGTCGAAATGCGTTGGGGTATTCATATGGATGCTAACTCATCGATTGCACACCATGTATTGTATCATGAATTACCTGCCTTTTATACCCATGTTTGTAACCAGAGTGTATAACTTGATCAATTTTATGTACTTGTAATTTTTAATTGAATAAATGCAGATCTTATTTTATACACAGTCCTATTTTTTTAACTCAATACCTCAAGCCGCTAAAAAAAAACTATGGGGGAACTTCCCATTCCCCAGCAAGGCCAAGACATTGCCTTCCACATGCCGGTAGAGAGCCGGAATCGCCTTCCGTGAGAAAAAGTGGCATTTGGGAACCTGCCACTGAGGAACCGCACATTCCACAAACTCACGGAAGGGGGCAGAGTCTACCAACTCAAAAGGCAGCAGTTGAAGTGCTAGCAATTTAGCCAAGCTAGCATTCAACCGCTGGGCATGTGGATGGCTGGGAGCAAACTTCTTTCGGCGGGGCAGAAGCTGGGGCAGGAAAATTTGCCTGGTACAATCGTACGTCGGTGTACCGAAAGGAGAGTGCCCGCAAGTAGAGTTGAGCGGACACCTGGATGTTCGGGTTCGACGGGTTCGGCCGAACTTCGCAAAAAAGTTCGACCAACCTAAAGTCCCAACCTTTAGTCGTCTTGTTTTGTGTCAAGCTAGCATTCAACCGCTGGGCATGTGGATGGCTGGGAGCAAACTTCTTTCAGCGGTGCAGCAGCTGGGGCAGGAAAATTTGCCTGGTACAATCGGACGTTGGTGTACCGAAAGGAGAGTGCCCGCAAGTAGAGTTGAGCGGACACCTGGATGTTCGGGTTTGACGGGTTCGGCCAAACTTCGCAAAAAAGTTCGACCAACCTAAAGTCCCAACCTTTAGTCGTCTTGTTTTGTGTCAAGCTAGCATTTAACCGCTGGGCATGTGGATGGCTGGGAGCGAACTTCTTTCAGCGGTGCAGCAACTGGGGCAGGGAAATTTGCCTGGTACAATCGGACGTCTGTGTACCGATAGCAGATTGCCCGCAAGTACTTGGCTGTGACACACCTAATTCTACACCTTCATTCCTCTCAGTGCAGGTTTCAGAGAGGACTGAAGGTATAGTGGGGTTGGAGATCCCAGCTGATGAGGAGCAAGGAGAGGTCCGCTTTGTTCTTTGGTGTGGGTCTTTTTTGTATGCTTGCCAACGGACTGCATGGCAGGTCGACCTATGTCCGGTCAAGCACGTGGTGCCCAAGCGGCTCATGTTTTGCCCACGCGAGATACGCTTCAGACATATGTTGCAAATAGCAACGGTGCGATCTGCTGCACACGTCTCAAAAAAGGCCAACAACAAAGAACATTTGGAATAACGTGCAGAGACAGCAGCGCCCTGAACATGCGGAACACTGCGGTGTGATGCAGTCGGTGTGCTGCCCTTAAGCTGGCCCCTGGAGGGCATCTTGCCTCGTTGGAGATGTGCCTCTTCCTCCTCCTCCTCTCTCCTATCAGGCACCCACATGGAGTCAGTGACCTCATCATCCCCTCCCTCCTCATCACTGGAGCAAATCTGGCAGTATGCTGCAGCTGGGGGAACATGACTGCCATATTGCTGTCCTTGTTGGACACCCCCTCTCTCTGGGCTCACGTTACTGACTTCCTCCAGCTGGGTACCATCATCGGAGCCTTCAAAACGCTGGGCATCCTCCTGGAGCATGTACCCAACACTGTGGTCAAACAGTTCGGGGGACTCCTCAGGTGGACATGGTGGGGCTAGGGAAGGAGTGACTGATGCCATTGAGCCGAGGGAAGAGGCCGCTTTGGCAGCTGCTTTGCCAGACAAAGTACCCTGACCCTGGGTGAGAGAGGATGAGGAGGATGAGGACAGCTTGGTCATCCACTCTACCAAGTCTTCGGCATTTTGCGGCTCAACATGGCCAGCTGCCGAAAAGAAGGACAAGCGTGTCCCATGGCCACATGCTGATGAGGATGCACCGTGTCCACGACCAGCCTGCTTGCCCTCTTTTATTGCCTCGTGACTTTCTGCCTCTCCTTGTTTGCCTTCCAGACATACTAATGGCCTGCAGTGAGATGTAGCTGCACAAAGGTGGAATGTATATATAGATCTATAGTGATTATACTGCAGCTAGCACAATCAAATGCCTGCTGTGGTATTAGTATGAGAAAAGCAGCAATTGTCTTCAGTTAGTTTTAGGTGCACACTGTGCAGAGGACACCATACACTAACTGAAAATACTTCCAGCTCCCTGCCTGTGGTATTAGTTTGAGAACACCACCAATTATATTCAGGTATCTTTAGGTGCACGCTGTGCAAAGGACAGAAGTACACTAAATGAAATTAATGCAGCTCCCTGCCTGTGGTTTTAGTATGAGAACACCACTAATTGTATTGAGGTACCTTTAGGTGAACGCTGTGCAAAGGACACAGTATACTAAATGAAATTAATGCAGCTCCCTGCCTGTGGTTTTAGTATGAGAACACCACTAATTGTATTGAGGTACCTTTTAGGTGAATGCTGTGCAAAGGACACAGTACACTAAATGGAATTAATGCAGCTCCCTGCCTGTGGTTTTAGTATGAGAACACCACTAATTGTATTGAGGTACCTTTAGGTGCACACTGTGCAAAGGACAGAAGTACACTAAATTAAATTAATGCAGCTCCCTGCCTGTGGTTTTAGTATGAGAACACCACTAATTGTATTGAGGTACCTTTAGGTGCATACTGGGCAAAGGACACAGTACACTAAGTGAAAATACTGCAGCTAGCACAATCACTGTTACATGTGTTTTTTGTCATGTATGTCCTTGTCATGTGTGTGTAACTGTGGATCTGCCTGGAATTCCATCCAGATCATACATAAATTCTCTTTTAGTCTCCCCATATTAGTCCACTTACCGTGCTTTTTGTATAAATAAATATTAAAATTTTTGATCCTTAAAGGAACACTACAGGTTCCCGTTTTTTTTTTTTAAATAACAAACAGTTTATACTTACCTCCACTATGCAGCTCGTTTTGCACACAGTGGCCCCGATCCTCCACTTCTGGGGTCCCTCGGCGGCTGTCTCGGCTCCTCCCTGCAAGGACTCCACACCATAATGCGAGCGAGCTCTCATGGTGTGGAGGTATTGCGGGCGCGCTCCCGTGATACAGCGGCGGCCATAGCCGCGGACTGTATCACTCGGCCCCGCCCCCCGGCGCCGCGTCATTGGCTGCGCTGCTTTCAATCCATCCAGTGTAGCCAATCGGCGGCCAGGCTGAAAACCGAAGAGGATGACGGGGACGAGCGCAGGACCTTCGAGGGGCCAGGTAAGTAAAACGGGGGCTCGGGGGGGGGGGCGGTATTGTCGAATGTTTTTTCACCTTAATGCATAGGATGCATTAAGGTGAAAAAACATGTAACTTTACTACTCCTTTAACTTTTGCATTGTTGTTCTTATAGCCCCTCTCTGGATTGAAAGGTTTTGTATAGCACAATCACCTGCCTGCCTGTCAGTATAGAGAATAACAGGAACAAATTTAGCTAAACTGAATACAGTGTGTAAATATATATACAACACCTAGGATGCATATATATCCTCTACACACTGTAACTGCAGCTAACTGACTCGCCTGCCTGCTCTATCTAACACAAAATAAATGACACTCTCTCTCTCTCTCTCTTTAACCTCTCTCTTTATCCACCGCAACACACTACACAAGGCCGCCACTGAGGCGGCCTTATATAGAGTGGGGCGTGTAGTAAACCCCCTGAGACATAATTGGCCAAAGCCACCTTGGCTTTGGCCAATTATGGCTCTCCGTTTTTTGCACGCTGTAATTGGCCAAAGCATGCTGGTCATAGTGCATGCTTGGCCAATCATCAGCCAGCAATGCACTGCGATGCCGCAGTGAATAATGGGCCGTGACGCGCCACTCAAATTTGGCACGAATGGCCCATGATGTTCGTAATTCGGCAAACAGCCTAACAGGTGATGTTCAAATCGAACATGGGTTTGACTCGAACTCGAAGCTCGTCCCTACTCATAACTAATGTCCCCCAGTTCCTATATTAGTTTGGTTGCCCTTCTCTGGACTCTCTCCATCTCCAGCACATCCTTCCTGAGGACTGGTGCCCAGAACTGGACGGCATACTCCAGGTGCGGCCAGACCAGAGTCTTGTAGAGTGGGAGAATTATTGTTTTATCTCTGAAGTTAATACCCTTTTAAATGCATGCTAATATTATATTTGCTTTGCTTGCAGCAGCTTGAGCCTGTCATCTACTAGGACCCCCAGGTCCTTTTCCATCCTAGATTCCCCCAGAGGTTCTCCCCCAGTGTATAGATTGCATTTGTGTTTTTGCCACTCAAATGCATTATTTTAAATTTTTCTACATTAAACCTCATTTGCCATGTAGTTTCTCACCCCATTGATTTGTTCAGATCTTCTTGCAAGGATTCCACATCCTGCGGAGAAGTTATTGCCCTGCTTAGCTTAGAGATTGAGCTGTTTATCCCATCCTCCAGGTCGTTTATAAATAAATGAAATAGCATTGGTCCCAGGACAGAACCCTGGGGACCCCACTTTCCACCCGGACCATTCCGAGTACTCCCCTCTGAACACTCCCCTGTAGCAAGTTTTCAATCCATGTACTCACCCTATGGTCCATGCCAACTGACCTCACTTTGTACATTAAACATTTATGGGGAACTGTATCAAATGTTTTTCCAAAATCCAGATACACCACATGTCTTCCTTTATCTAGATGGCATATCACCTCCTCATAGATTGGTTTGGCAAGAATGATTCTTCATGAATCCATGCTGATTACTGCTAGTGATACAGTTTAAACTCTTGTATATAGTCCCTTATCATTCCCTCCAAGAGCTTGCATAAAATTGATGTTAGGCTAACTGGTCTTTTATTCCCAGGGATGTAGCTTGGCCCTTTTTTAAAGATTGGTGCTATATTGGCTTTTCTCCAATCAGCTGGTACCATTCCAGTCAGTAGACTGTTCGTAAAAATTAGGAACAATGGTCTGGCAATTACTTGACTGAGTTCCTTAAGGACCCTCAGGTGCAAGCCATCTTGTCCTGGTGACTTGTTAATGTTAAGTTTTTTAAGTACTCTGTATATTTCTAATTCTGTCCTCTGTTAGCCATGAGGGTGCTTCCTGTACCATGTCATGATGATAAACATTGCAGTTTTGGTTACTGAAGACCCCCGATTCCCTCATGAAGGCTGAGGAGAAGAATAAATTCAATACCTTTGCTATCTCTCCATCCTTAGTAACCAGATTCCCTTCATCAGATTCCCTTCATCATTCTTTATGGGACCAATATGATATGACCTCCCTTTCTTACTATTTATGAACTTAGAATTTCTTGGGATTTTTTTTTTACTATCCTTCATTATGTGCCTTTCAGGTTCGATCTTAGCCGCCCTGATGGCACCCTTACATTTCTTGTTGCATTATTTGTAAAGTTGGAATGCTGACGATGAACCCTCAGCCTTGTATTTTTTGAAGGCCTTCTCCTTTGCTTTTATATGCATTCTTATGTTGGAGTTAAGCCACCCAGGACTTTTTTTTAGCTCTTTTAAATGTATTTCCCATTGGGATGCACTGGCTAATACTCTTATTTAATATGCGCTTAAAGCATACCCATTTTTCCTCCATGTTCTTTGTTCCTAAGATTTTATGATATTTAGTATCTTCTAGCAAGGATAGTAGTTTAGGGAAGTTGTCTCTTTTTAAATTCAGTGTCTTTGTATTTCCAGAGGTGGTTCATGCCATACCAGCTGGAGCCAGGAATGGTGGTGTGTGATAATGGCACAAACCTCCTCTCCGCCCTTAGACAGGGAAAAATTACGTTTACGTCATGCCTGGCACATGTCCTCAATTTGGTGGTGTAGCATTTCCTAAATAGGTACCCAGGGTTGGAAGATCTACTAAAGCAGGCCAGAAGGGTGTGTAGCCATTTTAGGCAGTCATACACAGCCAGTGCTCGGTTGGCTGAAATTCAGCGGGAATTCCACCTGCCCGTAAACCGCCTGATTTGTGACATGCCCACCAGGTGGAGCTCAACTTTGGCAATGCTGCATTGGCTGCACATGCAGCAGAGGGCCGTCAACGAGTACCTGTGTGAGTATGGCACAACGACAGGCTCAGGCTGGCGTGGCTTTTTTTCCCCATGCCAATGGCTGCTTATAAAGGATGCATGCACAGTACTGTCACCATTTGAGGAGGCCACAAGGATGGTGAGCCATGACAATGCATGCATCAGTGACAATCCCTGTTGTGTTCCTGCTGGAGCAGACTCTGCATGGCATTATGGACAGGGCACTTGAGGCAGAGCAGCGGAAGTAAGAGGAGGACTTACTTTCCTCTCAAGGCCCAATTTATGCAGACACGATTGTTCCTATGCCACAGAACACACAAGAGGAGAGAGACAAGGAGAAGGAGGATTCTAGAAGTTTCGGAGGCATTGAAGCAGAGGAAGACATACGTCAAACAGTAAGAGATGATTTTCCATCCGCAGAACCCTTAGGAGTAGTACATGACTGGGAGGAGGCATTTCCAGATACTCTAATCCTCAGTGACCCAGAGGAGTCTGCTTCTCATGCCTCTGCACATTTGGAGTGGATGGGCTCCCTCGTGCTTCAAAGCCTGCGAAAGGACCCATAACTCTTCCCATCCCCACAGAGAGTGCAGAAGATGAAATCTCTTGAGGACACCTTAAAGAGAAGTTTATGGAACGCTTTTCCTGACTAGTAGGTTACAGTGTCATGGAAAACATAGTTTTGAGGCTTCTGTTGGTCAAGAGAGGAACGGTGGAGAAGGTGGCCGCCTAAGTGATTCATTTATCAATTTTTGCAGTCCTTGCCACCCAGGGCTCTCAGCTTCCACATTCCACATCCCATCGGCAGCATCTGTATCACATGGTGGACGATTATCTAGGGGCGAAAACAGAGATGGAGAGCTTTCCAGTTGACGATCCACTGGTTTACTGGGTCATGAGAATAGACAACTGGACAGAACTTGCCTAGTATGCTATTGAGCTGCTGGGCTGCCCTGCATCCAGCGTGCTTTCCGAATGGGTATTCAGTGCTGCTGGAGGTTTTGTTACTGGACCGTCTGACTTTTATTAAAATAATCAGTCCTGGATTACCAGCAGCTATGAAGCCCATGATTCGGATGTCGCAGATTAAGTGTTTTTGGGATGTGAAATCTCTGCAGGACGTCTAGGTTGCCTAGTGTTATGGGTGTAGATTTCACCTGGAAGAATGTTTTTGGTGTAGGTTTCATGGGCACAATTAACACCCAAAGACCAATTTTTCCACACCTGTTTGACAGGTGCATATCATTACAATTTTTGACAGCAAGGCCAATTCTTGCTTTCATCGAGAGTACCTCTATAGCAGTGGTTCTCAACTCCTGTCCTCAGGACCCACTAACAGGCCAGATTTTAAGTATTACCTTGGTGAGATGCAGCCTAGAATACTGCAATCCCTGAGCAGCAAATTATATCACCTATGATGCATTTCAGTTATCTTGCAAACCTGGCCTGTTGGTGGGCCCTGAGGACTGGAGTTGAGAACCACTGCTCTATAGGGTTACGGTGTGAAGGTGCCACCGACACCCAAAGAACAATCTTTTTGCACCTGTTTGATAGGTGCATAGCATTACAATTTTTGAAAGTGACATGGTAATTTATAGATAGGCAACTCCTATCCTCATATTGATTAGTGGTTCCAAATTAATAACTACTGCAGTAGGGAACAGACACAAAATATACACTCAGCATCTTTCCAAATAACTGTTCTGCTTTATTATGACTCAATTGAAGGTTTTTATACACATGATTACGTAGGTATCTCATTAATATTACAATTGTACGTTTATGGTAACAAGGGGCGTAACATAGGCAGACTAATTCTAATCAGGACTCGAAAGAATGCAAACATGTAATGGAAACATTATTAGTGCCGTGTGCACAGTGAGGGCAGAGTGCAATACATACAAAATAGAATACAATTATATACAGAACTTACAAATTTCCTTTACAGTCTCCTCTCTTTTGATCAATATTTTGATCACTAACCATACCTGCTATCACCTTTAACTTGGAACCTTCCCATGCTTAGGTGAAGGTAGTCCTGGCCAAAGAGGAAAAACTCCATTGTGGAGAATATAATAGCTGAGCAGCTTTTTTATTACAAAATTACTTTTCATTGTGAAAAACAAATGGCTGTACACTCTTGTGGCCAGAATGGCCGTCTAACTTAATTATTGACATGCTGACTTATCAGCATATGTAAACACAGACAATTCTACATAAAATGGAGGACGTACACAAGACAAATATGACTTCAACATGGCTAAACTACTTTTCAAATCACATTATATACAGTATATATCCCGTACAATTGAAGTATTTGAATAAACAGTACCCTAGACTGTGATTCCAAGAGGGAAACAAATCAAACACAGAGATTTATTTAATTTAGTCATTTTTTCAGTGTCTGGTGTGGATCCAGGTGACTTTTCCTTCAAGTTTTGCAAAACTGTACATGGAATAGACGCTATATTGAGTCTCCAAACATTTCCTTACATATACAGTAAAGCCTCGTACACACGACCGAGAATCTCGTCATGAAAAAACACGTTGTTTTTCTTGACGAGATTTTTGGACAAGAAACTTGTCCCGGCCGAGTGTACAGACGCTCGATTCAAAGAACCCCGCTGTTCTTTGAATGGAGCGAACACGGTGACGTCATCGACTACGACAAGCGTGCGCTCGTCACATTCGATGCCGTCGCCGCCATCTTGCTACACCCTAACTATGCCTAGGAAGCTACCGCTCATGCGTCGAAGTCATTTAGAGCATGCGCGGGCTTCCCGGAGGACAGGTAAGTGTACACACACACACTTTGCTCATCGAGAAACAGGCTGACAAGAATCTCAACGAGAAAATAGAGAGCAGGTTCTCTATATTTCTCGCCGAGATTCTTGTCGGTTTTCTTGACGAGAAACCTGATAGCCGCGTACACACGACCAATTTACTCGGCAAGAAAGCTCTGCCAGCAAGTTTCTTGTCGTTTTTCGACGAGAAACTCGGTCGTGTGTATGAGGCTTCAGTGTCTATTAACAATCCACAAGTCACCTGGCTTTAGTTTTAGATCCTTCCAAACTTTTAGGATCTGGAATTGGGGAGAAAACACATAAATGGGTTTGTCAAAAACCATAAAAGATCAGCAACATTCTCTGTGAGATCAAAATGGAGGACTTCAGCTGCTGGGACAAAATATAAGCAAGTGAGTAACACACTCCCAAACCAAATCCCATAGGGAGAGAGTCCAACATCCCTTAGTGGCTTGATAAAATATAAGAAAACATTCAGGCAAAAGTTTTCTAGTTTCTTAGGGCTCTTTCACACGGGCGGATCCCGTGATGATCCGCCCCGTGAACATCCGCTTGCTCAGCGGGGATCGCTCCGTTGATCCCCGCTGAGCCGGCGGATGACTTGTCCGTCTCTGCACATTGTGCAGAAACGGACCGGTCAGATCGCTGCTTTTCTCTATGGGGGGATCGGATGGAAATGGACCGTCTGTCCGTTTTAATCTGAACCGATCCGCAGACGGATGGAAAAATAGGATTTTCCTCCGTCATGGTAAACGGACCATAGCGGAGACTGATGTCATCGGATGTCAGCGGATGTTCATCCGCTGACATCCGCTATCCCATAGGGATACTTGTATGTCTGTTTTTCATCCAAAAACGGATGGATGAAAAACGGACATACGGTCCGCCCGTGTGAAAGGGGCCTGAAGCCCCGTACACACGATCGGATAACCTATGGATTTTCGTCCGATGGATTTGTCCATCGGAAATCCGATGAAACTGTTTTTCATCAGTCTTGGCCACACACCATCAGTCAAAAAACCGACCGTTCCAAACGCAGTGACGTAAAACACTCCGATGAGCCGAGAAAAATTAAGTTTAATGCTTCTGAGCATGCGTCGACTTGATTCTGAGCATGCGTGGGTTTTTTAACCGATGGACTTGCCCATAGACGATCGGAAATTTCCATCGGTTTTTTATCCATCGGAAAATTTTAAAACAAGTTCTATTTTTTACAACCGATGGGAAAAAGACCGATGGGTACCATACACGATTGGTTGGTCTGATGAAAACCATCCATCGGACGGTTTTCATCAGTCAAACCGATCGTGTGTACGGGGCTTTACTCTACTTTTTCAGCTACATTGTAGACAGTAGGGGGTGTGTAAAAATAAAACCTCAAAACTTCTAGTAAGGACTCTCCTATAAAAATGATTTCCTCTGTTACTCTTTGTAGATTCTGGCACTCTGTACTTACAAACTACTTCTGATAACACTTTTTACTGTGGCCTTTGCAGTAGAATTTGCCACTGGACATCCAGAAAACATGTCCATACAGACAAAATGCATACTCGTAAGATCCTGACTTGGGCATATAGATATATCTTTTTGTAATCTCTGGAAGGGATGTTCAGCTTTTGGTAACACCTTTGGTAACATGTAAAATAAGTGGTATGTTATAAAAGCAACTGTGGTGAACCCTGACTCTATCCCATGCTCATTTACTAGGGCAACCATAACTGCTTGTGACTGATAACACGGTCCATCTGTCAAGCTGGAGGGAAAAGAGTGGCTGGCAGACATAAAAAGTAAAATTTTTCCAAAATCCTGTTTTATAAGAAGTTGCCCCCTGTGGACCACTTGTTCTACTCATTCTGGGGTCCTTAAAGTTGAATTATTAATCCCAGCAATACTGAGCCAGAACTAGAGTGGAATCTGTGAGTTGCACAGACCCAGCAAGTTTCCGGGCTGTAATGCAGAATCCTTAGTCGCCTGGTCTGCTTCAATGAGTGAGTTTTAATGTTAGTATGGCTACCTCAGCAAAAACCTGGAAGGCTGAAAACAGTCAATCAAATTAACTTAGCATGCTTGATTGGTTGACCTGCCAAAGTAAAAACAAACTTCTGGACCTTTAAATGGAACCAAAAGCTCTCTATGTATCTATATAATCATATACTCTTTTTATACCTCACAGGCTTGCTAAAACATGGAGCTCTGCTTCTTGAGCTGGGGAAAAAGAATCTAATGACTCTGAATACAGAGCATCCTTCTGGGTGATAAACTGCATACTCAGTATGGGTATTGTCATCCTCAGTATAAAACCGGGATCAAATCTACAAAAAATTGAATATCTGCGTCTTCAGGGAGTGTGTCCTGTAGCAGCTGATTCCTACGTCATCAATTTAACATATCTGGTTTTCTTTGTCTCCAGCCTCCTCCAATAGAGGCAATACGATGGCTGGATTCAAATGTATGCATTTTTCACTGTTAAATTTGTACATAAACAAACAAAACAAATTCATATTTTGAACCTTTCATTAGACAAACATTTAGTTAGCTGTATATTTGCTGCGCAGAATGTGGGACCATTAAAAATCAAATAGTTGACCAAAATAATGTATGTAAATTTGTTTAATAGCACCTTTGCATAAAGTTACAGCTCTGATATATTGGGGTGAACCCTTCATTACTGGGTCCAGCTTGCATGAATATATTACAATGGCTTGTTTTCTAACATGCAGTTTGTGTAAGAACTTCAGTTTCATGTTTCAAAAAGACAACTTTTTCCTGGCAATATTATACCGGTAATTTCGCATTGCTTGCTCTGTTGTTAGTTTTAGCAAGATAACAGTCCTTAGTTTCCATCTGACTTTATTTTGCTGATGTCATAACATAATAAATGATAACCGTACCCTGCAGTCACGATGTCCAATAAATCCAAAGTATTCTTCTGCTTATACCACTGCACTTAAATGGAAGAGGGGCACATCATTTCACAATCCACACATTCTTCTTTGAATTTCAAAAATAAAAGTAAAGAAAAACAAAAGGACCAACAATCTGTATATGACAGAACAGAAAGCTCTCAGCCAGATCAAAAACTAGATCAAAAACTATAAAACAACTGGCTGCAGGTGGCATCTATCCTAACAGGGTGTGTGGACTTGATGCAATGGGTCTGTTATATTTAAATTGTATTTATTATTACTCTCACATCATGGACATCAAGTTATTATCAGACTTTTAGACTTAATTTTTGTAGAAAAACTTCTTATGTATCCCATCCATCTTGGCTTTGTTAAATATTATGGCAGCTGTATTCCAATTAACAACCTCATCTTAATCTTTTTTTTTTTTTTCTCTCAATAAGAGTTTATTGTATAAATGTAAAATTAAAAAATTGTTATCTTAATCTAAACTAATACCATTTTACAAATTTCCCCAATAACCTGCATTTCAATTCCACCAAAGGTTGTCTAAACCAGTTACAATATTATTAATACAATTGTTAAACTCATATCAGAAATTAATACTCAGGTCATAATCTCAATATCACATCCTAATTCTAATATATATCCACAGATATATTTCCTTAACCACTTGCCGACCGCTGCACGCCGATATACATTGGCACAATAGCAGTGGTGGGCAAATGGGTGTACAGGTACGTCCCCTTTAAAAAGTCACGCGGGAGCGGTCAGGAAGGGGGTAAATTCTTCCTGGGCTGAAGCGGTTAAAGAAGCACATTTTTACTTAATTTCCCTTTTTTAAATGCACTGTTTCCACTATCAAAGGATACTCAATTTGTGTAATACACAGTTAAATGTAACTTTCATTTTACCATGTTTGGAAAACAGATAAAAAAATAATTGTGATCACATTGTTTATCATTAGATTAATTAACCCGGCACATTTTGTAATAAATGTTTTGTCTAAAAAACAGAAATTGGCACGGTGTCCTTCCAGCTTATCACTGATCTCTCATCCCAGCTACATACTTTCATGAGAGCGCAAAGGAGGGGGTAATATCTGCATACATGACACACACAAGAGATAGAACAAGAGGTTCCAGCATTCACACACATACACGGATATCTCTCTAAAATCGCTTACATTTTTCCCATATGTACACAACACATGCATATCATTCTCTCACTTTCTTTTAACTCTCTTTAATATTTCCCTGCTTTAAATTCTGCTTTCCTTATTTTGTTCTTATATCCTTTGCATCCCATGTATTGTAATCCCATACTTCACATACTCTAGCTTCTATGATCAGATGGGCAGCCACAGTGCTCATTCCATCTTCCCTCTCTGACAACAAAAAAAATATTCTATTTTAATGCCGCGTACACACGACCGTTTTTCCCATCGAGAAAAATGAAATTTTTCCCTTTGGATGAGAAAAACAATCGTCTGTGGGCTTTTTGACGTTTTTCTCGATGGGAAAACGGCATTAATCACGACGAGAAAAATTAGAACATGCTCTAACTTTTCTCGTCGTGATTCCCGTCGTTTTTTTCCGCGGCAGTTTTCCCATAGGGAAACACTGCCGCGGAGCCCACACGCGGTCGTTTTTTTAGACCAAAAAAAAATGTAATTTAAAACGGCCGTGTGTGGGGGGAACAAGATGTTCCTCGTTTTTCACGTCGATTTTCTCGACGGTGTTTTCACCGTCGAAAAAATCGATCGTGTGTACGCGGCATTACTCTTATTTCTCTGTTGACTTTACTAGTTGTAGTGCCTGACCCCAAATTCATCCTACAACTTAACATCAAAATGTCCCTTTCTGTCTAGTGTTAATTGTCACCCTTGATCCATCCTGCTCACATTGCTGTTTCTCTAGTTGTTTACTCTGCATGATTCTTAGTCCCTGTGGACTTTGGTGGTAACCCTGTTACCCATTGTGGATTGCTGTCCACTTTAACCATTAATCTAGGGGCTCAGTATAGGCGGAACCGCACCTTCGGTTCATATTATTTATAGAGCTCCCCTTGCACTGGGCATTTTTGAGGGTCACTTACCCTTCATTCCCTTACTTAGTTTAATGCCCATAATGACTGGCCAGTCTTCTCTACTTGTGCCTATACCCTCTTGCCTCTAAACTACTTTATCTAGCAGATGTGTACTACATATACCTGTGAACAGCACTATTCTTCCCTTTCTTATCTTTAACACTCCGATGGACAGTAGACAGTGACAACATAACATATAACCACCAATCAATACAGTTCGATTAAGGGGAGTAAAATAGGTACCCTTCTAGGATGGCTTCAACTTCATATTTGGTATTGTTACCTATGGTAACTGATGGAGGTGGCAACTCCTCTCTTCCTGGAAATGGACTTGGCACAGCTGGTTTCAGTAGGGAGACGTGGAACACCGGATGGATCTTGTAAGAGGCCGGTAGAGCGAGTTTAAAAGCCACAGGGTTCACTTCCTTCTTGATCTCGAATGGACCCACAAACCTTGGACCAAGCTTCCTGGAAGGACAAGAAAGTATGAGGTTAACAGAGGACAGCCATACCTTGTCACCCACCTTGTAGATGGGATTCCCTCTCTTTCTCCTGTCAAATTGGTTCTTGAAGTCTTCCTGAGCCTTTTGCGTGGTCATTTGTAGGATTTGGTAGTTGGTTTGGAAGAAGTTTATCCTATCCTGAACGGCTGGTACCGGAGATTCAGGAATGGTGTTGGGGAGGAACGATGGGTGAAATCCATAGTTTGCCCAAAAGAGCGACTGATTGGTAGCCGTGTGTATGGTGTTGTTATATGCAAACTCGGCACACGGTAGCAAGGAGACCCAGTCATCTTGGGAGAAAGAGCAGAAGCACCGCAGGTATTGCTCTAAGGTCTGATTCGTTCTTTCTGTTTGGCCATTACTCTGAGGATGGTAAGCAGAAGAAAGACATAGGTCAATTGACAAGATTTTGCAAAGACTTTTCCAGAAACCAGAGGTGAATTGAACCCCTCTATTGGAGACTATATTGTCAGGTAGTCCATGTAGTCTGACTATCTCCTTGATGAAAATTTTTGCTGTGTCCATGGCGGAGGGAGTACCAAGCATGGCCAGGAAGTGGGCAGGAAGTGGGCCATTTTTGATAGTCGGTCCACTACTACCAGGATTGTCGTAAAATTCTCTGATGGGGGAAGATCAACTATGAAGTCAATAGAGATGTTCTTCCAGAGCTGCTCTGGAACTGGTAAGTGTCTTAACCACTTGACAACCAGGCCAATTCTGGCACTTCGCTCCTACATGTAAAAATCATCATTTTTTTGCTAGAAAATTATACAGAACCCCCAAACATTATATACGTTTTTTTAGCAGAGACCCTAGGGAATACAATGGCGGTCATTGCAACTTTTTATCGATATTTGCGCAGCAATTTTTCAAACGCATTTTTTTGGGAAAAAAAAATTGTTTCATGCTTTAAAAAAAAAATCAGTAAAGTTAGCTCAATTTTTTTGCATAATGTGAAAGATGAAGTTACGCCGAGTAAATAGATACCTAACATGTCACTCTTCAAAATTGTACACGCTCGTGGAATGGCGCCAAACTTCGGTACTTAAAAATCCCCATAGGCGACGCTTTAATTTTTTTTACTGGTTACATGTTTTGAGTTACAGAGGAGGTCTAGGGCTAGAATTATTGCTCTCGCTCTAACATTCGTGGCGACACCTCACATGTGTGGTTTGAACACCGTTTTCATATGTGGGCGGGACTTACGTATGCATTCGCTTCTGCGTGCGAGCACACGGGGACAGGGGCACTTTAAAAAAAAAAAATTGTATTGTTAATTTTACTTTAAAAAAATTATTTTGACACTTAAAAAAAAAACAAAAATATGATCACGTTTATTTCTATTACAGAGAATGTAAACATCTTTTGTAATAGGAATATGACATGACAGGACCTCTTTACAGTGAGATATGGGGTCAATAAGACCCCACATCTCACCACTAGGCTGGTAAGCCTAAAATAAATAAAAATAAACGATCCTGGCTTCATAGCCAAAGCGGCGCTGTTTTTTTTAATGCAGAGGCCTCCGACGATTATAGAGACTCCGGCGACCATCTCTATGGTCAAGAACCGGGGCCGGCGGATCCGTTCTCCGACTCGCCGATCGCACAGGTGAGTCGGTAGAAGCACCGGAGGGCGGTGGGAGGGGGGGAGTCCCCTTTCGCCAATAATGTGAAAGATGAAGTTACGCCGAGTAAATAGATACCTAACATGTCACTCTTCAAAATTGTAAACGCTCGTGGAATGGTGCCAAAAATCTGCCTTTCCATTCTTGGATCCGGGACGAAAAAAGATGTGAAAATTGAATCTCAAAAAGAATAACACCCACCGCGTTTGACGCGTTCTCAAACGTTTTGCAGTCCTAAGATATTCAAAATTTTTATGATCGGTAAAGATCATGATGGGATGTGCTGCACCTTCAAGTAAATATCTCCACTCTTCCAAGGCTGTTTTGATGGCCAAAAGCTCCCGATCTCCAACGTCATAATTTCTTTCTGGTTGTGTCATTTTTTGGGAGGAAAAGGCTACAAGATGTAACAATGATTTGGGGCCCTGTCGTTGAGAGGATAGCTCCTGTGGCCACTTCGGAGGCATCGACTTCCAAAATGTAGGGCAATGTAGGGTCAGGATATTGGAGAACTGGTGCTGAGACAAATACTGCTTTAAGTCTGTCGAAAGCTACCTGAGCCTCTGGGGACCACTGGAATCTGGAATGCAAATGGGTTAGTTGGGTAATGGGTGATATAATGGCTGAAAAGTTCTTAATAAATCATCTGTAAAAGTTTGAAAAGCCGATAAACCTTTGAACACCCTTCTTGTCTGAGGGAACAGGCCATTCCAGGATCACTTTTACTTTCTGGGGATCCATGGCCACACCTTTAGTAGAAATGAAAAGACCCAAAAACTGGATAGATTCTTTTTCAAAGTCACATTTTTCGGCTTTTACGTACAGTCCATGTGTTCTTAGAATAGTTAGCACCTTTTTCATGTGCGTTCGATGAATCTCCAGGGTGGGTGAGAAGACCAGGATATCATCCAGGTATACAATGAGAAAATTGTCAAGATGGTCTCGGAAGATATTGTTCACAAAGTGCTGGAATGTGGCTGGAGCATTGCAGAGGCCAAAGGGCATCACTAAATATTCGAAGTGTCCAAAACGAGTTCGGAAAGATGTCTTCCACTCGTCCCCCTCACGAATGCGAACCAGATTGTAACCACCTCGTAAGTCCAATAAGGGGAAAACTCGAGCATAACGGAATCGTTGGAAGAGTTCCAGGATGAGAGAGAGCGGATAGCGATTTTTGATGGTTATCTTTTTCAGGTCTCGGTAGTCTATACAAGGCCTTAGTGTTTTATCCTTTTTTTCAACAAAAAAGATGCCGGCACCTGCAGGGGAAGAAGAGGGACAAATTAATCCCTTTTCCAAGTTTTCATCGACATAAAGTCTCAATGTTTCAAGTTCAGTCTCTGATAAAGAGAAGATATGACCAAAGGGAATTTCGGAGCCCGGGAGCAAGTCAATAGGGCAGTCGTAGGGATGATGAGGTGGAAAGGAGTCTGCTCCCTTCTTGTCAAATACATCCAGGAATTCCAGGTAGGCAGAGGGTACATTTGGTTTGGCACTAGAAACAGGTTGTATGGTCAGGCAGCTGGTAAAGTCCTTAGGGCCAAGGGGTAGACAATGCTGCTGACAGTAAGCGGATGAAAACAGAACTTCATTCTTCAGCCAGTCAATGTGAGGGTTGTGTGCTCGTAACCAGGGGACTCCCAGAATGACCGGAAACAGAGGAGAGCACGAAACATCGAAACGTACCAGTTTCTTGTGGCCGAAGTTGGTTGTCATAGGGATTGGCAGGGTCTCATGGGTAATCAGTCCAGAACTGGGTAGAGATCCATAAGCCAGATGAACTGTTAACAGCTGCTTCTTGGTAACAAGGGGAATTCCAAGTCCTTTGGCCAAGTTGATGTCTAGGAAGCAGCTGCAGACCCCTGAGTCGATGATGGCTGAAAGCCGGATCTCTTTCCTTGATACTGATAGAAAGATAGAGAGGACAGGATGAGAGGAGGTGACTCCTAACATTTGACAATGTATTGGGGGTCGGAAGAATGGTTTCTTCGGCCTGAGGTGGCAATTTTGCAAGAAATCGCCATTGTCTCCACAGTAAAAGCAAAGATTCGCCTGTCGGCGGTAGAGTCTTTCCTCAGGTGAAAGAGCAGGGCGGAACAGGCCAATCTGTCTGGGCTTGACACGGGTAGACTGGATGCCAGAGGACAAGAGGGTTCAGGCAGTCCTTGGGCTGGTTGGAGGGTCTGAGACTTCTCGAATAGACGCTCACGTAGGCATCTGTCCAGTTGTATAGCTAACTGGATGAGGCCCTCCAAGGTATCCAGGATTTTTACCCTGGCCAGCTTGTCCTTGAGGGACTCTGATAGGCCCAGACAATATTGGTACTTTAAGGCAGCTTGATTCCAACATTTGTCTGCGACCCATGTGCGGAAGTCCACAGTGTAGTCCTTTGTGGGACGCTGCCCCTGCTGCAAGGTGTGCAGAGCATTCTCGGCCATAGCCATATGTTGGGGGTAGTCGTACAACTGGGCCATAGCAGAGAAGAAAGTGTCCACAGAGCCAGTAATGGGGCTCTTCTGTTCCAATAGCCCATGGGCCCAAACCTGGGGGTTGTCCAAGAGTAAGGAGATAATGAATTGCAGAGCCAGGCATAGCAGACAGACATTTTTAAAAGTCCTAAACTTTCTACGATCCCATGAGAATCGTTCAGGAGTCGGCACACATGGTTCAGGAACAGCACTGTGAGAGGAGCCTCCTGAGGTACTGCAGCAGAGGGAGTACAGATGGAGGTAGGTCTTGGATCAGAAGACACAGGATCAGAAGACAAGTGATGTAAGTGACCCTCTGATTGCCCATAGGCATCTTGCAGTCTTTGCACTGTTTGGGTAAGTGCAGTAATTTGTTGGCACACAGCCTCTACAGGGGAAGCGCCTCTGTCAATCTCTGACATGGCTGGATTATACTGTCAGGAATGAGTATGGAGATCGAGATGCCAAGAGGGCTCCCCTTGCGGCTGAATGTTGCGCGACCCTGGAGTTGGGGACAGGGAGTGCAGTCCCCTCAGAAGCACGGTTGGCCAGGTGCTTGCTTGTAGTATGATGGGCTTAGCCACTGAGGGATGGCTGAAGCAGGTAGAACTGAGCTTCGTTGTGCTTGGATGAGCGGAGATACCAGAAGCCAGGCCGGGGGTCATACACAGGTAGGTCAGTCCAGAGCAACTACAGGGGCGAGCCAAGGTCATACACGAGCAGGGTCCAGGTACAAGCCAAGGGTCAAGCCGGGTGGTCAGGAAGCAGAAGCAGAGTCCAGAAGCAGGCCAAGGGTCATAACTAGGAGATCAGGAAGCGAGGTCAAGGCAAGCCGGAACACAACAGATAGTCACGGATCAAGGAACAAGGTCAAGGTACAGACTGAAGAGATAATCTAGCACCGTCCAGCAGTCACAGGCTGACTTAAATAGGGCCATTGGCACCAGTGTCAGTCACGCCACTTGCACGCCATCGCGCACGCGCCGTACTGCTCGTGCACATCTCGGAACCCTCCATGAGCGTCCATGGAGGTTCTGGGCAACATTGCCAGTACTGTTACGGCCATGTCCCTGACAGTTATTCTTGTTGGGACCTGCTGTGAAATATTATATCAACAATTGTAATTACATGCCCCTGTTAAACAGGGGAAGACAAATTGGGCCTTGGGTGGTGGTGGTGGTGCCACAACACTGTAATACCTCATGGATACTATTGTTGGGCACAGGAACGGGCCCTGCTGTGAAATATTATATAAAAAATTGTAATTACACACCCCTGAAAAATTGGGCCTTGGGTGGTGGTGCCCTAAACCAAAAATATTGTTGGAAGCTAGCATCATCAAGATTGAGGAGGAATAGGATAGTCAGCATAGACAGTCTTCAAGTGATCCCAGATCCATAGAAAATTCAATCAGTTACATCAGCATCAGGCGCTTGATAGCTGCTGATCCAAGACTGATTCATTTTTATGAATGTGAGCCTATCAACGGAGTCTGTGGACAGGCAAACTTTTTGATTCATTAAAAACCTTCCACCAGCACTAAATGTGCGTTCAGAAAGCATGCTGGATACAGGACAGGCCAGTAGCTTGATTGCATATTGAGCAAGTTCTGGCCAGTGGTCCATCCTCAAGACCCAGTAACCCAGTGGAAGCTCTGTTGGAAAGGTCTCCAAGTCTGCTCCTGCCCCTAGATATTCCTGCACCATATAATGCAGACGCTGGCGATGGTTGCTTGAACCAATCAGACCTTGGTGCTGAAGACTGAAAAACTGTTTAAAGGCATCGGTCAGCTGGCCACCTTTTCTACCGCTCTTCCTCTGACTGATTGAAGCCTCAGCAACATGTTGTCCAGCTGTCATGTACCAGGTATGACCAGGATTGCAAAGAGGAAACCAAAACACATGTATGGTGAATAATATAAACTTTATTAAAATGAGTTGTAAATAAATAAACATCTAAAATACAAATAGTGCTCAACCAACCAACAGAAACCCACAGACAACAGATAATTATATACAGCCAAAGGGAAGTACCAAAACAATACACATTAGCCGGGCCAGGGTCATACACAGAAGATCAGCAGATAACAAACGGCAGTTCCGGAATCACAAGCGTTAGTCAGGCCAGGGTCATACACAGCAGATCAGCAGATGAACAAGGGCAGGACAGGAGAGGGAGAAGGCGAATGGGATCAGGCTATAAAGGAACACAAGAGGGACAGGATCAGGATAGGATCGGGTACAGGCTAAGTATCAGGCTAAGTACTTACCGAGGCAGAGATGCCGAGAGTGGTTCACCCTTGCACCCAAGCGCACTCCACCCCCTGGAGGTGAGACAGGGAGAGGACAGCACGAGGGAGCACTGGCCACCAGCAGGTAGAGGTGTCTGCTGAAGAATCTAGCAGGGCTGAGTCTGAAGAACAGGCCGGGAGTCAAATACCAAGGGTAGACAGGTTCAAACAGCAACCAGCAGCAAGGGCACAAGTCCGGTTAGGAGTTTAGCAGAAAGCACCAGACTAGTCAGGTTAAGCAAGAAGTCCAGGGTACAGGCAGAAGGTAGAGGGCTGGAGACAGGCAGCAGATCCGGGTCACAGGCCGAGGGTCAAGCACAAGGAGAGAGGCAGAAGTCCGTTAAGCAAGCCAAGGGGTCAGGTTCAGGAGAAGCAGAAGCGTAGTCAAATCCGGTCCGGGTCACAGCAGGAGAACTTTAACTATTTTGAGGCACAAGAAAACACAGCAAAGCTGACAAACCAGCAACCAGATAGTGTTACTGCGTCTGTTTAAATAGGCCCGCCTGTAGTCCCATTGGCGAGCTATTGCGCACGCGCATTCGTCGTTGCGCCGGTGCGCGCACCCGAGCACGCCGAAGCGCCGTCCCGCCGCGCACGCGCATGCGCCGATGCGCCGTTTCGCCACGCATGCGTACTGAGCGCAGATTGGTGACAACAGACGGGGAATTTCCCTGACACTAAGGTACAGATACAGGTGCAGGTCACAGGATACAGGATACAGGCTAACAGGTCAGGGCGCAAGGACAATACCAAGGCAACTAGAGTGTGAGTTGCCGGGTATTTATACGAATGCCTGTAATTAGCCTTCAAGTGACACCTGAATGCAGGAGATTCTGTCTGCTCCACATTGCCGGGAAACACCCGCTGGTGGACACTGGTACTACGACCAAAGGATCCAACAGTGCCACCAGCTGGTGAATCCCTCCACTACAGATCCAAAGTGTTGGAAGACACCCGCTGGTGGACACTGGTACTGCGATCCAAGAGACTGACGGCACTACCAACGGGTGAACCCTTTCCTGACACCAGCACCAGGAAATAGTAACCTCCCAGGGTCTGGAAATGCGTTACACAAACCTTTCTTCAAGGCCTCCTGAAGATGTTTCATCCTCTGCTCCCTCTGCGCAGGCAGGATGAGTTCTGCAACTTTACCCTTGTAACGTGGATCAAGAAGCCAGTAATGATCCCTCTCCTTGATACCACAAATCCTAGGGTCCTTTTGCAGGGTTTGCAGAATCAGGGAGGTCAGGCATCGTAAGTTTGCAGAGGCATTCAATTCTCAGTCCTCTGGGTCACTAAGGATCACATTACTTGTAACTAGGGATGAGCCGAACACCCCCACGTTCGTTTCGCACCAGAACCTGCGAACAGACCTAAAGTTCACGTAAACTTTAGAACCCTATTAAATACAATGGACTCGAACGTTAAATATCAAAAGTGCTAATTATTAGGGATGAGCAGAACATCCCCCCGATTCGGTTCGCACCAGAACCTGTGAACGGACCGAAAGTTTGCGCGAACTTAAGAACCCTATTAAATACAATGGACACGAACATTTGAAATCAAAAGTGCTAAGTATAACGGCTAATATGCAAGTTATTGTCCTAAAAAGGGTTTGGGGACCTGGGTCCTGAACTATGGGACATGTATCAATGCAAAAAGAAGTTTTAAAAATGGCCATTTTTTTGGGAGCAGTGATTTTAATGATGCATAAAGTAAGGTGACCAGATTTTTATTATGAAATCCGGGGACATTTTTTATTTTATTTTTACTAGTAATGGCGGCAATCAGCGACTCTCTGCCCATCGCCGCCGCCGCCCGCCTCACAGCCTGTCAAGTCTTACTCTTCGGGCCCCGGCTACTACTGGGTGGGGAGCGGAGGAAGATCACTCCACCAGGGAAGGCAAGGAGATAAGCAGGCAGGCAGCTGGCCGGGACTTGAGCCAAGGCAGAACATGCGAGCAGAGCTGAATGGGCATGCACCCGAAACGGAAGAAATATTCCCTCCGCTCCGATCAGCACATGATCATCAGAAAGGGGCACAGATAATGGAAAGAAATAGACCCCCCTAAGCTAGTAGGAGCGGCATAGCGGGGGTGTGTAATTCAGATTTTTTTTTTTATTCTGCACTGACTGTCTTTGAAATTGCACCAGCACCTGTTCAAATGCAATCCAGGGACAAAACCGGGGACAGACTTGGTCCGGGGACAGTGTCCTCAATCCGGGGACTGTCCCTGGAAACCAGAAATGTCTGGTCACCCTAGCATAAAGTGACAAAAAAAGAGTGAAATATTCATTTAAATATCGTATCTGGGGGGTGTCTAAAGTATGCCTGTGAAGTGGCACGTGTTTCCTGTGCTTAGAACTGTCCCTGCACAAAATTACATTTCTAAAGGAAAAAAAGTAATTTAAAACTGCTTCCGGCTTTAATGTAATGTCTGGTCCCGGCAATATGGATGAAAATCATTGAGAAAAATGGCATGGGTACCCCCCCCCCCTCCCAGACCATTACCAGTCCCTTTGGGTCTTGAATGGATATTAAGGGGAACCCCACACCCAAAGTAAAAAAAGGCCCTATATACTCTGAACAGCAGTATACAGGTGGTGCAAACAAGACAGGGACTGTAGGTTTGTTCTTATGTAGAATCTGTTTGTAATTTGGAACAGGTACATTTTTTAAGTGTAGCTCCAGCCCAAAAATCTATTTTTAAGCTTTTTGGAAAACATAAGGAAGGGTTATCACCCCTGTAACATTTGTTTTGCTGTCTGTGCACCTGTTCAGAACATTTCACCTCACTTTCCGTCCCAAATACAAATGTTTTTTTGAAAATTTGGGGTTTTTATTGAAACAAGGATTGGTGATAAAGCATCAGTGGAGAGGAGACACCCTTTTCCCATATTAACTCTTACAGGAGAGAATTTCCCTTTCCCAGGGGTAGATTTCTTCTCACTTCCTGTTGTCTCCTTCCATTTGCAAGTAGGAGTCGTTTGTCAGTTGGATGTTTGAAAGTAGGGGCCTGCCGTATATACTCTGCAGAAATTTGGCCCTTAGGTGTTGGTGTTGCCACAACACTGTAAGCCCTCACAGTTACTCTTGGTGGGCGCAGGAATGGGCCCAGCTGTTAAATATTAGATCAAGAATTGTAATCACATGCCCCTGTTGAACAGGGGCAGAAAAATTGGGCCTTTGGTGGTGGTGGTGGTGGTGGTGTTGCCACAGCACTGTAAGCCCTCACAGTTACTCTTGGTGGGCGCAGGAATGGGCCCTGCTGTGAATTATTAGATCAAGAATTGTAATTACATGCCCCTGTTGAACAGGGGCAGAAAAATTAGGCCTTAGGCACTGGTGCCACAACACTGCAACCCCTCACAGATACTGTACTTGGAGTGCAGCAATGAGCCCTGTTGCAAAGTATTGCATCAAAAATTGTAATTACACGCCCCTGGTAAACAGGGGCAGAAAAATTGGGCCTTAGCCACTGGTGCTGGTGCCACGACACTGCAACCTCTCCCAGATACTCTAGTTGGAGTGCAGGAATGAGCCCTGCTGCAAAGCATTGCATCAAAAATTAGAATCACATGCCCCTGTTAAACAGGGGCTGAAAAATTGGGCCTTAGCCACAGGTGGCGGTGCCCAGAACCAAAAATGTTCTTTCAAGCTATCAGCATGATTATTGAGGAGGAAGAGGATAGTCACTCAGCATAACAGGATAGTCACGCTGCATCAGCATAGGTAGTCTTGAAGGGATCTGACATTTCCCAAAAAAATATTCAGTTACATCAGCATCAGGTGCTTGGTAGCTGGTGGTGATCCAAGACTGATTCATTTTTATGAAGGTCAGTCAATCGACCGAGTCGGTGGACAGGCGCACCCTGTGATCAGTTACAAAGCCTCCAGCAGCACTGAATGTGCATTCCGAAAGAACGCTGGATACAGGACAGGTCAGTACCTCAATTGCATACTGTGCAAGCTCTGGCCAGTGATCCATCCTCAAGAGCCATTAACCCAGAGTATTTTCGGTGGGAAAGGTGTCCAAGTCTGATCTTGCCCCTAGGTATTCCTGCACCATGTAAACCAGACGCTGGCGATGGTTGCTGGAAGCGATCATACCTTGGGGCTGCGTACTAAAAAATTGTCTGAAATGTATTGGTCAGACGGCCACCTTCTCCACCGCTCCTTCTTTGACTGACTGGAGCCTCAGCAACACGTTGTCCAGGACCAGGAATTTGTAACCTCCCAGTCTCTGGGAACGCATTGCACAGACCTTTCTGCAAGGCCTCCCGAAGATGCTTAATCCTCTGCTCCCTCTGTGACTGCAAGATAAGGTCCGCAACCTTACCCTTGTAACGTGGATCAAGGAGGGTTGCCAGCCAGTAATGATCCCTCTCCTTGATCGCACGAATACGAGGATCATTGCAAAGGCTTTGCAGGATCAGGGAGACCATGCAGCGTAGGTTTGCTAAGGCATTCGGTGTCCTCTGGGTCACTGAGGACGACATGATCTGCAGCCACCTCCTCCCAGCCACGTACAAGTCCATTGGTCTCTTGGGACTGTAATTAATCCCTTGAAGACTGCTTCTGATGCTGAGTGCTGGGCTCCACCTCCATGCTGACACAATAATCCTCCTCCTCCTCATCCTCTTCCTGTGTGATAGCCGGGCCAGCAGGAACACTGTCTGGATAAAGAGGGCCTTGAGAGGTAAGGAAGTTCTCCTCTTTCTGCCTCTGTTCTGCCTCAAGTGCCCTGTCCATTATTCCACGCAGCGTGTGCTCCAACAGGTGAACAAGAGGGACAGTGTCACTGATGCATGCACTGTCACTGCTCACCATCCTCGTGGCCTCCTCAAATGGTGCCAGGACAGTGCATGCATCCCTGATCATGGCCCACTGGCTTGGGGAAAAAAATACAAGCGCCCCTGACACTGTCCTGGTGCCATATTGCAACAGATACTCATTGATGGCCCTCTGCTGCGTGTGCAGCCACTACAGCATGGCCAACGTAGAGTTCCACCTGGTGGGCATGTCACAGATTAGGCGGTTCTTGGGCAGGTTGTAATCCTTTTGCAGGTCAGCCAGCCGAGCACTGGCATTATATGACCGGCGGAAATGCACACAGAGTTTCCTGGCCTGATTCAGGACCTCCTGTAAGCCTGGGTACCTGCCCAAAAACCGCTGCACCACCAAGTTAAGGACGTGAGCCAAACAGGGCACATGGGTCAGTTTTCCCTGTCGGAGGGCGGAGAGGAGGTTGGTGCCATTGTCGGAAACCACCTTTCCTGGCTTAAGCTGGCGTGGCGTCAACCACCTCTGAGCCTGCCCCTGCAGAGCTGACAGAATCTCTGCCCCAGTGTGGCTCCTGTCCCCCAAGCACACCAGCTCAAGCACCGCATGGCATCTTTTTGCCTGCGTATTTGCGTAGCTCCTTGAACGCCTACGGAGAACTGCTGGTTCCAAGGACAAAGCACAGGAAGAGGCCATGGAGGAAAAAGAAGAGGAGGGGGTGGAGGAGAGAGGTGTGTCAGAATCACCAGTAGTAACATTTTGGAGGCATGGTGGCGGATCAACCTCCAACACTACTGCACCTTGTCCTGCATCCTTCCCAGCTGCCAGCAGAGTCACCCAATGAGCCATGAAAGATAGATAACGTCCCTGTCCATGCCTGCTGGACCATGAGTCAGCAGTAATATGCACCTTACTGCTGACCGCTCTGTCCAGCGAGGCCAAGACATTGCCTTCCACATGCCAGTAGAGAGCTGTAATGGCTCTCATGAGAAAAAGTGGCGTTTGGGAACCTGCCACTGAGGAATCGCACATTCAACAAACTCACGAAAGGGGGCAGTGTCTACCAACTGAAAAGGCAGCAATTGAAGTGCTAGCAATTTAGCCAAGCTAGCATTCAACCGCTGGGCATGTGGATGGCTGGGAGCAAACTTCTTTTGGCGGGGCAGAAGCTGGGGCAGGAAAATTTGCCTGGTACAATCGGACGTTGGTGTACCGAAAGGAGATTGCCCGCAAGTAGAGTTGAGCAGACACCTGGATGTTCGGGTTCGACGGGTTCGGCCGAACTTCGCAAAAAAGTTCGAGTTCGGGACCCGAACTTGACCCGAACTTGACCCCGAACCCTATTGAAGTCAATGGGGACCCGAACTTTTGAGGACTAAAATGGCTTTAAAAAAGTAATGGAAAGGGCTAGAGGGCTGCAAATAGCAGCAAAATGTTGTTAAGAGCATGGCAAGTGCTCTGCAAACAAATGTGGATAGGGAAATAACTTAAAATAACATAAAATACATAAAAATAAAAAACAACAATTTTGACCTAGGAGGACGAGGTCCATATGAAGTAGGGGGTTGAGGTGGCGGTGTAGGTGGAAGCGGCGGTGGAGGAGGACGAGGTAGCCAACACTGTTTTTTTTTTTTTTTTAATTAGGGTACACCCCAAAAGAGTGAGAAAGATCAAAAATACAACAATGGCTGGGTAAGGCCGGTATACATGTCTATTCTGCACAAGGTATGGACAAGTCCTGTGGGATCCATGCCTGGTTCATTTTAATGAACGTGAGCTTGTCCACATTGGCTCTGGACAGGCGGCTGCGCTTGTCTGTGATAACGCCCCCTGCCGTGCTAAATACACATTCAGATAATACACTGCCTGCAGGGCAGGCCAGCACCTCCAAGGCGTAAAGGGCAAGCTCAGGCCATGTGCCCAATTTGGAGACCCAGAAGTTGAAGGGGGCAGACCAGTCATTCAGTACGTGTAGGCATGTGCACAAATACTGCTCCACCATGTTGGTGAAATGCTGCCTCCTGCTAAGACGTTCCATATCAGCTGGTGGTTCTGGTTGTTGTGGCATGCTGACAAAGCTTTTCCACATTTCAGCCATGCTAACCCTGCCTTCTGAGGTGGTGGTGGTGCCCCGGCTGCATTGGCGACCTCTTCCTCCTCCTCTGCCTTCACCTTGTGCTTCCACTGTGCCCCCGCTGTCAGGTGGGAATGCCACCAGCAGCGCGTCTACCAGCGCGCGCTTGTACTCGCGCATCTTATGATCACGCTCCAGTGAGGAAATTAAGGATGGTACATTGTCCTTGTAACGGGGATCCAGCAGCGTGGCCACCCAGTAATCAGCACCAGTTAGAATGTGGGCAACTCGGCGGTCGTTGCGGAGACACTGCAGCATGTAATCGCTCATGTGTGCCAGGCTGCCCAGAGGCAACGAAAAGCTCTGTGGGAGGTGTATCGTCTGTGTTTTCTGTATCCCCCCAGCCACGCACCAGTGATGGCCATGAGCTGGTCTGGGTGCCACCCTGCTGTGAACATGGTTCCTCCTTCTCCATCTCCTCCTCCTCATCCTCCACCTCGTCATCCTCCAGAAATGTGCCCTTGCAGGACAATTGTGTACCTGGCATTTGTTGGTGCAGGAACCCACCCTCGGAGCCACTTGTGAATGACTGCCCTGAAAGCCTTGGAAATTATCCCTCTTCCTCCTCCTCCTCCTCCTGTGCCACATCCTCTTCCATCATCGCCCGAAGCGATTTTTCAAAGAGGCATAGAACTGGGATATTAACGCTGAGAACGACGTCATCGGCACTGGCCATTTTGGTGGAGTACTCGAAACAGCGCCATAAGACACACAGGTCTCGCATGGAGGCCCAGTTATTGGTGGTGAAGTGGTGCTGTTCCGCAGAGCGACACACGCGTGCGCGCTGCAGCTGAAACTCCACTATCGCCTGCTGCTGCTCGCACAGTCTGGCCAGCATGTGCAAAGTGGAGTTCCACCTTGTGGGCACGTCACATATGAGGCGGTGAGCGGGAAGGCCGAAGTTACGCTGCAGCGCTGACCGGAGAACAGCAGCAGGGTGAGAACGCCAAAAGTGCGCACAGACGGCCCGCACTTTCTGCAGCAGCTCTGGCATATCGGGGTAATTTTTAAGGAACCTCTGCACCACCAAATTCAGCACATGCGCCAGGCAAGGGATGTGGGTCAAACCGGCTAGGCCCAGAGCTGCTACGAGATTTTGCCCATTATCGCACACCACCAGGCCGGGCTTGAGGCTCACTGCCACCAACCACTCATCGGTCTGTTGTTCCATGTCCCTCCACAACTCCTGCGTGGTGTGGGGTTTTTCTCCCAAACAGGAAAGTTTTAAAACTGCCTGCTGTCGTTTACCCCTGGCTGTGCTGAAGTTGGTGGTGAAGGTGTTACGCTGACCGGAGGAGGAGGCGGTAGAGGATGAGGAAGCGGAGTAGGAGGAGTTAGCAACAGGAGGCAAACTGAAGCACCCTGCAATCCTCGGTGGTGGAAGGACATGCGCCAAACTGCTATCCGCCTCAGGCCCAGCCGCCACTGCATTTACCCAGTGTGCTGTTAGGGAGATATAACGTCCCTGACCGTGCCTACTGGTCCACGTATCCGTAGTTAGGTGGACCTTGCCACAGATGGCGTTGCGCAGTGCACACCTGATTTTGTCCCCCACTTGGTTGTGCAGGGAAGGGATGGCTCATCTGGAAAAGTAGTGGCGGCTGGGCACGACATACTATGGGACAGCCAATGCCATCAGGCTTTTAAAACTCTGCGTCTCCACCAGACGGAATGACAGCATTTCAAAGGCCAGGAATTTTGAAATGCTGGCATTCAGGGCCAGGGGTCGCGGGTGGGTAGGGGGGTACTTCCTCTTCTGCTCCAGTTTTTGTGAGATAGAGAGCTGAACGCTTCCATGGGACATTGTGGAGATGGTTTGTGATCCAGGTGGTAGTGTTGCTGGCAGATCCTCTGTTTGTGGGGTGGCAGGTGCCACTGTCACTACAGAGGTGGATGAAGAGGCCAGGACTGCAGCAGAAGAGGAAGCAGGACGAGCCAGAGACCTTTCTTGGTTTTTGAGGTGTCTACTCCACTGCAGCTCATGCTTTGCACTTAGATGCCTGGTCATGCAGGTTGTTCTCAGGTTGAGAACGTTTATGCCTCGCTTCAGGCTCTGATTGCATACAGCGTGCAAACTACTCGTGTCTTCTCATCAGCACATTGTCTGAAGAACTGCCACGCTAGGGAACTCCTTGGACCTGGCTTTGGTGTGCTCGGTCCCTTGCTGCGTTGGGCAGTAGCAGTCATATTGTCTAGGGGACGGACGCTCCGCTTTTGCACCCTGCTCCCTCTTCTGCTGTGCTGGTGGCTCTGTGCGACCACCGCCTCTTCCTCCGAACTACACAGGTCACCTGCATCATGTTGATTCCATGTGGGGTCGAGGACCACATCGTCCTCCACATCATCTTCCACCCAGTCTTCACCCCTGCCCTCCTTGTCGGTCTGCACAATTGCGAAAGCAGCAGCAGTTGGTACCTGTGTTTCTTCATCATCCGAGACGTGCTGCGATGGTCCTCCCATGTACTCATCTTGAAACATAAGTGGTTGGGCATCGGTGCACTCAATCTCTTCCACTTCTGGGGCAGGGCTAGGTGGATGGCCCTGGGAAACCCTGCTAACAGAGTCATCAAAAAGCAGAAGAGACTGCTCCATGACTTGGGGCTCAGACTGCTTGGCTGATTTGCAAGGGGGTGAGGTGAAAGACTGATGGACATCGGCTGCAGGTGCCAACTCTGATCTTTCAGCAGGAGACTGGGTGGGAGACAATGTGAAGGAACTGGAGGCACTGTCAGCAAACCAATCTACTATCGCCTGTACTTGTCCTGGCCTCAACATTTGTAGAGCCGCATTAGGCCTGACCAAATACCGCTGCAGGCTCTGTCGCCTACTCGCACCTGAGGAAGGTGTTTCACTTGTGCGTGTAGCTGGCACAGATCGACCACGTCCTCTCCCTGCAACAGGAGCTCCACCAGCAGCACCACGACCGGGGCCACGTCCCTTATTTGACGTTCTCATATTTCTCAAATTTAGGATCTTACCCTAAATGGGTGATTTTTAAATAGCAGAATAGAGCAACAGTATCTAAAGGGTGTATTTCACAAGTACAGATATGCGGAAAACGCACCCAAAAACATTTTTTTGCCCTAAATTTTTTGAATAGCAGAATAGGAGAACAGTATCTAAAGTGTGTATCTCACACGTACAGATATGCAGAAAACGCACACATTTTTTTTTTTGCCCTAAATTTTTTTTTGGGAAAAGCAGAATAGGAGAACAGTATCTAAAGTGTGTATCTCACAGTAACATATGCAGTGCTGGTGCACTGAGCTTGCATAAAATTCCCACCGACGCCAACCTATCTAACAGATGGATAAAAGTTATATTTTTTCTGGCACTGGGCTCAGGGCAGGATAAAAAGATTGTGCACTGCACCCACACAACAAAAGCAAGGTAAATCGCTGAGTAATTTGATTTCTGAATCAGGACTCCTATCTAATTCTCTCCCTCAAAGCAGCAGCAGCAGCAACCTTTCCCTACACTATCTAAAGCAGAGTGACGTGCTGTTCTATGTGCCTCTAGCTTATATAGAGGCTGGGTCACATGCTGCACTGGCCAATCACAGCCATGCCATTAGTAGGCATGGCTGTGGTGGCTTCTAAGGGCACACAAGTTAAACAAATGTTGATTGGCTGTCCTGCAGCTTTTTAAAATGCGCCATTACATTGCCGAACACCGAACCCGAACCTGAACATAAAGTAAATTGTTCGGGTTCGGGTCCGAGTACCAAAAACCCAAAAGTCCGGTACGAACCCAAACTTTACAGTTCGGGTTCACTCAACCCTACCCGCAAGTACTTGGCTGTGACTGTGACACACCTAATTCTACACCTTCATTCCTCTCAGTGCAGGTTTCAGAGAGAACTGAAGGTATAGTGGGGTTGGAAATCCCAGCTGATCAGGAGCAAGGAGAGGTCCGCTTTGTTCTTTGGTGTGGGTCTTTTTTTTAGGTAAGCCCACCAATGGACTGCATGGCAGGTCGACATATGTCTGGTCAAGCACGTGGTGCCCAAGCGGCTGATGTTTTGGCCACGCGAGATACGCTTTAGACATATGTTGCAAATAGCAACGGTGCGATCTGCTGCACACGTCTGAAAAAAGGCCCACACCAAAGAACTTTTGGAATAACGCGCAGAGACAGCAGCGCCCTGCACATGCGGAGCTCTGCGGTGTGATGCGATCGGTGTGCTGCCCATAAGCTGGTCCCTGGAGGACATCCTGCCTCGTTGGAGATGTGTCTCCTCCTCTTTTCTCCTATCAGGCACCCATGTGGAGTCAGTGACCTCATCATCCCCTACCTCCTCATCATGACTGCCAGATAGCTGTCCTTGTTGGGCACCCCTCTCTCTGGGCTCACGTTACTACCCCCTCTCTCTGGGCTCACATTACAGTCTTCCTCCAGCTGGGTTCCATCATCGGAGCCTTCAAAACGCTGGGCATCCTCCTGGAGCATGTACCCATCACTGTGGTCAAACAGTTCGGGGGACTCCTCAGGAGGACATGGTGGGGATAGGGAAGGAGTGACTGATGCCATTGAGCCGAGGGAAGAGGCCGCTTTGGCAGCTGCTTTGCCAGACAAAGTACCCTGAGCCTGGGTGAGAGAGGATGAGGAGGATGAGAAAGGCTTGGTCATCCACTCTACCAAATCATGGGCATGTTGCAGCTCAACATGGCCAGCTGCCGAAAAGAAGGACAAGCTTGTCCCACGGCCACGTGCTGATGAGGATGCACCATGTCCACGACCAGCACTGTTGCCTCTAGACACAGAGCCTGCTTGCTCTCCTTTATTGCCTCGTGACTGTCTGCCTCTCTTTGTTTGCCTTCCAGACATACTAATGGCCTGTGGTGAGATGTAGCTGCACAAAGGTGGGATGTATATACCACTGCCTGCTGTGTTATTAGTATGAGAAAAGCAGCAAAGGTCTTCAGTTAGTTTTAGGTGAACACTGTGCAGAGGACACCGTACACTAACTGAAAATACTAGCAGCTCTCTGCCTGTGGTTTTATTACGAGAACACCACAAATTTTATTCAAGTCCCTTTAAGTGAACGCTCTGCCAAGGACAGAAGTACTGCAGTACACTACATGACATTAATGCAGCACTCTGCCTGTGGTTTTATTATGAGAACACCACTAACTGTATTCAGGTAAGCTTTAGGTGAATGCTATGCAAAGCATACAGTACACTAAGTGAAACTCTGCTGCTGCTAGCACAATCACCTGCCTGCCTGTCACAGTATAGAGAACAGCAGTAACGGATCTAGCTAAACTAAATACAGTGTATAAATATATATACAACACCTAGGATGCATATATATCCTCTACACACTGTAACAGCAGCTAACTGTCTCGCCTGCCTCCTCTATCCAACTCAATATAAATGACACTGTCTCTCCCTCTCTGTAACTCTCTCTTTCACAAACGCCAACACACTACACAAGGCCGACTTCCAGGCGGCCTTATATAGTGTGGGGCGTGTACCTACTCCTCTGAGCCATGATTGACCAAAGCCACCCTGGCCTTGGCCAATTACGGCTCTCTGTACTTACGGCGCTGTGATTGGCCAAGCATGCGGGTCATAGTGTATGCTTGGCCAATCATCAGCCAGCAATGCACTGCGATGCTGCAGTGAATTATGGAGCGTGGCGCCACTCGAATTTGGCACGAACGGCCCATGATGTTCGATCTTCGTCGAACGATCGAACAGCCGATGTTCGATCGTTTCGAACACGAAACTCATCCCTACTAATTATCAAGGCTAGTACGCAAGTAGTTATTGTCCTTAAAAGGGTTTGGGGACCTGGGTCCTGCCCCAGGGGACATGTATCAATGCAAAAAAAAGTTTTAAAAACGGCTGTTTTTTCGGGAGCAGTGATTTTAATAATGCCTAAAGTGAAACAATAAAAGTGAAACATTCCTTTCAATTTCGTACCTGGGGGGGGGGGGGGGGGTGTATAGTATGCCTGTAAAGCAGTGCTTGTTTCCCGTGCTTAGAACTGACTATAATGAATTGTCGGTTCCCAGCAATACAGAGAAAGGTAATTGATAAAAAAAATTAAAAAATGCGTGGGGATCCTACCAAATTCCATTATCAGGCCCTTCAGGTCTAGTATGGATTTTAAGGGGAGCCCTGCATAAAATTTTCAAAAGAAATGACGTGGGGTTCCCCCCAAATATCCATACCAGACCTGAAGGGTCTGGTATGGATTTTAAGGGGAACTCCACGCCAATTAAAAAAAAAATGGCGTGGAGTTCCCCCAAAAATCCATACCAGACCCTTTATCCGAGCACACAACCTGGCAGGCCGCAGGAAAAGAGGGGGGACGAGAGAGCGCCCCCCCCTCCTGAACCGTACCAGGCCACATGCCCTCAACATGGGGAGGATACTTTGGGGGTCTGTGACCCCTCAAAGCACCATGTCCCCATGCTGATGGGGACAAGGGCCTTATCCCCACAACCCTTGCCCGGTGGTTGTGGGGGTCTGCGGGCGGGGGGGCTTATCGAAATCTGGAAGACCCCTTTAACAAAGGGGACCCCCATATCCCGGCCCCCCCATGTGAATTGGTAAGGGGTACATTGTACCCCTACCATTTCACAAACAAATTTTTAAAAATTGTAAAAAAACACACAGACACGGTTCTTTATTAAAAATAAAACAAAAAAAAATAAAAAAAACATTCCAGCGATGTAATCCAGTGTCCCGCGGTGATCCGATGTCAAGCGCTGCAGTCTCCTCCAGTCTCCACTCCACACGAAACCCCCATGACGTACAAGGGGGCGGTGTCACCCGTCACATCATAGGGTAAGCCCCAGCTTTCCCCGCTTTCCGGGGAATAGCCAATGACATAGGCGGGATCCCGCCTACGTCATTGGCTATTCCCCGCAAGCGGAGAAAGCAGGGGCTTAACCCTATGATCTGACGGATGACCCCGCCCCCTCGTACGTCAGACCCCGCCTACGTCATTGGCTGAGCGGACCTGATGGGGAACTTCCTCTGCAGTGTAATAAATGAATAGACCCACCCCTTCTCACGTTCCCAATCAGGTCCGCTCAGCCAATGACATAGGGGGCGGGGTCACCTTCATTGGGTGTAAGGCTGAGCGGACCTGATGGGGAACGTGAGAAGGGGCTGGGTCTATTAATTTATTACACTGCGGAGGAAGTTCCCCATCAGGTCCGCTCAGCCAATGACGTAGGCGGGGTCTGGCGTACGAGGGGGCGGGGTCACCCGTCAGATCAAAGGGGTAAGCCCCGGGTTCCCCGCTTGCGGGGAATAACCAATGACGTAGGCGGGATCCCGCCTACGTCATTGGCTATTCCCCGGCAAGCGGGGAAATCTGGGGCTTACCCTATGATGTGAGGGGTGACCCCGCCCCCTCATACGTCATGGGGGTTTTGAGTGGAGACTGGAGGAGACTGCAGCGATGGACATCGGATCACCGCGGGACACTGGATTACATCGCTGGAATGCGGTTTTTATTTTTTATTTTTTGATTTTTAATAAAGGACTTTCCCAACTGTGTCTGTGTGTTTTTTTACAATTTTTACACTTTCTTTGTGAAATGGTAGGGGTACAATGTACCCATTACCAATTCACATAGGGGGGCGGGATCTGGGGATCCCCTTTATTAAAGGGGTCTTCCAGATTCAGATAAGCCCCCCGCAGCCGACCCCCACAACCACCGGGCAAGGGTTGTGGGGATGAGGCCCTTGTCCCCACCAACATGGGGACATGGTGCTTTGAGGGGTCACAGACCCCCAAAGCATCCTTCCTGTTGAGGGCATGTGGCCAGGTACGGTTCAGGAGGGGGGCTGCTCTCTCGTCCCCCCCTCTTTTCCTGCGGCCTGCCAGGTTGCGTGCTCGGATAAAGGGTCTGGTATGGATTTTTGGGGGGAACTCCATGCCATTTTTTTTAAAATTAGAAGTGGAGTTCCCCTTAAAATCCATACCAGACCTGAAGGGTCTGGTATGGATTTTTGGGGGGAACTCCATGCCATTTTTTTTTTAATTAGAAGTGGAGTTCCCCTTAAAATCCATACCAGACCTGAAGGGTCTGGTATGGATATTTGGGGGGAACCTCACGTCATTTTTTTTTTTTAATTGACGCAGGGTTCCTCTTAATATCTATACGAGACCTGAAGGGCCTGGTAATTGAATTTGGGGGGACCCCCACGCATTTTTTATTTTTTTTTATCAATGACTTTTCTCTGTATTGACGGGAGCCGACAATTCATTATAGCCGCGAGTGCTTTTAAATGACTTTTTTTACTTCAGAAATGACACTTTGTGCAGGGACAGTTCTAAGCACGGGAAACAAGCTCTGCTTTACAGGCATACTATACACCAGGGATATGCAATTAGCGGACCTCCAGCTGTTGCCAAACTACAAGCCCCATGAGGCATAGCGAGACTCTGACCGCAGCAAGCATGACACCCAGAGACAGAGGCATGATGGGACTTGTAGTTTTGCAACAGCTGGAGGTCCGCTAATTGCATATCCCTGCTATACACCCTCCCCAGGTACAAAATTTAAAGGAATATTTCACTTTTATTGTTTCACTTTAAGCATTATTAAAATCACTGCTCCCGAAAAAAACTGCAGTTTTTAAAACTTTTTTTTGCATTGATACATGTCCCCTGGTGCAGGATCGGGTCCCCAAACACTTTTTATGATAATAACTTGCATATAAGCCTTTAAAATTAGCACTTTAGATTTCTCCCATAGACTTTTATAGGGTGTTCTGTGGCTTTTCGAATTTGCAGCGAACATCCCAAATTGTTCGCTGTTCGGCGAATGGGCGAACAGGCAATGTTCGAGTCGAACATGAGTTCGTCTCAAACTGGAAGCTCATTCCTACTTGTAACTACTTCCTCCCAGCCACATACGACTGCTTGGGTTCCTGGGGACTGAAAACCATCCCTTGAAGACTGCTGCTGAGTGTAATCCTCTACATCTATGCTGACACAATCCTCCACCTCCTCCTCTCTTCTTTCTGTGTGTTTGGTGGGCCCACAGGAATGGTATCTGGATAAAGGGGGCCTTGAGAGGAAAGGAAGTCCTCCTCTTCCTCCCGCTGTTCTGCCTCAAGTGCCTTGTCCATGATTCCATGAAGCGTGTGCTCCAGCAGGAAGACTAGAGGGACAGTGTCACTGATGCATGCATCGTCACTGCTCACCATCCTTGCGCCCTCCTCAAATGGTGACAGGACAGTGCATGCATCCTTGATCAGTAGCCACTGGCATGGCGAAAAGAAGTCAAACTCCCCTGACCCTGTCCTGGTGCCATACTCGCACAGGTACTCATTGATGGCCCTCTGCTGTGCGTGCAGCCGCATCAGCATTGCCAAAGTTGATTTTCACCTGGTGGGCATGTCACAAATGAGGCAGTTGTGGACAGGTTGCATTCCCTTTTAATGTCAACCAGCCGAGCACTGGCATTGTATGACTGGTGGAAATGACCACAGACTTTTCTGCCTGCCTCAGGAGATCTTGTAAACCTGGGTACCTGCTCAAGAACCGCTCAACCACCAAATTCAGGACATATGCCAAACATGGAAAATGGGTCAAGTGTCCCTGTCGGAGGGCGGAGAGAAGGTTGGTGCCATTGTCGCATACAACCATTCCTGGCTGAAGCTGGCATGGTGTCAACCACCTCTGAGTCTGCCCCTGCAGATCTGACAGAATCTCTGCCCCAGAGTGGCTCCTGTCCCCTAGTCAGACCAACTCAAGCACTGCATGGCATCTTTTAGCCTGACTGCTTGTGTAGCCCCTTGAACGCTCACGGAGCATTGCTGGTTTAGAGGACAAATCTGCAGAAGAGGCCATAGAGGAAGAAGAAGAGGAGGGGTGGAGGAGAGAGCTGTGGCAGAATCACCACTAGCATTTTGGAGGCGTGGTGGCGGAACAAGCTCCAACAACACTGAACCCTGTCCTGCATCCTTCCCAGCTACCAGCAGAGTTACCCAGTGCGCCGTGAAGGAAAGGTAATGTCCCTGCCCATGCCTGCTGGACCATGAGTCATCGGTAATATGAACCTTACTTCTGACCGCCCTGTCCAACGAAGCCAAAAAATTGCCTTCCACATGCTGGTAGAGAGGCGAAATGCCCTTCTGTGAAAATAAATTGCGTTTTGGAACCTGCCATTGAGGTACAGCACATTCCACAAATTCACGAATGGGGCAGAGTCTACCAGCTGAAAAGACAGCAGTTGCAGTGCTAGCAACTTGGCCAAGCTAGTATATAGATGTTGAGCATGTGGATGGTTGGGACGGCATCTCTTTTTATGGCTCAGCAACTGGGGTAGGGAAATTTGCCTGCTAAAATCAATTGGTGGTGTACTGCTAGCAGATTGGCTTCAAGTACTTGGGACACCTATACCTTCATTCCTCTCAGTGCAGGTTTTTGAGAGGACTGGAGGTACTGTATAGTAGGGTTGGAGATCCCAGATGAGGAGCAAAGAGAAGTCTGCCTTTTTCTATGATGTGGGTCTTTCAAGTGCTGTTGCCAACGGACTGCATGGCAGGTCGTCATATGTCTGGTCAAACATGTGGTGCCCAAGTGGCTGCTGTTCTGGCCACGCTTTGTCAGCTTCAGACATAGGTTGAAAACTTCTCAGTGGAGATGTGCCTCCTCCTCCTCCTCCTCTCTTCTCTCAGGCACCCAAGTATAGTCAGTGACCTCATCATCCCCTCCCTCCTCATCACTGGAGCAAACTTGGCAGTATGCTGCAGCTGGGGAAACATGTCTGCCAGTTTCTTGTCCGTCTGTGGCACCCCCTCTCTAGGCTCACATTACTCCCTTCCTCAACCTGTGAACCAACATCGGAGCCTTCAAATCGCTGCGCATCCCCCAGTAGCATATAACTGACACTGTAGTTGAATAATTCTGGGGACTTCTCCATGCATTATGGTGGGGCTACAGAAGGAGTGACTGTGGACAAGGAGCCAGTGGAATATGCCACTTTGGCAGCTGCGTTGGAAGGCAAACTATTCTCTGAGCCTGGGTGACAGAGGATGAGAAGGATGAAGATGGCTTTGTTATCCACTCCACCAACCCTTTTGCATGTTGTGGCTCAATAACATAGCCAGCAGGAAAAAAAAGGACAAGCGTGTCCCACGGCCACCTGCAGAGGATGCACCATGTCTACGACCACCATTTTGGACTGTAGACACAGAGGCTGCTTGCTCTCTTTTAGTGGTCTGTGAGCATCCGCCTCTCCTTGGTGGCCTTCCAGACATGATGTATTTTTTGTTTTGCAACACCACACTACACTGTATTATATACTGTGTACACCGCCTGAAGTGTATTAGAAACTAATCACCACAGAATGCACTGTATATATATATATAGGCTACACTGAATGCAGAGTATACTGTATATATATATATATATATATATATATATATATATATATATATTAGACTGTATATATATTAATACACCACCTTTTAATGGGACAGGCCCACCTCCGACCTGACTATGGTACTGGTTTGTATACTTGCCTCTTAGGTACATGCATAGCTAAAAACGATGTTGATTGAATACAGATGCTCTGGAGTGGGGGTTGTGCAAAATGAGGATGATGGTGCAACAATCGTAGGTCAATACTAGTGTTTTTGATAATTTTTTACAATAAAATAAGCTGAAAGGTCAGAGTAGAAATAAGGAGATTTAGGCCTCATGCACACTGGTACATTGGTGTGCACAGTGTCAAATTCTGTCTTTTTTCTTCCCCTAGGAAGAAATCTATTATGAGGTTTCCGAAAATTATTGTACATAAATGTCTTGGAAAGGTTTTTTTTCCTCAACAAAAATGGAGTTTCACTTTATAATAGAGCTGATTCAAAGTTATTCTAAATAGGAAAATTATTGGCCCTTAGTACATTGCTTTTTCACTTATTAAATATGTTATTTTGTCTTAATGTTCCACACAAGGGGTCAAACTATGGGCAAAGCAGTAGATGGTCTTAAATGCATTTTAATATTATTTTGTTTCTTGATTTTATTCAACTGGCTCTGTGACTGGTTTATATGATTTAGCAGAGTGGCAGAGAACATACTGGTTCATTTGTTATAAATTTCTTTGTTCAATACTGACATTTTTTATTTATTTTTTATGAAAGCAGCATATATTAAACATTGCAAGACATTCAGAAAAGCCTTATTATTTCTCTAGTCTACAAATGTTCGTATTGATTTCTTCTCTATTTTATTAACTCAGTCTTTTACACAATGTCCTTAGTTTTATGCTTGAAGTAAAGGGGAAAAAAGAGAGAGATATGAGAGACAAACAAGAGCAAAACAAGACAACTCTGTATATGACAAATGGAATGATTATGTGACGTTGTTCTTATTAATTTGGCTATGTAGCATTGCAGAGTTGCACACTCCTTAAAGAGAACTTGTAGGAAAAAATAACCTATAGTATACAAAACATTATGTACTTATGGGCATATGTACAGTGCATCCAGAAAGTATTCACAGCTCTTCGCTTTACCACATTTTGTTATGTTACAGCCTTATTCCAAAATGGATTAAACTCATTATCTTCCTCAAAATTCGAATTCTACCCCATAATGACAACGTGAAGGAAGTTTGCTTGAAATCTTTGCAAACTTGTACATAAGTATTCAAAGCCTTTACCACCACACTCAAAATTGAGCCCAAGAGCATCCTGCTTCCACCAGTCATCCTTGAGATGTTTTTAATTGGAGTCCACCTGTGGTAAATTCAGTTTATTGGACATTATTTGGAAGGGCACACACCTGTCTATTTAAGGTCTCACAGTTAACAGTGCATGTCAGAGCACAAACCAACCCAAGGAATTGTCTGTAGACCTCCGAGACAGGATATTCCATTCTATGGATAGGGTAGGGCCCACTGATATTGGGGTACTTTGATGCAGTAAGTGGGCGTAAGCACCATATAGCCATATGGTGTGACTAAATCCCCATATTTTTTTTAAATGCTCAGGTGTTTTAAATAGCCTTGCAGGAGGTAAATGTAATTTTTGCATGTGTGCACTGTAATATTTTGTTCTGTTTATATGATCTTATGGCTGCACCATCTTTGATGCATCTTTTAGGGTGTGCCCCCAAATCTTTGTTGGTCTATTGTATGGTTTCTGACCAAATCCTTTTGGGCTGGAGAACCCCACTCCCTCATCATTGCCTCTTATTAGTGTCCACCTGTGTTATAGGAGTCCTTTTAGTTCTCCCATATAGAGCAGTGCATTTTCCCATGGTTTAGAGAAGCAGGATCTTTCATTTTATGGATAGCGTATGACCCACTGATATTGGGGTACTTTGACGCAGTAAGTGGGCTTAAGCACCATATAGCCATATGGTGTGACCAAATTCCCATATTTTTGGAAAATGTTCAGGTGTTTTAAATAGCCTTGCAGGGGGTAAATGTAATTTTTGCATGTGTGCGCTGTAATATTTTGTACTGTTTATATGGTCTTATGGCTGCACTATCTTTAATGCATCTTTTAGGGTGTGCCCCCCAAATCTTTGTTTGTCTTTTGGATTGCATCAAGGCACAGGTCTGGAAGAGTACAGACAAATGTCTGCAGCATTGAAAGTCCCAATGAGCACAGTGGCCTCCATCCTCTAAAGTTTAGATCCACCAGGGATCTTCCTAGAGCGGCCTGCCCGGCCAAACTGAGTGATCTGGGGAGAGGGCCCTTGGTCAGGGAGGTGACCAAAAACCAGATGGTCACTCTGACAGAGCTCCAGCATTTCTCTGTGGAGAGAGGAGAAATTTTCAGAAGAACAATCATCTCTGCAGCACTCCACCAAGCAGGCCTGTATGGTAGAGTGGCCAGATGGAAGCCAATCCTCAGTAAAAGGCACATGGCAGCCCACCTTGAGTTTGCCAAAAGGAACCTAAAGGACTCAGACCATGTAAAACAAAATTCTCTAGTCTGATTAAACAAATAGTGAACTTTTTTGTCTGAATGGCAAGCATCATGTCTGGAGGAAACCAGCCACCACTCATCACTGGCCAATACCATCTCTACAGTAAAGCATGGTGGTGGCAGCATCATGCTGTGGGGATGTTTTTCAGCAGCAGCAACTGGGAGACTAGTCAGTATTGAGGGAAAAATGTATGCAGCAATGTACAGAGACATCCTTGATGAACACCTGCTCCAGAGTGCTCTGGACCTGAGACTGGGGCGAAGGTTCATTTTCCAAGATAACAAAGGAGTGGCTATGGGACAACTCTGTGAATGTCCTTGAGTGGCCCAGCCAGAACCCAGACTTGAACCCGATTGAACATCTCTAGAGAGATGTGAAAATGTCTGTGCACCAACGCTCCCTATACAACCTGATGGAGTTTAAGAGGTCCTGCAAAGAATAATGGGAGAAACTGCCCAAAATTAGTGTGCCAAGCTTGTAGCATCATACTCAAAAAGACTTGAGACTGTAATTGGTGCCAAAGGTGCTTCAACAAAGTATTGAGCAAAGGCTGTGAATACTTATGTAATTTTTTTTAATTTTTTTTTTATAAATTTGCAAAGATTTCAAACAAACTCCTTTCACATTGTTATTATGGGGGATTGTTTGTAAAAATTTTAGGAAAATAATGAATTTAATAAATTTTGGAATAAGGCTGTAACACAGGGATATGCAATTAGCGGACCTCCAGCTGTTGCAGAAATACAAGTCCCATGAGGCATAGCAAGACTATGACAGCCACAAGCATGACACCCAGAGACAGAGGCATGATGGAATTTGTAGTTTTGCAACAGCTGGAGGTCCGCTAATTGCATATCCCTGCTGTAACTAGGGATGAGCCGAACACCCCCCTGTTCGGTTCGCACCAGAACCTGCGAACAGACCTAAAGTTCGCGTGAACTTTAGAACCCTATTAAATACAATGGACTCAAACGTTCGAAATCTAAAGTGCTAATTTTATTGTCCTAAAAAGGGTTTGGGGACCTGGGTCCTGCCCCAGGGGACATGTATCAATGCAAAAAAAAGTTTTAAAAATGGCCGTTTTTTCGGGAGCAGCGATTTTAATAATGCATAAAGTGAAACAATAAAAGTGAAATATTCCTTTAAATTTCATACCTGGGGGGTGTATAGTATGCCTGTAAAGCAGTGCTTGTTTCCCTTGCTTAGAACTGTCCCTGCACAAAATGTCATTTCTGAAGGAAAAAAGGCCATTTAAAACCACTCGCAGCTATAATGAATTGTCGGCTCCCGGAAATACAGAGAAAAGTCACTGATAAAAAAAATAAAAATGCGTGGGGGTCCCCCCAAATTCAATTACCAGGCCCTTCAGGTCTGGTATGGATTTTAACCACTTGACGACCGCTCACTGTATATATACGTCATTTTTTTGAAGAGGGATATCTCGGTAACGGCAGCAGCTGCTGCCACAACCGAGATATCCATCTCTTCAGTGAGCGGTCGTGTTTACGATAATGGTGGTCTCCGTGGCGGATTCTCCGCAAGATCACCGTTATCGGCGGCGGGAGAGGGCCCGCCGCTCTCCCGCGCCCTCCGCCGCTTACCGGAGCCGTCGGTAGCGGCGGAGGCGATCGGGTCCTTCTCCCTCTGTGGTATGGATAAGAGTGAGGGCAAGATGGCCCCCACCCGTCTCCATACCATAGCAGGGCGAAGCTGACGTCAAAACGTCAGCTCCGCCCATACGTCTTAAAGGGAAATTTTTTTTTTTTCATTTTTTCAAATGACATTTTTTTTTTTTTATTGCATTTTAGTGTAAATATGAGATCTGAGGTCTTTTTGACCCCAGATCTCATATTTAAGAGGACCTGTCATGCTTTTTTCTATTACAAGGGATGTTTACATTCCTTGTAATAGGAATAAAAGTGATCCATTTTATTATTTTTTTTAAAACAGTGTAAAAATAAATAGAATCAAGTAAAATAAATAAGAAAACAAATTTTTTTTTTTTAAAGCGCCCCATCCCGACGAGCTCGCGCGCAGAAGCGAACGCATACGTGAGTAGCGCCCGCATATGAAAACGGTGTTCAAACCACACATGTGAGGTATCCCCGCAATCTTTAGAGCAAGAGCAATAATTCTAGCCCTAGACCTCCTCTGTAACTCAAAAGATGCAACCTGTAGCATTTTTTAAACGTTGCCTATGGAGATTTTTAAGGGTAAAAGTTTGACGCCATTCCACGAGCGGGCGCAATTTTGAAGTGTGACATGTTGGGTATCAATTTACTCGGCGTAAAATTATCTTTCACAATATAAAAAAAAATTGGGCTAACTTTACCGTTGTCTTTTTTTTAATTTAAAAAAGTGATTTTTTTCCAAACAAAGTGCGCTTGTAAGATCGCTGCGCAAATACGATGTGACAAAAAGTATTGCAATGACCACTAATATATTCTCTAGTATGTTAGAAAAAAAACAATATATAATGTTTGGGGGTTCTAAGTAATTTTCTAGCAAAAAAAAAAAATTTAAACTTGTAAACACCAAATTTGAAAAACAGGCAAGGTCCTTAAGTGGTTAAGGGGAACTCCACCCCAAATTTAAAAAAAAATGGCGTGGAGTTATCCCAAAAAACCATACCAGACCCTTTATCTGAGCACGCAACCTGGCAGGCCGCAGGAAAAGAGGGGGGGACGAGAGAGCGCGCCCCCCCTCGTGAACCGTACCAGGCCACATGCCCTCAACATGGGGAGGATGTCCCCATGTTGATGGGGACAAAGGCCTCATCCCCACAGCCCTTGCCCGGTGGTTGTGGGGGTCTGCGGGCAGGAGGCTTATCGGAATCTGGAAGACCCCTTTAACAAAGGGGACCCCCAGATCCCGGCCCCCCCATGTGAATTGGTGAGGGGTACATTGTACCCCTACCATTTTACAAAGAAAGTGTAAAAAAAATGTAAAAAAAACACAGAAACCTTGGAAAAGTCCTTTATTAAAAATAAAAAATAAAAAATAACTTTCCAGCGATGTAATCCAATGTCCCGCGGCAATCCGATGTCCAGCGCTGCAGTCTCCACTCGAAACGTCATTGGCTGAGCGGACCTACACTGCGGAGGAAGTTCCCCATCAGATCCGCTCAGCCAATGACGTAGACGGGGTCTGAGGTACGAGGGGGGTGGGGCGCCCTCGTATCTCAGACCCTGCCTATGTCTTGGCTGAGCAGACCTGATGGGGAACTTCCTCTTCAGTGTAAAAAAATGAATAGATCCGCCCCTTCTCACGTTCCCCATCAGGTCCGCTAGTTTTTACTTTTTTTTTTTTACACTTTCTTTGTGAAATGGTAGGGGTACAATGTACCCCTTACCAATTCACATAGGGAATTCCAGATTCCGATAAGCCCCCCGCCCGCAGACCCCCACAACCACCGGGCAAGGGTTGTGGGAATGAGGCCCTTGTCCCCATCAACATGGGGACATCCTCCCCATGTTGAGGGCATGTGGCCTGGTATGGTTCAGGAGGGGGGGTCGCTCTCACCCCCCTCTTTTCCTGCGGCCTGCCAGGTTGCATGCTTGGATAAAGGGTCTGGTATTGATTTTGGGGGAACTACACGCCATTTCTTTTTAAATTTGGGGTGGAGTTCCCCTTAAAATCTATACCAGACCTAAAGGACTTGGTATGGATATTTGGGGGGAACCCTACGCATTTTTTTTTAAATTTGCGGCAGGGTTCCCCTTAATATCCATACCAGACCTGAAGGGCTTGGTAATTGACTTTGGGGGGACCACGCATTTTTTGTTTTTTTTTATCAATGACTTTTCTATGTATTGCCGGGAGCCAACAATTCATTATAGCCGCGAGTGAGTTTTAAATTACTTTTTTTCCTTCAGAAATGACACTTTGTGCAGGGGCAGTTCTAAGCACGGGAAACAAGCGCAACTTTACAGGCATACTATACACACACCCTAGGTACAAAATTTAAAGGAATATTTCACTTTTATTGTTTCACTTTAAGCGTTACTAAAATCACTGCTCCCGAAAAAACGTTAGTTTTTAAAACTTTTTTTTGCATTGATACATGTCCCCTGCGGCAGGACCCGTGTCCCCACACACTTTTTATGACAATAACTTGCATATAAGCCTTTAAAATTAGCACTTTAGATTTATCCCATAGACTTTTACAGGGCGTTCCGCGGCTTTTCGAATTTGCCGCAAACACCCCAAATTGTTCGGCGAACATGCGAACAGGCAATGTTCGACTCGAACATGAGTTTGACTCGAACTCGAAGCTCATCCCTAGCTGTAACATAACAAAATGTGGAAAAAGTGAAGCGTTGTGAATACTTTCTGGTAGGGATGAGCCGAACACACCCCGGTTAGGTTCGCAGCAGAACATGCGAACAGGCAAAGAATTTGTTCGAACACGCAAACACCGTTAAAGTCTATGGGACACAAACATGAAAAATCAAAAGTGCTCATTTTAAAGGTTAATATGCAAGTTATTGTCAAAAAAAGTTTTAGGGGACCCGGGTCCTGCCCCAGGGGACATGTATCAATGCAAAAAAAAGTTTTTTCGGGAGCAGTGATTTTAATAACATGAAATAATAATAAAAGTGAAATATTCCTTTAAATTTCGTACCTGGGGTGTGTCTATAGTATGCCTGTAAAGCAGAGCATTTTTCCCGTGCTTAGAAAAGTCCCTGCACAAAATGACATTTCTAAAGGAAAAAAAATAATTTAAAACAACTCGCGGCTATAATGAATTGTCGGGTCCCGGCAATGAAGTAGAAAGTCATTGAAAAAAATGACATGGGTTCCCCCCCAGTCCATTACCAGGCCCTTTGGGTCTGGTATGAATATTAAGGGGAACCCCCGAACCAAAAAAACTGCGTGGAGGTCCCCCCAAATTCCATTACCAGGCCCTTCAGGTCTGGTATAGATATTAAGGGGAACCCTGTGCCAAATTTAAAATAAAAATGACGTAGGGGTCCCCCTCAGAATCCATACCAGACCCTTCAGGTCTGGTATGGATTTTAAGAGGAACCCTGCGCCAAAATAAAAAAAATGGCGTGGGGTTCCCCCCAAAAATCCATACCAGGCCCTTATCCAAGCACGCAACCTGTGACACCGCGGGGAAACCGCCGGAAACCCCCATTGCATCAGAGGGGGGCGGGGTCATCCATCCACGTCATGAGTGGCCCCGCCCTTGGTTATTTAAGAGCTGTCAGACAGGTCGCGCGTCATTCGGCCGGGCGCCTCCTATGGAGGAGGCTGTATCGTTCGTGGTGGCGGGTCATAGAAGGATTACATCGCTGGAATTTATTTTATTTTTTTATTAAAGGACTTGTCCCAAGCTGTGTGTGTGTGTGTTTTTTACCTTTTTTGTCACTTTTTTGGGTGAAATAGTAGGGGTACAATATACCCTGTTACCAATTCATAAAGGGGGCTTCCAGATTCCGATAATCCCCCCGCCCACCCCCACAACCACGGGGCAAGGGTTGTGGGAATGAGGCCCTTGTCCCCATCAACATGGCATGTGGCCTGGTACGGTTCAGGAGGGGGGGCTCTCTCTCGTCCCCCCTCTTTTCCTGCAGCCTGCCAGGTTGCGTGCTCAGATAAGGGTCTGGTATGGATTTTTGGGGGGAACCCCACGCCATTTATTTTTAAATTTTGGCACGCGGTTCCCCTTAAAATCCATACCAGACCTGATGGGAAAGGTAATTGAATTCGGGGGGACCCCCACGCATTTTTTTCAATGACTTTTATCTGTATTGCCGGGACCCGACAATTCATTATAGCTACGAGTAGTTTTAAATGACTTTTTTTCCTTTAGAAATGTCATTTTGAAAAGGGACTTTTGTAAGCACTGGAAACATGCGCTACTTTACAGGCATACTATAGACACCCCCAGGTACGAAATTTAAAGGAATATTTCACTTTTATTGTTTCACTTTAAGCATTATTAAAATCACTGCTCCCGAAAAAACGCCAGATTTTAAATCTTTTTTTTTTGCATTGATACATGTCCCCTGGGGCAGGACCCAGGTCCCCAAACACTTTTTATGACAATAACTTGCATATTAACCTTTAAAATTAGCACTTTTGATTTCTCTCATAGACTTTTAAAGGGTGTTCTGCATCTTTCGAATTTACAGGGAACACCTCAAATTGTTCACTATTCGGCGAACAGCCAATGTTCGAGTCGAACTCATGTTTGACCTGAACATAAAGCTCATCCCTTCTTTCTGGATGCACTGTATAAAGCAGGGCTTTGATCTTCCGTTGTTATATGTTGTTTTACCCATTTCTGACCCCCTATAGTAAATTAACACCATTTCAGGCAGGAGGACAATAATGAAAGTAATTTTTTTGTAAATAGTCACCCTCTGGATCTCCAGTGGTGGGCTGCATAGTACTGTTAGGAAAAGCCAAGGGCTTGATCAGAATCTTTACTTATCAAGCAAACATTATATTTATATATTTTTTTACTTTCATGTAGAAGTGGATACTTTCCCTGTCATTCTTACCCCCTCAGTCTCCAGGTTAACCTTGTTCCTTTGTGAGACCAGAACCACTGCAGAGCGGAATCAGGATGGCAAGCTGGAGAGAAGATTCCCTGAATAAGAAAAAAATAATGTAGTTAAAACATGTGGCATAGTATTAATTACTGTATTAAAAATACCTTAAGGCCCCGTTCCCACCTATGCGAATTGGTTGCGGCTTACACCGCATCCAATTCGCATAACATTAGAAAATACATTGATTATAATGAGGCTGGTTCACATATGTGCGATGCATTTGAACTGCGCATTGCCCAAAAAAACGTGTGTATATTCTAGGCATTGCGGTGCGGCTCAGGTGCGAATTCAGGCCCATTTATGGGCACGCATCTGATTCGCAGATGTGTTCAGTTCTCATCAGGATTTCTCTCCCATCTCACTACACTTCCCCCCCTACCCCTCCCCTCCCCTCTCCCAGGTCACAAATTTGCAGCTAAAATGCAGATGATCCGCTGAACAGCTCTCTTATCTCTTTGCAGAGATAAGAAAGCTGGAATTGACACCGCACAAGTGTGAACCCAGCCTAAATGTTAAACAACCTGAAACTGTTTTTGTTTTCACATTTTTCTCCATTTCTTTTCTTATTACAGAAATATATAAATTAAAGCTTCATATGGTCTTTGAAACTTTGTGAAAATATTTTTGGTATGCAAAGCAGTTAAAAAGTTATTATTGAGTAAGATTGCTACGTACTAAAACTTCAAAATCTGGTCTGGTAATGAAGGTTTTATTACTTCTGGACATGAAAAGGTTAATAAAAGAAAGCACTAGAACATCTACAAATGTCAGTAATGTGCACTTCTCATACTAATGCTGAACCTTCTTAATGCAAGCAAAGCCACATTACTTTAAATTAAATGCCAGTAGGAGAGAGCGGTAGATGAGTTCTTGCTGGAAAAAAACTATTTAAGCAACAGACAGCATGGATTCATGAAAGACAGAAGTTGTCAAACAAACCTGATTTCTTTTTATGAAGAGGTAAGTAAGACCTTGGACAGAGGGGTGGCAGTGGACGTGGTATACTTGGATTTTGCAAAAGCGTTCGATACAGTTCCCCACACACGGCTCATGTGTAAGGTAAAGTCTACAGGATTGGAAATATCAGTTTGTAAATGGATAGAAAACTGGCTAAAAGACAGAATTCAGAGAGTAGTGGTTAATGATTCTTACTCTGAATGGTCCAAGGTTATCAGTGGTGTACCCCAAGGTTCAGTGCTGGGACCCTTACTTTTTAATATGTTTATAAATGATATTGGGTCTGAGATCAAAAGTAACATTTCTGTCTTTGCAGATGACACCAAGCTATGCAGTGGAATAACGTCCTTACAGGATGTCGCCAATTTACAAGCCGACCTCAATGCTCTGTCTAATTGGGCGACTATGTGGCAGATGAGGTTTAATGTTGATAAATGTAAAGTTATGCACTTGGGGGCTAATAATATGAATGCATCATACATACTAGGGGGAGTACAACTGGGGGGATCCGTAGTGGAGAAGGATCTGGGGGTTTTGGTAGATCATAAGCTCAATAATGGCATGCAATGCCAAGCTGCGGTTTCCAAAGCGAGCAAAGTCCTTTCTTGTATTAAGAGAGGTATGGTCTCCAGAGAGAGAGATATCATTTTGCCCCTGTTCAAATCATTAGTAAGACCTCATCTGGAATATGCAGTTCAGTTTTGGGCCCCAGTTCTCAAAAAGGATATTGGGGAACTGGAGAAAGTGCAGAGAAGGGCAACCAAACTGATAACAGGCATGGAGGAGCTCAGCTATGAGGAGAGATTAGAGGAACTGAATTTATTCTCTCTTGAGAAGAGGAGATTAAGGGGGGATATGATCAACATGTACAAATATATAAGGGGTCCATATAGTGAACTTGGTGTTCAGTTATTCACTTTACGGTCAACACAAAGGACAAGGGGGCACTCTTTGCGTCTAGAGGAAAAGAGATTTCACCTCCAAATACGGAAAGGTTTTTTCACAGTAAGAGCTGTGAAAATGTGGAATAGACTCCCTGCAGAGGTGGTTCTGGCCAGCTCAGTAGATTGCTTTAAGAAGGGCCTGGATTCTTTCTTAAATGTACATAATATAACTGGGTACTGACATTTATAGGTAAAGTTGATCCAGGGAATATCCGATTGCCTCTCGGGGGATCAGGAAGGAATTTTTTCCCCTGCTGTAGCAAATTGGATCATGCTCTTCTGTTTTTTTTTTGCCTTCCTCTGGATCAACTGTGGGTATAGAATTGGTTATATGGGATTGTACGATATATGTTTATTTTTTTTTATTTTTTTTTACGGTTGAACTGGATGGACTTGTGTCTTTTTTCAACCTGACTAACTATGTAACTATGTAACTATATGAGCTGTCCCTTCCTTAAATCATGGAGTGTTTTCTGCTCCACACTGAACACAAAAATCCAGCGCTCGATGGGCAGGAAAAAGCAGACTGTTCAGATTGCTGTTACAACGTTTATTGATGCTTCCACAAGATCGAAAAGCAGTTAATAAAATTGCTGGATTAAAACACAAGGAATAGAACTGTGTAGATAATCATATCACCTGGCGTCCATTGCAGAACGGAGCTGAAACCAGTCTGTTGTGAATCAGCACATCTTCCTAAAGCATGGAGATGGAAGAGGATGCGGCCGCCAAACTGCCTGATATCAGGATCATAGAAAACAGACGCTCCGATGGTGATCCGACCGATGGGGAGACAGGAGCGGTGAGCACTGTAGGAACCGCCGGATGACATGCCGGCCAGTGACGACAGGCCAGCTGCGGCGCTGGCAGGGGAAAACCGGAAGTGGAAAACCGGAACTGCTGTGCTAAGACACCCGAACTGTGAATCTTCTACCAGGAATAGTTTGGAACGATGGTATAGTGGAAATGATGTAAAAGGTCCCATATTCTGGGAAGATAACAGATCACCCTTGCGTTCTAAAGAAGGACACCACTATAGCAACAGGGCTATTGGGAGATGTAATAAAGGTGCCACTCGGTTGCAAATGGAGCCAGGTCTTGGGGGATGACAGTACTGGGTGGCCTCGACAATGCGTTTCGCGCTTCTAGCGCTTTGTCACAGTCAACAAAGCGCTCATGCAATGCAACTACAGGAAGATTTAGGTGAAGGACAATTTCAGGATGGCAACAGTCCACTGAAGGTAACCACATTCAGCTTCACTTCCTGAAGCAAGTATGAAACCATTTCCAATTTGCTTTGCATAGAAAAGTTTGGGGCTTTACAAGTCCCTTTCCTGGGTAGGCAGGGACATCAACCACTTCAAGACCGGCTGCCGTCGTTTGACGGCGGCACAGTGGCTCCCCTGCAAAATTCACCGTACAGGCTCAGTTGCGGACGGGCATGCTGCGGGAGCGTCCCCGCGGGTCGGGGGACTCGATGTCCTCCTGCGGCTCACGATTGCCTTGTACACAGGCAGAACGGGGAAATGCCTATGTAAACAAGGCATTTCCTCGTTCTGACAGGTGACAGGACAGGGATTTACTGTTCCCAGTGATCGGGAACAGTGATCTTTTGTCATGTCCCATTAAACCCATCCCCCCACAGTTAGAAACAGTCATAGGGAACACAGTTAACCCCTTGATCGCCCCCTAGTGTTAACCCCTTCCTTGCCAACGACATTTACAAAGTAATCAGTGCATTTTTATAGCACTGATCGCTGTATAAATTTCAATGGTCCCAAAAAAAAGGCAAAAGTGTCCGATCTGTCCATCGCAATGTCGCAGTCTTGATAAAAATCGCAGATCACTGCCATTACTAGTAAAACAATTATAATAATAAAAATGCCATAAAAATGCCATATATCTATTTCTTATTTTGTAGATGCTATAATTTTTGCGCAAACCAATCAATATACGCTTTTTGCGATTTTTTTTTTTTTTTTTTACCAAAAATATGTAGAAGAATATATATCAGCCTAAACTGATGAAGAAATTTGTTTTTATAAAATAAATGTGGGATATTTATTATAGCAGAAAGTAAAAAATATTATTTTTTCCCAAATTGTCGCTCTATTTTTATTTATAGCACAAAAAATACCGCCAAAATAAAGCTCTATTTTTGGGGAAAAAATGACTTTTTTTGGGGTACAGCGTCGGACAACCGCGCAATTGTCATTTAAAGCATCGCAGTGCCGAATCGCAAAAAATGCTCTGGTCATTAAGGGGGTAAAATCATCCGAGGCTGAAGTGGTTAAAGGACACAGTATTCCCCAATATACACACAGAGCTACTTTTTTTAGGATCTCGCCAATGTTACGGCTGGTTTAGGTGAGATAACTCTCTATGCATATATGAATATTGAGCTCACAAGTCTCACTCCTTTGGCCATATAGCATGTTATTTAAAACCAGAATGGGAAACAATATGCTTTTTGCTCTACAAGCAGGATTACAATTCAATTGTCCAGTCCAACTACAGCTAATCCAATGCCTGGGCACACCCTAATCACACCAAGCAGTGCAGAAACCTGCTGCCCTGGACACCCCCCCCCCCCCCGCCCAGTGCTGCTGGCTTCCCTCCTCTCCTTTCCCACAAGCTAGTGTTTCAGGATGGAAAGTGTCATTTACTGGCCCCTTCCTTTCTGAATAAATACAGTGAGTGATCAGTACTGATCACTCACTGTGTTCTTTTTTAACTGAAGCATAATAAACTGTTTACTATGCTTAAGTTTGTGAATGAACAGGTAGCCACTCAGCAGAGAACACTTCCATTCATTCACTGTCCAGTACAGCTGAGGTTGCCGAGAAAGGAACTGGGGAATCTCTGTCCTCAGTCCCTATCTCTGTCTAAAAAGTGAGACATCAGGGGTCTGTTTAGACCCCTTATATTTCACCAAGACCCCCCAATGAGGCTCCTAAAAAAAGTGTAAAAAAAGTTAAAAAAAATAAACAAAAAAAAACTACTGATGCAGTCCACTGCCCTACTAACACCATTCTCTGCACTACTTACACTATCCTCTGCCGTACTGCCACTATCCACTGCTCTACTACACTACCCTGCTGACACTGTCTATGTTTTAATACCTTATAAATGTTTTTTTCCCTTCCTTTCATTTATAAGAATGTGTGTGTAGATATATATATATATATATATATATATATATATATATATATATATATATATATATATACACATATATACTGTGTGTGTGTGTGTATATATATATATATATATATATATATACACACACATACATCACACACACACACATGTGCATTTGAGCATTGGGGTGCAATCCCTAATGTAATAGGCTGTGCACACCTGTCATCCAATGACTATTTTCAGAAGACCCATGCCTCTTCAGTTCTAGTGTTCTACTTTCCCAAATGTGTTCAAAGTTAACTTGATGAAGTGGAAATGATGGAAGAAAAAACAATAAAGTAAATCTTGTACTTTGGTGCTGACTCTCATGTCTGTTATCAAAGGCACTTGCACACATATTCTTTAGGGAATTATGGCTTTATATTACGAGTGCTATGGATAAGGAATATATAGAAATGGTGCCTTCGTCCCATTAGACGTTGTATAGAGAACAGGATGAGGCTGGGGTGGACTATGTTGGCAGTGCACCCTTTGCTAACTGACGACCAGTTAAGAGTAAGTAGTAAAAAGGGGGGTTTTTATTACAAAAATATATAAAGAAACAATTATTTTGACATTTCATAGAAATAATAGTAATTCCGTGACATTTTCATGTATCATACCATTACAATCAATGGACCAGAATACAACTGTACATACATAAATTGTGCTCTACATGTTTCATGTTGTGATTCAAAAACAGAATCCGCTTCTTCAGGAGCTATATATATATGTATGGATTTTCAATGGACATAGAATGAAAAATTGAGTTGTCACGTAACTATGAAATAAAAGAAAACATTGTAAGCAAGATTGTAGTGGATATAAATAGTATATTTTAGTATAAAACACCAGGCCAACCTTGGCCATAGGTGTGCCCAATATTACACAGTCTTACCAAAGGTGCTGGACCAGAGGGGACAGGCCGCGAATCATAAATTCCCGTTATGTCATGAGGGAGTGGGTGTTACCACTCAGGGCATATAAACAGGGGGTAAAGGTAATCTGAAATTGAGAACGATAGAAATGAATACATATCTGGGGTCTTCAGCATAAAGAAAGCTGAAGGGGATGTAATGAATAAGGAATCTATCGCTTTCATATATACACGGATCACCAACCTCATGGGAGGACACATCCATAGGCATCTCATAGGTAGGCAGCGTATAAACAAAAGAAGATTTTGTATGGAGGAGAATTCAGATAAAGGCTGAACCCCTTATGTATAGAGAAACTCTCTGAAAAATATATAAGTAATTTATACAGAAATAAGTATATATCGGATATATATGATTGGTAATTATATATGTGCACATGTAAAAAACACACATATGTATGAATAATCACACGCATGTGAAAGCATGTGTATGTAAAAATGATGCATTAATGTACCTTCAAGTCTTGAGCAGACGGACACAAATTAATAATTAGGTGAGATATTTTGGAAGTAATCTCTGTGGTAACAAGTGATAATCTGTGGGAAATATATAAAATGTATAAATATATAAAAAATGTGAAAAAGACATGTACCTAGTTAGTTACTGATTAAACCAGTAGTTAAAGGTGAGCTAGTGAGGGTGATGGTGAAGGTAAACTAGAAAAACGGGGAAGGGAAGGGGAAAGTGCATCATTTTTTATTATATGCGGGTTCACCTGCTTTACCACGTCATGTGGATGTGCCCCTGCACTTTATTGTATGGGGCACGATTGTCCATATGGTGGAGCGCTTAGCGTATCCACCACTCAGGACATTGCACGTGTGTCATCTGACACACGCGCACCACGTGACCTAGGTAATGACGTCAGATGCAATACCAGCATCGGCGGGCGGCCTCTCCATGCATATAAAAGCAGTCACAACAGCTGATAGTGAGCTGTGTGCTGCTCTAGGGGGACACATCCACATCCATCTCTCGGTTCAACAGGTAGGCAACCTTATTTCACACTCTCTTAATACCAACAGTAGAGGGCCTTTGGATCACTACAGAGTTCCTTGAAACCTCTCTGAAACATATCATTGCTATTGCAGACTCCCTCCCTATCCGGGAAGGCTGATCCACACATGTACTTTTTTGAATCAAGGACAATGACATGGTAAATGACCATCTCCTCCTCACTATAATATATAATAACTATGTTTATTTCTACACATAATCTCCACATCTCTTATTCATTATCTCCGTGTCACTCCCACCCATATACCGTACTTATTTATTATTTCATATTTGTAAATCTTTTTTTCTCAAATTCTGTTTCTTATATATATATATATATATATATATATATATACATATATATATTTTATATATATATATATATATCTTTCTCCCTACACCTCCCCTTTCCTTTCCCCTTCCCTTTCCCGTTTTTCTAGTTTACTTTCACCATCACCCTCACTAGCTCACCTTTAGCTACTGGTTTATTCAGTAACTAACTAGGTACATGTCTTTTTCAAATTTTTTATATATTTATACATTTTATATATTTCCCACAGATTATCCCTTGTTACCACAGAGATTACTTCCAAAATATCTCACCTAATTATTAATTCGTGTCCCTCTGCTCAAGACTTGAAGGTACATTAATGCACCATTTTTACATACACATGCTTTCACATGCGTGTGATTATTCATACATATGTGTGTCTTTTACATGTGCACATATATAATTACCGATCATATATATCCGATATATACTTATTTCTGTATAAATTACTTATATATTTTTCAGAGAGTTTCTCTATACATAAGGGGTTCAGCCTTTATCTGAATTCTCCTCCATACAAAATCTTCTTTTGTTTATACGCTGCCTACCTATGAGATGCCTATGGATGTGTCCTCCCATGAGGTTGGTGATCTGTGTATATATGAAAGCGATAGATTCCTTATTCATTACATCCCCTTCAGCTTCCTTTATGTTGAAGACCCCAGATATGTATTCATTTCTATCGTTCTCAATTTCAGATTACCTTTACCCCCTGTTTATATGTCCTGAGTGGTAACACCCACTCCCTCATGACATAACGGGAATTTATGATTCGCGGCCTGTCCCCTCTGGTCCAGCACCTTTGGTAAGACTGTGTGATATGGCGCACACCTATGGCCAAGGTTGGCCTGGTGTTTTATACTAAAATATACTATTTATATCCACTACAATTTTGCTTACAATGTTTTCTTTTATTTCATAGTTACGTGACAACTCAATTTTTCATTCTATGTCCATTGAAAATACATACATATATATATATATATAGCTCCTGAAGAAGCAGATTCTGTTTTTGAATCACAACGTGAAACATGTAGAGCACAATTTATGTATGTACAGTTGTATTCTGGTCCATTGATTGTAATGGTATGATACATGAAAATGTCACGGAATTACTATTATTTCTATGAAATGTCAAAATAATTGTTTCTTTATATATTTTTGTAATAAAAACCCCCCTTTTTACTACTTACTCCTAAAGTGGTTGTAAACCCACTTAATAAACAAAGACCTACAGGTAAGCCTAGATTAAGGCTTACCTGTAGGTGCATGAAATATCTCCTTAACCTACACGGTTAAGGAGATATTTGCATTTAAATGTGGCGACGCTGACGTCACGCGCATGCGCATGGGGTTAACCCCATTCACAAATTCGGCTAGGTCGCAACATTCGACGACGTAGCCGAATTCGACGGCTCACGCGCGCATGCGCGGATTCACATCTTCGCCGCTCTGGCCAATCACAGCATTAAGACGACTCCATTCACTTAAATTGATTTTCTCATGCAGCGCGACTTGAGTCGGATCCAAAGTTGCCCCTGTGTGAATGGGCTCTGAGGGGGTTATTTACGAAAGGCAAATCCACTTTGCACTGCAAGTGCACTTGGAAGTGCAGTCGATGTAAATCTGAGGGGTAGATCTGAAATGAGGGGAAGCTCTGCTGATTTTATCATCCAATCATGTGCAAGCTAAAATGTTAAAATGCTGTTTTTTATTTTCCATGCATGTCCCCCTCGGATCTACAGCGACTGAACTTCCAAATGTACTTTCAGTGCACTTTCAAGTGCACTTGTAGTGCAAAGTGGATTTGCCTTTTCGTAAATAACCCCCTTAGTGTTATGCCGCGTACACACGATCACTTTTCTCGTCTGGAAAAATTTCATTTTTTCTCTTGGACGAGAAAAACGGCCGCATGTGGGCTTTCCAGCATTTTTCCAGACGAGAAAAACGGCGAGAATAACGACGAGAAAAATTAGAACATGCTGTAATTTTTCTCGTCGCGAATCACAGCATTTTTTTCCTCGGCAGTTTTCCCATAGGGAAACACTGCTAGGAAGCCTACACACGCCCGGTTTTCTCGACCAAGAGAAAACATGTCGTGAAAAACGGCCGTGTGTAGGGGACCAAGCCGGTCCTCGTTTTTCCCGTCGGGTTTCACCGCTGTGAAACTCTATCGTGTGTACACGGCATCATACTCAGTGCCTAGAAAATGTCATTGAGTGTCCAGGGTGAAAATAGCAAACTTCACCCCCTCATCTGTCAGTGGGGGGAAAATTCCCTTGTGTAGGTAGTGTCAGTTTGGGGAGGACTGCTTTGGCATGTATGCCAGTGGGATGAAGAAGAGCTGAGAGGTTGGCTCTGTCAGGTGAATAAAACAAATGGGATCCACGGTGGAAGAGGGGTTAAAGGGCTTTAGTGAGTGAAAAAGTGAAAAAAACTAAGGGGCTCTTGGGGGTGAGAAGGAGAGGGGAGGTCTATGGCATAGTTTTCCCCTCTGTGTACTCAGTTCAGACTATCTAAACTTCTTGGCATTAAGGTAACTTCTCCTTCTTTCCATCTCTGGTCATATAATATGTTGTATGACAAGGAGAGACAGGAAGAAATGCAATCTGCCCTCAGGCACCAGCGGTGCCATGCTGAGAAGGAGGTGTACTCTTAGTGGGTGCATGCTTCATCCTGCTTACAGTATGCTGCTATTTGAGGTAGGAGAGAGCATAATTCTCCTTATAGCAGCTATCATGGTCCTGCTCCTTCTGACAGGAGCAACGCTGCAGTCCCTTCTGTCAGAGAGGTGCCAGAGAACAGAGTGACCAAAGCTCCCAGTGTTTCCTCTTCCTCCACATATAAACACTGCACCCAGAACATGTGCCCCTTCTGCTCTCTTGTCCTGGCCCTGGTTATACTTACACTAAGGTGACCAGATTTTTTAATTGAAATCCGGGGACAATTTTTTTTTCTTAGTAATGGCGGCAATCAGCGACTCTCTGCCCGTCGCCGCCGCCCGCTTCACAGCCTGTCAAGTCTTACTCTCTGGGCCCCGGCTACTACTGGGTGGGGAGAGGAGGAAGATCACTCCACCAGGGAAGGCAAGAAGATAAGCAGGCAGGCGGCTGGCCGGGACTTGAGCCAAGGCAGAAGAACATGTGATTGGAGCTGAATGGGCATGCACCCGAAACTGAAGAAATATTCACTCCGCTCCGACCAGCACATGATCATCAGAAAGGGGCACAGATAATGGAAAAAATACACCCCCCTAAGCTAGTAGGAGCGGCAGAGCGGGGGTGTGCAATTCAGATTTTTTTTTTTTTAATTCTGCACTGACTGTCTTTGAAATTGCCCCAGCCCCTATTCAAATCCAATCCGGGGACAAAACTGGGGACAGATTTGGTCCGCGGATAGTGTCCTCAATCTGGGGACTGTCCCCTGAAACTGGGGATGTCTGGTCACCCTAACTTACACCTACTAGGAGGCTATTTATGGAAAGTATCACTATTTATTCTCTACAGCAGATGGTGATTTACTGGACCCCTCCCCTAAAAAAAATGCAAAGATCATCCCAACACCAAGGCATGCAAAAATTGTAGAGTATATTGAATTGCCGATGCACAGCTCAGTGTACATTCTAAAGAAGTCCACAAAACAAAGTACCGTATATACTCGAGTATATGCCGAGTTTTTCAGCACATTTTTTGTGTGCTAAAAATGCCCCCCCCCCCTCGGCTTATACTCGAGTCACCTTTTTGCGCCTGATCTCCCGGACTTTGGGGAGCCGGTACCGGCCGGCTGTAGGTTCCCTGGACACCAATCTTGGCACACACTCTTCCTCTACAAGTGTGCAAAGTTTGTTGTCCGTGGGACCTACGGCCGGGGAGCACCGATTTTTCAAAGCTGGGCACTCCTTCCATAGACTCCCATGTTAAACGGTCATTTCTCTGGTGAGTTTGGGGACCCGGTACCGGCCAGTCGTATGTCCCCTGGACCCGAAACCTGGCACACTAATAGCCCTATTTCTCGTCTATATGTGTGCAAAGATTTTTGTCTGGGGGACCTACAACCGGGGAGCAGTGACTTTTCAAATCCGGGCACCCCTTCCATAGACTCCCATGTTAAACGTCAGTCTAGTCATGGACACAGTGAGGCATGGGCACAGTGAGGCATGCACATGGACACAGTGAAGCAAAGTGAGGCACAGTGAGGCATGCAGATGGACACCCTAGGCTTATACTCGAGTCAATACGTTTTCCCAGTTTTTTGGGGTAAAATTAGGTGCCTCGGCTTATATTCGGGTCGGCTTATACTCGAGTATATACGGTATGTCTTTACTTTAATAAAAAAAAAAAAAAAAAACATACAAAAACACAAAAAATAAATTAAAAAAAGCTTCCTGTTTGCATTTTTTTAATCTTAGATATAGTTCCATTATAATTGTCTTCTGTCACTGCCTTCTTTTAGACTCAGCCTCAGTGTCCCTTAACCACTTAAGCCCCGGACCATTTCGCTGGCCAAAGACCAGAGCACTTTTTGCGATTCGGCACAGCGTTGCTTTAACTGACAATTGCGCGGTCGTGCGACGTGGTTCCCAAACAAAATTGACGTCCTTTTTTTTCCCACAAATAGAGCTTTCTTTTGGTGGTATTTGATCACCTCTGCGGTTTTTATTTTTTGCGCTATAAACAAAAATAAAGCAACAAGTTTGAAAAAAATGCTATATGTTTTACTTTTTGCTATAATAAATATCCCAAAAAAAGATATAAAAAAAAATTTTTTCCTCAGTTTAGGCCGATACGTATTCTAGATATTTTTGGTAAAAAAAAAAATCGCAATAAGCGTATATTGATTGGTTTGCACAAAAGTTATAGCGTCTACAAAATAGGGGATAGAATTATGGCATTTTTATTATAATTTTTTTTTTTTTACTAGTAATGGCGGTGATCTGCATTTTTTATCGTGACTGTGACTTTATGGCGGACACATCGGACACTTTGACACATTTTTGGGACCAGTGTAATTTTTACAGCGATCAGTGCTATAAAAATGTGCTGATTACTGTGAAAATGACACTGGCAGTGAAGTGGTAAACCACTAGGTGGCGCTGAAGGGGTTAAGTTTGCCCTAGGGAGTGCTTCTAACTGTAGGGGGTGTGGGCTGTGTGTGACACAACAGTGATCACCGCTTCCGATTACAGGAAGCTGTGATCACTGTCCTGTCACTAGGAAGACTGGGGAAATGCTTGTTTACATCAGCATTTCCCCGTTCTTCCTCACTGTGACACGATCGCGGGTAAGCCCACAGACATCGAGTCCGCAGGACACGCGGTCGGAGTCACGGAGCTTGCGGCACAATGCCGCTTCTTAAAGGGGACGTATATATACGTTCTTTTGCGCAGCCGTGCCATTCTGCCGACGTATATCGTCGTGCGGTGGTCGGCAAGCGGTTAAATAGGATCAGTACCCCTGTGGGAGAAGAAGGATTGGCTGATCACTTGACCACTGTGATTGGCTGTCACAATAATCGCATGATCGGGAGCATGTACCACTGGCTCCCAATAATTAGTAGGGACTGAGAGCTGTCTTTGAGAGCTTTGTCACTGTTCTGGGAATGTTCAGTGAGCACACTCTGAAACCATGCTGCCCATGGACATGTGTGGTGTTTGCCCCTTGAAAGCCCACCCTTTTTGCTACTGCACATGTGCATTACATGGGGGGCAAGAGGTTAGGAGCACTATGGAGGCTTATCCAACAATCTCAGCAGTCATACTTTAAAGGCAAGAAAACTTGGTGGTATAACACAGTGTTATAAACTCTTGTGACAGTAGGAGCTACTGTCACGGTAAAATGGACAGTTTGCTGGACACAGGGTCTGCACATTTGTGAGTTGCAAGACTACAGAGCGTAGATGTGGACTGGAAGCTTTTGCAGCTTTCTCCAGGTTTTGGTATTCTGGAATGGGGCTTTGTAGTTTGGAGATTCCACAGTGTCTTGGGAGGGACGGGATCTCCAACCCTGTATCCAGACGTTGTTGATTACCAGCAGGGTGTGTGCTCAGGTGAGCACAGCTCTTATAATGAATGTATGGGAAGACCTCATGGCTCCCAGTTGGAGACGGCTCCACACCAAGAGACAGGAGGTCTTCAGGAGTCAGAGAGGCTGTAGGAGACAGCCAGAACATAGGTGACTGCAAGAGGCAGCCAGAACGTTGGTGACTGCAAGAGGCAGAGCTGTGGATGATAAAGGGAAGCCGTCTACTTTGAGTAGTCCGGTGGTCTGGGTGACCAGGATAAAGTGCAGAAGTACTGCTACAGAGAGCTAGGTGGGCTAGCATTTTCTGTTCTGTGTATTTGATGGAGAAGAACCCCCTGTGTGGGAAACCTTTGTTTGGACTTTTATTTTTGCCTTTTTAATAAAAATGGGCTACCATGCCCTTAAATATAGTTCCTGACTGGATTGAATCACTGGAAAAACGCATCTACCACGAGAGCTAACAATCCCCATCCCACACTCTGTATATAGCCCTACAGAACAGACAGACAGTGCCCAGTTAACATGGGCTTTGCTGCTTTACTGCAAACAGGAAATATGAACTTTATTACAGAGAACTTTTATTATACAGAGAAAATACATAGACTTTAAAAGAAGAGGTATGTTTTTTTTAAGAATCATACTTACCAAGGTGGATGCAGCATCGGTCTGATGCTGCATCTGTCCCCCGGCACCTCTAACACTGAGAACCGAGCGATCAAACACAGCCGATTACTCGGTTATCACAGCTCTATGAGCAGAGAGCTGCTGACTGTCAGTCACAGCTCTCTGCTCTGCCCCTCTCCTCGCTCACTGGAGTACTGGGTGGTGAATGGGTGGGAGTGGTTGGCTCAGGCTCTCAGCGGCTCGCTGGGAGACTGAGCAGGGTGTAAGTCCAGGGATCCGGCGAATCCAGACTCTGTGGTCATGATGACGCAGAGTCTGGACTGACTTCTGTGACGTCAGCAAAGAGGGGACTTCAGCCCGCTCTCTGCTGAAAATGGGTCACAGGAGTGCAAAACGAACTACACTTCTATGAGCCACAGGAGAAGTAAAGCCAAATGAGCTTTAAGTGCTTCTCGACCAGTGCTTCTATACTGCAGCAGGTTGCCTCCCCTGGGCAAGGTGTCGTAGCTGTACGTCGTGCGCTTTAAGACCACTAGGGGGGTGCACGCCCGCGGCGCGATGAAATAGCCGATGCGCGTGCCCGGCTGTTGCGATGTCCGCCGGGCACCCACGATCGTTCCACACAGAGACAGAATAGAGGTCTGTCAATGTAAATAGACAGATCTCCGTTATGTCAGGGGTGAGGAGACTGATCAGTTGTTCCTAATACTTAGGAGCAACAATCGGTCTCCTCCCCCCGGCAGCCCCATCCCCCTACAGTTAGAAACACTCCCTAGGACACGTATTTAACCCCTTGATTGCCCCCTAGTGTTAACCCCTTCCCTGCCAATGACATTTATACAGTAATCAGTGGCTATTGTTAGCTCTGATCGCTGTATAAATGCCAATGATCCCAAAAAAGTGTCAAAAGTGCCCGATCTGTACGCCGCAATGTCTCAGTCCCAATAAAAATCGCAGATCACCGCCATTACTAGCAAAAAAATAAAAATAATAAAAATGCCATAAATCTATCCCCTATTTTGTAGACGCTATAACTTTTGCGCAAACCAATCAATATACACTTATTGCGATTTATTTTACCCAAAATATGTAGAAGAATCCATATCGGCCTAAACTAAAGAATACATTTTATTATTTTTTTAAATTGGGGGATATTTATTATAGCAAAAAGTAAAAAATATAGTTTTTTTTAAAAAAATTGGCGCTCTATTTTTGTTTATAGCGCAAAAAATAAAAATCACAGAGGTGATCGAATTCCACCAAAAGAAAGGTCTATTTGTGGGAAAAAAAGGACATCAATTTTGTTTTTGTACAACATCGTACGACCGTGCAATTGTCAGTTAAAGTGACACAGTGCCATATCGCAAAAAATGGCCTGGTCATTAAGGGGCCAAATCTTCTGGGGCTTAAGTGGTTAAACATACTGTAGAGGCAGCTACAAACTAATAAACACGGGGCGTGGCTTGGCGCGCGAAGGAGATGGCAGCCTAAAAGAGAAGCTCCGTCGGGACCGCGGCCCTAACCCGTCTCTCTGCAGGGTAGATACTCGATAATGAGCAAGCAGATCCGCCATTATCATCAGACCCGCTCCAGGCGTTCCTTGGCGGCTAGCTCCGGACGGAATATCTCCGACATATTCAAAACCCAGGCGGCAGTATTGAGAGTCGCGGCGGGAGGCAAGATGGCGCCGACCCACGCAGAGGAGACATCCAGCGAGGACTCACAACCTGCTACGGAGGAATACGGTAGGAGAAACACTAAAGCAGATCATCCCCTCACCTATGGCGACATGTCAGGCTTCGCGGCTGACATTAAAGCCTCTTTCTTTTTCAGCCGCCATTACAGACCTGAAAACCAGCTTCATGGTCTTACAAGAAAAGATGGCGACTGTGGAGACAGAGGGCAGAATTAGAGATAAGGCGATACAGAGGCTAGACAGAGTGGTCTCTACACAAGCTCTCCATTTTATAGAAGTTAACAGGCATTTGGAGGACCTGGACAATAGGGGAAGGCGCAATAACATCAAAGTACGTGGCATCCCAGAGTCGGTGGACACCGACCAAATTGCGCCTGTCCTCCAAAGAGTGTTTAACAGCCTCCTGGAACGTCCGGAAGATACAGTCAGATTTTGTCAGGGCACACAGGGCTCTCAGAGCCAGAGGCCCAGACACGCTGCCACCTCGAGACATTATTTGCTGTCTGCAAAATTTCAGCCTTAAAGAAGACATTATGCTAAAAGCAAGGAGAAGTGAACATATTGAGTTTAATGGGGAAAACATCAAACTGTTCCAGGATCTCTCTCAGATCACTTTGAAGAACCGCAGGGCTCTGCGGCCACTTCTGGATAAGCTAAGGGAAAAAGATCTCCGGTACACGTGGCGCTTCCCTTTCGCGCTGATGGTCACACATGGGGGCAGACAACACACTCTCCGTACGCCTAATGATCTTCCCGATTTCTGCGATGCGCTACAGCTGGGTCGGGTAGAGCTCCCTGAGTGGTACCAGGAATTCTCCCTACCTCATACAGACAGGAGCCCACCGCACTCTCCCCTTTCGACGCCTGAGAAGCAGTCCGCAAAGAAACAGAGGCCTGACAGAGGTGACAGCAGGGCGCAGGGGACCCCGGGCAGCCGTGCTCACTCCTCCAGGAATATACTGGAGACCTGAGATCGTGCCACACTTGAACTCCGGATGACATAATCTGCACACACTCAATGGTGCTCTTGCCTCGAGAGATCTGGTCTTGGGCCTCCTCGGCCCCCATCCAGTGCTTGGTCCCGGACCCCTGGTCATGATAGAAGCCCAATTATCACACGCTATCCCGGGGATTTTATATATCCTTTGAGCATACGGCTAGCTCATCCATCTGCAGCATCCCCCTACTACATCACTGTCAACTTTTTTCCCCGGCGCCCTACCGGAATCTGGCTAGCTGGATACTTAACAAACCGCAAGTGTCACTACTGCCCTTATACACAATAACAATGTTACCTTCATGAGCATTTATATAGCTGGGCTCTTATTACTCTACAAGTCAGGGAAGATTTAGACTTGTACAGTTTTCGAAGCTACCTTTGTATGTTGTGTATTTACATGGTTTGCTCACACTTGGTGGTAACTCGGTCCGGTAGGACCCAGCCATGGGACTCTTCGCTTCACAAACTTGCTCCAGTCTCATGGATATAATTATAATTATAATTATATCTCACTTAGCCCACGTCTTTCTTAGGAATGTACTCTTCCTTCGGATATATATTCCCCCTCCCCTCTATACACATCATAGACTTTTGCTAGACTACCCATCCGCCGCCTCCCCAACAAGGTCGCAATCGGCCTTTTCATGATCTCCTACCGGACTTCCTGCTAGCTGGCCATCACAATGCAAGTGTCACTAATATCCAAACGCATAATTATAATGTTGTTTTTCTGATCAGTTATATAGCCGGGGATCGGTGAGGCTTTATTGAAATGCGGGTCTGGGGGGATGCGGGCCGGGGAGGCGATAGGGGCCACCATGTATGTGTTATATACTTCTCCTTTATTGTGTCAACACGGCTAAACTGAGGGGGTCCCGGGGGGCGTGGCTGGGGAGAGGCGAGTTTCTGCCCTCCTCAGTGACGCCACCTGCTGACCTTGCTCGGCCACGTCTCAGGTTCACTTGCTCATTTGTTCATTCTAACCTAAACTAGTTTGTTTACAGTTACTGCTATTTCTACCTATGCAGAGTAGACCCTTAAGCACTTGTTATGTCATACTAATGGGCCGTTACCCGACTGTTTCCTAGTTACATATGGTATAACCTGCACATATCTCTAGAGATATAGGTTTGGCTGCTAGACCCTTGGTGTGTCTACCTCGTACCCACATAGGGCGTCTGGGTGGACCCTTTGGGCTCATCTAGGCGCACTAATTTGAGTTCTCCAGGACGTGACCACGTCTGGGAGAAGTGTTCTCCTCAATTTCTCCCTACTCACTTCTATATAATTTCTACTCTTCTTTGACCCTCTCTCTCTATCCTGCTATTTTATTTTAAGGTTTTTTCAGTCGAGGTCGGCCGGTGATTTCTGTGTATTAATCGCTTATATTTGAGTTGCCTTTAGGTGTAAACTTCCCTCTCTGCGTTTGTGTCATGGCGTACTCCGATCTTGGCGTCACTCCCACGGTGATTTCTCATAATGTTAGAGGACTCAACATTCCCGAGAAACGCTCTACTATGCTGAGAGAACTCAAAAAAGGTAGGCCCAGCTTTGTTTTTCTACAAGAAACCCACTTTAGAACGAACCAGATCCCTAAGCTTACTGACTCATACTTCATAGACGCCCATCATGCCACCAATGACGCAGGCAAGTCCAAAGGGGTCTCAATCTTAGTTAGCAAAATTGCATCATTTGAGCTGACTGACAAAATAATAGACCCTGGGGGCAGATTTATTTTTCTTAAAGGGAAATGTAGTGGGATCCCTATCACACTAGCGAATGCCTATTTCCCCAACACCTCGCACCAGTCCTTTTGCAAAACTTTGATTAGGGAGCTGTCGGGCTTCAGCTCCGGTAGGTTAATCCTTGGGGGAGACTTAATGTCCCTCTCAACCCCATAGAGGACACATCGTCCGGGAAAACATATATCACCTACAAAATCCTGAAAAAAATGAAGTCTCTACTTAACTCTCTGGACCTAGTAGACGCATGGCGCTTTACACACCCAGTGGACAGGGACTTTACCTACTACTCCATCCCCCATGACAGGTACTCCCGAATAGATTATATATTCATTTCACAACGAGATCTCCACACCATAACTGGCTCCTGCATAGGAGCACAGATCCTTTCGGATCACGCTCCTGTCTCCCTCTCTTTGAACCTCACTGCCCCCCCTATTAGATCTAATGTTTGGAGGCTAAATTCATCCCTGCTGACAGACCTCACTCTGCTTCCGACACTGAAATCGGCACTCCTAGAGTTCTTCAGGCTCAATGCTACACCAGGGGCCGACCCCCTAATGGTTTGGGGGGCCCACAAATGTACGATTAGGGGTGAATTAATTAAAATGGGCTCGCAGAGGAGGAGAGAGAGGGACAGGGAAATTTCACACCTCCTGAAAAATATCCGCTTGCTTGAAACCTCTCATAAACAGTCCCTGACAGCTAAATCGGCAACTTCCCTTTTAGAGTCCAGGAAAGCCCTCAGACAGATCTTAGACATTAGGACAAAACGATTCTTGTTCTTCAGGAAAAAACTATATTACGAACAAGGGGACAAACCGGGCAATTTACTGGCTAGGGCACTCAGAGGATCGGCTGTACATCACAACATAATGGGCATACAAAATAAGGATGGGAGGATCGATAGGGAGACTGACAAGATAGCACGACACTTTCAGGATTTCTATACCAACCTATATAATCTCCCGACACAACACGGCCCTACGAATGCCACTAATTCTAGAATACAGGGTATTCGGGAATATCTTAAGGAATCCTCTTTACCCACACTTACTACAGATGACGCAGCTCATCTCGAGAGCCCTATAGACGCCTCTGAACTCAGACTCGCCATTAAAGAACTTAAAACGGGCAAAAGCCCCGGCCCGGACGGGTTTAGTGCTATATACTACAAGACATTCATAGACATTCTCACAACCCCGCTGCGAGATGCCCTGAACACTCTCTCTGACCCAAGAGTTATACCGTCTGATTTCCTTGCAGCACATATCACCGTCCTGCCTAAGCCGGGCAAAGATCCACTACATTGCACGAGCTACAGGCCGATATCTTTGCTAAACATAGACATCAAATTGATGGCAAAGATTGTTGCCAACAGGCTGAGACCTCTACTCCTACACTTGATAGGACCTAGTCAGGCTGGCTTTATGCCGGGTAGGGAGGCTAGGGATAATGTTACTAAATCTCTCAACCTCATCCACGCGGCCCACGAGCGAAAGATAGAGGGCTTTCTCCTATCAACAGACGCGGAGAAGGCCTTCGATCGAGTAGCGTGGGACTACATGCTAGAGACCTGTGGACATATAGGGCTGGGCCCGCACATGAGGGCGTGGATATCGTCGCTTTACACAAATCCATCAGCAAAACTTAAAATAAACGGCATCCTTTCAGATGTGGTAAATATCAAAAATGGAACCAGGCAGGGCTGCCCTTTGTCGCCCCTGCTCTTTATAATTTTGTTGGAACCGTTTGTTAGAAGAATCATAGCCAACCAGTCTATTAAGGGATTTCGGTTGGGAAACAGGGAGTTCAAAGTGGCCGCTTATGCGGACGACCTCCTTTTTTTCTTGTCGCGTCCACACATCTCTATACCATCTCTACTTAAGGAGTTCTCAACTTACGGCTGAATTTCCAACCTCAAAATAAATTACTCCAAATCTGAGGCACTAAATATCACATTGCCAGAACCTGAGCTGAGAGCCGCTCAAACTAATAACTCATTTACTTGGGTCCCGTCCGCCATTAAATATCTGGGAGTGTGGCTCACACCTAGTCTTTCATCAATTTTCAATCACAATTTTATCCCTCTTCTTAAAAGCGTGGAGGGTGATCTCCGTAAATGGCATGCGGGACATTTCTCCTGGTTCGGAAGGGCAGCCATCTGCAAGATGACGGTCCTTCCGAAAGATCTATATTCAATTCGCACTCTACCAGTTAGGATCCCCCAAAGTTTTTTTGCCTCCCTCCATTCCATGCAGATGAGATTTATCTGGGCACACAAACCGCCTCGTATTAAAGCCTGTCTCTTAACCCGAAACAAACGGGTTTGGGAATTCCAGACTACAAAAAATACTACCAGGCTTCACATGTAGCCAGACTCGTGGACTGGCACTGCCACTCAGGCATTAAGGATTGGGTCGGGATCGAATCCAGCTTAAGCCCCATCCCCTTACAGTTCTCTCCATGGATACCAAAAGCCAACTATCCACGGATCATGACCTCCCACCCACTGATTGGCACTACGCTCAAAATCTTTCACCAATTAACTCAACATCCGCAGTTTTCCTCGCCCCTTAGCCCTCTCACACCACTTACAAACAACCCAGCCTTCCCACCGGGAGTAGGGAACCCACATATGATAACCAAGGACAGCATGAAGCCGCTTCTGGCCCAACACTGTTTTGATGGTGAGACAATGAAAGACCTGACCCGTCTCAGAGAGGACAACAATATGCCCCTTCTACCTTTGTGGTCATACTTACAGATACGAAGCTTTGCCAATAATAAGATACGTAAGAGTCATTTCACTAGGGCTCTCACCGAGTTGGAGTCGGTGTGCCTACGAGGGGAACAGATGCCCAGATCGACCTCTGTCGCCTATGCTTGGCTACAGGGGTTGGGGGGGCCTGAATGGGACAGACGCAGAGAGAGATGGTCCGAAAGCTTGGGCGTAGCAATTACAGATGCCCAGTGGTCCAGAGCGAGCATCATGTCTCACAAATGCTCGCTCAGCACGAGAATGCAGGAGACATCATACAAGATCTTGACCCAATGGTATGCCACTCCGGAGAGAATACATAAATGGTACCCCCAGTCCTCTGACAAATGCTGGAGATGTCACAATGCTAAGGGATCCTTACTGCATATATGGTGGCATTGTGATATGATAAATGCTTACTGGTCGGGGGTGAAGGAGATTATTGGACAGATCACGGAGACCGAACTTTCACTTGACGCAGCGTGCTGCTTACTGCATATTTCGCACTTCTCCATTAAGAGATACAAAAAATCCCTCTCCAGGCATTTGCTAAATGCGGCCAAGTCTCTCATCCCGCTGTACTGGAAATCAACACGGGTCCCTTCCATTTCTCAGTGGTTACACAAGGTGTCTGAAATCTGTGAGATGGAAGATACCGCTGCTCAATCGAACGAAAACGTTGAACAATTTCATGAAACATGGTCTCCTTGGTTTGCTTTTAAATTCTCCCCGGGCTATGACGCCTTGATTGGTAACCCCCCCCCCGGGGGATTAACTGGAACGCTTACTTCTCATCTGGGGTCTCACCCCCACAACACATTTAAACACCTGGCCTCTCTGGTAACTGACTGCAGCTAAATGCCCACTTAACCCACTTAACCCACACTACGAGAGCTGGGCATAACTGTTTGATTGACACATCATTAGAAGACCCTCTAGAATCACCGGCCGCCTCCCTAGGGGTTATACCCCTAATATCCACTCGCTGATTCTCTCCTTTTCTTTCTTCCTTTTCCATCTAATTTCTTCTTTAGCTATGTTATTTTTCTCCTGAAAGGTTATATATGGAAATACCCAATGATAGCAGGAGATGCTCACCTTTGATTTCACGAGGCCTGAGTTGATGCCTCTGGTTTATGTCTAATAGAAGCATCTACCTTTATGTTGATTGCTCACGTATTCAATGTATGTTGGTACTTCTCTTCATACCAAACTTGTAAGTTTCAATTGTTATTTCCATATCTGTATGCATGTGATACTATTTTTTTCTCTTCAATAAACTTTGATGATAAAAAAAAAAAAAACTAATAAACACTGCCATCTACTAGCTGAAGAATATACAGTATTTGTACTGTAGTTGTTGCACAAAAATACATGAACAATCTAACCATCGAATCATCTGAAGTATTGTGGTCTCTTAATATTTTACAGCAGCTCATAAATAATTAGTAGCAAAAAAGTCAAATAAAGTAAAAGTACAAAACTAACTACTTCTAAATTGTCACAGTACACATCCGTAAACAAGTTGTTTTTTCATGTTTACATACTACAAGTATAGTAGTATATAAACATTAAACTGTATTTTTTCCTTCTTTGGGGGATAGTGCTCCATTATAAAATAAAAGAAACACCGAACATAGATTTGCTAGTGACATCAAAACAAGGAAACAATCAATTTACTCAACCAGCCATGTTGTTTTTCTATGGTAATAGAAAGTTGCAACTTTATCAATGCACTCAATATGGACATTGCCTGTTTAAATGGAAAACAATTTATTTCATGACAAGAGGAATTAACATTCAATACCCTAGCAACACCCAAGCACAAAAGGAGATAAAATCCAAAGAGAGCAACTAACTTTGTATCTGTAATCAAAGAAACTGATTAAAATGTCAATGTATTGTACCTTGATTCACATGATTTAATCACAGTAAGCTTAACATTAGTTTCACAAATGCAACATTTGTGTAATACTGACATCAACAGGCGCCTAGGAAAACACTTGGATTCCAGAAAAAAGGTCCAGTCAAGGTACAAAAAGTGTACTAAAAAAAAAAATTGAGTGTTTGTTCTTTTTCAAATACAGTATGAAGAATTTGCAGCCTCATTCTGATGGTCTAGGGGGGCATGGTTCAGTCCTTCTTGTACAGCCTCTAAACCAGCTTTATGGTTGGGGCCCCATTCTGGTGGCCATAAGAAAGCTTTAAATAAGCTTTGAAGTAAGTGGCAATGTTTTCACTTAGTTTCCCTTCTTTATTCTGGTTGTCATTGTTTTTTCCGCAGCACTTGTTTGTGTGTAGGCGTTTGCCATTTCCAAGATAGCTGCAGCACTGAAGTGATGTGGCCACAGTGGACAGTTTTTCCTGCCTTGCCCTTTTTCAAGGTCTGAGCATGCTCAGCCCCTGATATCATCACTGAAGGCCAAGGGGGCTAGTTTTAAATGAATTTAGGGCTTATTTGGGTAACACATGTTGGTGTTCTCTCCTCATGCATGCTAGATGCTTATGTGGTGATTGTCTGCAGGTATTATATATATATGTGTATTGGTTGGACACTTTGCAGAAACAGACAGGTATCTCCCAATCCCTAGTAATTAATAAAAAGTAAGAGATAAGAGAGACTGTCAGGAAAGGTTCCACCTCTGGTAATACCATCTGATATTTGGTGTGCAGTACTGATGTCCACCAACAGGTGTCTCCTGGCAGTTTGGAACTGTCAGGAGAGCCTTTCCCTGCTGGTGTTATGTGATCCTTGGGCCGCAGTACTGGCAGCCACCAGCGGGTGGATCCTGGCAGGATGGAGCAGGTATCTCCTCCTGCAATTAGGAATCACCTGAGCCTGTTAGCAGGTATAATTACCCGGCAGGTGTACACACACACCACCCTGGTATTGTCCTCGTGCCCTAACCTGATAACTGATACCTGATACCTGATACCTGATCCTTTTCTGCTCTGCTCTGCTCCTTATCCCTGAATCCTTGGATCCTTGCTCTGCTCCCTGCTTGTCCCTGTCTGTCCACTCCTGGCCCCCCATCTGCTGACCTCCCGTTATTGATTCTGGCCTGGCTTGACTACAATACTGGTTCCCCCTTTACTACTTATGCTGGTGGGTTATCATCACTGATTGATTGTTTAGTTGTTCACTTGTACTGGTGGCGTGTTCACATTTCAATTTACTTAATAAACTATTTTACTTCACCTATTTCTGTTTGCGGCTTCCTCTGTTGCAGTCCATACAGTTCTGATCATATCTGATTCCTGACAGAATACTAGGGCCATCCCTGATCAGAAGTGGCTGCACAGGGGAACCATTTGATCATTTGCAAACATGAATGCTGATATAATTGTTTATTTATCTCGGCTGGCATCTGAAAGCAATGATCATTGTCGTCAAGCTTTGAAAGAGTGGTCTAGTGACCAGTTGTTTACAGCCATCCGATCGGTTCACTCCCTGGTCGATCAGGGTTATATGCCCTTTGGGAAGGTGCAACCTTTAATTAAAATTTGTACTGAGCTGGCCCTGCCTTTTATTCCAGAGGGCCATGATAATTTCACTTCTCCTTTTAATGTGAATCAGGTTGTTTCCTTAGTTTGGATGTTTGAAGAGGATCCTGACGATTTTTGGGAGCACTACTCAGCCTGCTCCCCGCGGGTGATTGCTGAGTGCATTGAGTCTGCTCAGTCTTGGGTTAGACAGGGAGATTTAAAGTTACAGTTTGTACAGCCTATACTCTCAGCATGGTCTGGCATGGTGCAATCAGCCCAGGCCAGACAAACCGCCTCTTCCATCAGACACCAGCCGACCCAAAAGCATGTTTCTCCATCACCCATGGCAACCCCAGTCGCAGTTCAGTACACACTGCTTCCCACCAGATACCAACATCCAGTCTCTTCTCCCTGTACCTATCCTGCATTTATCTCACCTGTCTCTTCTCTGCTACCTACAGCTTCCCCACAAGATTTTCCTCTGGCCACTGTTCCCTCTTCCTTGTCATATCCCAGCCCTTCTCTTCAGTATGTCTCACCTCCTACCTACAGTCCTGCAGTCACCTACAGATCTCCAGCAGTTAAGCCAAAGAAGAAACGGAAATTCTTTCCAATCCACATGATCCTGCCAGTAACCCAACCTGCCTTCACACCAACCAACCTGCCCCAGCCTACTTGCATGCCAGCTGAACCTGACAACCCACCTGACTCTACCATGAAAAAAAGAAGAGAGATTCGCCCTTGGGACTTTGAGTGAGGTGAGCACTGTTAGGCCAATAAAAAAAAAAAAATCGCAAGAATAATTGCAGTGTATATTTATTCAGGTAAAGAGCAGTACATACATTGATGTCATGAACATGGGCCAATTCATACAAAATACAAGACCAATATAAATTAGGTAAAATGATATTACGAGTATCTGACAGTAATTATGTAAACACATAGGCATCAAAAGTAACCCGACGCGTTTCGCGAGGCTTGGCTCGCTCTTCAGGGGTAGATGCACGTAGTGTACCTAAAATGAGAGTGATATAGTATAAAGCATGATATGAAGGCACAGGGGGGGGGGGGGGGCTTGAATATGGAAAACCCCATACTCACCACTGGACATTGCCAAAAGACAGCGGGGGTGAAGCTCAAACGGCGGCAGCGACTGTCTCACCAGGGAGCTGAGGAGGCGGAGCCAAACAAAGCTCCAAATCGGAGTCAAACGGAAGGAAGGCCCAGCATGTATGGAATAGGTGTAACCCCAAAAGTGTCAGTGAATCCAAGAGGAATGTTGGCTCTAAATATAAATATGTATATTGAATAATTAAAATATGGGAGTATACGAGTATATGGTAACATATATGTCTTTGCATGTATAAAAGACATGAGCCAAGAATGGTTAGAGTATGGAGACTGAGGGGGAGAGTGAAAAAATACCAGATTGACTAGTATGATTAAGGAAAGATCAGAGAGGAAAGTAATGAGTGAAAGAGAGTGTGAATGGAATGAAATACAGGTGTGTGGTGAGGACTGTGATGAGAAAACAAGTTGCATGTAAATGCTTGCAGTGAGTAATATATAAACATATAAAAGTATACCTTGGTGAAGTAGGTCTAAGAGTAGTAAATTCCAAGGGAAGGACCTGCACTTGTGTGTCTGTCCTCAGTGAAAGAAAGCAAACAATGAGATCCATGCTGTGCAAACCTCCAATATATACCCCCGAAGGGGCCCGAGAGGCTCCGCCCCCAACACCATGTGCAAATGACCAGCAAACGAGTGCCTAAACCCACCAACCATCAAAAAGGCGGTGTGTGAGCCAAGACACTCCCAGGACCATCTTGATGGTAGTAATGCCTGCAGCCACAGCGATGCTGCAAAATCACAGACATCGCGCGGCCGACGCATTAACATGGTGCCGATGTGCAAGTGGCCCCGCCCGCTCAAAAAGGGCAGGCGGGGACAGCAGGGGACAAGGATCCCCCTTGTGATGCACATCGCAGCTCCCAGGGAGAAATAAAGTAGCACCGCCGCCAACAGAGAACACCACACCAGCTGGATTGGGATAAAAGTCCAATGCGAGATGTTATTGGATATGTTGGAATAACAAATGGCTAGTGCATGATAAAAATGTAAAATCCATACATATATGTATGTTTTTGTTTTTATTGGCGAGTGTGACCGCAGACCAGTTTTGGGCTATTGGGTGTCTTCCACCCGGGTATCTTTGAGAAAAAAGAAAAAAGAAGGGTCTGGTGTCACCAGTGACACACCTCCATCCCTGAATTTCATGAAAAAAAGAAGAGAGATTCGCCCTTGGGACTTTGAGTGAGGTGAGCACTGTTAGGCCAATAAAAAAAAAAAATCGCAAGAATAATTGCAGTGTATATTTATTCAGGTAAAGAGCAGTACATACATTGATGTCATGAACATGGGCCAATTCATACAAAATACAAGACCAATATAAATTAGGTAAAATTATATTACGAGTATCTGACAGTAATTATGTAAACACATAGGCATCAAAAGTAACCCGACGCGTTTCGCGAGGCTTGGCTCGCTCTTCAGGGGTAGATGCACGTAGTGTACCTAAAATGAGAGTGATATAGTATAAAGCATGATATGAAGGCACAGGGGGGGGGGCCTTGAATATGGAAAACCCCATACTCACCACTGGACATTGCCAAAAGACAGCGGGGGTGAAGCTCAAACGGCGGCAGCGACTGTCTCACCAGGGAGCTGAGGACGCGGAGCCAAACAAAGCTCCAAATCGGAGTCAAACGGAAGGAAGGCCCAGCATGTATGGAATAGGTGTAACCCCAAAAGTGTCAGTGAATCCAAGAGGAATGTTGGCTCTAAATATAAATATGTATATTGAATAATTAAAATATGGGAGTATACGAGTATATGGTAACATATATGTCTTTGCATGTATAAAAGACATGAGCCAAGAATGGTTAGAGTATGGAGACTGAGGGGGAGAGTGAAAAAATACCAGATTGACTAGTATGATTAAGGAAAGATCAGAGAGGAAAGTAATGAGTGAAAGAGAGTGTGAATGGAATGAAATACAGGTGTGTGGTGAGGACTGTGATGAGAAAACAAGTTGCATGTAAATGCTTGCAGCGAGTAATATATAAACATATAAAAGTATACCTTGGTGAAGTAGGTCTAAGAGTAGTAAATTCCAAGGGAAGGACCTGCACTTGTGTGTCTGTCCTCAGCGAAAGAAAGCAAACAATGAGATCCATGCTGTGCAAACCTCCAATATATACCCCCGAAGGGGCCCGAGAGGCTCCGCCCCCAACACCATGTGCAAATGACCAGCAAACGAGTGCCTAAACCCACCAACCATCAAAAAGGCGGTGTGTGAGCCAAGACACTCCCAGGACCATCTTGATGGTAGTAATGCCTGCAGCCACAGCGATGCTGCAAAATCACAGACATCGCGCGGCCGACGCATTAACATGGTGCCGATGTGCAAGTGGCCCCGCCCGCTCAAAAAGGGCAGGCGGGGACAGCAGGGGACAAGGATCCCCCTTGTGATGCACATCGCAGCTCCCAGGGAGAAATAAAGTAGCACCGCCGCCAACAGAGAACACCACACCAGCTGGATTGGGATAAAAGTCCAATGCGAGATGTTATTGGATATGTTGGAATAACAAATGGCTAGTGCATGATAAAAATGTAAAATCCATACATATATGTATGTTTTGGTTTTTATTGGCGAGTGTGCATCACAAGGGGGATCCTTGTCCCCTGCTGTCCCCGCCTGCCCTTTTTGAGCGGGCGGGGCCACTTGCACATCGGCACCATGTTAATGCGTCGGCCGCGCGATGTCTGTGATTTTGCAGCATCGCTGTGGCTGCAGGCATTACTACCATCAAGATGGTCCTGGGAGTGTCTTGGCTCACACACCGCCTTTTTGATGGTTGGTGGGTTTAGGCACTCGTTTGCTGGTCATTTGCACATGGTGTTGGGGGCGGAGCCTCTCGGGCCCCTTCGGGGGTATATATTGGAGGTTTGCACAGCATGGATCTCATTGTTTGCTTTCTTTCACTGAGGACAGACACACAAGTGCAGGTCCTTCCCTTGGAATTTACTACTCTTAGACCTACTTCACCAAGGTATACTTTTATATGTTTATATATTACTCGCTGCAAGCATTTACATGCAACTTGTTTTCTCATCACAGTCCTCACCACACACCTGTATTTCATTCCATTCACACTCTCTTTCACTCATTACTTTCCTCTCTGATCTTTCCTTAATCATACTAGTCAATCTGGTATTTTTTCACTCTCCCCCTCAGTCTCCATACTCTAACCATTCTTGGCTCATGTCTTTTATACATGCAAAGACATATATGTTACCATATACTCGTATACTCCCATATTTTAATTATTCAATATACATATTTATATTTAGAGCCAACATTCCTCTTGGATTCACTGACACTTTTGGGGTTACACCTATTCCATCCATGCTGGGCCTTCCTTCCGTTTGACTCCGATTTGGAGCTTTGTTTGGCTCCGCCTCCTCAGCTCCCTGGTGAGACAGTCGCTGCCGCCGTTTGAGCTTCACCCCCGCTGTCTTTTGGCAATGTCCAGTGGTGAGTATGGGGTTTTCCATATTCAAGCCCCCCCCCCTGTGCCTTCATATCATGCTTTATACTATATCACTCTCATTTTAGGTACACTACGTGCATCTACCCCTGAAGAGCGAGCCAAGCCTCGCGAAACGCGTCGGGTTACTTTTGATGCCTATGTGTTTACATAATTACTGTCAGATACTCGTAATATCATTTTACCTAATTTATATTGGTCTTGTATTTTGTATGAATTGGCCCATGTTCATGACATCAATGTATGTACTGCTCTTTACCTGAATAAATATACACTGCAATTATTCTTGCGATTTTTTTTTTTATTGGCCTAACAGTGCTCACCTCACTCAAAGTCCCAAGGGCGAATCTCTCTTCTTTTTTTCATGAAATTCAGGGATGGAGGTGTGTCACTGGTGACACCAGACCCTTCTTTTTTCTTTTTTCTCACCTGACTCTACCAAACCTCTGCCTGCTATCCAGCCAGTGTCTCCGCCTGAAGTTCCTGTGCCAGCCTGCCAGCCTGAAGTTCCTGTGCCAGCCTGCCAGCCTGAAGTTCCTGTGCCAGCCTGCCAGCCTGAAGTTCCTGTGCCAGCCTTCCAGCCTGAAGTGCCAGAGCTGGTCTTCCAGTCTGAAGCGCCAGAGCCAGTCTTCCAGCCTGAAGCGCCAGAGCTGGTCTTCCAGCCTGATGTCCCGATGCCTGTCTTCCAGCCCGATGTTCCGGTGCCTGCCTTCCAACCAGATGTTCTGATGCCGGTGTCCCAGTCTGAAGATCCGGTGTCCCAGTCTGAAGATCCAGTGTCCCAGTCTGAAGATCAGGTGTCCCAGTCTGAAGATCCGGTGCCTGTGACCCCACCTGAAGATTCGGTGCCTGTGTCCTCGCCTAAAGATCCGGTGCCCGTTTCCCGGCCTGAGGATATGGTGCCCGTTTCCCGGCCTGAGGTTGTGGTGCCCGTTTCCCGGCTTGAGGATGTGGTGCCCGTTTCCCCGCTTGAGGATGTGGTGCCCGTTTCCCGGCCTGAGGATGTGGTGCCCGTTTCCCGGCCTGAGGATGTGGTGCCCGTTTCCCGGCCTGAGGATGTGGTGCCCGTTTCCCGGCCTGAGGTTGTGGTGCCCGTTTCCCGGCCTGAGGTTGTGGTGCCCGTTTCCCAGCCTGAGGTTGTGGTGCCCGTTTCCCGGCTTGAGGATGTGGTGCCCGTTTCCCAGCCTGAGGATGTGGTGCCCGTTTCCCGCCCTGAGGATGTGGTGCCCGTTTCCTGGCCTGAGGTTGTGGTGCCCGTTTCCCGGCCTGAGGTTGTGGTGCCCGTTTCCCGGCTTATGGATGTGGTGCCCGTTTCCTGGCTTGAGGATGTGGTGCCCGTTTCCCGGCTTGAGGTTGTGGTGCCCGTTTCCCAGCTTGAGGATGTGGTGCCCGTTTCCCGACTTGAGGTTGTGGTGCCCATTTCCTGGCTTGAGGTTGTGGTACCCGTTTCCCGGCCTGAGGATGTGGTGCCTGTTTCCCGGCCTGAGGAGTCCGCTGCCCAGTCTGATGTGCTCCAGTCTGTTGCCCAGCCTAAGGTGTTCCGGTCTGCTGCCCAGCCTGATGTGTTCCTGTCCGCTGCCCAGCCTGATGTGTCCCTGTCCGCTGCCCAGCCTGAGATGTTCTTGTCTGCTGCCCAACCTGATGTGCCGCTGTCTGCTGCTCAGCTTGATGTGCCTGTTCTTGCTGCCCAGTTTGATGTGTCTGCTGCCCAGCTTGATGTACCCATACTTGCCACCCAGCTTGATTTACCTGCTGCCCAGCCTGATGCACCTGTACCTGCTACTCCGCTTGAGGTTCCTGTACCTGCTACCCAGTCTGACGTACTTTTTACCCTGCCTGATGTGTCTGTACGCGCTGCTCAGCTCGAGCTGCACCTTGCCCGGCTTGGAGCCATGGACCTTCGTCATGTGACTTTGTCTGCTGCTCGGCTTGATATCATGGACTTGCCTCAGCAAAGGCTAGTTGGTTCGTCTGGAGGTCGCTCCTTTGAGGGGGGGTACTGTCAGGAAAGGTTCCACTCGCTTGTAAAACCATTTGATATTTGGCGTGCAGTACTGATGTCCACCAACAGGTGTCTCCTGGCAGTTTGGAACTGTCAGGAGAGCCTTTCCCTGCTGGTGTTATGTGATCCTTGGGCCGCAGTACTGGCGTCCACCAGCGGGTGGATCCTGGCAGGATGGAGCAGGTATCTCCTCTTGCAATTAGGAATCACCTGAGCCTGTTAGCAGGTATAAATACCCGGCACGTGCATACACACAGCGCCCTGGTATTGTCCTTGTGCCCTAACCTGATGCCTGATGCCTGTTGTTCTGCTCCTTATCCCTGGATCCTTGGATCCTTGCTCTGCTCCCTGCTTGTCCCTGTCTGTCCACTCCTGGCCCCCCATCTGCTGACCTCCCGTTAAGGATTCTGGCCTGGCTTGACTACAATTCTGGTTCCCCCTTTACTACTTATGCTGGTGGGTTATCAACACTGATTGATTGTTTAGTTGTTCACTTGTACTGGTGGTGTGTTCACATTTCTTTTCTATTTACTTAATAATCTATTTTACTTCACCTATTTCTGTTTGCGGTTTCCTCTGTTGCAGTTCATACAGTTCTGATCATATCTGATTCCTGACAGGGACTATGCTCTCTCAAGGTTGGTGAGAATTTAATTGGAGATAATGTGTCTGTTATTAAGGCGAGCACACAAAACAGATTCTTTAAGAAAATATAAATGTATTCAATAGTATCATTTAAAAGTAACACAGTCATATTACATTGATTATGTAATCTATTGATATATGTTCTAAGTCCATTATATATGTATCCCTTTTCTTCTGTTTATGTACCATAGAAACTTTTTTAAAGTAGAGATCGCTATTTACCTAATTATTTTAAATGATCCTGTCTCTCTTGTGGGACAACTGTTACACCGTTGCCTGGGGATCACCTGATGCGGAGGCCCCCTGTGGTTTGTGGCTTTGGTGGGGATGTTTGTGCATCCCTGGTGATGAGGAGGAAGTTTCCTTTCCCTCCTCACTTCACGTCCATACTAACCATAGTATGTGACTGACTGCGCCTGCGCCCGATGACCGCCGCGTCGGTACTTGTGCGCATGCACGCCTCCAGGGATGCCCGGATGTACCCATTGGCCGACATATGGCCTTGGTGCATCCCAATTCACTCCCCAGAGTATTCTTTTTAGCTCTAGACCGGGTACATTTCCACGCAAGAGGAGGCGATTTCAATAAACGCCTCCTCCAGTGCGAATTACGATGGATATTCAACCTACAGGTGACTTCATCGCCTGGATTGAATGAGGCATTTAATTTTAGGTCATTCCTCCCAGGATTCATCTCATTCCCTGTGTTAAAAATCTAACTATCTTGCATTAACAACATGTTCTTTTTATGCAATTCTTTATTTTGAATAGGTTACCACCCTAAAAACCATCTACTAAAAAAATTAAGGTGGCTACCCTTCTACATTAGGAACATGTATGTATGCAATCGTTATACCATTTATTAATTTCCTCTCTTTTTTTGCTGCTGTATTTTTTGCTGCTGTATTTTTCCACTTATATTATTTTATTTTCTCATTTGTCTTGTGTTTTTGACCTATTGGTTATCATTACTCTTATTGTTTGTTATTTGTTTATATGATTTACAATGTCTCTGTATTTTCTGACATTTCTGTAAACACTTTGGCCAATATGTTATCCGTCCACTAGATGGCTCTGTACCTTGTTTCCAGTCGGGTCTGCCTATACACTGACACCCGGCGGGTAAGCTCTTACGGCGCTGGCTGGGTAAATGGATAATGCATGTCATCTGTCTTCACCGTGTGCACTGCGTCGGGATGAGCAAATCTGGTTCCCCCGCGCTGAATTCGTTATATCAGCGGGGGAACCTACACCCGCCAGTGACGCGGTGATGCGTGACGATGCTCCGCCCCTAGGGGCGTGGCTACGCCGCGCATCACTGTGTCTGAAAGACGTCACATGGTCCGCAGTCAGCTTTGTGTACTCACAGCTGACTAGGCGGAAACAGCACAGCTCTGTGCTGACACAGACTGATTGGCTGTGTCCTAATTGGGCCAGGTATATGTAGATGCTGCTGTTCGGTCAGTCCTGGTCAATTCCCTGGCCGCCGACCTGCTGTCAGCACCTGCACTGCCTGTGTCCAAAAGGTAAATGCTTCACACCTATGGAGCATTTAAGCATGGGTGACTCTTTGCTCTACCCCAAACCCCACAGATTTATACTCATACCTCTACAATTATCTTCAAAGTGCTGGTCCTGCTGTTGTGTTATCACACCGGGCGCCTTTTGTGAACGTGTTATGACATCTGATTTGTGGGCATCTTTAAAAGCTCTCTAGCTCTATACAGATCTATGTGGCCAACGTGTCCTGTTATTGTGTGCTGTTTTTATATCCATTTAGGAATCAAATCTATGTAAGTACATTTAGTTATGGCTATACTCGTGAAAACAAGTCTGTTTACAATATGGTGACTTTTTCTCCTTACAATTATTATTATGTATTTAATTTTCAGACAAGAACATTAGCCCTTCAACTACAGTACAACCCTTGATGTAGGAAAAGACGCATATTAATGCAATAAAATTCCGAAACATGTTGGGTACATGTATGTAAATCCAACTACCTGATCTCAGATTCCCTTTTGAGCAACAAGTTTGGATTATTAGTCCGGGCTAATTTATTATGTTCTATGTTATAATCATTCATTGATTGTTGTTTTTTCTACTATGTATTTAAAGTGACCCTGTATCTCCACACAATGAACTTTTTTATCTTTTCTACATTAATAAAATAGGCATTCATATGCCATTTTTTACTCTACGAATCATATTACTATTTTTCTCTGCCATACAAAGTCCAAGGGGGCATCCCCCAATGCACTTGCTGCATAACCTATCCATGATGCTATAAAGGATATTGGCAGATTAAATACACTGATCAATTCTCATCCTTTTTTTCTTTTTTTTTTTCTAGATGCTTATGTGGTGATTGTCTGCAGGTATTATATATATGTGTATTGGTTGGACACTTTCCAGAAACAGACAGGTATCTCCCAATCCCTAGTAATTAATAAAACGAAAGAGATAAGAGAGACTTTGCTCTCTCAAGGTTGGTGGGAATTTAATTGGAGATAATGTGTCTTTTAAGGCGAGCACACAAAACAGATTCTTTAAGAAAATATAAATGTATTCAATAGTATAATTTAAAAGTAACACAGTCATATTACATTGATTATGTAATCTATTGATATATGTTCTAGCTCCATTATATATGTATCCCTTTTCTTCTGTTTATGTACCATAGAAACTTTTTCAAAGTAGAGATCTCTATTTACCTAATTATTTTAAATGATCCTGTCTCTATTGTGGGACAACTGTTGCACCATTGCCTGGGGATCACCTGATGTGGAGGCCCCCTGTGGTTTGTGGCTTTTGTAGGGATGTTTGTGCATCCCTGGTGATGAGGAGGAAGTTTCCTTTCCCTCCTCACTTCCCGTCCATACTAACCATAGTATGTGACTGACTGCGCCTGCGCCCGATGACCGCCGCGTCGGTACTTGTGCGCATGTGTGCCTCCAGGGACGCCCGAACCGGAAGTGATGTCAGGGGTCAAGCTTGACCCTTTACTTCCAGTGGGATCATAGACATTTAAGATGGCGGTGCCACCTTCAACGCCGACACACTCATCTGGAAGTCATCAGCACAGTGCACCTGTCACTGCCGGACCGACTATTCAGACACCGTGGTTTATGGATCTACAACTATGTTTGTTGGCCAGGTAAGGGAACCAACTATGGGGGACTTGGTAGGCTACTTCTCACACCAGGCTATTCCTTACATGGGGTTATGTAGGCTATTTTAACCAACTATAATTTAACATTGTCCCCTGCTGGGGATATCTCCCTATGAGTATACCAGGCACTGGGCAGATACATACAGGACAGACCATCATACAGTACCTTCAAATGGCCATAATACTGTTCTTTGGGGCAGTTTTCCTGAATATATTTATCAATGGGGCCCTATATGTGTTGCTCTACATTCAGGGGTTACCCTGCTATGTAGCAATATACCTACTTGCATACATACCCTTTGTTTCTGCTATGTAGCAATATCCCTACTTGCATACATACCTGTTGTTTCCCATGCAGTATTATTTTAGCCTTACCCCTTTCATCAGATTAATTTAATCGCTGTGTGTCCCCCCTCCAGCCCTTCCTACTCAATCCCTCGGATCTATAACATAAGTTGCATCAGTACAAATAAGCACCACTATGAGAATATAAATACTTTTTTCTCCAACCTTATTACTACCCTGTGCAATTAGGGCTATTCATATTACAGTGGATTTAGAATATTCCCTCTGAATAAAATGCATACTGGGTACTTGGCAATCGTATTACTAGCTTTAATTAGCCTCTATAATACACTAGTAGCCATTATCAAACCACACCTAATTGTACTGAATTTAGTTACTATCTTACCTTATTAAACTCATATATTCCCTGAATGCACCTTTCCGGGTGCTACAACGATCCAATATCCCCCTCTGCCATGCTGGTGGATCTGGCTTCCACCAGGTCAATAGACCAGGTGAGAACGGGCAGCCTCTGCTGCCAGTTTATAGTGTTAAATATGATAAAAACTTTTATCTTTGTTATAACTTATAACTGCTTGTTTGATATTATACTATTGACATGTTTTATGTCCTGTATAAACTGGATGCAATTATATGTATGCAGTGCCCTGAAGAAGCACATTGCGAAACATGTTGGCTCTCTGCATTATCAAGCATCTCATCTCATGCATCAAGCATCAACTCGTGTTCTAAATATGTAATATGAATGTGTTACTTTTAAATGATACTATTGAATAAATTTAGATTTTCTTAAAGAATCTGTTTCGTGTGCTCGCCTTAATAACAGACACATTATCTCCAATTAAATTCCCACCAACATTGAGAGAGCATAGTCTCTCTTATCTCTTTCTTTTTGTCTGCAAGTATTATTTCCCGTTTTATGGCATTCATCTGGGCTCTTACTAGCCTAGGCTCCTTCTCTATGCTCGCTCTGGGATCATGATGTCATGCTGTTTTTCACTTCAGTCTGCTGCTTTACCTTGTCTCTATGGGGAACACTGTCCAGTAAGATCACCCATTGACATAAGGTAAATGGATTAGGTAAGTAGTGAAGATATTGAGAACAAGAGCCACAATGCTATCTACAGCCCTGTAAGGACCTTAACTACTTCAGCCCCGGACCATTTGGCTGCCCAAAGACTAGAGCACTTTTTGTGATTCAGCACTGCATCGCTTTAACTGACAATTGCGCGGTCGTGCGACGTGGCTCCCAAACAAAATTTACGTCCTTTGTTCCCCATAAATAGAGCTTTCTTTTTATGGTATTTGATCACCTCTGTGGTATTTATTTTTTGCTTTAAACAAAAATAGAGAGACAATTTTGAAAAAAAAGCTATATTTTTTACTTTTTGCTATAATAAATATCCCCCAAAAATATATAAATAAACAATTGTTTTCCTCAGTTTAGGCCGATACGTATTCTTCTACATATTTTTGGTAAAAAAAATATCAATAAGCATTTATTGATTGGTTTGCGCAAAAGTTATAGCGTCTACAATATAGGGGATAGTTTTATGGCATTTTTATTAATCATTTTTTTTCTACTAGTAATGGCGGCGATCAGCTATTTTTATCGTGACTGCGACATTATGGCGGACACATCGGACACTTTTGACGCCCTTTTGGGACCATTGTCATTTATACAGCGATCAGAGCTATAAAAATGCACTGATTACTGTAAAAATTACACTGGCAGTGAATGGGTTAACCAGTAGGGGGCGTTGAAGCGGTTAGGTGTGTCCTAGGGATGTATTATAACTGTGGGGGGGATGGGCTACGTGTGACACGACACCGATCCCTGCTCCCGATCGCAGGGAGCTGTGATCAGTGTCCTGTCACTAGGAAGAATGGGGAAATGCTTGTTTACATCAGCATTTACCCTTTCTTCCTCTCCGTGAGTTGATCCCGGGTATCCCCACAATGCACGCGCACCCACAATGCCGCATCTTAAAGGGGACGTACCCAGGGCCGTTTGAAGGAATTTGGGGGCCCCAAGCAAAATGGACATGGAGGCCCCCCCAACCCCCCCCCCCCGCGCACTCACGCAAAGCCTACAGGAACCACAGCATAGCGATACAGTTTAAGCTCACCCACACTTTATATAAATAAAAAAGGTTTACAGTGCAAATACTGCTGTTGCATATAATCCAACATACTTAAAACACATACACACTCACATTAACATTAAGATGCTGCTTAGGACTGTTTATAGACAGTGGGATGGACAGGGGGACCGTGGGATGGACAGGGGGACTCCGCACTGTAATATCCACATCATCTCCCCCACTGAAATGTCCACATCATCTCCCCCTGTAATGTCCACATCTCCCCCTGTAATGTCCACATCTCCCCCACTGTAATATCCAGAAAGAATCTGTCAGTCTTTCTATGGCTCCACAAGCATGTACTTGTACATGATTTCTATTCTGTCCAGTAATCCAGGCCAGGATTAGGATCCCTGAATATTCGTGCGCTTTTCTCCTGTAAACAACTTCCTGGTCACAGCAGCCTGCTTCTCCATCCCAATCCCCACTATTGGAGAAATGTCCAGTATCAGGGTTTTTTTTATTTTTTTATTTACTAAATAAAAAAAATTAAAAAACCCTGATACTGGACATTTCTCCAATAGTGGGGATTGGGATGGAGAAGCAGGCTGCTGTGACCAGGAAGTTGTTTACAGGAGAAAAACGCACAAATATTCAGGGATCCTGATCTGGCTTAATTACTGGACAGAAGAACATAAATAATGTACAAGTACATGCTTGTGGAGCCAAAGAAAGACAGATTCTTTACTACTTTTCAAGAAAACGTATTTACTTTTTTATTTGTGGAACTATTAGAGACTTTATCACTCCATTAAAAAGTCATTCACTAACTTACCTTTTCCAGAGGCACTGTCTGGCGGGCAAAATATGATCCGACCGCAATGGGAGTTGTAGCACGCCTGCGCTGCCCTCCTGAGTGACTGTGACTGACACTGACTCCTCCCCCCAGGAGCAGGGAGCATCAGCACGTAGCCGCCGTTGTGGACTACAACTCCCATAAGCATTAGCGGCGGCCTGTCACCGCCGGGTGTACCAAGATGGCCGCCGCTCTGGAGCTAGGCCGAAGCCGCGGCCTTTCCTAAGGCTGCAATCCGCGGATCGGCTCCGGGCGAAAATCGAGGACAGTGACAGGCAGCAGGCTGGGGCCCTAGGCCAGCTCGGGGCCCCAAGCAATTGCTTGTTTTGCCTGTCCTGTTCCGACGGCCCTGGACGTACCTGTACGCCCATATGCCCAGCCGAGCCATTGTGTTGATGTATATCGTCGTACGCTGGTCGGCATGTGCTTAAGATGGAGGGAGCCCTCAAAGGCCAAAATAAGTCACCATCTAGGCGCAGACATCCAGGCAATTATGATCAAGGTCATCGTCTCAGCCTCACATTATCATTGCTCCCTGGCTACAAATATTACTGGTTACCAGCTCAAATACTGTAGCTGCTGTGTTTGTGGTAGAAAGTCATTGCCTGACAAGCTACTGTAATATGTCAAGCCTGCTTGTAGCAAGTGGCATATGGCCTTGCAAGGACCTCAAGATGGAGGGAGCCCTCTAAAGGCCAGAACAAATTGCCATGTAGGCAGAGACACCCAGGCAATGTTGATCAAGGTCATCATCTGGCCTCTCATTATTATTGCTCACCTTTAGGGATGAGCTCGGTGTTCGAGTCGAACATAGGTTTGACTCGAACATCGGCTGTTCGCGCGTTCGGCGAACAACAAACGATTTAGGCAGTTCGCGCCAAATTCGAGTGACGCGAACGGCCCACAATACACTGCGCCATCGCAGTGTAATCCCGGTGCTGTGATTGGCCAAGCATGCACTGTGACCCTGCATGCTTGGCCAATCACAGCGCCGGCAGCGAGGAGAGCAATGATTGGCCACAGGCAGGATGCCTGTGGCCAATTATAGCTGAGGGGGTTTAGTACACGCCCCACACTATAAAAGGCCGCCAGCGCGGTGGCCTTGTGTAGTGTGTTCCGGAGCAGGGAAAGTGAAGGATAGGCAGGGACAGTGTCAAATCTTGTCAAATCTATTCTTTGCTAAACCTTGTGTGTAGGGACAGAGAAGGATAGGCAGGGAGAGTGTCAGTGTCATATTATTTGCTAAACCTTGTGTGTAGGGAGAGAGAAGGATAGGCAGGGAGAGTGTCAGTGTCATATACTTTGATAAACCTTGTGTGCAGGGAGAGAGAAGGATAGGCAGGGGACAGTGTCAGTGTCATTGTTGCTAAGCCTCCTGCACATTATACACCTGAAGTTAGCCCGTATTGCTGCTTTTTCCTGGTGTGTTACACCAACAGGATTTTGCGGCACTTACAGCAGGCGGAGTGTGCCTCCTGACCATATTACACCTTAACTTAGCCTGTATTGCTGCTTTTTCCTGGTGTGTTACACCAACAGGATTTTGCGGCACTTACAGCGGGCGGAGTGTACCTCCTGACCATATTACACCTTAACTTAGCCTGTATTGCTGCTTTTTCCTGGTGTGTTACACAAACAGGATTTTGCGGCACTTACAGCGGGCGGAGTGTGCCTCCTGACCATATTACACCTTAACTTAGCCTGTATTGCTGCTTTTTCCTGGTGTGTTACACCAACAGGATTTTGCGGCACTTACAGCGGACGGAGTGTACCTCCTGACCATATTACACCTTAACTTAGCCTGTATTGCTGCTTTTTCCTGGTGTGTTACACCAACAGGATTTTGCGGCACTTACAGCGGGCGGAGTGTGCCTCCTGACCATATTACACCTTTACTTAGCCTGTATTGCTGCTTTTTCCTGGTGTGTTACACCAACAGGATTTTGCAGCACTTACAGCGGGCGGAGTGTGCCTCCTGACCATATTACACCTTAACTTAGCCTGTATTGCTGCTTTTCCCATTTCCCTGCAGACCATTAGAATGTCTGGAAGGCAAACAAGGAGAGGCAGACAGTCAGGAGCCAATAAAAGAGGGCAAGCAGGCTCTGTGTCTAGAGACAACAGTGCTGGTCGTGGACGCGGTGCATCGCCATCAGCACGTGGCCTTGGGACACGCTTGTCCTTCTTTTCGGCAGCTGGACGTGTTGAGCAACATCATGCCGAAGACTTGGTAGAGTGGATGACCAAGCCCTCCTCATCCTCCTCATCCTCTCTCACCCAGGCTCAGGGTACTGGCAAAGCAGCTACCAAAGCGTCCTCTTCCCTGGTATCAATGTCATCATCAGTCACTCCTTCCCTAGACCAACCATGTCCTCCTGAGGAGTCCCCCGAACTGTTTGAGCACAGTGTTGGGTACATGCTCCAGGAGGATGCCCAGCATTTCGAAGGGTCTGATGATGATACCCAGCTAGAGGAAGGCAGTAGCGTGAGAGCAGAGAGAGGGGATGCTCAAGAAGGACACCAATCTGGCAGTCATGTTCCAGCAGCTGCAGCATACTGCCAGATTGGCTCCAGTGATGAGGAGGGAGGGGATGATGAGGTCACTGACTCCACGTGGGTGCCTAATAGGAGAGAGGAGGAGGAGGAGAATGAGGAGGAGTCACATCTCCAACGAGGCACGATGCCCTCGGGGGGCCAGCGTAAGGGCAGCACACCGACGAAATCACACCGCAGAGCTCCGCCTGTGCAGGGCGCTGCCTCTGCCCGTTATTCAAAAAGTTCTTTGGTGTGGGCCTTTTTTGAGTCGAGTGCATCAGATCGCACAGCTGCTGTTTGCAACATATGTCTCAAGCGTATATAGCGTGGCCAAAACATCACCCGCTTGGGCACCACATGCTTGACCAGACATATGTTGACCTGCCATGCAGCTCGTTGGCAAGCCTACCTTAAAGACCCACACCAAAGAACAAAGCTGACCTCTTCTTGCACCGCATCAGCTTGGATGTCCAACCCCACTATACCTTCAGTCCTCTCTGAAACCTGCTCTGAGAGGAATGAAGGTGTAGAATTAGGTGTGTCACAGCCAAGTACTTGCGGCACTCTGCTAGCAGTACACCAACGTCCGATTCTAGCAGGCAAATTTCCCTGCCCCAGGTTCTGGACCGTCGAAAGAAGTTCACTCCCAGCCATCCACATGCCCAGCGGTTGAATGCTAGCTTGGCTAAATTGCTTCATCTGCTGCAGACTCGGCCCCCTTCCGTGAGTTTGTGCAATGTGCGGTTCCTCAGTGGCAGGTTCCCAAACGCCACTTTTTCTCACGGAAGGCGATTCCGGCTCTCTACCGGCATGTGGAAGGTAATGTCTTGGCCTCGCTGGACAGGGCGGTCAGCGGTAAGGTGCATATTACCGCTGACTCATGGTCCAGCAGGCATGGACAGGGACGTTACCTTTCTTTCACGGCCCATTGGGTCACTCTTTTGGCAGCTGGGAAGGATGCAGGACAAGGTGCAGTAGTGTTGGAGGTTGTTCCACCGCCACGCCTCCAAAATGCTACTACTGGTTGTGACACACCTCTGTCCTCCACCCCCTCCTCTTCTTCTTCCTCCGTGGCCTCTTCCTGTGCTTTGTCCTCGGAACCAGCGGTGCTCCGTAGGCGTTCAAGGGGCTACGCAAGTTCGCAGGCAAAAAGATGCCATGCCGTGCTTGCGCTGGTGTGTTTGGGGGACAGGAGCCACACTGGAGCAGAGGTTCTGTCTGCTCTGCAGGGGCAGGCTGAGAGGTGGTTGACGCCACGCCAGCTTAAGCCAGGAATGGTAGTTTGCGACAATGGCACCAACCTCCTCTCCGCTCTCCGACAGGGACAACTGACCCATGTGTCCTGTGTGGCTCACGTCCTTAACCTGGTGGTGCAGCGGTTCTTGGGCAGGTACCCGGGCTTACAGGATGTCCTGAGGCAGGCCAGGAAAGTCTGTGTGCATTTCCGCAGATCTTATAATGCCAGTGCTCGCCTGGCTGAGCTGCAAAAGGAGTTGAACCTGCCCAAGAACCGCCTTATATGTGACATGCCCACCAGGTGGAACTCAACGTTGGCCATGCTGCAGCGGCTGCACACGCAGCAGAGGGCCATCAATGAGTACCTGTGCGACTACGGCACCAGGACAGGGTCAGGGGAGCTCGGTTTTTTTTCACCACGCCAGTGGGGCATGATCAGGGATGCATGCACTGTCCTGGCACCATTTGAGGAGGCCACGAGGATGGTGAGCAGTGACAGTGCATGCATCAGTGACACTGTACCTCTTGTCCACCTGTTGGAACATACGCTGCGTGGAATAATGGACAGGGCACTTGAGGCAGAACAGAGGCAGGAAGAGGAGGACTTCCTTGCCTCTCAAGGCCCCCTTTACCCAGACAGTGTTGCTTCTGTCCCACCCATCGCACAGGAAGAGGAGGAGGAGGAGGATTGTGTCAGCATGGAGGTGGAGCCTGGCACTCAGCGTCATCAGCAGCAGTCTTTTAGGGATGATTTACAGTCCCAAGAAACCAGTGGACTTGTACGTGGCTGGGAGGAGGTGGCTGTGGATCATGTCGTCCTTAGTGACCCAGAGGACTCCGGACCGAATGCCTCATCTAACCTACGCTGCATGGCCTCCCTGATCCTGCAAAGTCTGTGGATGGATCCTCGTATTCTTCGGATCAAGGAGAGGGACCATTACTGGCTGGCCACTCTCCTTGATCCACGGTACAAGGGTAAGGTTGCGGACCTTATCTTACCGTTGCAGAGGGAGCAGAGGATGAGACAACTCCGGGAGGCCTTGCAGAAAGGTCTGTGCAACGCGTTCCCAGAGACTGGGAGGTTACAAACTCCTGGTCCTGGACAACGAGTTGCTGAGGCTTCGGTCAGTCAAAGAAGGAGCGGTGGGGAAGGTGGCCGTCTGACCGAAGCGTTCAGACAATTCTTTAGTCCGCAGCCCCAAGGTATGATCGGTTCCAGCAACCATCGCCAGCGCCTGATATACATGGTGCAGGAATACCTAGGGGCAAGGTCAGACTTGGACACCTTCCCCACCGAAAATCCTCTGGCTTACTGGGTCTTGAGGATGGATCACTGGCCAGAGCTTGCACAGTATGCAATTGAGCTACTGGCCTGTCCTGCATCCAGCGTTCTTTCAGAACGCACATTTAGTGCTGCTGGAGGATTTGTCTCGGATCACAGGGTGCGCCTGTCCACCGACTCTGTTGATCGACTGACCTTCATAAAGATGAACCAGTCTTGGATCACCACCAGCTACCAAACACCTGAAGCTGATATAACAGACTAATTTATTTTCAAATGTCACATCCCTTCAAGACTGATGCTGATGCTGAGAGACTGTCCTGTTATGTTGACTGACTATCCTCCTCCTCCTCAATGATCCGATTGACGATGATAGCTTGGAAGAACATTTTTGTTTCTGGGTGCCGCCACCAGTGGCTAAGGCCCAATTTTTCAGCCCCTGTTTAACAGGGGTGTGTTATTACAATTTTTGATGCAATACTTTGCAACAGGGCTCATTGCTGTGCTCCAAGTACAGTATCTGTGAGGGGTTGCAGTGTTGTGGCACCAGTGCCTAAGGCCCAATTTTTATGCCCCTTTTTAACAGGGGCATGTAATTACAATTTTTTATGCAATGCTTTGCAGCAGGGCTCATTCCTGCACTCCAACTAGAGTATCTGGGAGAGGTTGCAGTGTCGTGGCACCAGCACCAGTGGCTAAGGCCCAATTTTTCAGCCCCTGTTTAACAGGGGCGTGTAATTACAATTTTTGATGCAATACTTTGCAACAGGGCTCATTGCTGTGCTCCAAGTACAGTATCTGTGAGGGGTTGCAGTGTTGTGGCACCAGCACCAGTGCCTAAGGCCCAATTTTTCTGCCCCTGTTTAACAGGGGCATGTAATTACAATTCTTGATCTAATAATTCACAGCAGGGCCCATTCCTGCGCCCACCAAGACTAACTGTGAGGCCTTACAGTGTTGTGTCAACACCACCACCACCACCAAAGGCCCAATTTTTCAGCCCCTGTTCAACAGGGGCATGCAATTACAATTCTTGATCTAAAAATTCACAGCAGGGCCCATTCATGCGCCCACCAAGAGTAACTGTGAGGGCTCACAGTGTTGTGGCAACACCAACATGTAAGGGGCAAATTTCAGCTGAGTATATACGGCAGGCCCCTACTTTCAAACATCCAACTTACAAACTACTCCTCCTTGCAAACGGAAGGATACAACAGGAAGTGAGAGGAAATCTACCCCTAGGAAGGCAAATTCTCTCCTGTAAGAGTTAATATGGGAAAAAAAGTGTCTCCTCTCCACTGATGCTTTATCACCAATTCTTGTTTCAATAAAAACCCCAAATTTTCTAAAAACATTTGTCATTAGGACGGAAAGTGAGGTGAACTGTTCTGAACAGGTGCACACTGCACAGACAGCAAAACAAATGTTACAGGGGTGATAACCCTTCCCTATGTTTTCCAAAAAGCTTAAAAATAGATTTTTTGCCTGGAGCTACACTTAAACAATGTACCTGTTCAAAATTACAAACAGATTCTACATAAGAACAAACCTACAGTCCCTGTCTTGTATGCACCGCCTGTATATGGCTGTTCAGAGTATATAGGGCCTTTTTTATTTTGTGTGCGGGGTTCCCCTTAATATCCATACAAGACCCAAAGGGGCTGGTAATGGGCTGGGGTAGGGGGGGGTGTGATGGGGTAGCTATGCCATTTTTCTTAAAGATTTTCATCCATATTACCGGGACCAGACATTACATTAAAGCCGCAAGCAGTTTTAAATGGCTTTTTTTCCTTTAGAAATTTAATTTTGTGCAGGGACAGTTCTAAACACGAGAAACACGTGGCACTTCACAGGCATACTTTAGACACCCCCCAGGTACGATATTTAAAGGAATATTTGACTTTTTTTTTTTTTCACTTTATGCATCATTAAAATGACTGCTCCAGAAAAACGGCCGTTTTTAAAACTTCTTTTTTGCATTGATACATGTCCCCTGGTGCAGAACCCGGGTTCCCAAACCCTTTTTAGGACAATAACATGCATAATAGTCGTTATAATTAGCACTTTAGATTTTGAACGTTCGCATCCATTGTATTTAATAGGATTCTAAAGTTCGTGCGAACTTTCGGTCCGTTCGCGGGTTCTGGTGCGAACCGAACCCGGGGGTGTTCGGCTCATCACTACTCACCTTCAACAAACATCAAAGGTTACCAGCCCTAATAGTTGCTGTGTTTGTAGTTGAAAGTCTTTGCCTGACAACTAGTATGCCAAGTCTGCTTGTTGGTAGCAGCAACTGACAAAGAACTGGATGTCAGAGAAGTAGCGACTTTGATTAAAGAATTGGCCAAAGAACTTGCTACTCCTCAGTCAGTGGTTTAATTGCCTAGCACTTCAAACCAGACACACAAACAATCTCCTGCGCTCGGAAGTACAGTCTCTTAGTGACACAACCAGAGTGTTCCGTAGGAAAATGACCAGGAATCTTGCTGCCCTCCTTCAGAATAATTGGTATTTTTTAAGACTAAAATGTAAAAGGAAAAAAAGAAGGCGCACCGACCTAGTGCATTATCAATGGCTAGGTTTTATTAAAAGTAAGTTGACAGATTAAAAATACTCACAAAGCAAGTATAATAGTAGGCACATAATCATTCCATCAAAGGGGATTGCCTCCTACGGGAACCAGATGACCAGAGAGTCCAGACAACAGAGTTCACAGCTACGGCTGACGCGTTGCGAGGGCACACCCTCTTCCTCAGAGCCAAAAAGTGATAGTGACTGGAACCCTCTCTGGGCTCCTTTTAATCCATGTGTAAGTGGGCCTGAGTGGTCACCTGTCTACAACTCCACCCACCACAGGCCACTCCTCCTCTCACCCAAAGGGCATGCCCATATAGGCTTAACCCCTCGCTATACACACTGATATGTCCATCTATATTATTACATAGTAAATGTGTATACACCATATAACTAAATGCCTATATGTCAGCTGGCAAATGACGAACTACACCAATGCCTGGCGGGACTTACCCATACCACTCAGGCTACCAAGGGCAGCCAATCGCTGCTGCCACCCGTCTGCACATAGCCCAGCGTCATGGAAAGCGAATGCAGCTATCATCCCACTACTATATGGGACGCACGCTGACCGAAGAACCCGGAAGTAGCGGTGGATGTGCGTTCCACCCGCCACTTCCGGTAATTGAAACCGTCACTTCCGCCCTCAGATGGGCTGGACAGGCATCAAAGGTTATCCCGGATACGAAGGCGGCTCTCGCACTTTGCATCCGGTGTTAGTAATCCTCACTATACAGGCGCTAGTGCCGGCCTATTGCAGTGTCCCCGAATTACCGATCCGCGCGCGGCACAAAGCAAACGTGACCCGCGCAGACCAGACCCCGGAGGACACATTGGTGCCGACACAGCCTCTAATCTACATCGGGTCCCAAACCGCTATAGTAGTGATGGACCCCGCACCCTCAATGGATAATAAGATCAGGGTGTGCATGGGGGGACTGGTACATATGATAAAGATAAATAAATAAAGGGGAGGGGGGATTTTCTTTGGGAACTAATTGATATGATGATGATATGATGATGATATACCATATCTATTGACAAATGGCAACTCAAACCATAAGAGGGGAACCTAAACTATTTGTAGAAGGGCAGTGCCATGCTAGGTGGCCTGTAAGGGCTGTTACCCCAGCATATGACCCCACACCTATACAAAATACCATCAAAAAATTTAAAATTAAAATTAATGAATTTAAAAAATGGTATAAGCACCCGTAGTTGCATAATTAACTCTTGCCCAAATACACATGGAATCAATATATCAAATACACTAGGTATAGGGAACAAATATTCCTCAATTGCTCCAGGGGAAGTCCAATACCACACTTCAGTCCATCATAATATGGGACCAAATGTCACAAACCTAAGCAATAGAAATATACATGTGTGCTCGCACACCACCCACTCGGGGCACACACCCGCCCCACCGCATACCCATAATAATTGAGCCAGCGGCAGGCGCATATGAGCACCGAGTCACCCAATGACTTGGGCTCATGCGCATGCGCCTACACACATGCACAGACTCTCAAACGATGTACCCAATCAATGTAGGAGCATTGTGCAGCATTGTAAAAACATCTTGAAGGGCCCACCCACAGTCCATCATATGGAACCCTGTCAAAACCTATTCTTTGGTGGCAACATCCTCCAAAAGAAGATGACCTAACAATTACCTCAGGACTACATATCTAACCTACCGCAGCCCCACTAGCACAATATAGTGCTGAGCTTAAGAAGCTTCTGGATAAAGCCCTAGTGGATCAGATTTTGACTAAACATGAACACCAATTCTTGTATTCCAAACATCCTGTGGTCCCTCATTTTTACCATATACCGAAAGTTCACAAGGATTTGAAAAAGCCGCCCGGCAGGCCGATTATAGCAGGCATTGATAGCCTTACGAGCAACCTAGGCAGCTATATAGACCACTTCCGTCAGGACTCGGTTACGAGTTTGCCATCCTACATCAAGGACTCAGGCCATGCCTTAGAAATTCTAGCCCCATATATATGGAAAAAAGGATATAGGTGGCTTTCGTTGGATGTGGTGTCACTATATACGTCCATCCAACATGAATTTGGTCTAAGGGCAATTGAATACTATATTGCAGAGGCTCACCAGTTCAATCCTATGCAGGCACAGTTCCTTTACGAGTGTATCGAGTTCACACTCACTCACAACTATTTTTCATTCCTGGGCAATTTCTATAGACAAGTGAGAGGTACAGCTATGGGCGCACGGTTTGCACCTAGCTATGCAAACCTTTTTATGGGGTACTGGGAGCACAAGCATATTTGGGCCAACAATCCCTACGGAGGTAACCTTATCTTATACTCGCGTTACATAGATGACATCCTTATTATTTGGAATGGAACAGACGAAGAGTTGGATGGTTTCCTGACACATTGCTCAAAAAACTCCTTTGGAATATCTTTTACCCATGTAATAGATGAGAAATCTCTGGTGTTTCTGGATTTGGAACTACAGGTTGATGACGAAGGCATGATCTACTCAAAGACGCATTTCAAACCAAGCGCAGGTAATTCCTACCTTCATGCTCGTAGTCATCACCATCCTAGGTGGATCAAAAATGTCCCCTTTGGACAGTTTTGTAGATTGCGGAGGACATGTACCTTTAAGAAGGACTATGAGGAACAGGCACAGATCCTCAAAAATACATTTAGCGAGAAAGGATATGAGGATAAACATATTGATGAAGCATTCCAGAAGTACCTCAAATTATATGACAATACTCTGGCAAACGACTTGGACAATGTGGCTAAGTTGGAGGCTAACGATGAAAAACCGCAGGTGAGATTCTGTACTAGATACAACAACAAAGTTCCAATGATTCAGAAGATCTTTAGGAGAAACTGGAAAGTTCTAAGATCCGATCCTATCCTGCGAACTAGCCTGCTTTTGTATCCAAATTTAGTTTTTAGAAGACCAAGAGATTTGAGAAGTATGGTGGCCCCGAGCAGAGTTAAGAAGATCAGAAATACAGGTCTAAACAAACCCTGGACCACACTGTTTGACAAAAAAGGTAGTTACAAGTGTGGGGTTGGAAACTGTGGTAATTGTCTACACATGAGCCATCGTAAGAAGGAAGTCCAGGGAACAGACGGGAAGAACCATAAGGTCAGGCAGTTTATTAACTGTGGGAACTCTTTTGTGATTTATGGTCTTCTCTGTCCATGTGGCCTCTTGTACGTTGGTCATACTTCACGACCAATGAGAACGAGAATGGGGGAGCATAGGAGTAGTATCCTGACGGAAAAAGAGAACTATTCGGTACCCAGACATTTTAAAGAGGCTCATGATAGTTCGGTTAGTGGTTTGAAAGTGTTTGGGATTGAGGCCATATCGATTGATTTTGACAGTGGTAAAAAACACCAGATTCTGTGTACTAGAGAGGCATATTGGATATTCACCTTGGGTTCTCTAGTTCCTCATGGCCTAAATGAAGGGATCGAGTTACACAATGTAGTGTAGATCCCCCTCTGTCTCATTTGGATTGGATAGCGCCATGTTCTTTGTACCGTCTAGATAGATAGGTAGATTTCACCTCTCTAAGCTAGTGGGACCATCTTCTCCGCCATATAGCGAATCTACATATCGTGGTTAGGCCCATTGGTCCTCTAGTGTAGTAGGACCTTCAGTCTACTTATCTATAGTATCTTAGAGAAAATTTTAAGTATTAGGGAATGCATTACACTACATTTAATATACTTTTAGTAATCTCGTACTTTTTAACTATCAATTTGAATTAGGTAATTATTTATTTATTAGTTTTTACTTAAGAAGTATCTAATATTGTGCTAGTGGGGCTGCGGTAGGTTAGATATGTAGTCCTGAGATAGTTGTTAGGTCATCTTCTTTTGGAGGATGTTGCCACCAAAGAATAGGTTTTGACAGGGTTCCATATGATGGACTGTGGGTGGGCCCTTCAAGATGTTTTTACAATGCTGCACAATGCTCCTACATTGATTGGGTACATCGTTCGAGAGTCTGTGCATGTGTGTAGGCGCATGCGCACGAGCCCAAGTCGTTGGGTGACTCGGTGCACATATACGCCTGCCGCTGGCTCAATTATTATGGGTATGCGGTGGGGCGGGTGTGTGCCCCGAGTGGGTGGTGTGCGAGCACACATGTATACTTCTATTGCTTGGGTTTGTGACATTTGGTCCCAAATTATGATGGACTGAAGTGTGGTATTGGACTTCCCCTGGAGCAATTGAGGAATATTTGTTCCCTATACCTAGTGTATTTGATATATTGATTCCATGTGTATTTGGGCAAGAGTTAATTATGCAACTACGGGTGCTTATACCATTTTTTAAATTCATTAATTTTAATTTTTACAGGCCACCTAGCATGGCACTGCCCTTCTACAAATAGTTTAGGTTCCCCTCTTATGGTTTGAGTTGCCATTTGTCAATAGATATGGTATATCATCATCATATCATCATCATATCAATTAGTTCCCAAAGAAAATCCCCCCTCCCCTTTATTTATTTATCTTTATCATATGTACCAGTCCCCCCATGCACACCCTGATCTTATTATCCATTGAGGGTGCGGGGTCCATCACTACTATAGCGGTTTGGGACCCGATGTAGATTAGAGGCTGTGTCGGCACCAATGTGTCCTCCTGGTTTCTGGTCTGTGCGGGTCACGTTTGCTTTGTGCCGCGCGCGGATCGGTAATTCGGGGACACTGCAATTGGCCGGCACTAGCGCCTGTATAGTGAGGATTACTAACACCGGATGCAGAGTGCGAGAGCCGCTTTCGTATCCGGGATAACCTTTGATGCCTGTCCAGCCCATCTGAGGGCGGAAGTGACGGTTTCAATTACCGGAAGTGGCGGGTGGAACGCACATCCACCGCTACTTCCGGGTTCTTCGGTCAGTGTGCGTCCCATATATTAGTGGGACGATAGCTGCATTCGCTTTCCATGACGCTGGGCTATGTGCAGACGGGTGGCAGCAGCGATTGGCTGCCCTTGGTAGCCTGAGTGGTATGGGTAAGTCCCGCCAGGCATTGGTGTAGTTCGTCATTTGCCAGCTGACATATAGGCATTTAGTTATATGGTGTATACACATTTACTATGTAATAATATAGATGGACATATCAGTGTGTATAGCGAGGGGTTAAGCCTATATGGGCATGCCCTTTGGGTGAGAGGAGGAGTGGCCTGTGGTGGGTGGAGTTGTAGACAGGTGACCACTCAGGCCCACTTACACATGGATTAAAAGGAGCCCAGAGAGGGGTCCAGTCACTATCACTTTTTGGCTCTGAGGAAGAGGGTGCGCCCTCGCAACGCATCAGCCGTAGCTGTGAACTCTGTTGTCTGGACTCTCTGGTCATCTGGTTCCAGTAGGAGGCAATCCCCTTTGATGGAATGATTATGTGCCTACTATTATACTTGCTTTGTGAGTATTTTTAATCTGTCAACTTACTTTTAATAAAACCTAGCCATTGATAATGCACTAGGTCGGTGCACCTTCTTTTTTTCCTTTTACATTTTAGTCTTAAAGACTACCAATTATTCTGAAGGAGGGCAGCAAGATTCCTGGTCATTTTCCTACGGAACACTCTGGTTGTGTTACTAAGAGACTGTACTCCCAAGCGCAGGAGACTGTTTGTGTGTCTGTGAATTTTCAATTTTGGAAACTCCAGCAGCTGGAAGATAGTCGTAAGTGGTGTATGAAGGTGCTTCACAAATTTTGAGAATGGTTTTGTCCATTGAAGAGAGACAACTTAGAAGAGATTCCTTGGCAAAAGGTTTTTTAAGCAGTATTGATGACTATGAGAAGCAACTCCAAGGATCGGAACATGTTGTAATCAATCAGGATACAACAACTAGAGAGGACAAGATGGCATCAGCTTTCTACAAACTTAAGCACTTGCTGGAGAATGAAATTACTCAATGGTGGGACATTGTGTTGCTGGAGAAATATCTAGAGGTTAATAGAATACCTAGAGGGTTGAGAATTACAAAAACATGTGGGTTCCTTGAGAAGGATATCAATGAAGAATGGGTTAGAGAAATGAGGAAATTTAATAGATCCTGGCTCGAGTTCATTATTAGATAGAGGCAAAGAAATCTATTAAATATCAAAACTGATATTACTAATATTCAGGAAGAATTGCTAGCATTCACGGATCTAGAGTCCTTTGCAGGATAGGATACTAAAATAAATGAGGAGACAGGTGTCTTTGAAACAGAGCTAATAAGTAGAAAAATCAGGCAAATTTGAGAGGGATCGACAAGACTATGCTTTGGGCTGTGAGTTTAACTGGAAGAAACAGAGAGGTTTAGAGCCCCCTGCTAATGAACAGGAAGGGGCCAGGGATAAACATCTTAGACAGTCGAATCATAATTACCATCACAATAATGATATGCATACCTCTCCCTTTCGTTCCGGTGATACACAGCATAAAAGTACTAGGAGGAATATCACTAGGAAAAATAATAGATACTGGAATAGAAATAAGAACAAGAATAGAGAGAAGGATAAAATTAGAGATACTAATACATCTGAGTATAGGGGTCCACATAGGAACACTAACGATATAGAAAGGTCCCACAGGTTTCCCTTGGTATATAGGGGCCATGACCACTTTCCAACCCCTCTTGTATCCAGAGAGGGACTTATAGAGCAGTGGAAAAAAGATCAATGGAACACTCAACCGCAAGGCCCTATGGGAGCCACAGAGATAGATATGGCTCCGGGGGTCCATGTGACTTCAACATATGTGGAGACGATGGATATTCCTATAGTGGCTGGTGCCGCTTTGGAGTCGCCAAAAGAACAACGGGAGTTTCCTCTGAAGTCAGGTTCAATGATAGGGAATCAAAACCCGTTGAAGGACACTGCTAAGGCTAATGGCACCACTTCTACAAATAGTATAGAACTAAACAAAGAAAAGTCTTCTTCTTTTTTGGTGGATGGAGCTGCGGGGAAGCTAAAACCTGCAGCGTCGAAGAAAGTAGCATCAAAACTCCTATCCCCTCCAAACATTAGGGGACAAAAAGCCAACGAGAAGAGGTAGGAGGGGAGGTAAGAAGTCGAAGAAGGGATCAGAAATAACCGAGGGATGCTCCACCATAAAAATTTACAACCTTTCAAAAAATGTGTTTTCAGAAACAGAGCTGGATCTACTTAGAAAAGGCCTGAACTATGCCCCTGAAAGCCCCCCCCCAACCTCTTTGAGCTCTTCATCGATCTAAATAAATTTGTACGGAATTTAACTGTGAAACGCCATTACAGGCTGAAAGAAATTAATAGAGGGACGAAAAAAGACGAGGAAGTAGAGGTACAACTACCGTCGTCTCCGTCTGATACACTGGAGAGAGAAATGCTCGAAATATTGGAGGAGTTATATATGGAAGGAGGACAAGAACTCCATGGGGAGACATTTGTACCTGCGGAGGAGGCTGGAGTTATTAATACTCTGTTTAGACCAAAGTCCAGCTTTTACCCACATTGGAACAAAGGGAATTTTATCCCAACGTTCTATGAAATTGTTTTGGATGAGTTTAGAAACCTTTGTGGGAAGAAAAGAACTGCTCGGGGTCATCAATTAGATCAAGCAGGCCCTCTGAGCAGTCTAAAGAAAAATTCTGATGTGGTGATAAGAAAAGCCGACAAAGGCGGAGGGTTGGTGATTCAAGACAGAGAGCAGTATTTAGAAGAAGCCTATAGACTGATTGGGGACACAAGTACTTACGAAAGACTTATGTGGGACCCTACGGCTACCTATAATGCTGAGCTTAAGAAGCTTCTGGATAAAGCCCTAGTGGATCAGATTTTGACTAAACATGAACACCAATTCTTGTATTCCAAACATCCTGTGGTCCCTCATTTTTACCATATACCGAAAGTTCACAAGGATTTGGAAAAGCCGCCCGGCAGGCCGATTATAGCAGGCATTGATAGCCTTATGAGCAACCTAGGCAGCTATATAGACCACTTCCTTCAGGACTCGGTTACGAGTTTGCCATCCTACATCAAGGACTCAGGCCATGCCTTAGAAATTCTAGCCCCATATATATGGGAAAAAGGATATAGGTGGCTTTCGTTGGATGAGGCGTCACTATATACGTCCATCCAACATGAATTTGGTCTAAGGGCAATTGAATACTATATTGCAGAGGCTCACCGGTTCAATCCTATGCAGGCACAGTTCCTTTACGAGTGTATCGAGTTCACACTCACTCACAACTATTTTTCATTCCTGGGCAATTTCTATAGACAAGTGAGAGGTACAGCTATGGGCGCACGGTTTGCACCTAGCTATGCAAACCTTGTTATGGGGTACTGGGAGCACAAGCATATTTGGGCCAACAATCCCTACGGAGGTAACCTTATCTTATACTCGCGTTACATAGATGACATCCTTATTATTTGGAATGGAACAGACGAAGAGTTGGATGGTTTCCTGACACATTGCTCAAAAAACTCCTTTTGAATATCTTTTACCCATGTAATAGACGAGAAATCTCTGGTGTTTCTGGATTTGGAACTACAGGTTGATGACGAAGGCATGATCTACTCAAAGACGCATTTCAAACCAAGCGCAGGTAATTCCTACCTTCATGCTCGTAGTCATCACCATCCTAGGTGGATCAAAAATGTCCCCTTTGGACAGTTTTGTAGATTGCGGAGGACGTGTACCTTTAAGAAGGACTATGAGGAACAGGCACAGATCCTCAAAAATAAATTTAGCGAGAAAAGATATGAGGATAAACATATTGATGAAGCATTCCAGAAGTACCTCAAATTATATGACAATACTCTGGCAAATGACTTGGACAATGTGGCTAAGTTGGAGGCTAACGATGAAAAACCGCAGGTGAGATTCTGTACTAGATACAACAACAAAGTTCCAATGATTCAGAAGATCTTTAGGAGAAACTGGAAAGTTCTAAGATCCGATCCTATCCTGCGAACTAGCCTGCCTTTATATCCAAATTTAGTTTTTAGAAGACCAAGAGATTTGAGAAGTATGGTGGCCCCGAGCAGAGTTAAGAAGATCAGAAACACAGGTCTAAACAAACCCTGGACCACACTGTTTGACCAAAAAGGTAGTTACAAATGTGGGGTTGGAAACTGTGGTAATTGTCTACACATGAGCCATTGTAAGAAGGAAGTCCAGGGAACAGATGGGAAGAACCATAAGGTCAGGCAGTTTATTAACTGTGGGACCTCTTTTGTGATTTATGGTCTTCTCTGTCCATGTGGCCTTTTGTACGTTGGTCGTACTTCACGACCAATGAGAACGAGAATGGGGGAGCATAGGAGTAGTATCCTGACGGAAAAAGAGAACTATTCGGTACCCAGACATTTTAAAGAGGCTCATGATAGTTCGGTTAGTGGTTTGAAAGTGTTTGGGATTGAGGCCATATCGAATGATTTTGACAGTGGTAAAAAACACCAGATTCTGTGTACTAGAGAGGCATATTGGATATTCACCTTGGGTTCTCTAGTTCCTCATGGCCTAAATTAAGAGATTGAGTTACACAATGTAATGTAGATCCCCCTCTGTCTCATTTGGATTGGATAGCGGTATGTTCTTTGTACCGTCTAGATAGATAGGTAGATTTCACCTCTCTAAGCTAGTGGGACCATCTGCTCCGCCATATAGTGAATCTACATATCGTAGTTAGGCCCATTGGTCCTCTAGTGTAGTAGGACCTTCAGTCTACTTTTTATAGTATCTTAGAGAAAATTTTAAGTATTAGGGAATGCATTACACTACATTTAATATACTTTTAGTAATCTCGTACTTTTTAACTATCAATTTGAATTAGGTAATTATTTATTTATTAGTTTTTACTTAAGAAGTATCTAATATTGTGCTAGTGGGGCTGCGGTAGGTTAGATATGTAGTCCTGAGGTAGTTGTTAGGTCATCTTCTTTTGGAGGATGTTGCCACCAAAGAATAGGTTTTGACAGGGTTCCATATGATGGACTGTGGGTGGGCCCTTCAAGATGTTTTTACAATGCTGCACAATGCTCCTACATTGATTGGGTACATTGTTCGAGAGTCTGTGCATGTGTGTAGGCGCATGCGCACGAGCCCAAGTCGTGTATCATCATCATATCAATTAATTCCCAAAGAAAATCCCCCCTCCCCTTTATTTATTTATCTTTATCATATGTACCAGTCCCCCCCCATGCACACCCTGATCTTATTATCCATTGAGGGTGCGGGGTCCATCACTACTATAGCGGTTTGGGACCCGATGTAGATTAGAGGCTGTGTCGGCACCAATGTGTCCTCCGGGTTTCTGGTCTGCGCGGGTCACGTTTGCTTTGTGCCGCGCGCGGATCGGTAATTCGGGGACACTGCAATTGGCCGGCACTAGCGCCTGTATAGTGAGGATTACTAACACCGGATGCAGAGTGCGAGAGCCGCCTTCGTATCCGGGATAACCTTTGATGCCTGTCCAGCCCATCTGAGGGCGGAAGTGACGGTTTCAATTACCGGAAGTGGCGGGTGGAACGCACATCCACCGCTACTTCCGGGTTCTTCGGTCAGCGTGCGTCCCATATAGTAGTGGGATGATAGCTGCATTCGCTTTCCATGACGCTGGGCTATGTGCAGACGGGTGGCAGCAGCGATTGGCTGCCCTTGGTAGCCTGAGTGGTATGGGTAAGTCCCGCCAGGCATTGGTGTAGTTCGTCATTTGCCAGCTGACATATAGGCATTTAGTTATATGGTGTATACACATTTACTATGTAATAATATAGATGGACATATCAGTGTGTATAGCGAGGGGTTAAGCCTATATGGGAATGCCCTTTGGGTGAGAGGAGGAGTGGCCTGTGGTGGGTGGAGTTGTAGACAGGTGACCACTCAGGCCCACTTACACATGGATTAAAAGGAGCCCAGAGAGGGGTCCAGTCACTATCACTTTTTGGCTCTAAGGAAGAGGGTGCGCCCTTGCAACGCGTCAGCCGTAGCTGTGAACTCTGTTGTCTGGACTCTCTGGTCATCTGGTTCCAGTAGGAGGCAATCCCCTTTGATGGAATGATTATGTGCCTACTATTATACTTGCTTTGTGAGTATTTTTAATCTGTCAACTTACTTTTAATAAAACCTAGCCATTGATAATGCACTAGGTCGGTGCGCCTTCTTTTTTTCCTTTTACACTTCAAACCAGAGCCAGCAGGTGGTGTCCAAAGTGGAGAGCTTGTTGGAGGATGAAGACATTAAATAGGCCACAGGCTTTGACTTTTGTCTAATAGAGCCTTTTGCAAGGGCAGTTAAGAAGGCAATTTCCTGGGGTGAAGTGGTGAATACTCTCCACAAAGTTAGGAAGTACTTCCCATAGCTCAAGAGCAATCTGGTCTCATTTCTCGTCATCACTGAGGGACTGGAGAATTTATTCCAGAAAGAATGGCAGGGGCCAGAGAAGAAGGCCTGTATAAACAACAGGTTGTAAAAATGGTATCCCCTCAAAGAGCCAAAGGTCAGTCTGCTACTGTTGCCTTAAATGGTGAATGCATCCTTGTGGTTACCTTCAAGGTTGCTCTAGTCCGAAAAATAGATCTAGATCTGAACTGCTTTTATGTAGCATCTGCAGACCAGCAAAAATATTTGCTGCGGTAGGCAGAGCGATGTCAAGTTGGATGGCTAATAATAAAGAAGCCCTTCTAACTTCCGGTTCCGGTGCCATATGTAAAGGGGCTCGGATTGGTGGCTCCGGGAAGAACAATATATAAAACAGCTCTGCATCGCCCATGCTCACCATCCAACACCGCTGTCACCGCTGCCCCTCTCCAGAGACCATCGGACATGGATCGGTTTCTGCTGCATGGTCCCCAAGCCGCAGAGACAGGTACACTGCCGGACCCTCCCCCGTCAGTCACACACAAGGTCAATATGGCGGCCACCATACAGCTTCCCTGCATGACAGACCTCCCGGAACAGGAAACTATACCCTCCGCTGCAGCAGAGGAGCAATATGCCGGCCTGGCTCAAGCAGTTGCTGCCTTACTCTTGCTCACAATCACTGCAGCAATAGATAGAGCAATTCCAACAGGCATTACCCAGCTCAGGAAAGAGCTGGGAGATCAGGCTAAACGCCTCTCCGAGCTGGAACACCGCCTCTGAGATCTTAAAGATGAAATGCAAGACTCCCATACCTTTGAGCAACAAGCAAAAACACGCAGTAATACATTTTAGAAAAGCTCCACACCCTGTAATAGTTTGTTATCTGAACAATATGGACAGAGTCAATATTCTTAAGTCCCTCTGAAATTCTAAATCGCTCCAACTTGAGGGCCATAAAATTCTCATGTTCGCAGATTACTCACAGGAAGTTTCACGCAGAAGGAAAGCCTTCCAGCCAATCTGTCAAGCTCTCTACCAAAGGGGGGAGAAATTCACTTTAGCCTACCCAGCCAAACTTCGCCTCACAGACCCCTCAGGAGACCCAGGAGACCCAAAATGATTCACTCACCCAGATAAAGCTTCGCATTATCCGCAATCCTACCTTCATATTCCCGTGGATACTTCAAATCCTGCAGTTCCTCCTCACGCAACGGACCCAAGAGACCAACGCAGCCCAAGAAAGGACCCTCCCAAGAGAATCCAGCGCTCCAATTCTTTATGTCACAACAAAGCCCACTAGCTTTAATGCAATGAAACTTGGACTGAATACTTGACCACCAATTCCAAACACAATGTTAATCCCAATATACTTTCGGAGGCTGGGAAGGCCGTGCTCCGAGGCAAAATTATTTCCTACTCCTCTGCCCACAAAAAAAAGGGTCACTCGGGAATACACTGAAGCGAGTAACACTTTACGTACAGCCCAAGCCTTAGTGGCCCAACAGAACTCTCCAAAAACCATATGTGGGTAGAGGCACAGGAAAGATTATACCAGTCTATTCATGACCTGTAGTACCACAAATATGGCATCAAGGCAGACAAATTACTTGCACGCCTGTGCAAGGGCCCAAAAACTCCCACCCACATAGCCTCCCTAAAAGACAATAAAGGCAATCTAGCCAACTCACCTAAAGACATCAATGTCCCTCTACGGCCCTGACTCCATCAACAAATCCGTACCGCGTGACTATCACAAAGGATCCCTTTCCCCACTACAAAGAAATATATGTAGCCTCTATGACCATGATAATAATAAAAAGAGTATTTAAAGTTGTAGCATCATCCAGAAACTTAGAAATATAGAGATCGGGAGCTTGGTCCCCAACCAAACCTCCCTAGGACAAAAGGGGCAATTGGACTATCTCGGTACAGGTTAAGCTAAGATCAATTCAAGTTGTATGAACAGGTGTATAGAAAAATATATAAAGTTTTATTAATACTAAATCAATCAAAAACAACATATAATCAAATACAGATTAAAACGCATGGTAACAATCCATGTATATCACCAATATAATAGTCCACAAAAAGGGAGGATCACAGTGGGATAGCTGAACACAGATAACATCTCAACTAGTTTTGCGGTCTAATGCTGCTTCGTCAGGAGAAAATCTGTAATGTGATTGACAAGTGATTAATAACAATAAATTTGACAAAGATATAATACAGTATCTTGTAGTGATGTCAATGACAATATATACATGGGGGAGGAGTGATGCTGCTTGCCCATGGCCCAGGCTAACACAGGACAAAGGGTGCCACCAAAGGGTTCCCTGCGGCGACTAGGGGGGACTTGCAAAATCAATGGACTGGTATCTGGATAAATAAGGGTAAAGCAATTGGAGTGGGTCAACTATACTATACACTTGGAAAAACTGAAAGTGAAAGGTTGTGAATGTGAGCTGGGGGTGTGGAGAACGGGGAAAATTGTGAAGTGAAACAAAAGTTGTGTGGGAGTAGGGGAGGTCAAACGGGGGAGGGGGGAAGGGGATATAAGAGAAGGGGAAAAAAGGAAGGAAGGAAAAGGAGGGGGGGAGAGGAAGGGGGGAGGGTTTTGGGGGGACATGAACGGGAAAGGGAGGGTGGGAGGAACAGGCTTAACCTGTACCGAGATAGTCCAATTGCCCCTTTTGTCCCTAGGGAGGTTTGGTTGGGGACCAAGCTCCCGATCTCTATATCTCTCCCCACTATAGAAGAAACACATCTCGCCCACCTTAATGCCCAAATCTCTGTAGAATAAATCACTTCAGCAATCAAAACCTTATCAACTGGTAAAGCCCCAGGCCCTGACGGATACAGATCTGAATTCTACAAACTCTCATCAGACACTATCTCACCTACCCTAGCCTTAGTTATACTCAATGGGGCCCCATATCTCCCTTCAGGCTTCCAAGCTCACATCAAATCCCTACGGAACCAGGGTCATATCGCCCAATTTCCCTACTAAACCTGCATACAAAACTACTTTATAAAATAATGGCGAATAGACTGGCCTCAATCATGCCCATGCTCATTCACCCCTCACAAGCCGGTTTCACCCAAGGGCACTCAGCCACCTCTAACATCAGAAAAGTTATCACAGTTCTGTAATATGTGAAAACCAATCCAGCCACTGAAACTGCCATTATCACCCTTGATGCCGAAAAAGCTTTCGACAATGTCAGTTTTCAGTGGCTGAAAATGGTTCTCTCAAAATTGGGCTTCACAGGCCCCTTCCTCCACCTTATCACCACAATGTACTCAGCCCCCTCAGCCAATGTCATTGTAGCAGGCTTTGTCTCCAACATCCAACTCCACAAAGGAATACGTCAGGGGTGCCCCCTCTCACCCTTGCTTTTTAATTTAAATATGTTTATTGGAATTTTTTCAAACATACATATATGCAAAGACATAAATGATATGAAATAAGCAGTGTATAATACATTGGGGATCTGTAGAGGAACAAATTCAGATAGTACGCACCATCATGTTGTAGAGTCAAAATATAGCAATTCAAACAGACAATAAGTAATTATCGATCAATAAGCATCTACACTATGAAACATTTCGAACAAGGGAAGCAGGAAGTTAGGGCAGGAGGGAGTAGGAGTAGAGCTGGGGGGGGGGGGGGTAGAGGGGGAGGAGGGGAATGAGAGCCATAAAAGGAATACTATAAATCAGCGGTTATATTTGTTGTCGTACCAGAGCTTCCATGGGTTCCATAGACCCTTTAAAGCAGAGTTGGCAGGTGTTCCCTGTGAGAGGATGGTTTCATACATATGGTGAGTTTGTACCAGGTTGACCACTTCTGTGAGAGTGGGGATGTCTTTAGATTTCCATTTTCTGGCTATCAGAAGTTTTGTTGCTAAGAGGATATGTGTGACCACTAGTCTAAGGTTGGGTGGTACGTCATCAATGGTCAGATTCAGAAGAGCTAGGTGGGGGGTCAGTAAGATAGGAAAATTAAGTATTTCTCTCAGTATCGATTCTACTGCAGTCCATAGTTGTCGCAGGTAAGGGCACGTCCAAAAAATATGTATGAGTGTACCTGAGAAGGTGCAGTTTCTCCAACAGTCTTGGGATGTGTGAGTATGAAATTTGGCTACTCTGGAAGGTGTCAAATACCATCTCATCAGTAACTTTTGGGTGAGTTCCCACAAAGAGGTACAGGACGTATATTTATATACTGATTTGATTGCAGCGTGTCATTGTTGGTCAGAGAACTGTGTAAGGAGGTCAGTCTCCCAGTCAGTGATGGGTTTGGATTTGTTAAATGTGTCTTTTTCTTGTAGGATTGAGTATATCAAGGAGGTGCCCCTAGCTTTTGGTTTGTTAGAGAAGAGGTAGTTCCACAAGTTAATGGGCAAGGATCCTTCTATGGAAGGGTTCGTAGTGAGACAGTGTCGCACTCTAAAATATGTAAGGTAATCTGCGGTAGGCGCTTCGAGTTTCTCTTGAGCGTATGAAAACGGCGTAGTGTGAACTAAAGAGCGTAGTTTGCGTGTATCAGTCACTCGAGTAGTAATCCATTGTGGGATATGTAGGTCTGGAGTAAGTAGTGACAAAGTCCCTATGGGTACCTGGATATTTTTGGTCGGGAGATTCGCCCATTTAGATGAGTGGATTATTTTCCAGATTTCAACAGAGGCTTGAATAGTGGGGGAGTAAAGGCTTAGTTGTATGGTTCCTGTGGTTGTGCTAAATAACCAGTGGGACAAGTTATGCCCAGGAGTCATGCTATTTTATATATTGCCCCAAAGTGTGGTAGGAGTAGGATACATCCATTCCTTAAGTTGTGAGAGAATAGTCGCTATATAATAGTCTCTTATATCAACGTGTCCCATCCCACCTACAGATCTGTGTTTGATGAGCTTCGCATGATTGCATCTGGATTTTTTACCTTGCCATATATACTGGGTTAAAATGGATTGTAAGGACCTAAGATAGGATTGAGGGATTGGTATAGGGAGCGTACGAAAGATGTACAATAGTCTAGGCCAGAGGTCTCAAACTGGCGGCCCTCCAGCTGTTGCAAAACTACAAGTCCCATCATGCCTCTGCCTGTGGGAGTCATGCTTGTAACCATCAGCCTTGCAATGCCTCATGGGACTTGTAGTTTCGAAACAGCTGGAGGGCCGCCAGTTTGAGACCCCTGGTCTAGGCAGTATCATCATTTTAAAGGCGGCAAGGCGGCCTGCCCATGAGAATTCAAATTTGGAAATTTTTGCAGTTTCTCCGAGGATCATGTGTTTTAGTGCAGTGTAATTGTGGGTGAAAAGACCTTTTGTGGATTTAGTGAGCGTGATACCCAAGTAGGGTATCCCCGTTCCGGCCCATGGGTAGGGGTATTTATTCCTAAGAAGATTGCATATATATATATATATAAGATTTATGTTCATTTACCTTGTAATAAGAGACGTTGCTGAAGCAACGTTGCTTCTCCTGAGTACGGGGATACCACATGTGTGAGACATTTTGGGAGCCTAGCCGCGTACAGGACCCTGAAAACAAAGCACCGCCTTCATGATTTCTATGGGTGTAAATTTTTGATTTCACTCCTCATTACCTATCACAGTTTCGGAGGCCATGGAATGCCCAGATGGAACAAAACCCCCCCAAATGACCCCATCTTGGAAAGTAGACACCCCAAGCTATTTGCTGAGAGGTATGTTGAGTATTTTGCAGATCTCGCTTTTTGTCACAAAGTTTTGAAAATTGAAAAAAGAAAAAAAAAAAAAGTCTTTCTTCATTTTCAAAAACAATTGAGAGCTGTAAAATACTCACCATGCCTCTCAGCAAATAGCTTGGGGTGTCTACTTTCCAAAATGGGGTCATTTGTGGGGGTTTTGTGCTATCTTGCCATTTTATGGCCTTCAAAACTGTGATAGGTAGTGAGGAGTGAAATCAAAAATTTGTGCCCTTAGAAATCCTGAAGGCGGTGCTTGGTTTTCGGGGCCCCGTACGCGGCTAGGCTCTCAAAAAGTCCCACACATTTGGTATCCCCGTACTCAGGAGAAGCAGCAAAATGTATTTTGGGGTGCAATTCCACATATAACCATGGCATGTTTGAGCAATATATCATTTAGTGACAACTTTTTGTACATTTTTTTTTTCTTTTTGACATTATTCAATCACTTGGGACCAAAAAAAAAATATTCAATGGGCTCAACATGCCTCTCATCAATTTCCTTGGGGTGTCTACTTTCCAAAATGGGGTCATTTTGGGGGGTTTTGTGCTATCTTGGCATTTTATGGCCTTCAAAACTGTGATAGGTAGTGAGGAGTGAAATCAAAAATTTATGCCCTTAGAAACCTTGAAGGCGGTGCTTGGATTTTGGGGTCCCGTACGCGGCTAGGCTCCCAAAAAGTCCCACACATGTGGTATCCCCGTACTCAGGAGAAGCAGCAGAATGTATTTTGGGGTGTAATTTCACATATGCCCATGGCATGTGTGAGCAATATATCATTTAGTGACAACTTTGTGCAAAAAAAAAAAAGTTTGTCATATTCCCGCAACGTGTGGCAAAATATAAAATATTCCATGGACCCAACATGCCTCTCAGTAAATAGCTTGGGGTGTCTACTTTCAAAAATGGGGTCATTTGGGGAGGGGTTTGTGCTATTTTTGCATTTTATGGCCTTCGAAACTGTGATAGGTAGTGAGGAGTGAAATCAAAAATTTACGCCCTTAGAAATCCTGAAGGCGGTGCTTGGTTTTTGGGGCCCCGTACGCGGATAGGCTCTCAAAAAGTCCCACACATGTGGTATCCCCGTACTCAGGAGAAGCAGCAGAATGTATTTTGGGGTGCAATTCCACATATAACCATGGCATGTGTGAGCAATATATCATTTAGTGACAACTTTTTGTAATTTTTTTTTTCTTTTTGTCATTATTCAATCATTTGGGACAAAAAAAAATATTCAATGGGCTCAACATGCCTCTCAGCAAATATCTTGGGGTGTCTACTTTTCAAAATGGGGTCATTTGGGGGGTTTTGTGCCATCTTGGCATTTTATGGCCTTCAAAACTGTGATAGGTAGTGATAGGTAGTGAGGAGTGAAATCAAAAATGTATGCCCTTAGAAATCTTGAAGGCGGTGCTCGGTTTTTGGGGTCCCGTACGCGGCTAGGCTCCCAAAAAGTCCCACACATGTGGTATCCCCGTACTCAGGAGAAGCAGCAGAATGTATTTTGGGGTGTAATTTCACATATGCCCATGGCATGTGTGAGCAATATATCATTTAGTGACAACTTTGTGCAAAAAAAAAAAAAAGTTTGTCATATTCCCGCAACTTGTGGCAAAATATAAAATATTCCATGGACTCAATATGCCTCTCAATAAATAGCTTGGGGTGTCTACTTTCCAAAATGGGGTCATTTGTGGGGGTTTTGTGCTATTTTGGCATTTTATGGCGTTCGAAACTGTGATAGGTACTGAGGAGTGAAATCAAACATTTACGTCCTTAGAAATCCTAAAGGCGGTGCTTGGTTTCCAGGGTCCCGTACGTGGCTAGGCTCCTAAAAAGTCCCACACATGTGGTATCCCCGTACTCAGGAGAAGCAGCAGAATGTATTTTGGGGTGCAATTCCACATATAACCATGGCATGTGTGAGCAATATATCATTTAGTGACAACTTTTTGTAATTTTAATTTTTTTTGTCATTATTCAATCACTTGGGACAAAAAAAAAAATATTCAATGGGCTCAACATGCCTCTCAGCAATTTCCTTGGGGTGTCTACTTTCCAAAATGGGGTCATTTGGGGGGTTTTGTACTGCCCTGCCATTTTAGCACCTCAAGAATTGAGATAGGCAGTCATAAATTTAAAGCTGTGTAAATTCCAGAAAATTTACCCTAGTTTGTAAACGCTATAACTTTTGCGCAAACCAATAAATATACGCTTATTGACATTTTTTTTACTAAAGACATGTGGCTGAATACATTTTGGCCTAAATGTATGACTAAAATTGAGTTTATTTGATTTCTCTTATAACAAAAAGTAGAAAATATAATTTTTTTTCAAAATTTTCGGTCTTTTTCCGTTTATATCACAAAAAATAAAAATCGCAGAGGCAATCAAATACCATTAATAGATAGCTCTATTTGTGGGAAGAAAAGGACGCAAATTTCGTTTGGGTACAACTATGCATGTCCGCACAATTTACAGTTAAAGCAGCGCAGTGCAAAATTCTGAAAACACCTCTGATCCTTTAGCTACAAAATGGTCCGGGGCTTAAGTGGTTAGAGATGAGGATTAGTGGTGAGATCAGGTATATGGTTTTCCAACACATTTAATGGCATGGGAATGGGGTTAACTTGTAAATGAGTCCCTGAATTAGAGTGTAACGTTCTTCATGCAATGAGGGATAATTGCACAGAGAGAGGTAAGGTCTTTAGGGGAGGCCTACTGTGGTGAGTAGGCATGTGTATACAGTAAAAGAATGTTGAAGCAGCGCTAAATGTCCATGTGCAAAGACAATAAAATAAAGAACGTGCTATAAAAGTGCTATAAATATTATAATGACAAATCCAATGAATGTGCTATAAAGAATCCAGTAGATGATAATAATAACTATTAATAAACGTGTATAATGTGCAAAAAATGCAAAAAACATCCAAAAGTTGAAGTGCCCCAAAGCGATATGTAATAAAATTGTAGAAAGTTCACACACAAAATGATGGTCTTCCCAAAAAAGTAAACGTATCAGCAACCAAAAGCAGAAGAGAAGGAAAGGAACAGGCGTGGGAGTCCAGCTCATGACATCAAAAAGGGAATCAATTAGTGATGAGCCGAACACCCCCGGGTTCGGTTCGCACCAGAACCCGCGAACGGACCGAAAGTTCGTACGAACATTAGAACCCTATTAAATACAATGGATGCGAACGTTCGAATTCTAAAGTGCTAATTATAACAACTATTATGCATGTTATTGTCCTAAAAAGGGTTTGGGAACCCGGGTTCTGCACCAGGGGACATGTATCAATGCAAAAAGAAGTTTTAAAAACGGTCGTTTTTCGGGAGCAGTCATTTTAATGATGCATAAAGTGAAAAAAAAAAAGTCAAATATTCCTTTAAATATCGTACCTGGGGGGTGTCTAAAGTATGCCTGTGAAGTGCCACGTGTTTCCCGTGTTTAGAACTGTCCCTGCACAAAATGACACTTCTAAAGGAAAAAAAAGCCATTTAAAACTGCTTGCGTCTTTAATGTAATGTCTGGTCCCGGTAATATGGATGAAAATCTTTAAGAAAAATGGCATAGCTACCCCATGACCCCCCCCCTACCCCAGCCCATTACCAGCCCCTTTGGGTCTTGTATGGATATTAAGGGGAACCCCGCACATAAAATAAAAAAGGCCCTATATACTCTGAACAGCCGTATACAGGCGGTGCATACAAGACAGGGACTGTAGGTTTGTTCTTATGTAGAATCTGTTTGTAATTTTGAACAGGTACATTGTTGAAGTGTAGCTCCAGCCCAAAAATCTATTTTTAAACTTTTTGGAAAACATAGGTAAGGGTTATCACCCCTGTAACATTTGTTTTGCTGTCTGTGCCCCTGTTCAGAACATTTCACCTCACTTTCCGTCCCAATGTCAACTGTTTTTGAAATGTGGTGTTTTTCTTGAAACAAGGATTGCTGATAAAGCATCAGTACAGAGGAGACACCTTTCTCCCATATTTATTCTTACAGGAGAGAATTTTCCTTCCTAGGGGTAGATTTCCTCTCACTTCCTGTTGTCTTCTTGCGTTTGCAAGTAGGAGTCGTTTGTAAGTTGGATGTTTGAAAGTAGGGACCTGCCGTATATACTCTGCAGAAATAGGCCCCTTAGTTGTTGGTGTTGGCACAACACTGTAAGCACTCACAGTTACTCTTGGTTGGTGCTGGAACGCCCTGCTGTCAACTATTATATCAGGAATTTTAATTACATATAATTGTTGAACAGTGGTAGTAAAAATTGGGGCTTTGATGGTGGTGCTGGTGCCACAACACTGTAAGCCCTGACAGTTACTCTTGGTGGGTGCAGCAATGGGCCCTGCTGTGAATTATTAGATCAAGAATTGTAATTGCATGCCCCTGTTGAACAGGGGCTGAAAAATTGGGCCTTTCGTGGTGGTGGTGGTGGTGGTGGTGTTGCCACAACACTGTAAGCCCTCAGAGTTACTCTTGGTGGGTGCAGGAATGGGCCCTGCTGTGAATTATTAGATCAAGAATTGTAATTACATGCCCCTTTTGAACAGGGGCTGAAAAATTGGGCCTTTCGTGGTGGTGGTGGTGGTGGCGTTGCCACAACACTGTAAGCCCTCAGAGTTACTCTTGGTGGGTGCAGCAATGGGCCCTGCTGTGAATTATTAGATCAAGAATTGTAATTACATGCCCCTTTTGAACAGGGGCTGAAAAATTGGGCCTTTCGTGGTGGTGGTGGTGGTGGCGTTGCCACAACACTGTAAGCCCTCAGAGTTACTCTTGGTGGGTGCAGCAATGGGCCCTGCTGTGAATTATTACATCAAGAATTGTAATTGCATGCCCCTGTTGAACAGGGGCTGAAAAATTGGGCCTTTCGTGGTGGTGGTGGTGGTGGCGTTGCCACAACACTGTAAGCCCTCAGAGTTACTCTTGGTGGGTGCAGCAATGGGCCCTGCTGTGAATTATTAGATCAAGAATTGTAATTACATGCCCCTTTTGAACAGGGGCTGAAAAATTGGGCCTTTCGTGGTGGTGGTGGTGGTGGCGTTGCCACAACACTGTAAGCCCTCAGAGTTACTCTTGGTGGGTGCAGCAATGGGCCCTGCTGTGAATTATTACATCAAGAATTGTAATTGCATGTCCCTGTTGAACAGGGGCTGAAAAATTGGGCCTTAGGCACTGGTGGCACAACACTACAACCCCTCACAGATACTGTACTTGGAGCACAGCAATGAGCCCTGTTGCAAAGTATTGCTTCAAAAATTGTAATGACACGCCCCTGTTAAACAGGGGCTGAAAAATTGGGCCTTAGGCACTGGTGGCACAACACTACAACCCCTCACAGATACTGTACTTGGAGCACAGCAATGAGCCCTGTTGCAAAGTATTGCTTCATAAATTGTAATGACACGCCCCTGTTAAACAGGGGCTGAAAAATTGGGCCTTAGGCACTGGTGCCACAACACTCCAACCCCTCACAGATACTGTACTTGGAGCACAGCAATGAGCCCTATGGCAAATTATTGCTAAAAAAATTGTAATTACACGCCCCTGTAAAACAGGGGCTGAAAAATTGGGTCTTAGCCACTGGTGGCGGCACCCATAAACAAAAATGATCTTCCAAGCTATCATCATCAATCGTATCATTGAGGACTCGGAGGAGGAGGATAGCCAGTCAACATAACAGCACAGGCACTCAGCATCAGCATCAGTCTTGAAGGGATGTGACATGTTAAAATCAATTAGTCTGTTATATCAGCATCAGGTGTGTGGTAGCTGGTGGTGATCCAAGACTGGTTCATCTTGATGAAAGTCAGTCGATCAACCGAGTCGGTGGACAGGCGCACCCTGTGATCCGTGACAAATCCTCCAGCAGCACTGAATGTGCGTTCCGAAAGAACGCTGGATGCAGGACAGGCCAGTAGCTCAATTGCATACTGTGCAAGCTCTGGCCAGTGATCCATCCTCAAGACCCAGTAAGCCAGAGGATTTTCGGTGGGGAAGGTGTCCAAGTCTGACCTTGCCCCTAGATATTCCTGCACCATGTTTATCAGACGCTGGCGATGGTTGCTGGAACCGATCATACTTTGGGGCTGCGGACTAAAGAATTGTCTGAACGCATCGGTCAGACGGCCACCTTCCCCACCGCTCCTTCTTTGACTGGCCGAAGCCTCAGCAACTCGTTGTCCAGGACCAGGAGTTTTTAACCTCCCAGTCTCTGGGAACGCGTTGCACAGACCTTTCTGCAAGGCCTCCCGGAGTTGTCTCATCCTCTGCTCCCTCTGCGAAGGTAACATAAGGTCCGCAACCTTACCCTTGTACCGTGGATCAAGGAGAGTGGCCAGCCAGTAATGGTCCCTCTCCTTGATCCGAAGAATACGAGGATCCTTCCGCAGACTTTGCAGGATCAGGGAGGCCATGCAGCGTAGGTTTGCTGAGGCATTCGCTCCGGAGTCCTCTGGGTCACTAAGGACGACATGATCCGCAGCCACCTCCTCCCAGCCACGTACAAGTCCACTGGTTTCTTGGGACTGTAAATCATCCCTAAAAGACTGCTGCTGATGATGCTGAGTGCCAGCCTCCACCTCCATGCTGACACAATCCTCCTCCTTCTCCTCCTCCTCCTCCTCTTCCTCTTCCTGTGCGATGGGTGGGACAGAAGGAACACTGTCTGGGTAAAGGGGGCCTTGAGAGGCAAGGAAGTCCTCCTCTTCCTGCCTCTGTCCTGTCTCAAGTGCCCTGTCCATTATTCCACGCAGCGTGTGCTCCAACAGGTGGACAAGAGGTACAGTGTCACTGATGCATGCACTGTCACTGCTCACCATCCTCGTGGCCTCCTCAAATGGTGCCAGGACAGTGCATGCATCCCTGATCATGCCCCACTGGCGTGGAGAAAAAAAACCAAGCTCCCCTGACCCTGTCCTGGTGCCATAGTCGCACAGGTACTCATTGATGGCCCTCTGCTGCGTGTGCAGCCGCTGCAGCATGGCCAACGTTGAGTTCCACCTGGTGGGCATGTCACATATAAGGCGGTTCTTGGGCAGGTTCAACTCCTTTTGCAGCTCAGCCAGGCGAGCACTGGCATTATAAGATCTGCGGAAATGCACACAGACTTTCCTGGCCTGCCTCAGGACATCCTGTAAGCCTGGGTACCTGCCCAAGAACCGCTCCACCACCAGGTTAAGGACGTGAGCCACACAGGGCACATGGGTCAGTTGTCCCTGTCGGAGGGCGGAGAGGAGGTTGGTGCCATTGTCGCAAACCACCATTCCTGGCTTAAGCTGGCGTGGCGTCAACCACCTCTCGGCCTGGCCCTGCAGAGCAGACAGGACCTCTGCCCCAGTGTGGCTTCTGTCCCCCAAACACACCAGCGCAAGCACGGCATGGCATCTTTTTGCCTGCATACTTGCGTAGCCCCGTGAACGGCTACGGAGCACCGCTGGTTCATAGGACAAACCACAGGAAGAGGCCATGGAGGAAGAAGAAGAGGAGGGGGTGGAGGAGAGAGGTGTGTCACAACCAGTAGTAGCATTTTGGAGGCGTGGCGGTGGAACAACCTCCAACACTACTGCACCTTGTCCTGCATCCTTCCCAGCTGCCAAAAGAGTGACCCAATGGGCCGTGAAAGAAAGGTAACGTCCCTGTCCATGCCTGCTGGACCATGAGTCAGCGGTAATATGCACCTTACCGCTGACCGCCCTGTCCAGCGAGGCCAAGACATTGCCTTCCACATGCCGGTAGAGAGCCGGAATAGCCTTCCGTGAGAAAAAGTGGCGTTTGGGAACCTGCCACTGAGGAACCGCACATTGCACAAACTCACGGAAGGGGGCCGAGTCTACCAACTGAAAAGGCAGCAGTTGAAGCGCTAGCAATTTAGCCAAGCTAGCATTCAACCGCTGGGCATGTGGATGGCTGGGAGTGAACTTCTTTCGACGGTCCAGCAGCTGGGGCAGGGAAATTTGCCTGCTAGAATCGGACGTCGGTGTACTGCTAGCAGAGTGGCCGCAAGTACTTGGCTGTGACACACCTAATTCTACACCTTCATTCCTCTCAGTGCATGTTTCAGAGAGGACTGAAGTTATAGTGGGGTTGGAGATCCCAGCTGATGCGGTGCAAGGAGAGGTCCGCTTTGTTCTTTGGTGTGGGTCTTTGAGGTAGGCTTGCCAACGAGCTGCATGGCAGGTCAACATATGTCTGGTCAGGCATGTGGTACCCAAGCGGCTGATGTTTTGGCCACGCGATATACGCTTGAGACATATGTTGCAAACAGCAGCTGTGCGATCTGATGCACTAGCCTCAAAAAAGGCCCACACCAAGAACTTTTTGAATGACGGGCAGAGGCTGCGCCCTGCACAGGCGGAGCTCTGCGGTGTGATTCCGTCGGTGTACTGCCCTTACGCTGGCCACCAAAGGGCATCCTGCCTCGTTGGAGATGTGCCTCCTCCTCATCCTCCTCCTCCTCCTCTCTCCTATTAGGCACCCACGTGGAGTCAGTGACCTCATCATCCCCTCCCTCCTCATCACTGGAGCCAATCTGGCAGTATGCTGCAGCTGCTGGAACATGACTGCCAGATTGGTGTCCTTCTTGAGCATCCCCTCTGTCTGCTCTCACGCTACTGCCTTCCTGTAGCTGGGTTTCATCATCAGACCCTTCGAAACGCTGGGCATCCTCCTGGAGCATGTACCCAACACTGTGCTCAAACAGTTCGGGGGACTCCTCAGGAGGAGGACATGGTGGGTCTAGGGAAGGAGTGACTGATGATGAGTCTGACATTGATACCAGGGAAGAGGACGCTTTGGCAGCTGCTTTGCCAGTACCCTGAGCCTGGGTGAGAGAGGATGAGGAGGAGGAGGAGGGCTTGGTCATCCACTCTACCAAGTCTTCGGCATGATGTGGCTCAACATGTCCAGCTGCCGAAAAGAAGGACAAGCGTGTCCCATGGCCATGTGCTGATGACAATGCACCGCGTCCACGACCAGCACTGTTGCCCCCAGACACAGAGCCTGCTTGCCCTCTTTTATTGCCTCCTGACTGTCTGCCTCTCCTTGTTTGCCTTCCAGACATTCTAATAGATGGCCTGCAGGGAGATGGGAAAAAAGCAATAAGGGCTACCTTCAGGTGTCCTTCTCTGTCCCTTTACTTAGGGTTTCTAAATATGGTTGAGGATTATTGCTTTTGCACAGAATAGCACAACGACAATTTCCCTGACTGTCCAAAAAACAAGGATTTCAAAGATGGTTGATGAGGAATGCTTTGGCACACTATAGCACAAGGAGAATTCCCCTCACTTTCCTTCTTTGTCCCTAGAAACAAGGACTGGCACAGTGAAAGAAACTGACACTCTCCCTACCTACAGTTTTCTGTCCCTAGAAAAAATGTTTTTTTAAAGCACACTATAGCACAAGGAGAATTCCCCTCACTTTCCTTCTTTGTCCCTAGAAACAAGGACTGGCACAGTGAAAGAAACTGACACTCTCCCTACCTACAGTTTTCTGTCCCTAGAAAAAATGTTTTTTTAAAGCACACTATAGCACAAGGAGAATTCCCCTCACTTTCCTTCTTTGTCCCTAGAAACAAGGACTGGCACAGTGAAAGAAACTGACACTCTCCCTACCTACAGTTTTCTGTCCCTAGAAAAAATGTTTTTTTAAAGCACACTATAGCACAAGGAGAATTCCCCTCACTTTCCTTCTTTGTCCCTAGAAACAAGGACTGGCACAGTGAAAGAAACTGACACTCTCCCTACCTACAGTTTTCTGTCCCTAGAAAAAATGTTTTTTTAAAGCACACTATAGCACAAGGAGAATTCCCCTCACTTTCCTTCTTTGTCCCTAGAAACAAGGACTGGCACAGTGAAAGAAACTGACACTCTCCCTACCTACAGTTTTCTGTCCCTAGAAAAAATGTTTTTTTAAAGCACACTATAGCACAAGGAGAATTCCCCTCACTTTCCTTCTTTGTCCCTAGAAACAAGGACTGGCACAGTGAAAGAAACTGACACTCTCCCTACCTACAGTTTTCTGTCCCTAGAAAAAATGTTTTTTTAAAGCACACTATAGCACAAGGAGAATTCCCCTCACTTTCCTTCTTTGTCCCTAGAAACAAGGACTGGCACAGTGAAAGAAACTGACACTCTCCCTACCTACAGTTTTCTGTCCCTAGAAAAAATGTTTTTTTAAAGCACACTATAGCACAAGGAGAATTCCCCTCACTTTCCTTCTTTGTCCCTAGAAACAAGGACTGGCACAGTGAAAGAAACTGACACTCTCCCTACCTACAGTTTTCTGTCCCTAGAAAAAATGTTTTTTTAAAGCACACTATAGCACAAGGAGAATTCCCCTCACTTTCCTTCTTTGTCCCTAGAAACAAGGACTGGCACAGTGAAAGAAACTGACACTCTCCCTACCTACAGTTTTCTGTCCCTAGAAAAAATGTTTTTTTAAAGCACACTATAGCACAAGGAGAATTCCCCTCACTTTCCTTCTTTGTCCCTAGAAACAAGGACTGGCACAGTGAAAGAAACTGACACTCTCCCTACCTACAGTTTTCTGTCCCTAGAAAAAATGTTTTTTTAAAGCACACTATAGCACAAGGAGAATTCCCCTCACTTTCCTTCTTTGTCCCTAGAAACAAGGACTGGCACAGTGAAAGAAACGGACACTCTCCCTACCTACAGTTTTCTGTCCCTAGAAAAAATGTTTTTTAAAGCACACTATAGCACAAGGAGAATTCCCCTCACTTTCCTTCTTTGTCCCTAGAAACAAGGACTGGCACAGTGAAAGAAACTGACACTCTCCCTACCTACAGTTTTCTGTCCCTAGAAAAAATGTTTTTTTAAAGCACACTATAGCACAAGGAGAATTCCCCTCACTTTCCTTCTTTGTCCCTAGAAACAAGGACTGGCACAGTGAAAGAAACTGACACTCTCCCTACCTACAGTTTTCTGTCCCTAGAAAAAATGTTTTTTTAAAGCACACTATAGCACAAGGAGAATTCCCCTCACTTTCCTTCTTTGTCCCTAGAAACAAGGACTGGCACAGTGAAAGAAACTGACACTCTCCCTACCTACAGTTTTCTGTCCCTAGAAAAAATGTTTTTTTAAAGCACACTATAGCACAAGGAGAATTCCCCTCACTTTCCTTCTTTGTCCCTAGAAACAAGGACTGGCACAGTGAAAGAAACTGACACTCTCCCTACCTACAGTTTTCTGTCCCTAGAAAAAATGTTTTTTTAAAGCACACTATAGCACAAGGAGAATTCCCCTCACTTTCCTTCTTTGTCCCTAGAAACAAGGACTGGCACAGTGAAAGAAACTGACACTCTCCCTACCTACAGTTTTCTGTCCCTAGAAAAAATGTTTTTTTAAAGCACACTATAGCACAAGGAGAATTCCCCTCACTTTCCTTCTTTGTCCCTAGAAACAAGGACTGGCACAGTGAAAGAAACTGACACTCTCCCTACCTACAGTTTTCTGTCCCTAGAAAAAATGTTTTTTTAAAGCACACTATAGCACAAGGAGAATTCCCCTCACTTTCCTTCTTTGTCCCTAGAAACAAGGACTGGCACAGTGAAAGAAACTGACACTCTCCCTACCTACAGTTTTCTGTCCCTAGAAAAAATGTTTTTTTAAAGCACACTATAGCACAAGGAGAATTCCCCTCACTTTCCTTCTTTGTCCCTAGAAACAAGGACTGGCACAGTGAAAGAAACTGACACTCTCCCTACCTACAGTTTTCTGTCCCTAGAAAAAATGTTTTTTTAAAGCACACTATAGCACAAGGAGAATTCCCCTCACTTTCCTTCTTTGTCCCTAGAAACAAGGACTGGCACAGTGAAAGAAACTGACACTCTCCCTACCTACAGTTTTCTGTCCCTAGAAAAAATGTTTTTTTATAGCACAAGGAGAATTCCCCTCACTTTCCTTCTTTGTCCCTAGAAACAAGGACTGGCACAGTGAAAGAAACTGACACTCTCCCTACCTACAGTTTTCTGTCCCTAGAAAAAATGTTTTTTTAAAGCACACTATAGCACAAGGAGAATTCCCCTCACTTTCCTTCTTTGTCCCTAGAAACAAGGACTGGCACAGTGAAAGAAACTGACACTCTCCCTACCTACAGTTTTCTGTCCCTAGAAAAAATGTTTTTTTAAAGCACACTATAGCACAAGGAGAATTCCCCTCACTTTCCTTCTTTGTCCCTAGAAACAAGGACTGGCACAGTGAAAGAAACTGACACTCTCCCTACCTACAGTTTTCTGTCCCTAGAAAAAATGTTTTTTTAAAGCACACTATAGCACAAGGAGAATTCCCCTCACTTTCCTTCTTTGTCCCTAGAAACAAGGACTGGCACAGTGAAAGAAACTGACACTCTCCCTACCTACAGTTTTCTGTCCCTAGAAAAAATGTTTTTTTAAAGCACACTATAGCACAAGGAGAAATCCCCTCACTTTCCTTCTTTGTCCCTAGAAACAAGGACTCGCACAGTAAAACACACTGACACTCTCCCTACCTATCCTTCTCTTTCCCTAAACTAAAGGAATCCAGGTTAAGCAAGAAAGAAATAAATGTCACTGTCCCTGCCTATGCTTGTCTTTCCCTGCTCCGGAACACACTACACTAGGCCGCCGTGCTGGCGGCCTTTTATAGTGTGGGGCGTGTACTAAACACCCTCAGCAATAATTGGCCACAGGCATCCTGCCTGTGGCCAATCATTGCTCTCCTCGCTGCCGGCGCTGTGATTGGCCAAGCATGCGGGGTCACAGTGCATGCTTGGCCAATCACAGCGCCTGGATGACACTGCGATGGCGTAGTGCATTGTGGGCCGTTCGCGTCACTCGAATTTGGCGCAAACGGCCCAAATCGTTCGATCTTCGTCGAACGATCGAACAGCCGATGTTCGAGTCGAACGTATGTTCGACTCGAACACGAAGCTCATCCCTAGAATCAATAGGGAATCGACCATAATCTGTATACATGCACAATCCTCCCCCGTTGACACCAGCCTCTCATCTTACTAATGAACCCCAAGGTCCAAAGGCAAAAGGTTGCAGCAATCCCTGCTTGTGTACAAGAATTGGAGTGTATCATCCGGATCGGTGGAGATTCATTAAGGCTGTATCCGACCCCTTGGGGTCGATCAGTAAGGTGAGAGGCTGGTGAAGAATGTACAAGATCTGAGGTAGTATGAGCGTTTTATAAGATGCCAACTTACCTGACCAGGTTAGGTTTAATTTGGATTGCTGTGATAGTTCTTGGGATCATTTTACTATGAGTAATTTGTAATTTGCATAAGCTAACAAGGTCATGTGTAGAATTAAGGTGAGTCTCAAGTAGGGGACTTTTTGTCTGACCAAATAAGGGAAAAAATATTGTAAAAGGTACTTGGGTGGTTGGCCTACTCCCATATTTAGGATCAAAGATTTGTAAAAGTTCACTTTATAGTAGAACAGGGTGCTGAAGAGAGTCAAAACCGGTGCGCTCTCAGGAGAAAGATGTTTTTGATTGGTTAGGAGGAGGATAACGTCTGCGTTTAATCTTGTGTAGCCTCTTGAAAAAAATGGAGCCTGAAATCTAAAGTTGTAATCATATAGCCTCTGCTAAAGGTTCAATAAGTAAACTTAAAATGGGAGAAAGTGGGCACCGCTGACGAGTGCCATTGCTGATGTTAAATGACTTTGATATCATATTGGAAGCGTAAACCTGAGCAGATGGACATAAGTACAGGGCCAATATAGCAGTTAGAATATGTCCATTGAAATGGAAATTAGTGAGCCCATGAGTCATGTATGACCAATGGATGCAATCAAAATACCTTCTCTGTGTCTAATGAAAGAAACAGAGAAGGTGCACAGTGCCTAAGTAGTTAATACTTCTGCTTAGCAGCACTATGGTAATCAATTCAAATCCCAACCATGAAACGTTTCATCCTACACTCCAAAGACATGCTGGGAGGTTAATTGAATGCTGTCGAATTGGGCCCTAGTATGTGCATGTATGAATGTGAGTTAGGAACCTTAGATTGTAAGCTATTGATGGCATAAATATACATTGTACAGTAAGTACCTGTAGTAAATAAATAAATACATAAAATAAGATGCCTCTGCAAAGATTCTGAAAGCATATATTCGCATAGCATCTGAGGATTGCTTACCTCTATTAAAACTGGTGGTGCAGGTTGATTAGATAGGGGAAGATGTCTAGAAGGCATGAGACTATGATTTTTGTGTAGATTTATACATTGATATTTAACAGCGATACCAGCCTGAAATTATGGGGGGTCATTAGGTCTTTACCTAGTTTTGGGATTGTGATAATAAAGGATTTCAACATTTCCAGTGAAAAGGAAGCAGTTGAAGGTGCTTTAGAGAAAAGCCTATTGAGGTGTGGACAAAGTGTATGTTTAGTTTCAATAGATTTTTATTGGTAACGTATCCAAAACATTAACAAGAGTATCGAATATAAAAGAAAGGGTAGTCAGTATTTGGTATTAACATAACATAGAGATATACATCTTTGTCGTTTCAACATTTATTATTACTGCTTATCCTTTTATTTCGCTGTATCTGGTGATAAAGTAAGGGTATATCTATCTCTGAAGTTGCAAGACAGAGTCTGCTCATAAGTATGTTTTTGGATATGCAACCTGTCCCCTAAACGCCCCATTTGGGTACACACTGCATCAAAGGGATGGCCCCACCTCCTTATTTTTCCTTTTGTAGGACCCTTATCTTACATCTTTGAATTGTTGTTTCAGTATATCAGTTGTGGTCATGGTGTTTCCTGTGTGCAATTAGCTTAGATGGAGAACGGACCATATAAGAGATGAAGGCTTGTGATCAGATGTTTGGTAACATCAAGCAGTTCTTTACATATGATGTATAAGTGGGATAAAGGATAAAATAAAAAAGTGGAAGAGTAGAAAGAAATAGAAGGGGGGTGGGGGGGTGCACACGGGATGTGGGTTCCTCCTCGCTAGCCGGGGAGAAAGCGCTCTATTTAGCGGTTATTGGATTATTTCCAGTAGTCAAAGAGGCTATCAGGTGGTATCATAATTGCGGTACCACTCGACCCAAGGGCTCCAAGTCTGACACTTGGAGGTATAATTGCCTTGAGAGGCCGCGAACATAAGTTCGTAAGAAATATGTAGGTTTGTGGTTTTTATCACTTCTTTGAGGGTGGGGGTCTCGACTTTAAGCCAGCGTCTTGTGAGTTCTAGTCGGGCACTAGTAAGGATCTGGATAGTTACATTTCTCATAGGGTGAGGTATTGTCTCAATACCTAAAGATAGTATGGCCATACTGGGGTTATTAGGACACTGATGTTTAATGATGTTGTTGATAATGCGAAAGACGTTGAGCCAATAATTTTGTATTTTGGGGCATGCCCATAGGATATGTGAAATAGAGCCTCTGTGACCGCAATTCCTCCAGCAAAATGGAGATGCGTCACGGTTGAACCCTGCTAACCGTGTGGGGGTTAAATACCATCTTAGGTATATCTTTTGGTAAAGTTCCCATAAGTTTACACATTTAGTGGCCTTGTAGATGGACGAGATGGCCTGTTGCCATTGTTCAATGGTGTATGACATATTAAGATCTATTTCCCAAGTTCTCATAGTAGGAGATTTGACACAAATTGATTTTAGATGGAGAAGATCATAGAATAGGGAAATACCCCTAATGGAAGTCTTGGGGTTAGTCAGGTATAGGTAGATTTTCCAGGGGACCTTCGTATTAATGTTCGCTATGGATGACAATAGATGGGAGACTTGTAAGTATATGAACTGGTCTCTGGGTTCTAAGTTATTTTCGATCTGTAGTGCTCTGAAGGACTTTAGCGCAGGGCCTATGTAAAGATCATCAATGGAACTGATCCCCTTATGTACCCAGTGATTATTATTCAGGTCAGGTATCAGTAGCGCTAAGCTTGTGATAGGTACAGGAATAGATGTCATAGGGATGTCTGTTTTAGGTAAATTTAGAATGACTTTCCATGTGGATAGGGAGGCTTCCATAGTAGGTGAGAACTTTAAGGAGCAGCGGGGCATGTGTTCATAGGTCAGCAGCAAGTCATGCAGTCTATGAGTAGGAGCTTGGAACCTTTCCAAAGCTTGCCATCTTGTTGTATGGTTGTCAGGGAACCAGGATTTTATTTGTGCTAGAATTGCTGCATAGTAGTAATCTTTTAATAACACATGCCCCACTCCTCCTGCTCCTCTTGTTTTAATTAGTTTGTGGAATGCACATTTTGCTCTTTTTCCTTGCCAGAGGAATCCATTGATCATGAACTGCGCCCGGGTAAAGAATTTATTTGGCACTGGTATAGGGAGAATTCTAAATAGATATATAAGTTGGGGGAGTAGCATCATCTTAAATGCCGCTAGACGCCCCGACCAGGTTGATTCTGTCTTAGATAAAGATTGCAATTTCAGAGGTAGATTTAATAGGTAATGAGTATAGTTAGCTTCCACCATCTTGTTCGTGTCTGCGGTCAGTGTCACCCCTAAGTATTTTATGCCTTCTGTGGCCCATTTGTACGGGAACTGTTTCTTAAGACTATCACACATGAAGTCATCTATACCTAGGCCTAGGATATATGATTTGTTGTCATTAACCTTGTAGTAGGAGACTTTGTTGAATAAGCTTAAGGCTTCATGAGCCTCTGCCAGGGAGGAGCCCACTTTTGTCAATATCATAATGATGTCATCAGCAAAGAGACTTATAGAGTGGCTATCTTGGCCTACGGGTTATCCTAGTATTTTTGGGTGGTTTCTGATGTAGATGGCTAAAGGTTCCATTAATAGATTGAAAATTAGGGGGGATAGAGGACATCCTTGTCTGGTCCCGTTTGTAATATTAAATGGAGTGGATAAAGTGCCAGACATAAAGACTTTGGCTGAAGGTTTGGAGTATAAAGCCATAATGGCTGAAAATATAGGGCCTTCAAACCCAAATAATTCGAATACTTTGGCTAGATACAACCAGTGTATTCGATCGAAGGCCTTCTCTGCATCCAACACTTGGAGCAGAGAAGGCCTTCGCTGCACCTTTGCCAGATGTATTATATTAATCATGCGTCTTGTCGCATCAGAGGTTTGTCTATGTTTTGTAAAGCCAGACTGGTCAGGATGAATTAGAGTGGGTAAAATATCCAGTAGGCGAGAGGCTATGAGTTTAGCGTACAGTTTCAGGTCAATGTTTAATAGTGAGATTGGCCTAAAGTTGGGTGGGACAGTGGGCTCCTTTCCTGGTTTTGGTAGGGCGACCACTAGAGCTTCTAGCATTTCTGGAGGGAAAGAGGCCGAGGCAGCTGCTGATGCAAACACCGGAGCCAAGAAGGGGGTCAATATGTTTTTAAATTCTTTGTAATATTCACTGCAAAACCCATCTGGTCCCGGTGATTTATTCATGGGTAGGGAGTCTATAGTTTTCTGAATTTCCTCTTCAGAAAATGGATGGTTAAGAGATTGTAATTGTTAAGGTGACAATTTGGGTATTGACAGTTTCCCCAAGAAATCGTTAATGATTTCAGGGGTCGGTTGTATAGTGGCGGCATCATCTTTTAAATTGTATAGGGATCCATAATAGTGGCTGAAAGCATCCGCAATTTTTTGAGGATGAAATTCTTTCTGGTTGGTAGCTGGGTGAAGAATGAAAGGTATTCTAGACTTGTATCTATGGCCTTGGAGATTTTGAGCTAGGAGTTTCCCTGCCTTATTACCATTAGCGTAATAATTCATGCTAAGTCTTTTGGTGGCTTTTTCAAAGCTATCTAGGAGATGTATCCTGAGTTCATACCTAAGTTGCATCAATTTTTGGGAGATACTATGGTCAAACAAAGCTTTGTTTTGGGTTTCTAATTCTGAGATCTGTTTTGTTAGCTACGATGTCCGCTGCTGCCTCCACCTCCCTACCCTCGCGTCTATTTGAATAAACATACCTCTTATAAACGCCTTATGGGCGTTCCACAATGTAAAGGGACATTGCACAGAATTAGCATTGTCTTTAAAAAAATTATTTAGATGTGTTACGATTTTCTCTTTAGTGGCAGTCTGTTGCAGTAAAAAAGTGTTCAACCTCCACACTGGGCTAGGTCTGGGATAGGTAGAATTGGTAAGTGTTAATACAATTGATGCATGGTCTGACCATGTTATAGAATTGATGCAGACATCTTTGGTATTTATCGATCAAAATTTGTACTTGAGGTAGGCCTACCCTCATAAACAAAAACAAGCGCTCCTGGAAAGTTAAAATTAAAATTGCAGACTAGAGATAAACAAAGATTTTATACCCACACGGACATATGTGTATAAAATAAGTGGAAAAAAGCTGCTATCTTAAAAGTAAAACTACTTTAAACTAAAAACTGTTTAAAAAGGAGTGAATATAAGCAATATAATAAATATGGATAAAAACACCCAGATAGCGCTAATGCATAAACAAACATGCATCAACAATATTCATTGAAGTCCACTTGAGAGTTCATAAAAAGTTAAAACACCAATATATTTCTATGAATATTGGAAAATAGAAATAATAATAAAGTCCGCTGATCCAGTTGGATGAAGGGAAAAAACTGCTGTCACCAGGAAAAATAGAGGAAAGACACCTTCACTCGTGTGCTGCAATCATATAGAGGGGGGTGTGTGTATAGACCCCCTCCTAGATGGACTCTTACCACAAAGTAATGAAATACTTCGAGTGAAGGTGTCTTTCCTCTATTTTTCCTGGTGACAGCAGTTTTTTCCCTTCATCCAACTGGATCAGCGGACTTTATTATTATTTCTATTTTCCAATATTCATAGAAATATATTGGTGTTTTAACTTTTTATGAACTCTCAAGTGGACTTCAATGAATATTGTTGATGCATGTTTGTTTATGCATTAGCGCTATCTGGGTGTTTTTATCCATATTTATTATATTGCTTATATTCACTCCTTTTTAAACAATCTTTGGTATTTAGCAGGATCTGTTGGTCAACTATGGCAAGGTCAATCCTGGTGTATACCTTGTGGAGTGCTGAGAAGAAAGTAAAGTCCCTCTCATTACCATGTAAACACCTCCAGGCATCGTATACATCATATTTCCTGAGAGAATAACTCAATGAAGGAGGGCTGCGCATGGGTTTGGACGTTGAGTCTATTGTTGGATCTGGGGTAAGGTTAAAGTCCCCACACAGGATAAGTGGGCCTTTCTGGCATTTCCTGATTCTTCTCATCAGTTTGTTGAAGAATTGCACCTGGTGTTTGTTAGGGGAATAGGCAGTCACTAGGGTATATGGTGCAGAGTTAATTGTACAGACTAGAATCAGGTATCTGCCCAAGGGATCCTGGATCTCCTGATGTAACGTAAACGCTACCGAGTCACGAACGGCTATCAGGACTCCTTTAGTTTTTGAGTCAGCGTTAGCTGCAAATACAAATGGGAAGTTCTTGTGTGTACATTTCGGTGGTGCTCTACTGCAGAAATGTGTCTCCTGAGGACATAGAATGTCTCCCTTGTGTACCAGTGCTTCTTGCCATAGAGACTTGCGTTTCATGGGGTGGTTGAGCCCCTTGGTGTTAATAGAAACTATGTTGATAGACATAGTCTATGTATAGAGTTTTGAAATCGAGATGGAGTCTCTATCTCAACACTTGTTCTATATGTAATTTTTGTGCTGGAAGTGTTGTGTTGGCGATAGGACTTACTTGTTTGAATCCGCTGAGGCGTTGTCGGTACTGCAGAGGATTGTAGGCGGTTAATGTCTCTGGTAGTGATTGGTGTCTCCACTGAATCGCTCCAGATGGTTGCTCGCTTTGTAGATATGACGTTGAACTCAGAGCGGTGTCGACCACATCCCATGTGCACAAAACAAAGAGTTGGGGAGAGAAAAAAGAAAAAAGAAAAAAAAGGAATAGAAAGCAAACGACAGGAGAAGAACAAGAAGAGGTTAACAGTCAACTTTGTTACATTCAACTTAATGCAACTCAACTTGGGGGTATTGGTACCCGATGACAGCTTATCGCTGTTGGTTATTTTTGGGGGATAAGTTCTGCTCTAGCGACTCCAATGGTCAGGGACAAGGTGTTCTTACAATTCCATCCTAGAATTTTTAAGAGTGGGAAGAGACGTTTTTGGTATTGGCTGTTTTCCACTCTTGGGAGAGTCGGCGGGGAATACTGGCTGAAGCAGGATCCTCTTGCAGGTCTGGTAAGATATCCCATTCTCTCAGGAGAGCAATGCCTCTCTCCAGGGAAGTCACGTTGTATGTGCGGTTATTTCTGGTCACAGTTAGTTTCGTGGGGTAACCCCATCTATACACAATTTTGTGATTGCGTAGTACTTTTGTCACCGTGTTCAGGCTTTTGCGTTTCTGTAATGTGTATTGCGATAAATCCGCAAAGAATTTCAAATTTTGCCACTGTGAAGGAATCTGGTCCTGCTTTCTCAATACCGACATAAGTTGTTCCTTAACATGAAAGAAATGCAGTCTGAGGATTACATCTCTAGGTATTTGGTCAGGTAGGTGGGTGGGTTTAGGTAGTCGATGGATTCTGTCGATGGTTATATCTAAATCCGTAAGTGATGGTAAGAGGGATTTGAATATGGTGGCAGTGTGGAGGGCTAGATTGCAGTACAGATTCAGGAATCCCTCTTATCTTTAAATTGTTCCCTTCTGGATCTGTCCTCTAAGTCTGCCATCTTAGCTTTGATCCATTCAGAATCTGCTTCAGTTTCCTCATGGGCATCCACTAGCTTATTTATGGCAGAAGCATGATATGTACATAAATTGGTGAAATAATGATGCACAATGGCTATCTTATACCAATAAATAAACAGGTTTAAAAAATTAATACATAATCTAAAAATGGTGAATTAAAGTAATGAATAATATACTAGAACCATAAAATCAATACCATCAGTAAAAACTGTATAAATAAAAATAAATGTAAATAAACCTGTAGATAAATATCAAAGTGAACGTTGCTGTGCAAATGTACTAGAAAGGTGCATAGACAAAATAACCTGCAGATTGCAGTGCAGTAATAAGTGCACAAATGTGACTGCTAATTGGCAAAGTGCAGCAAAAGTGCTAAAAGTGAAAAAAAAAATAAAAAAAATTAAATAAAAGTGAAAAATGTCCAATAAGCAATGGAACAGAGATGGGATGTTGAACTCCAAAAGTTCATAGGAAAAATAAATGGCAAGTGGTGCCCGTGAGAAATGGATTATCAATTTCTTCAAAGTGACATTTCTGCAACTTCGCATATATAAGTGGTGCTGTGGTGAAGGGATGTGTGAATCTCGACTTCCGGTGTCACACACTAAGGTAATAGATGGCCTCTTACCTTGCGGTAATGAGGTAACAGCTTGTGTAAAATAAGGGTCAGTGAATCTTCTGTCGCGGTCCTGGCGTCAAATAAGGAAGCCTTTATATCAAAACGCTGTTGTTCCTCAGGTGTAGAATAAACCTATGTTGGATCCTAGGAATTGCTCTCATCTCGCGGTAATGAGGTAACAGCTTGTGTAAAATAAGGGTCAGTGAATCCTCTGTCGCGGTCCTGGCGTCAAATAAGGAAGCCTTTATATCAAAACGCTGTTGTTCCTCAGGTGTAGAATAAACCTATGTTGGATCCTAGGAATTGCTCTCATCTCCCAGTGATAGCGGGGTTAAAAGGGAAATAAATGGGGTCTCGATCGTGAAGTAAGTTTTTTTAAAAACCAAATGGTATGCTTTTAATGATACAATAGTGGATTGCTTACATAGAACTCACATGAACTCACATAAAATGACATTTAAGATAAACTTATCTCCTATACGAGTGGCGAGCTCGTTTGCCTCCGTCTGTCTGATTGCCTCTCCGTCCCTACGCGTGGCTTCACAGTCACGTGACTTCATCAGGGGATGATGGGAAGGCAATAAAATGGTCTTTAAATACTGTTCCTATTGGAATGGATGCGGCGGCCATTTTCTCGGAGCCCAATGTTAATCTCCATTGGTGGCCATTTTCCTTGAGATCCTGTCTAAGTGATGGGGGCGGCCATCTTTATGGTGGTTAAAAACAATAATAAACTAGTAACAACGACAACGAATGCGCCGCCATTTTTCTTGAGATTTTTAATAGTTAGGTTGGCGGCCATGTTTTAGAAGTCCTTGCATCGGTGTAGTGTGATCTCTAATATCTACACAATACCTAGCAGGACATAACTAAATACACACGAAAGGACTGTATTAGGATTAAGAAGGCATATGATTGCACATATGCAAATCCACAATGAATAATAATTTATAAATTATAAAGAATAAAATATATAATAAAAACGGGTTTTCAATTATATATAGTGCAATAATAACCTAAAAAAACATTTAAAAATGACAAATATGTATAAAAAATAAATGAATAAATCTCCCAAGTAGGTATGGGGTAAAAATTCAAGGTTTAGTGACTATACCAATCTCCCAAACTAGCGAAACTTAGGTCTGGTGGACATCAGGCAGACGTCTGCAATATGAGCTTTACAAGATGTGTTTTTCCTACCAGATACATAGAAGAAGAATATAATGATAAAAATAGGGGTCTACAGGGAAAAATAAATTTAAAATGCCAGTATGGGAATGGGAGAGGGAGTCATTATCTTAGCAAGAGTATATATATAAAAGTACGAGAGGGAGCGACGTAGGCCCTACTAAATAAATGAATGTGTGGAAAAATAAAAGGATGTACTAGAAATCACTGCGGAAGCAATTTAGGTCGAACTCGACATTGAGTCCTCTTGGTACGAAGGTGTCAAGGGTGAATATCCATTTGGATTCTAGTTGACTGAGCGTCCTCACCTTGTGGCCCCCCCCCCGCCAGTGTCTAGTATATGGCTCAATACCCCAGAATTTGAGCTCTGAGGGGTCTTTATTGTGGTGTAACAAAAAATGTTTAGATACATTGTGTTTGTCAAAACCTTTCAATATATTTTGAATGTGCTCTTTGATACGAATCCTAAGGAGTCTTTTTGTGCGCCCTATGTACTGCAGGCCGCAGCTACACTCCAAGGCGTATACTGCCCCTTCCGTGTTGCAGCATACAAAATCTTTGACTTCGTAGGTATCTCCTGTGCTGGTGGATGTAAAGTTGGCTTTCTTCTCATTTGGTCTCTTTGTTCTCTTGCATGCAAAGCATCGTTTGCAGGGGTAGAAGCCTTTCATCGTGAAGAAGGAGAATGGTTTGTTCGGTGGATCTGGTACGTTCTTCACTATTTTGTCTCGTATGGTTGGTGCCCTTTTATAGATAAATCTGGGGTTTGTTGGTAATGTATCTTGTAAGTGCCTGTCTGCCAATAATAGATGCCAATGTCGTTTTATAATTCTTTCGATTTTTTTTGTATTGTACATTATAATCAAGAATGATTGATGTCAATGGTTTCGTGGATAGTTGTTTATTTTTATCTCTGATCAGTTCATCCCGGTTCATCTCTGTCACTTCGACTGTCTTATCTTCAATGAATGTATTACTGTATCCTTTCTCAACAAATCTTTGTCCCATAGCTTCGGCTTGTTCTTTAAAGGTGTCTAGGTTAGTGCAATTTCTCCTTAGACGTACAAGCTGACCCTTAGGGATGTTGAAGAGCCGATTTCTATGATGACAGCTTTCTATCGGCAAGTAACTGTTCCTGTTGACATTTTTAAAATGTGTCTGTGTTTTAAAACCTGAAGTATCCTGTATAATATCGAGGTCTAGGAATGTGACACTTGTTTCACTGATTTCCCATGTAAGCTTGATGTTTCTGTCGTTTACATTCAAGGTTTCTGAAAATGATATGAGTTGATTGGGCTCTCCATTCCAAAGGATAAAAATATCATCGATGTAGCGTTTATATATATTAAGTTCAGCGGGTTTGTTATTAAAAACAGTTTCCTTCTCCCATTGGGCCATAAAAATACCGGCCACACTAGGGGCAAACTTGGCCCCCATAGCTACACCGGTTCGCTGATGGTAATAATTCTTATTGTGCCAGAAGTAATTATTTTTAAGGCAGAAGTCGAGACATTTGATGATGAACTTTCTTTGCATACAGGGTAACTTGGTGTATGTTCTCAAACCCCACTTGGCAGCTTCGTATGCTTGATGGTGGAGAATGATTGTGTATAAAGAAGATACGTCCGCAGTGGCCATAATCCATGGTCCACCTTCTTTGGGAATGTCCGTTATAGTTTGTATCATCTGTTTGGTATCTCTTAGATATGCCTTTGTATCCTGTACTACGGGTTGCAGATAATGATCTATGTATTGGCCCATCCTGGCCGTAAGTGAATCTATCCCATTGACTATTGGTCTTGGTGGTGGATTTGTTTTGTCTTTATGTATTTTCGGAATTGTGTAAATGATAGGTGTACGCCAAGAGTCAGGTACTAAAAATCTGGCTTCTTTTTTATTCAAGATATTCTTTTTGAGACCTAGATGGGCAACCTGTTCTAATGCTTTTCTGCATTTAAAAGCAGGATTGCTGAGCAATTTACTGTATGTAAATACATACAGTAAATTGTACAGTAAATTGCTCAGCAATCCTGCTTTTAAATGCAGAAAAGCATTAGAACAGGTTGCCCATCTAGGTCTCAAAAAGAATATCTTGAATAAAAAAGAAGCCAGATTTTTAGTACCTGACTCTTGGCGTACACCTATCATTTACACAGTTCCGAAAATACATAAAGACAAAACAAATCCACCACCAAGACCAATAGTCAATGGGATAGATTCACTTACGGCCAGGATGGGCCAATACATAGATCATTATCTGCAACCCGTAGTACAGGATACAAAGGCATATCTAAGAGATACCAAACAGATGATACAAACTATAACGGACATTCCCAAAGAAGGTGGACCATGGATTATGGCCACTGCGGACGTATCTTCTTTATACACAATCATTCTCCACCATCAAGCATGCAAAGCTGCCAAGTGGGGTTTGAGAACATACACCAAGTTACCCTGTATGCAAAGAAAGTTCATCATCAAATGTCTCGACTTCTGCCTTAAAAATAATTACTTCTGGCACAATAAGAATTATTACCACCAGCGAACCGGTGTAGCTATGGGGGCCAAGTTTGCCCCTAGTGTGGCCGGTATTTTTATGGCCCAATGGGAGAAGGAAACAGTTTTTAATAACAAACCCACTGAACTTAATATATATAAACGCTACATCGATGATATTTTTATCCTTTGGAATGGAGAGCCCAATCAACTCATATCATTTTTAGAAACCTTGAATGTAAACGACAGAAACATCAAGCTTACATGGGAAATCAGTGAAACAAGTGTCACATTCCTAGACCTCGATATTATACAGGATACTTCAGGTTTTAAAACACAGACACATTTTAAAAATGTCGACAGGAACAGTTACTTGCCGATAGAAAGCTGTCATCATAGAAATTGGCTCTTCAACATCCCTAAGGGTCAGCTTATACGTCTAAGGAGAAATTGCACTAACCTAGACACCTTTAAAGAACAAGCCGAAGCTATGGGACAAAGACTTGTTGAGAAAGGATACAGTAATACATTCATTGAAGATAAGATAGTCGAAGTGACAGAGATGAACCGGGATGAACTGATCAGAGATAAAAATAAACAACTATCCACGAAACCATTGACATCAATCATTCTTGATTATAATGTACAATACAAAAAAATCGAAAGAATTATAAAACGACAGTGGCATCTATTATTGGCAGACAGGCACTTACAAGATACATTACCAACAAACCCCAGATTTATCTATAAAAGGGCACCAACCATACGAGACAAAATAGTGAAGAACGTACCAGATCCACCGAACAAACCATTCTCCTTCTTCACGATGAAAGGCTTCTACCCCTGCAAACGATGCTTTGCATGCAAGAGAACAAAGAGACCAAATGAGAAGAAAGTCAACTTTACATCCACCAGCACAGGAGATACCTACGAAGTCAAAGATTTTGTATGCTGCAACACGGAAGGGGCAGTATACGCCTTGGAGTGTAGCTGCGGCCTGCAGTACATAGGGCGCACAAAAAGACTCCTTAGGATTCGTATCAAAGAGCACGTTCAAAATATATTGAAAGGTTTTGACAAACACAATGTATCTAAACATTTTTTGTTACACCACAATAAAGACCCCTCAGAGCTCAATATCTGGGGTACTGAGCCATATACTAGACACTGGCGGGGGGGCCACAAGGTGAGGACGCTCAGTCAACTAGAATCCAAATGGATATTCACCCTTGACACCTTCGTACCAAGAGGACTCAATGTCGAGTTCGACCTAAATTGCTTCCTCAGTGATTTCTAGTACATCCTTTTATTTTTCCACACATTCATTTATTTAGTAGGGCCTACGTCGCTCCCTCTCGTACTTTTATATATATACTCTTGCTAAGATAATGACTCCCTCTCCCATTCCCATACTTTATTTTTCCCTGTAGACCCCTATTTTTATCATTATATTCTTCTTCTATGTATCTGGTAGGAAAAACACATCTTGTAAAGCTCATATTGCAGACGTCTGCCTGATGTCCACCAGACCTAAGTTTCGCTAGTTTGGGAGATTGGTATAGTCACTAAACCTTGAATTTTTACCCCATACCTACTTGGGAGATTTATTCATTTATTTTTTATACATATTTGTCATTTTTAAATGTTTTTTTTGGTTATTATTGCACTATATATAATTGAAAACCCGTTTTTATTATATATTTTATTCTTTATAATTTATAAATTATTATTCATTGTGGATTTGCATATGTGCAATCATATGCCTTCTTAATCCTAATACAGTCCTTTCGTGTGTATTTAGTTATGTCCTGCTAGGTATTGTGTAGATATTAGAGATCACACTACACCGATGCAAGGACTTCTAAAACATGGCCGCCAACCTAACTATTAAAAATCTCAAGAAAAATGGCGGCGCATTCGTTGTCGTTGTTACTAGTTTATTATTGTTTTTAACCACCATAAAGATGGCCGCCCCATCACTTAGACAGGATCTCAAGGAAAATGGCCGCCAATGGAGATTAACATTGGGCTCCGAGAAAATGGCCGCTGCATCCATTCCAATAGGAACAGTATTTAAAGACCATTTTATTGCCTTCCCATCATCCCCTGATGAAGTCACGTGACTGTGACGCCACGCGTAGGGACGGAGAGGCAATCAGACAGACGGAGGCAAACGAGCTCGCCGCTCGTATAGGAGATAAGTTTATCTTAAATGTCATTTTATGTGAGTTCATGTGAGTTCTATGTAAGCAATCCACTATTGTATCATTAAAAGCATACCATTTGGTTTTTAAAAAAACGTACTTCACAATCGAGACCCCATTTTTTTCCCTTTTAACCCCGCTATCACTGGGAGATGAGAGCAATTCCTAGGATCCAACATAGGTTTATTCTACACCTGAGGAACAACAGCATTTTGATATAAAGGCTTCCTTACTTGACGCCAGGACCGCGACAGAGGATTCACTGACCCTTATTTTACACAAGCTGTTACCTCATTACCGCGAGGTAAGAGGCCACCTATTACCTTAGTGTGTGACACCGGAAGTCGAGATTCACACATCCCTTCACCACAGCACCAAGTTGCAGAAATGTCACTTTGAAGAAATTGATAATCCATTTCTCACGGGCACCACTTGCCATTTATTTTTCCTATGAACTTTTGGAGTTCAACATCCCATCTCTGTTCCATTGCTTATTGGACATTTTTCACTTTTATTTAATTTTTTTTATTTTTTTTTTCACTTTTAGCACTTTTGCTGCACTTTGACAATTAGCAGTCACATTTGTGCACTTATTACTGCACTGCAATTTGCAGGTTATTTTGTCTATGCACCTTTCTAGTACATTTGCACAGCAACGTTCACTTTGATATTTATCTACAGGTTTATTTACATTTATTTTTATTTATACAGTTTTTACTGATGGTATTGATTTTATGGTTCTAGTATATTATTCATTACTTTAATTCAGCATTTTTAGATTATGTAATAATTTTTTAAACCTGTTTATTTATTGGTATAAGATAGCCATTGTGCATCATTATTTCACCAATTTATGTACATATCAGAAACAGTGCAGCACCACCCCCCCCTTTTACATTTATCACCTTATCAGGTTAGGATTAACCCGTTAGGTGCTTGCGACAGTTTCAACCATCCCTCCCACTCCTCCTGATTGGTAGCGTAGGAATAACCACTCCTTACATATGGCAGAAGCATATTCTCCCATCTTAGACTCTATGTGATCTACCCTGTTCCCCACCTCCTGTATGTCCCTGTTGGTACGATATAGGTATCCTGCCATATCCGATTGTAGGGTGCTTCGTAGTGATAAAAGCATCTCTTTTAGAATGGTATCCATGACCAGTAAATTTTGTGTGGGGAAAGATTCGATGGACTCCGGGAGTTCTCTGGTATCTTCCCCTGGGTCTAAGGTCGGGCTCCCAGCTCTATCTAATCCCTCGGCAACGAGCCTAGACTTAGTCTTTGCTGAGCTGCAGGTGGATGGAGTAGAAGGATAGTGCCCTCTATCATCCGGGGAGTCTCTTATTTGGGATCGGTTACCTTTTTGTGAGGACCGCTGGTGTCTCGAGGTTTCCGGAGATGAGTAGGCCTCAGAGCCATCTTGCTCCTCGGCCTTGCCGCTCGTGGGATAATAATCCGTCAGGCGCTGCAGTTTTTTGTCCTGTTTTCTCTTCCCGGACACGGTTTGTGAGACTCGGTGCTGTGCCCGCCGTCTGTATCGGTGAATCCGCCGTGGATGGTTAATTTGTGCCGCTGTCATCCCTGAGTTCGCCGGAGCTCCGCTAGCACACGTCCATTCGGCTCGCTCGCTAAGCCACGCCCCACAAAGTGTATGTTTAAATTACTTATAGAATTCACTCGAGAATGCTTCTGGATACAGGGAGTTGCCGTTGGGGAGGGAATCTATCATTTAAGCGGTCTCAGCAATCGCAACTGATGCGTTGAGATGTTGGAGTTGTGCTTCTGACAGTTTGGGCAAATGTAATTTGGCTAACAACTCCCCTATAGCTGGTTCAGTAGGTTGGCAGGGGGAGGTTAGTGCATCAACCTCAAGTTATAGAGAGCTTTGGTAATCAGCTAAGGAATCTGTTATAGCTTGCAGATTCAGAACCTTGTGTTTTCCAACAGGGCGGATAAGGTGGGAGATGGTGGTTTTAGTCCTCTGAGACTTAACTCTTAAGCTTTATGGCTCCATTAACTTAATCATTAAATGACATGCATGTTTATTGTGCTGTTCACATTGTAATCTAAGTAAGTCGTATCTGAGATAGCTTAGAGGAGGTGGTATGAGTGGGCGATGCCTTATTTGTCAATACTAGTACGTAGATCTCTATTAGGAGGTTAGTGAGTTTTTTGTTGTGGAGCCTCTTTGATCGAGAACATAAATGTAGTATAGCTCCCCTCATATACACCTAATAAAATTCCATAAAATAAGGGGTCTGTTACTGAATCAACTTTTGAGTCAACATAGTTCCTCAGATGCCCAGAGAGGATAAAAGTATTGTGAGGGAGCCCAATAAGATGGGAATTACAATGCCATAGGTATATGGATGAGGCGGTCTAATTTTCTACCACAGATATAGTAACAGCCGCATGGTCAGACCATGGGATATCATAATTAGTGAAGGAGAAGATGCATAGAAGTCACCATTTATCTACCACAAACATATCAATCCTAAAGTATGAGTTATGTCTGGAAAAAAATGAAGTGTATTAATTTTCAATGGCATGTTTTCACCTCCAAACATCAAATACTACTTCAGCATAGAAAAGAGATTGTAACAATGGCCTATGTTTCATGATGCACACTGAGGATTCTAATGTGAGGTTAAAGTCTTCTCATAAGATAAGAAGACTTGTTTATTAGAAGCTATTTTGCAGAGGAGTTTTCGCAGGAAGTGAAGGGGTTGTAAAGATTATTCAAGGTGTACCGTTTTAAATTTATTTCATACAAGAGGATGATATATCTGCCATCTGGATGGAAACAGGGTAAAGGAGATCAAATTGTTGATGGAGATTAACTCCTCTTTTTTTTAACTGGTGCACGTGTCATTTTACACCTTCATACTCAAATGACGTCCACAGAAGAGATCTCCCATCCTGGGTGGACGTCATATGATGACCCGGGGTGCGTGCCCGGCGGCTGCGATGTCCGCCGGGCACCCGCGATTGCCCGTGATCACGGCAGGACCGTGGATCTGTGTGTGTAAACACACAGATCCACGTCCTGTCAGAGGTGAGGAGACCGATGTGTGTTCCCAGTACAGAGGAACACAGATCGGTATCCTCCCCTTGTGAGTCCCCGCCCCCTAGAGTTAGAATCACTCCCTAGGATACCCATTTAACCCCTTGATCGCCCCCTAGTGTTAACCCCTTCCCTGCCAGTCACATTATACAATAATCAATGCATTTTTATAGCACTGATCGCTGTATAAATGCAAATGGTCCCAAAAATGTGTCAAAAGTATCCGATGTGTCCGCCGCAATGTAGCAGTCACAATAAAAATCGCAGATCGCCGCCATTACTAGTAAAAAAAATAAAAAAAATTTAAATGCCATAATTCTATCCCCTATTTTGTAGACGCTATAACTTTTGCGCAAACCAATCAATATACGCGTATTGCGATTTTTTTTTTACCAAAAATATGTAGAAGAATACGTATCGGCCTAAACTGAGGAAAAAATTGTTTTTTTTTAAATTTTGATATTTATTATAGCAAAAATTAAAAAATATTGTGTTTTTTTTCAAAATTGACGCTTTTCTTTTGTTTATAGCACAAACAATAAAAACCACGGAGGTGATCAAATACAACCAAAAGAAAGCTCTATTTGTGGGGAAAAAAAACATAAATTTTTTATTTGTGTACAGTGATGCATGACCGCGCAATTGTCATTCAAAGTGCGACAGTGTTGAAAACTAAAAATTGGTCTGGGAAGGGGGTGAAAATGCTCTGTATCGAAGCGGTTAAATATAGTTTTTTGTGTAAACATTTAAGAATGGCATAGTTTCAAAAGTGTGAGTCCTGTATACAGAGGATTTCACACTGTGAGATTTGGTTCTTCTGCCATAGCAAGGACCATTTGGTTTAGACCCCCAACAATTAAAGGATGTAACTTTAAATCCCATCTAAAGTCAAGAAAAAATAAGTATATTGGAAGATTATCAAGTTTCTTGAAAATGGGAAATCCTGCAGTGGGTACTGTGGTTAGTGGAAATTATGAAGGTAATCAAGGGATGAAGGTGATGCTTGTAGGCCCCAAAACAGGTCATGTATTGCAATGAATAAGAGAAGAAAGAACAAAAAGTACAATGGGGTCGATTTACAAAAATAGTGCGCTGTCAGTAAAGGGGAACGCACGTTTCCATATTTCCGACATTATGCGCTGGTAACAGCTCAAACCCACCATTTACTATATGAGAGAATGCAATCCGTACTACTATATGGACATGCCGGCATTTCCAATTCAATATTAACAGAAGATGGAGATGTCAATATTGTGGGGTGATGTGAGGAAGTTAAGTAACAACTGCCCAAGTAACAGACATGCCCAAAATAGAATGAGAAAGTAACTTTTTCCGAGATAACCTGCTGCTGCGCCTGCAAGTACGTTTAGAACTGCGTGAGAGCCATGTAAGCATTGCATGAGTTTCACATGAGTTTTTACATTGCGCGCCCAAAATCGTAGTAAATGTTAAGCAACGTACATGCAGTTGCATGCGTTGTAAGGTCGCCCCTCTAATCTTTGTGGAAATACGTAACTCATGACTAATTTTTTTTAAGCTGGTTCATCTTTGTGTATTTTTTTAAAAGATTTGCACACAGGTCATATGAGCATGTTACGTTGCAAACATGTGACATGTACCTTGTTAAAATTATGTAAAAAGACTCTCGCTCCTCTAGCTCCTTTTTTAAGGCCTCTAATCCATTTGATTTCCTTGGACTAGCTTTTGCTTTTAAAGGGGAACTCCACACTCCACTTCATTCTCCAATGCTCTTGTCTCCCCCCCTCTAATCCCTTTGACTTCCTTGGGCTAGCTTTTGTGCTTTTAAAGGGGGACTGCACACTAGGCTTGTGCAATTTGTTTTGTAACAAATCGAAATTCGTCTGAATTTAGCAACTTTCGGACGTTCGGAAGCATTTGAATTTCCGAACAAAGCAATTACGAATAAAACCGAATCCGAAATAAATTATATCGCAAATAGTGAATGCCCGAATGTCTTCGGCATAATTTGTTATGAAAAAGTTACGAATGTACGAATCCATTCGAAGCACAATAATGCCAAGTACACACGACCGCTTTTAATGTCATTGGCAGAGGATTCCTGGACTATCTTTTCGCTTAACTTTAAAAGGTCTGTGGCAGAGACCCATTTCACCTAAGGCAGTCTGTGGCAGAGACTGTCATGTTGCTGTTTCGTGTGTCACTCCGGCTGCTAGGTCATGTGAGAGGGGACTATCCGGGTGACCAATACCCACTCCAACAAGGAGAGTGGTGAGTGATTTTGAACTGACACCTTTGCATAGTTGTGGCGAGTGCCTGAACCTTCCTCTGCTCTTCTCTACCTTCTCAACATTTACTGCGTGAGAAAAATAAAGCCTGACTGTTGAAGGTTTTACATCTGTGTGGACATTGCATTACTACAGACTTTCCTACCCGGACAACGAAGCTAAAGAGGTAACGTGCAAAACCCAAAACTAACCAGCAGCTCCTACGGGGGTAGTGCTACATAAAGTTTTCATGTATAACTATTTTGTATAATTACATGTCTGGTGAATAAATTTCATATTTTTAGACTGTGGTCATGTTTGATCGATCATGTATCTTAAAAATATTATCGTTTACAAATTACTCAATCATAAATACTGTGCAGGAAAATTATCCTCATAAGTACAACAGGACACACAGGTCAATCTAACTAGTGGCAATTTAGGCAAATTGCACTCTAGCACTTTGCTGTGTACACCCCAAATTATTAGGCATTTTGGACTTTGGGGTTTATTTACTAAAGGCAAATCCACTCTGCACTACAAGTGCACTCACTATGAATCTGAGGGGAAGCTTTGCTGATTTTATTATCCAATCATGTAGAAGCAAAATTGCTGTTATTTTATTACTTGCATGTCCCTCTCGGATCTCCAGCAACTGCACTTCCAAGTGCACTTGTGGTGCAAAGTGGATTGGCCTTTAGTAAATGAAGGGGTGTTGCTTACTTAGCCCAATAGATTGTATGAGATCTGACCAAGTTCTATTCTTCCATCTCAGTACGAGCTCGGGAACCACAGTGAACAAATTTGTGACACACAGACAGGCAAGTGTTCTTTGTTCAAAGTGATCTGCCAAGCAGTTTCATTATCACAGCTTATATGGGGAATTACAATAACAAGAGGACGTGCAGAAATCAACTTAAACAATAATATATCTTATGTTGAGTGTGAGACTTCTCACAGAGTGTCTCATAAACAAAAGGTTGTTTATGAGATTTTACACAGTGTGTTCCATAACATTATCTGGAAGGACATGGGATTAGAAGTGTACAAACGTCACTACGGAGAATTGCACATTCTGTGAGAACTAGGAACATATGAAACAATATCTATGCAAAGGACAAGTCATACAATATAAGCTAATCCATCTTAAGATGGATGCTGAATACAAAATGGAGTCACATTGGTTCATATTCCTTCAGTCCCCTCTTAATTCATGAAAATTAATTCCTACAGCTTTTGATTATATGGTGACTTAGCTAACATATACATATGTGGTATGGGGTAATACACCTAGCAATACAGAGAGTTGTAACCCCCCCTTAAATCATATGTGTAATTTCTAATAACTGTATGCAGAGTGCTTAAGAACCTATCTGGATGTGATTATAAGCTTTCATATACATTGCATAAGGCAATATATGCACATACAACACTTAAAGCATAAGTAGAGTATCACTACAAGGATTAAGATCATTATAATGGTAAGCACGATATCCTTAAGCCAAGAGTAAAATACCTCCAAACCCAAAACCTCCTTCTCCAAAAGGACTCCATGTTTTGGAAATATTCCTGGCCTCTTGTTGTAGCTTGTCTACCTCCTTTCTATGTTGGGCAATAATGCCATAATAATCAGGGACCTCAATAGATGTATTATGAACCCAAGTGCAACACTCATAGTCCTTTGTAACTTCACACAGGCCTGTAAGTGCAGCACTCATACTTTCAATGGCCAGGTCATGGAGTTCTAATTGCTTCCTGATTGCTCTAGTTTCTATATTTAATTTGGTAATATCATGATTACATTTATCAATAATACCCATATAATTATTGAGCCTTTCCATTAAATCTATTCCCCAACCTGTACTGGAAGGGAACCAGACCCAGGTCATATCCTTTTCAATAAACAATTCTCTTTTATTAATATGTCTGAGAGGATACCTGGGGTATAAACTAGCTTTAAGAAGGTGTCCTCCTTTACTATCACTTAATACCCCCATTACTGGTACCAGGGCCGCTAAATAACACTATCCCTGGGATTCCAAAGGGATCCGGGGATAACATCCTTGCAACAGATGTATGAAATTGACAAGGGCTAAAGGCAACCTTTGGAAAATTCTCCTTAGCTCGTGAGAGAGACCGGAGAATGCTATAGTTGACAACAATTGTCCTACAGTAGAGATGGGTTGGCGCTCAGGAATTCTAGCAACGTAGAATTAAATAAAAGTCTGAGGTACGGAAGAAGGAGCTATACCGTGACTGCTGAAAACTTGAGTGCAGCATGTTGGCAAGCTGTAGCACCAGCGGAATTACCTAACTTAGAGCACAAATCTGTGGAGTGGCTTCTACCAATGGCTTGAAACACAAAAGTGTTGTTTGAAAATGTTCTTGTGACATCAGTAAGACAAATAGGTGGGGTACTCTTTTAGAAGAGGAGTGAAGCCTTAAAGGCACCGCCACTAAAGGGATTCTAGTGGTACCCGGGTGGAGCTTACTACATATCCAACATTTGTCATATCCTGATTTTTTAGCATAAGCATATTTAAACTTTAACAATAACATTTTGTCAGTAAAACTTTCACCGATTTCTCTTTTCACTCTAGCATGTCTTTTATTGTGGCTAGAGATGGTTCCTTTTCCACAGATGTCTTTTATGACACCTAAATCTTCTGGGTGGTATATACAGTTAGTTATGATCCATGCTGGGGGAAACACTGGAAGTGTGGTCACCCCCAGGAGCATCCAAAGTTTCTCAGAATCCTGAGCAGTAAACAAAGTTAATTTGCTACATTCTCTTTTTGAGGATTTACAATACCTGCTTCACCTCCTTGGTCCAGAACTGAAGCTTTATTTGCGTCTTTGTCTTGCTTTGCACAATCCATTTTGACCTTTTTTACTCGACTGGCATGGATCCAGGCTTGGGAATTCTCCATTAGGATGGCTGTCCAGGTCACCGTGACTACTGTGGTAGGAGGTCCAAAGGGATATTTCTGATTTTTGGTCCTACTCCTACTTTGTCCTCTACTCGAAAGGGATGTGTTGGTTTCTGTGAAGAAAAAGAAGAGATGTGCGAGCAACATTTCTTTCAACTTGGTCTAAAGTTTCAATTAACTTTATTATATTTTTCCTCCCTTATCTGATCAAGATCTCCTGCTTCTAAGATAAGGGTGTTCTTAGCCCAAGGGGTGGTATTGTAAAATATGCAATATTATATCTATTAATCTATAACATATAACTATCGCATCTATGTATTATTTGTATATTCCCTTGCTTGCTAGTTTAGCCTATCAGAATGCTAGGCCTAAAGATACACTGTATGGTATAAAGACAAACACAGTTGTGTTGTAAACCAAGTCATATTACATTTATTCCTCTAAAAATAGGAAACATATCGTAACAACAGATATCAAATACAGTCTACAACAACCAATAATAATATGAAGGATACTTAACACTCCTCTTGATAACCCTCACTGATTGTGCTTAGATATAAAATCGAACTAGGCTTTTGCAGGTCACATGTCTTAGGCCCAAACTGGCTGTTAGAGCAAGGCCCTAGCAATAACCTATGGACATCCTCATGGCAGGGATCCTTGCAGTCAAAAAGGGCAGAATTCTGTGTCCGAACCCTTCTTACCAAGCAGTCACCATTCAGACTCCCTCCCTTGCCAACCCCTTTTAATTTTGACCCAATCATTGCTCACAGGGCAGTCCTTCCTCCGATTACATCACTGAGTATACCTGGCCCCTGGGGCAGAATTGCAGCCCATGCACAGTCCATTGTTGTCAAACTCTTTGAAGCTTCCAACACACCAGGGGGGTCTTGAGACAAGTCTTTCTAGAACACCAGGGGATTGCAAGTGTCATTTTGTTGTAAAACCAGATGTGAGGAAATTTTTGGAATATACTAGATTGTTCTCCAACATATGCCGCTTTGCGCCTAATGGCGCATATTACCCTACTCCAGACATGGCTCCCATTGAACAGTCTATATGGTCTTAACGCCCACCATGGGTTTTCGAACCAGTACCTCTGGACCAGTAAACAGCTCCTATGGAACAGCCCATAACTGTCTTCCACCATGTGCTTCAGAACCAGCAACTCTGGAACAGTCCATAATGGTTTTACCGTGTTGCACCTCTTAACATAGGCTCCAGCACCAGCTTCTATAGAACAGTCCATAACTGTCTTAACGTGCTGTGTTTCCCAACCCATGCCGCTTTGCTACTGGGTGACACACCAACATCATCCTTCCGTAATGGCTTCCATGTCATCGTTCTGTATCTTCTTCTTCTTGACATCTTCATGAAGGGGTATAGTACCGGCAAGGGGTGTCCATTCACTCACCATTCACTCGCACCCACTCAGAGCAACAACTCAACCAGCTTTCAGATACAGAGCTTCGAGGAGGACCTTACTTGGCTATATTACTAGCCTAATATATATTTTTGTTCACACTATACCATGACATAAATCAATCCATTATCATAATATATGCATATATATATTTCCATCCAATTACGCCTTCTGCTCCCAACCTCCTATAACACTTTATTGTAGATACAGGTCGGGCTTGGGCAAGTTTGCCCACAGTGGTCTTTCCTACCGCAACTTAGCCTATCTGCGGTGCCTCAGGGAGATAAATTGGCAACATAGTCTCTAATATGTGCGAAGAGACCCTACCGTCAATTTGTCCCTCAACTTGCATAGATAAGCGGGAGAGCTTCCTATATAAGTTTTGAGTCTAACAACACATATAAATCTCAAACAATAACAAAACCCACAAAATTTCATCCCTGTGTGTGGATTTCAGTGACCATGTCCAGGGCATCTCATGCACCCCTGCACCCCTGCCTACTGTTAGGTTCAAGAAATACCCTAGTTCCATGACTAACGCTACATCGGTATCCTCTAGGACAAAGAAACAAACTCGTCTATGTCCTAAATAATACCCGGGTGCTTCCTTCCTAGCAATGATCTCTCCATCCAGAACACAGAGTACCGTGTATTGACCTGGTATGCAAAGGACATCGTGGTCCTGCTTCCGACAGAGAGAAATATCAACCTGCCCCCAGCTTCCGTATTCTCTGATCACATGTGGGTCACTTAGCCACCAATGCAACAAGATAGAATCCCCAGTCAGTAAGCCCATTGATGCCACAAAATATACAGACCAAGTCTGCACTTCTGTATATGGGATCATACAGCACAAAACCTTTCACAATCCAAACCCGTACAGCCCATCCAGGCATTCGATCACCACTTTGGATTAGTGTAAGCGCTGTGTTTTGGCAAAGTCTTACTGAGCAGTGATGCTAACTCATCAGGCCACTGCCCCTCATGTGGAGATACTGTCGATCCTTTTGATGCTGGTCGATAACTCCGCCTGCCCCTGTGTGCATGCTACAGTCAATGACATATCTGTCCCATACCATCTCACACTCTCTACCAACTCTCACCATGGTTGACAAAATCTTGAGCCACTTTACACTGGATATTTCTGTGACTCCGTTGAATTTTATCAAGGGGGGGCACCAATCTCTCCGAGCAACAAAGCCCCGCCTGCTGTCTGAAGCTATGGATGAGAGTTTGTTGCCTAGGAGATCGATGTCCACTCCACTAACAACACCCATCCCAGCTCCTATCCCCCCAATATAGTGCTGAATACATCCCTCCTCTTTCGGATTACTTCTCCGAAAAAAGCGTTCCGCATATCTCTGGGAGCAAGCCACTGATATACCGCACTTGATTCAGAGTATATTCAGCACATATAGGATAATAGTTTTTTATCAACCACTATGAGATGCTGAAGCGCCATGTGGTGAAGGTATACTGTACCCTGGTAGCCAGTGTTTATTCCCTTTGTTCAACGGAGCATGCTCCTGTGTGTAGTCACTGGCCTTACCTGTGCAGGGTTTTAAACCTCTCAGGTGAGACATCAATTAGGTGTATCTCCCACATGTCCTGTTCTGGTGTCCCACATGTCCACCAACCGAGAGCTTCTCTATAGGACTGCTAAGATTGAGACACCACCCCTATGAGGATGTTTTCACCCCATTGATGTGTCACCTGGTACCCTCTAGTCTGGCCAACAGACACCTTTAATTGTCGACCTCCTAGGTACCTGCACCATATTAATTCATGTCAATATATGTCACACATTAAAAACATTTCCTTCTTTCGATTCCTCCTCCCATGATAAAAAGGTAAAAACATACATTACATCTCTTGTTCTGAAGGATTGGATAGGTTATATTCCTTCCCCAACCCCCAACTCATTGCATTTATATTCATAAATGACAGGAGAGACTTTGGCAAAATGTTTTACAAGTCTCGTTTTTGGGAAAAATCTTTTCAGATTCAGTATCAGCGCAAAAAATTGTCCATAAGAAAAAGAAACCTTATATTTCAAGTATTAGTCTGAATCTTTTCTCTCCTGAACGTTTATAAGAACAAATTTTCGGTGTGGTATGGCACAGACAAACTGCCAACCAGATGAACATCTTTCATCTCTGTTCCAGAATCCTCTCCAATCTCACTCCATCAAGATTCTGGAAGTTAAGAACAAGAGCAGAATCAAATTCTTATCCATAATATCTACTAACACAGGAATTTAGTTTTCCTGACTTCTGAACAAATTACCAACACAACCATGATTCCTTTAGGATGAACCCACTCTAAAATGGATCCCCATGGTACGAGCAAAAATCTAAAATAAAATAATTTAAAATAAAAGATGAACGTTAACGTTGCTTCTCAAAAATTCTAAATTTTAAACACTCAAAAAGACAATGCATTATCTGTACTTTCAGATCTATGCACTACTCCGCCTTTCAGATGGTTAAATCCCAAACCTTTGGAACTTTTTCCACCTGAATGAAAAGAAAAACAAACTAAATCAAACTTTTGTAGCCAAAATGGCTTCCTACCAGCTCTTGTCCTAGACAAAATGTAGTCAGCTGCTAATTGAGGACATCGTCAATGACCACCTAGTCAGTTGCTAATGACCCCCTTTTCAGGTGGATTAAACCTAACAATTTTTCCACCTGAACCAAACCAAAAATAAAATAGATGAAACAATGTAAAAAAACACTGAAAATAATACAAAAAAAAAATGGAAAGTAAAAAAAATAATAAAAAAAAATCCAAAATTAAAAATAATTAATAATAAACAAAAAAAATCCTAAAAAAATTACAAAGACAAAATGAAAGAAAATGAATGAGAAAAAATTAAAAATTAAAAAAAAATGTAAAAAAAACAAAAACATTTATTTTTCTTTGAAAAAATGAAAATCAATAAAATTAAGAAAATTAAAAATCTGGCCATCAGCACACAACAACATGGCAAGACAACCATCATCAAACAACGATAAACACTCAACTTTAATTAAAGACATCCACTGACTTTTCTCATGAGGGGAGTAAGTGTTCATTTCGATCTGGAAGAGAATTAGTTAATGGGAAAACAAAAAAAAAACAACATCTGTACTTCATCCCAACATTTGTAACTTCATTTGTAACTTTTTACTCCATTAATGTCTGACTATTGTTTAATTTTTTTTCATTGTTTGCAAACAATTACTAATTAATGAGCTCATGGTACCATGTGAAAACCTAACCCCTGCTTTGCAAAATTTGCCCACTATTATTTTCACTTTGAAGGATCTGCAAACAAAACACAAACATTAGTATCCAAACCAGTTTAACTTCTTCCCTGGTCTCTAGAAAAAAAGAAAAAAAACACAAAGATGGTTATTACACACAATTATCGAAACAATTGACTTTTTAAGTCCCCCAAGGATTTTTCCATTAATTGTAATGCTAGGGTAACATTTGCCATATTTTCCTATACTAAGCAGGCAGTATTGGAAAACCTTGCCCTATTACTCTGGAAAAAAATGGCAATGCCATTTGCATCCAACCACATACAAGCCAGAATGGTAGATTAGTCCAGGGGTCAAACATTGGAATGTTATTAAAAAAAAATTGAAACTAAGAGTATTTTAAAAACAAAATAACGATCCCGCGGCCTATCCTCGAAGATATATACATATCAAGGTCCTCTATAATATTCCAAACCTGAAGGGCAAACCTCTGTAACTCACATCTTATTCATAGCAAAGAAACATTAACCAGAAATTTCTCCCCATCCCTGCAGCTCCCTAAGGGCTGCTACCATTGTTTCCCCCCATTGCTATATTTGAATGAACATGTGGCTGCCTCCATTTTTCATAGTAGTGCCTTTCCTGTCTTAATTGAGTATTACGGCCCCTATGCCTATTGCTACCCAATCTCACCGAATACACTTCATAACGCCTTGGGGTCGTTTTGGGGTGTTGAGATCTTTTTTTGATGTCATTATTCACCGCCCAACAATATCTGGCGATGTGACCCCCCCTTTTACATAAAAAACATTTAAGGGTTGGTCTCCCTGCTTGGGTCCTTCTCTGAGCAAAAGGCGACAGAGATTCACATTGTTGCATAACATTAATCTGAACAGACTTTACACTTTCATCGTCTGAGGAGTAATCACTAGCAATGGACTCATCAGACGTCTCCCCTAAATCAACTCCAGAATCAATACGATCACTAGTATCTGCTTCTGCCTTTGACCCGTATTCCCTATAACTGGACTCTTGACAGAAGTCTCGCAGGATATTGACAAAATCTTGGTAGGATCTAGCATTCCTCAGAGCCATTCTAGTGGGATAGGTTATATAACAGTTATTGGCCATTGAGTATATGAAACTTGCATCATCCTCCAATAAGTCAGGACAGTTGAACACTTTCGTATACAATGCAAGATACTCACTGCAGAACAATATTGGGTCATCTCCTCTCCTAAATTTCATTAGTTGTAAATCACTCATACCATTATCACGACTGTTCACAATGCGCTGTAATTCTTTCCTCCGCCTCTCTGCATCTGCTAAGTTATCATTAACCCGTACAGATAACTGGCCTACCAAAGGTCCTGGTAGCCATGCTTTTAGAAGAGAGCATGCATCCTCATTACTCAAATGGAATTTAAGCACTAGAGCCTCAAATTTATTGGACAGACTCACTGGTGACTCCAGGGTGTTAAATTCACCCAGAATCTGGCACAAAGTAAGTCTCTCTTGGATTGTAATCAAACTGTTATTCTGATTTGCAGCTATAGGTGCAATATCTGACTGTGTTTCATCACGGCTCTTTTCCTTATTCACTGTGCAGATATCGGCCAATTGACATGTTCCTTTGTGCTCATTGAGCGATACCATACATTGCTCTTTAGTAAGAAGCTGGGAGTCTGCATTTGCTAATTTTCTTTCTAAAGATATAACCAACTCTTCCATCTCTGACAACTTTATTCGCAATGATTCTAAAAGTTTGCTCTTCATTTCACAGTCCATGCTGCACCTATAAATCTGCTCTTTTAGCTCAGTGTTCCTTCCTGACACATTGAATATTTTTGCCTGCAAATCATCCATCTCACTACTGGAGGCTGTTGCAATCTTTAGAAGGTTTTCACTGACTCTCTCTATGCCCTCACCAAAATGTCTTCTCTGTGATTCCCACTTCTCTCCCATTTGCTCAGATATACATTTAATTCTGAGCAACACTGCAATTTCATTTGCTAATCTTTCTTTCTTCACTTTTTTTTTAACTGTTTACCCAATCTGGCATTCTTTTGCTGACACTGAGACAATAGATCATCACACTGGCTTTTAAGAGGTTCATCTGTACATGAATGATAACTGGCAGAGGCATACTTTTTAACATACGTATACACAAGTTCCATTTCACAACTATACAATCCACCAATACACAATTCTATTAGTACTAATGTTCCAACACTGCACTGAGTAATGAGCCAAACTCAATTATCTTTAGCTCTTACAACTCACGAATGAAAAAAACAATCGCTCTTCTAGCATTCAATATTCTTCATTCATTACCACTGTTACCTGATATCATTCAAAACAATTAAACTTTTGCATGTCCATTGGTATGAAAAATCTGCCTCTAGCAACACTGAACAGCTGCTTAGACAATACACACACAGCCACAGATCTACAGATAAAGGTTGTTAATGGTAGCCTTTACCTCAGCTGTTTACCATACACACACAAAGGAATCAACCCCAAAAAATAAAAAAACTTGTACCATGCTATTTAAAACTAGCTTGTAACTTGTAGTTCTACAGAGCACACTCTTAATCAACGCTCTCCTGTCAAATCGCAGGCCACATTGAACTTCTATTGGAACAGAAAGCTCTTTCACTCCCACATGGGTAAAAATAAAATAAAAAAAACGTAAAAAAAAAAATAACTCTAAAAACTCCTTTCAAAATATATATATATATATATATATATATATATATATATATATATATATATATATATATATATTTCCTCAAAGATTATCCCCCAAAAAAATTTAAGTAATTATTTTTTTTCAAAGGTTTCCAAAAATAAAAAAATAAAAATAAATAAAAAATAAATAAAAATAAAAACAATCGATATCTTTCCCACTTTTTCCTCAAAGATGTGCAGTTTATCCTGTCAATCTGCAGGCTATATATCCCAGGGATATTCCAGGGATGATCAATCCCTCACTCACCAGTACAATAAACTGGCTACAGGCCTAACATGCATTAGCAATACAATAAGCGTTGAACATTTAAACATAAATCAGCCAAAAATACTCACCAGGTTTGCGCGTCCACTCGCCGACGAGATATTTCACAGGACCTTCCGGACCGTCAAAGTAGGCTTCAGAATTCGCGATCCAGCGCCAATCTTTGTGCACACTTGAAACGACTTCCAGTTCTGGGTTACTTTATTCCCTAGCTTACATGGACTCAGAAAAAAAAAAACATTAGGGTTTGTGAATCTTGGTCAGAAATAAATCTGTGTCCCATCTGGGGTGCCAAATATTGTAAAATATGCAATATTATATCTATTAATCTATAACATATAACTATCGCATCTATGTATTATTTGTATAGTCCCTTGCTTGCTAGTTTAGCCTATCAGAATGCTAGGCCTAAAGATACACTGTATGGTATAAAGACAAACACAGTTGCGTCATAAACCAAGTCATATTACATTTATTCCTCTAAAAATAGGAAACATATCGTAACAACAGATATCAAATACAGTCTACAACAACCAATAATAATATGAAGGATACTTAACACTCCTCTTGATAACCCTCACTGATTGTGCTTAGATGTAAAATCGAACTAGGCTTTTGCAGGTCACATGTCTTAGGCCCAAACTGGCCGTTAGAGCAAGGCCCTAGCAATAACCTATGGACATCCTCATGGCAGGGATCCTTGCAGTCAAAAAGGGCAGAATTCTGTGTACGAACCCTTCTTACCAAGCAGTCCCCATTCAGACTCCCTCCCTTGCCAACCCCTTTTAATTTTGACCCAATCATTGCTCACAGGGCAGTCCTTCCTCCGATTACATCACTGAGTATACCTGGTCCCTGGGGCAGAATTGCAGCCCATGCACAGTCCATTGTTGTCAAACTCTTTGAAGCTTCCAACACACCAGGGGGCCTTGAGACAAGTCTTTCTAGAACACCAGGGGATTGCAAGTGTCATTTCGTTGTAAAACCAGATGTGTGGAAATTTTCAGAATATACTAGATTGTTCTCCAACAGGTGGGAAAGGGTCAACCCATAAGAATCTCAAATGGAGAGTACCCTGTGGTTTCACCGGGGGTCATTCTGATCTCGGCAAGAACCACTTATGGAAATTTTCCCCTGTGGCCTTCCTAAATTTATCTTTGGTTCTATTTATTCTTTCCTTTATCCTGTGAAAGAGTGAAAGGTGTAGTAGAATACAGAAGGTGTTCATGTTTCACTTTGTGTGGTGTGTTTGGGTTATTCCAGATGCATGTGATGCACTGTGACACATAAGCTTTAACAAGTTTAGGTAGGCCTAAAATAAAAATAATCTTTCAGTAAAACTTCACATGCATTCCGCCATCCCCTAAACAAATATGCACTAGCTGCGGGGATGCATGGCTTCCCCTCTTTGAGGAAAAGTCCATTTATGTTTTTTTCCAAGTCATCCCCCGTCCAATCCTTCTAATTTATCTCTGTGGCATGTGTCTGGAGATCTAATAATATATGATCTAGTAGTGCTATTTCAGGTATTAGTACTAGCATTTGGATATGTGCTGGCTGCCCTAGCAGCTGATTCTGCAAATGCACTCTAATAACAGCAAAATCTACAAAACCCTTGTCTACATCAGGTAAAACAGTGGAAGTCATAAATGACCTGTGAGGAGTGTCCCGTTGAGCAATGTGTATACAGTCATGTTGTGGTACTACCTCAACCTGTTCTCCTATTTAATCCTAAAAAGGCATTAAAATCGGGCTGGGTGTGAATATTTTAAGTAACATTGTCACATTGCAAGTGGTGGATAAAGTAGTAGGTCTGCCCAGGGTAAATGATGTTGCCATCCTGACTACCATCGCACAGAGTGCTAATGCTCGGAGGCACATAGGCATGCCTTGAACTTGATAAATGTGAAAGTGAAAAAACTGCGCTAAACCAACAATAATAAGCTGCTGACACTCAAACAAACAAAGTAATATGGCAAATATGAACAAATAGTGCAGCGCTATAAAATGTGAGGATTGCTGCTGAAAGCAACTAAACAAACGTGATTAACTGATGTTTAAAGTGAAATGAATCCTAATAAACTAATATATATAAAAAAGAATAGTATATAATATTCATGCAACATCCACTCCAATGGGCAGCCTCGCATGTAAACTGGCCTCCATAGGAGTCATAGAGGTGTAACACACAAGGGCTACAAAAACTGAAGTGAAAACATTATAAAAAATATATACAAATAAAAATAAAAAATATATATATAAAATATATATAAAGCTTATACTGGGCCAGAACTAGGTGGAATCAGTGAGTCGCACAGACCCATCAAGTGTCCGAGGCTGTAATGCAGCATCCTTGGCCGCTTGGTCTGCGTCCATATGTGAGTCTCAAATGCTAGGATGGCTACCTCAGCAAGAACCTGGAAAGCTGAAAATAGCCAATCAATTTAACCTATTGCTTGATTGGTTTACCTGCTGAAGTGAAACAAACTTCTGGCCCTTAAAATGAAACCAAAAAGCCCTCTATCTCTCTATCTCCCTATAATCTATATAAATATATCCAATGACCCGAATAAAGGATCTAATGACTCTGAATACAGAGTGTCCTTCTGGGTGCAAACTCAACCCATCCATTTAACCGGCCTCCTAAAGAGTAATTACATACTGTAGTAGGACCAATCTATGTGTAGGTGTGGTCTCGCAGGTGGGCTCACAATGTGGTCTGGAGCATAATTGCGTAGACAACAAAGGGTACAGTACATAACCCTGAGGATATAATCCACCAGGTTAGTCACCGGTCGTGAAGGATAAATGAAAAGATGGGCTATGTCCACAAGGGAATGCCCTCCCCTCGTCCACCAGGACGCTAAAACGCATTTTCTAAACCAATCACTATGAAGAGAAATGGGTAGCATCAGATGGTATGGCTGTGGCATGGCACATCAGATACAATTGGTATTCTAAGTATAATTAAACTGTTAATTTCCCTCAAGTCCTGTATAGAGGTGTTGTAGGGTGATCATCCATCCCCTCTTCTAGAAATCTATAATTTATATATTTTTTGACTATGCCTCAGAACAGGGTGTTATCAGTCCCACTACAATCGCTCACTAATACACAGTTTAGGCTTAATAAGTGTTTAAAGTGTTATGTTCCTTTAATTTGTCATGTTTTTTTTTTTTAAACTCCGAAATTTTTGGCCAAATGCCAAATGGCAATATTTTGCACCAAGATACCCCAGTACTTGGGGGTTAATGTGCAAAAATCTATTTTTCAAAATAAACCTTTGGTTAAGAGATATACCCATTTGGCATGCTGTCAATTATATCTATTTTTTATTTATTGGACCCTCCACCCATGATTCCCCACCGAGAACCCCGAGGGTGGGGGCTTCTGCGGAGGAGCTCCTCTTCTCCCACACATAGTATTAGAAAAATTGACAGGAAATTTATTTAGCCAATGGACTTCAGACACTGACTAATTACTTGCCACTAAAAACAGAATTGAATGAGAATTATCGTTTCTACATCGTGGCCACTCTTCTGTTCAAAGTGAGTTCCACGTCTTTTCGGCCGGGAGTCCATTGGGCTGTATCTACAGTAACCTTAACTGACCCTTACTGTCAGCATTTGTAAGCTTTCACATTAACTTATAGAACACCTTCGCGCATAGAGGTATAGGATTTTCCTGTACCTTTCCCATAATCACAAATCACAACATAGTGGACAGATGCCGTCTTACCCACGACTTCTAGACAACTCCACACAAACAAACAGATTATCTTATATTTTATTACGCGGCAGGGAGGACAGTGACAGAGGTCTGAGTTTTTTCCCACCCAGAGTTTTTACTACTACTTCTTAGAACAGTGGAACTGTCTATATCTAACAATAGTTACAGACCCTACACAAGACGGATCGGTCAGACCCGCCTCATGTGTCCAGACATCTTTGAACCATACCCAGTTCCCCTGTTTTCTATCTGTAGTCAGACGGAGGGAAATATATTTGCTCAGGAAGGGGTTACAAATAGGTTGGATCCCACGTTTGGGTGTCTGTCCGCATACGGGCAGTCCCTCACCCAATGGTTGGGATCCCCACAATTGAAACAACTCGATCTCCGCTGATACTTATTTTGGTAGGAACTCTGTTGTTGGGGAACCAATGGCTTCTTTTGGAAGTTCCCCCTACCCCTGTAACCCCTCTTCCCCTTCCCTTCTGAAATCTACCTGGGGGTCCCCTTTGGTCCTGGTAATGTGTGCTGACTGGGGTTTTATCTTTTGGTAACTCAAAACAAGCTAGTACTGTCAATGTTGGGTAATAGGGTGAGGGTTGGGTTGGTGTCAGTACAGGATATAATCTTGACACATTTTTCTGGGGAACATAGGGAGGTGGATTCCCTAATAGTGGACAGGGTGCGGTCAGGGAGCACACGAATCTCCGTTTCTCTGCAGAGTGCAAAAGTTCATACATAGGATTTCCCACACTGGGGTTCTTCTCCAGTAAACTCATACACAAAAGAAAATGCCAAGCCTCCTGGCTCTTAGGCTTACTTTGCCTTGCAGCTCCCAGCCTATTCCTGGTCTCAACAGGATTCTCCAGCCCCTGGATTAGCTTACTGTCTCCCAGACTTCAGGACTTCATTCAGCCCCCTTAGACTTGCTAGTCACCTCAGCTCTACCAGCCTCCCAGTCCATCAGGCACCCAGGACCTGTAATAGCCACCCAGGACTATTAGATCCATTGAGGATCTAACTATACGTGTTTCCAGAACACTTAACAAATCTATACTTCCCTTACATAGATCTTAAAATAAAGATAGTTGAGAACACAGGTCACAGCAAGGTAAAAAAAAAATCAACACATACCGGACAGATGCCCCAACTATCCTGCTGACTATGCCAATTGAAGGGGTGTTGCTTACTTAGCCCAATAGATTGTATGAGATCTGACCAAGTTCTATTCTTCCATCTCAGTATGAGCTCAGGAACCACAGTGAACAAATTTGTGACACACAGACAGGCTAGTGTTCTTTGTTCAAAGTGATCTGCCAAGCAGTTTAATTATCACAGCTTATATGGGGAATTACAATAACAAGAGGATGTGCAGAAATCAACTTAAACAATAATACATCTTATGTTGAGTGTGAGACTTCTCACAGAGTGTCTCATAAACAAAAGGTTGTTTATGAGATTTTACACAGTGTGTTCCATAACATTGTCTGGGAGGACATGAGATTAGAAGTGTACAAACGTCACTACGGAGAATTGCACATTCTGTGAGAACTAGGAACATATGAAACAATATCTATGCAAAGGACAAGTCAAAAAATATAAGCTAATCCATCCTAAGATGGATGCTGACTATAAAATGGAGTCACATTGGTTCATATTCCTTCAGTAAATAACCCCCAAAGTCCGTGATACCTAATAATTTGGGGTGTACGTAGCAAACTGCTAGAGTGCAATTTGCCTAATGGGGACACTAGTAAGATTGACCTGTGTGCCCCCAAAGAAAGACATTGGTGAGGTTTTACCCTCACTTCCTGTTTGGCTATGTGACAGGAAGTGAATAAATTTGAGGGAGAAATTGGCAAAATTTGGGACGTCTCTTCACCCTATCAGAGGTGCAGACATCCCCAAAAACTAACAAGACTTCAAATCCCTCTGCACTCTATCCCCAAGCAAAAGTTTAGTTCAACTTTGCAAAGACACATTCCTAAGTTCAACTGTGGTGCATGTCAATGACCCATTTAGACCTTGTTCAATAGAAAACACCAGTTGCTTTTCACTAGATACCTTTGTTAGTCCAGTCCTGGAAATCTGCATCTGTTTTCCTATTATTTGCCAATAAAGTAATGGCCTGCACCTAGATGTAGGACCACTGACCGCTGCGACCGCAATATTTAGGCAAAATAGGTAATAGGAAAACGCACTTGAACAATTAATTCAAATTATAGGAAATCAAACAGGCTCTTGCACTAAATCAAATTTATTTAAGATCTAACTGATTGCAGTGTATGGTCACCTTTAAAGATCAAGATCTGAAAATATTAATTTATTGGGTTTAGAAACACTTCTCTGTTCTTTGTAATGTATTGAAAGATTTGGGTAAAAAAATAAAAATAAAGATATATTAGAAGTAATAGGAATGAGATTAGCATCTAAAAGGTTATTTAACTGAGAACGTCTACTAATTGCCAAACAAGAATTACATTGGGCATGCGCTATTATCAACGATAAAACGGCAGTTACCCTAGCGCCAGTTGCAGTTTACATATGCGGGTATTTATTATCACTATTTGCGCTTCAACGTGCACCGGTTCGCACGTTCAATTAACGATTTTTCCGGCACACCAATTAATGTATAAACTGGTGCAGCGCCTTCTTCTTAGTGAATGACCCTCTATGTCTGCAAAATATAATGCGTAGCAGAAAAATTTAAAATGTAGGATGCTGTAGAATAACTGAGTGCGATTAGGTGCTTCCCTGAGGCGGTTTCTTGGTTTTCAGCGTGTGCCTGACTACCTGTCACTCTGTTTGTACTGCATTGAGAAGGGAAGGCTCTAAAGTGGGAAAAGACAGCTCTGGGATGATCTCCCATTCTCGCAGCAGCTGCAGGATCTTGTCTACTGTAGAAACCATCAAAGTTGCGCCATCTTGCATGATGATGAGTTTAGATTGAAAGCCCCATCGATAGAGAATCTTGTGGTTTTTCAGGACTTTGGTAATTGGACGCAGGTTTTTGAGGAGCTGTAAGGTATGTTAGGTGAGGTCAGAAACACTGAATACTGGAATATTTTTCCAGTATGAGCTCGGGTTTGCAGAAAATTGTCAGCACTTTTTTTTTAATATGGTAAGAGTGGATATGCAAGAGTACATCTCTCAGAACATTGTCAGATAGGTGCAAGGGCTTAGAAATACAGTGTACTCTATCAACCACCAATTCAGTATCTTCCCCAGTAGGCAAAACAGATTGGAGAAAATCAAAGGCATACATAGCTGAGTGGGTTGTATAGCTTCTGAGATGCACTGCCATTTTAGCCTTCAGCCAGTATACCCCATCCATTTTTTTCATTATGGGAATCAAGCAGGGAGTTAAAAGATAAAACAAATTCTCCCATTTTATGTTCAATGTGCCGCATCCTGTCACCCAAATCTTGCACCTCCACTTTAAATTGTGTCATAGAATAACAGAATATTGACATGTTATAAGGATCTTAGAGCTAATAATAGTTCCTTCATAGTAGTGTCCAGTATGGCTGATTTGTTGTGGGAAATATAGGAATGGGGTCTGTTTTCTCCTCATTGTTATCAATAGGCTCACACATTTGTCAGGACCTGGAATTGAACCCAGATTCTCTGCTGTGCCAGGAAATGTCTCTTCTTCTTGCTGAGCTACCTGGAATGCTGGATAGTTCCTGGGACAATTCCTTGAATGATTCTGTCTTAAACCTTGTTTGTGTTGAACCCTGAACTCTTTGCTCCCATGAACGTTCTGATTTAAGCCATGTCTCTGCACTTCCTGTTTGCCAGATTATTGTGCTCTATCCAGCCAGTATCTCACTCCTGTCTTCCCTGCTGCTGTCTATATTTTTCTACCACTCGTTAACAACCATTGGTTTGTTCCTCTACTACGTTTCTGCCTGGTCTCACCCTGCAACTACTCATTACTGCGCTTTTGGTTTGTTTACTCACTACACTTCTGTTTGATCCCTACCTACTTATCTGCTACTGGACCCCAGCTTGCTCAACTCCTGGTGGGGCAATACTGAGGACCATGACCTGGTACTAACACAGAACAAATCCATCATCAGGAGCTCTGGCAAACACTGGTTAGTACTTAGAAAGAGAAAAAAGATAGACTTGGACCTCATCTAAACAAGACATACAAAATTAATAGAAAATAGCTGGAAAAAACCCCAGTATCCTACAATGATGGACAATATCAGCCAAAGAAAGGAGACATATTAAGTAAAATCATCAAATTTTTATTTTGTAAAGATTTTGAGAAAGATTTTGAAGTACCCCTATAGGGGAAAATTAATACATAAAATATACACACAGTAAAAATGGATATATACAGATTAGATAGGTATGATTCATACAGTGATATGATTCATACAGTGGTATGAAATGGTGTTGTCTGTACAGTCAATGTTTTGCCATTAACTTGGCCAAAATGACCACTTTTTTGAGTTACCTAGAACAACATAGTGTTAATAACACATCTTTATTGTACAACTCGTGTATAATTTAACAAAACAGTATATCGTATACTCCTACCATTAAAGCTCGGTAGCAGGTTAGTCAGCCCAAACACCTGGGGAAGGCAAAGGAGCACATTAGGCACAGACACACCACAGTGCAGATGGTAAAAAAGACAGCATTCTTGAATGAAAAATAGTGTATATCATATAAATCAAAATTTTAAGTAAGTAATATATATACAGCCAAAAAGAGCATCCAGCTTCATTACTGTCAACTTACTTTGGTCAAAACACAGTATAGAATATGTGTCACTACCTAACACAGGCACCACTCAATCACCAATAGATAGCGATATTTCTTAAGATAAGCTATCTCAGATACACACATCGACCCCAAAAGTATGCACAGGCAATCTAGACAAATTTGTGGTGAAAATCCCTTCACCAACACAAATTTCAACATTATAAATCTCTCTTCCTATCCTCTAACACCTGCAGATGGGCAGGTTCTGAGTCTAGGACTTTCAATTAAGAATTAAATAATTTTGATACCATCAAGGACATTAATTTGTTTGCTAGAAAATTGACATATAAATTTATATTTGATAGGGACCGTAAAAAAACAACAAAAAGAGAAAGCTCTACAAGATATGTGGAAAGATTTCACAGTATCAGATTTCAGGGCACTTAAGGATCTAATGGATCTCCTTGATGAGAAGGAAGACCCCTTATCCCCTCTTATATCACAAACATCTCCTTCACTTAACAGTCAGCTGGATGATCAACAACCTGGACATATCCAGGCTGATCACCAAATAAGAAAAATAAGAAAAAATCTGACAAGTTTATATTCAAACCCTCCGACAAGGGGGGTAACGTGATCCTTATGGATACCGGGCAACGCAAACATATGTGTTTTTGTATTCTCAAAAATGGTGAATGGTATAGGATGATCCCTGAAGATGTGACTACAAGGTTTCGGGAGGAATTCTCCAAGGTTCTTCTCGAGGCACACTAAATAGGGGTCATTAATAAAGAAATGTATGAATCTATTTACATCAAACTTCCTCATACTCCTACCTTTTATACATTGTTCAAGACCTATAAGGACCTTCATTGCCCCGCCAGACCAATTGTGTCAAGTATGGGTTTGTACATAGAACATGCTAGCCAACACACATACTTACGTACGCAGGTTGTTGCCCTTCCATCCTATATACAGGACACCCCTGATTTGTTTAAATGATTTGAAGATGGTTCAGTTCCCTTAGATTGGTAGCAATTGATATTGAGACCCTTTTCAGTAGCATACCTCATACTTCTGGCCTATCAATTATAGAATGCTTCCACAAGGAGTGACCCCAATGGCATTATATTAAATTTAATTTGACATTGCTTGTGCACATACTCACAAAGAATGCCTTTACCTACAACAGCTCCCACTAACTTCAGGTGCAGGGGGTTGCGATGGGGACTTCTTGTGCCCTTGGGGGAGGGGGAGCATGCGGAGGAAAGGTTTGCAAAATTTTGGCCCCATAGATTGTACTGTTAACTGAATTCATAACTACTTTGGATATCAATAACTTCAGTTTTAAGTTTACTATGCATCATGATACACATATTATTCCATAAGCCTCATGCTGGTAATAATTTACTCTATGCCCACAGTGCCCACCACAATCCCCACCACAAGCCCCTTATTAGGAGCATACCGTACAGTCAGTACATGAATTTGTTCAATTTTAAGTTAGAAGTGGATGCTCTTCTAGAAAGACATTTGGCCAGAGGGTATTCACAAACCCTTCCACGTAAAACATTCAATAGGGTGTATAAACAGCAACATAAAAGAGCCACTAATGAAAAAGGGAAAAAAAAAAATAATAATCTTTTATGTTGTTATCTGGGCTATTTATCACTTTAGTAGTCTAGTTTTTGAATTTACCTTACATCCATATTGATGGATAAAACATGAATATATAATAAATTATATTGTCATTTAGGTCTGGCTGTACTATTTCATCTGTTTTATTGCTCCTCATGTTCTTCATGGTTTTAGGCGAATAATGGCATTTGGATCTCAGTTTGGTGTTCAGCCATCCGGACTTTCCTTTCACTATGTTGTTCTATGTAACTCTAAACATTGGTCATATGTCTGGGCCCTGAAGAAGCCAAGTAAATGGTGAAACGTACAGACAACACCATGTCATACCACTGTATGGATCATACCTACAGTATCTAATATGTATATGTCAATTTTTACTGTGTGGGGGGGCGTGGTCTGCCAGCGCTGGTGATGGCTGCTTAGACTCTGTGCTCGTCAGCTAAGAGAGAGAAACGGAGCGTCTAAGGCCCAAATCCACAGACAATCCGCGGCCATCCTGCCTCCTAACACATCGGGCAACACAGCCAGCCATGTCTAGGAAGAGGTTGACGGAGCAACAACTGAGAACACTGACAGCCTTCTTCTCCAAGCCTGCCAGCAAGGTTAGTCGGTCCCAAAATGGCGCCGGCGCGGCTGCGATCCCGGAGGCCTACACGGATCTACCCGACGAAATTCCAGGTGATCAGGACCTCCCTTGCCCTCCTCTATCCCCTACCCTCAGAGCAGGAGATAACCCTATCACAGGCAGCCCAGCGAAAGCGCGGATGCGGATGGAAGCACCGCCGCTGCCGCGGCCCTATCAAATTGAGGCCCCGGCTTTCAACCACTTCCAGGCTAACCAGGCCCTACAATCCTCCATGGCCTCATTCCCCACAACGGGCCAACCAGTGATGGACACTACATTAAAGGACATGCTGCTATCTCTCCAGACCTCACTGATGACTGACCTGTCATCCCTGTTCACTAAAATGTCAGCTGACATGCATGTTATGGATGACAGGGTGACACACTTAGAAAGCAGCATGGAGGAATGCACTGAAACGGTGAATGACCTGATTGATTCCTATGCTGACATAAGAGATGAGCAATCCTGGGTAAGGGCCAAGCTGGCAGATTTATAGGACAGGTCCAGAAGAAATAATGTAAAAATCAGAGGGTTCCCTGAAACCATCCTGCCTCTAGACCTCCCTAAATACGCCAAAGAACTTATGCATTTGATTTTGCCAGACGCATCACCCAGAGACTTGATTGTTGATCGAATCCATAGGTTTGCTAAACCCTCCCATCTAGCAGCATCAATCCCTAGAGATGTCCTAATGAGAGTGCATTTCTTCCCTGTCAAAGAGCGGCTGCTCATGACACTGAGAAACAACCCTTCGCTGCCTGAACCATACGTTGGAGTGCAACTATTTCCAGACCTCTCAAAGTACACGCTGCAATTGAGGAGACAGCTCAACCCGATCACCAAGGGCCTCCACAACCATAAGATCCAATTCAAATGGAGATACCCTGCAATCTTGCTCATTACTAGGAATGGCGAATCACATGTGATCCACACCCTCCAAAAGGGAATGCAACTACTCCACTCATGGGGAATCATCCCTGACACACCGCAGGATTCTAATCCACCGATGGAACAACGCAACAACCGCACGCCACGCCGCTCCTTAAATGGTCGTGGCACTTGACCAAGTCAGTTTATTATTTTTTTTTCTTTTCCTCCAACCTGCATTTGGGCCTATGTACATCTACAAGTTTGATGCTCCCCCTGGCTTCCAGCCTTCTGATTTGTTATACAGTTGAGCATTGAGGTTTGTTACCCCCCTTTAGTGGTTTAGCTGAATACCTACATTCTCTACTCCACCTAACGTTCTATCTGGTGGTCATTCCACCGAATGAGACTGCACTACAAGTTCCGATTTTTATCTTGTTTAGTTCTTTTGGTTGACTTTCTTGTTTTACAGCCGCCTCTCTGCGCGTACCGTAAGTACATCAACTTCAGAGGGTCTATCAGAACATATCCTTACAGACAGATCTGGCCTCTGAATCCAGGGATCCAATAAGTCCTCGACGAACTGTAAGTGTATCCGTCCTATCCTTTTTTTTTTCTCTTCTCTGTGCCTATACATAACACCCACAATGCCGATCACGGTATTATCCATCAATGCGAATGGACTCAACCATCCGGCAAAGAGACACTCGCTATGGAAAAGAGCCCTAGACCTTAAGTGTGACGTCCTGTGTGTCCAGGAAACACATTTTCTTTCCACAGCTGCGCCTATTTGTACGAACAGACACTTTTCCCAGATTTTTACCGCCCCCTTCACCTCCAAAAAAAGAGGGGTGATGATAGCGGTACGTAACTCGGTTACATTCCAATTGAAAAATGTTACCCTCGATCCAGAAGGTCGTTACATTATTCTTGTATGTACCATAAATAATACTACGTATACTTTGGTGAATATTTACGCTCCAAATGTCAAACAAGTTCACTTCCTCCACAAAATTATGCGTATCGTACATCCTCTGAAACAAGGACATTTAATCATATGTTTGGATTTTAACCTAGTACCTGAAATCAACCTTGACTCCACATCCGCTTCAAAACGCAGGGAATCTCCCCTGAAAAACTTCATTGTTTCACATGACTTGTTTGACGTTTGGAGATGCTTGAATAGGGAGGAGAGAGATTATACATATTTCTCTCCTCTCCATAAAACTCATGCCGCGTACACACGACCGCTTTTCTCGATGAGAAAAACGGCATTTTTTTTTTTCGCCGAGAAAAACGATCGTCTGTGGGCTTTATGTCGTTTTTCTCGTTGAGAAAAACGGCAGAAAAAACGACGAGAAAAATTAGAACATGTTCTAAATTTTCTCATCGTTTTTTCCATCATTTTTTTCCGCGGCAGTTTTCCCATAGGGAGACACTGCCGCGGAGCCCACAGACGGTCGTTTTTCTCGACAAAGAAAAAAATGACGGGAAAAACGGTCGTGTGTGGGGGAAAATGCCGTTCCCTCGTTTTTCATTTTATTTCATGTCGTGATTCACGGCGGTGTTTTCACCGCCGTGAATCACGATCGTGTGTACGCGGCATCACTCTCGCATTGACAATTTTCTCACTGACAAATGGCTACTCCAAAACATCAGCGCAGCTGTAATCCACACCGCGTCTTGGTCGGACTATGCCCCTGTCACCATTACTGTATCTGACTCTTCGCAACGAACCAATACTTTCATATGGAGAGCGAACAATTATATCTTGCAACATCCAACTTACTCTCCAGAAATAATAGACCAATTAACTGAATACTTTGAAACAAATTCAGGCTCTGTGTCCGACCCGGGCGTGTTGTGGAACGCGCACAAAGCGTTTATCAGAGGTATATTAATCAAACTTAGCTCCCACCACAAAAAGAATAGATCACTGAAGATAGACACCCTTCTGTCCCAAATAGCAAGTCTAGACCAACAAAATAAATCCAAACCCAATCCAACATGTTCAGCACAAATCCTAACACTTAGGCGAGAACTAAGAATCCACCTCCTCCAATCGTACGAACAAATCCAGAGAAAATTAAAAGCCACATCATATTACACGTCCAATAAAGCAGGTAAAGCCCTTGCCCAGCGTATTAAAGGGAGGTGTATAAAAAACAAAATAGATCACTTATTCCATCCCCACACAAAGGAACCACTCAGGAACCCACAAGCAATAGTGGATGCCTTCAGCGCATACTACAGTGATCTATACAATCTACAGCGAGACCCCGACACGCACCAACCCACCCCAGATGACATCACTGACTTTCTCCCACGTATTAGACTCCCATCGTTAACGATGGAACAAATCTCCCGTCTCAATGACCCTTTCACAGTACAAGAAATAATAGAGGCTATCCACACTCTCCCCTCAGGGAAATCACCAGGCCCCGACGGTCTCACGGGGGAATACTTTAAACAATTTGCACATCACCTAGCTCCACATCTTGTGACCCTGTACAACAACGCGGCCTCCTCCGCTAAATTTCCACGTGAATCCCTACAAGCGCTAATAATCACTCTGCCTAAACCAGGGAAAGACCCCGTAGCGCCTCAGAACTTCCGTCCAATATCACTCCTAAATCTAGACTTGAAAATATATGCCAAAATGATTGCTACACGATTGAATCATATCATGCCCAATCTGATCCACAGGGATCAATCAGGTTTCACATCCGGTAGACAAGCATCAGACGCCACGAGGAGACTAATAAATGTCATCTATTATGCTGAGACTAGTGGAACGCCTTCTCTGCTCCTCTCATTGGATGCAGAGAAGGCGTTTGACAGAATACACTGGAAATACTTTCATCAAGTTCTCCAGAAGTTTGGTTTCAAAGGTCAAATACTAAATGCTATCTTAGCACTATACACTTCCCCTTCGGCCCGGGTATTTTCTGCAGATATGCTCTCCCAACCATTTACCATTACCAATGGCACTAGGCAAGGTTGTCCGCTGTCACCACTGATCTTCAACCTACTCATGGAACCCCTAGCTGAGCACATTAGACAGAACTCAAAAATTTCTGAATTTGTGATAGGACACCAAACACACAAGATCAGTCTGTTTGCAGACGATGTCATCCTTATGATTATGAACCCGACATCCTCCCTGGCAGAAATACAAAATACCCTTCAGTGGTTCAGTAAAATTTCTTATTATAAGGTGAACACTACAAAGTCATACATACTAGATTTAGGACTAGATGCAACTTCCAGGAACCTACTCCAATCCCAATATCCCTTCACGTGGGCGAAACACGACATATCATACTTGGGGATTCAATTGCAGAGATCGGCAAAAAATCTTTTTAGTTGCAACTTTCTACCATTTCTTACCAAGCTTCAAAATGAGGCCCACAAATTGGCTAAACAGGAATTATCGTGGTCGGGGAGACTCGCCGCATTCAAAATGTTACTTCTACCACAATTTCTGTACTTGTACAGAACCATCACTATCCCTATCCCGACGTCTTATTTTAAGTCTCTCCAAACAACTCTTAACAAATTATTATGGAAAGGAAAAACACCTAGATGCGCAAAACATACACTTATCAAACATAAACTTGCAGGGGGTGCAGGATCAATTGAGTTTGAAGATTACTACTGGGCGTCAATACTGACACAACTACAAGACTGGTTCCACAACCCTCCTCGTACTCTCTGGGGCCATATAGAAGCAGCACTGATTAAACACCATACACTACAAAGCTGGTTTCTGGGTACCCCCCATGGAATCCCCATCTCCAATGCCCTTCCCCCCACAATAAGAGCCTCTGCCCAGGCTTGGAAAAAACTGGTATACCTAAGTCCAACAATGGCGTACTCATTCTCTCCTCCGCTACCGTTAGACATACTCTGTCAATGCACTACAGACCTTTACTTGTCACACTGGATATCTAAAGGTATTAAACACATACAAGATATAAAAGAAAGAGGTTTTTTGGGACTTTAAATGAGGCAGGGATCAAAGGGGTCACTGCCTCCATCCCTAATCAGATATTGATTATAGAGGAGGGAATGGGGAGGGGGAGAGGTGGGACTTTATATGAAGCACGCAGCAGTAAATTGAATAGTCAAGCGAGTAGAAAAAGTGGGATTTATTTTGCATTGTACAATCATTTATAGCATACATTGGGCATACAGCCTCTCAACCATGAATGTTCCGACGTTTACAAAACAAATACATAAAACCACATAGCTTGATGTGCATTTAACATAATGAGTACAGAAATCGCATGATGCTAGTAACAGACAATTAAAAACATAATTGCGGTCAAAAAAAAAAAAAAATAGGAAAGGGTCCATGGTAAGAAATGTTGGTAAGTAGTAGTGGCTCTACGCGTTTCGCGACCCTATAGTCGCTCATCAGGAGCATAAACCATGGCATTAAAATCTAAAAAAGAAAAGAAATATATAGATCTAAATACCAGATAATTTGAGCTGGGCATTAAAGATGGTCAGGAGGATAAGGAATTTTTTTTAGGGGGGAGAAGGCAAGAGGGGTTCAATAGTTACAGAGAACTTACATCTGCACAACGTACAAGATATATTCCAGGGGAACACCATAATGACGTTCCAAACACTACAGCAGAAGATCGACCTTCCCAATACGGATCTATTTACCTACATACGTGTCAAACATTGCTTATCTCACTTAGCTCATCCATTCTACACACTCCCCCCTAAGGTGTGGTCATTTTTGACAAACACCTCAAAGCTGAAAGGAATTTCCCTCTTCTATAATATTTTACATCAGAAAAAGGAACTTACCAAAACTAAACCTCACTTTCACTGGGACACAGATCTTGGACAAACCTTTACTGAAACACAATGGCAAACAGCACTGCGCTCCATATACATGGCAACCCTAAATTCCACATTCTGGGAACTCACACAAAAAATTTCTCTACGGTGGTATCTCACACCAACAAAACTGGCATCATTTAACAGCACCACCTCAGACGTTTGCTGGAGATGCAACTCAGAGAAAGGTGACCTGCTTCACATCCTCTGGGCGTGCTCTTCAATACAACCGTATTGGACAACCATTTTTCTCATCCTGTCGGATATCACACAGGAGCAAATTCCACCCTCTCCGGCACTGGCGTTACTCAATCTGACGATTGAGTCCATCCCAGGGCCACTGAGAATGGTTATAACCAAGTCCTTCTTGCTGCCCGGCTGAGCTTGACCAGGCTTTGGAAAAACACCCAACCACCCACGACAGAAAATACTCTTGAACTTGTTAACTTACACTACAAATATGAGATTACACTGTCCTCCAGTAGGGGTCAACTCAAAAAAGCACAAAGTGAATGGTACCCCTGGACTAGGTGGGCTAGAGCAGAACTGTTCATATAATCCAGGAACTCTGATAGTACTCCCTGATCTTGATACTTTTGTCCTCTGTCTTAAAACATAAGCTGGTTACACTGTTATGTTAATATGTATAAACACTATACCTCTGAGATGTATGATTATGCTTCTTCCGTGCTGTATTGTATGTTATATCCTGAAACAAAGATTGGAACACAACTTGTATACACTTTTATGTAATCCACTTGAAAAACTAATAAAAACCTATTGTTACATTTTTTTTTTACTGTGTGTACATTTTATGTATTAATTTTCCCCTATAGGGGTACTTCAAAATCTTTCTCAAAATCTTTTAAATGTTTTTTCAAAATAAAAATTTGAGGATTTTACTTAATATGTCTCCTTTATGTGGCCGATATTGTCAGTCATTGTAGGATACTAGGGGTTTCTCAGGCTATTTCCTATTAGTTTTGTACCGGTTAGTACTTAGACTCTGCACCTCAGGTGAGCCAGCATCATTCACCAGGGTGAATGCCTTGATACCTATCCTGCTGGTTGGTGGTAGTTCCACTACTGCTATAGCAACTGGAATCCCACACCGTTTTTCCCCTTTTAAAGGACTACATTATACTGTTCCCTAACTACATATTCAGCTTTAAAGCATCCCCCAAACTATTTAAAAAAATAAATAAATATTGGTATACATTTTCCATGGTGGTGCCCAGCTCCCAATACAGCTTTTTTTTTAAATAGTCTATTAGTCTTTCAAGCCTATTAGTTTTCAAAATGGCCCAGAGAAAAACAGCTAGCATAGACATCAGTGGAGTAAGGCACTAAATTCAGGATTCACAAACTTCCTGATGTTTATGAAGATGCCTGACACTTCTACATAAGCAACTTCTGCTCTTTAAAATGTGAATACAACTGTAGGTTGTTTTTATCATATAGGGTTCCAAAGAAAAATGTTCTTTTGAAATTATGTTGTGAACTTTTTTCCTTCGTCCCCAGCATGCTTTTATGTTACACAAACAGAATGCCTATCTACCATTGTCTGGGAAAATGGCTTGCCATGTCATTGTGTAAGGTATTTACTATTCCATTTTACTCCATTAGGGAGGTTTCCCATAATTTCCTATTTGATCAACAATACAATTAGCCAGGGAAATCATGTGCATGGAGAGGCAAAGAAGCAGAACATATTTTCTAGCAAGGTAAGCATAGATTAAAATCTTTCTTTTTTTTTATTGCGGTCTGTATCCTCATCGGAGAGGTTTGCTCTAACTTTCTGTGTGGCATGAGGCACAGTATGTGGATAAGAATTTCCCAAAGATTTCAATACAAGGCTAACAAAGGTTGATCAATAAAGATTGCCTCTACAGTAAATATTGGAGTAGGTGGGGGGGGGGGGGGTGCCTTCATCCCGAATTGGATTGATAGAAAATTGGTGGGGATAAATACAGGGATAACTCCTAACTCCCTTATCACCCGATAGAATGCTGGGACTATTACGGCACCCGGACAAAGCATAGATATAAAATGTAAAACATTTTATTTAGAACAATGTAAACAGAAAATCGAACAATTGATATAAAGATACATAATACATTCACATAACAATAAAACAGGGGGAGGTTGTTTACAGACTCCACAGGTGTGCAGAGGAATTGTACTGATATAGTTGACGATTCCGCGACATGTTTCGCGGTGTGAACCGCTTCTTCAGGAGGCATCAAAACAGTACAATCTAAAAGATAATCATAGACTAATGTAAATGTAATATCACAATTGTTGTTAGTGTATGTCAAACAAAACCATAAACAATGATAACCATAATATAGGAGTATATTGGTAAAGACGGATACAAACCTGGCTCACCAAGCTGGTCGAACGGGACCAAAGAATGCAATGCGCTGAAGCACCCTGTAGGGGTGTTCCCCCTGGGACGGGCACGGGAGAAATGGGACGGCACTGGAATATTAATGACACAACATGAGTTGAGGGCCTAGGTGGATATATTAAGAAGGAAGAAGTGGAATAACATGCCACTAAGGAGGAGGGCCGTGCATTAGGGGAGGGGGATGATGATGATGATGATGAAGCAACAGAATGTATTTTGGGGTGTAATTCCACATATAACCATGGCATGTTTGAGCAATATATCATTTAGTGACAACTTTTTGTACATTTTTAATTTTTCTTTTTGTCATTATTCAATCACTTGGGACAAAAAAAAATATTCAATGGGCTCAACATGCCTCTCAGCAAATAGCTTGGGGTGTCTACTTTCCAAAATGGGGTCACTTGGGGGGGTTTGAACTGTCCTGGCATTTTATGCACAACATTAGGAAGCTTATGTCACACATCATCCACTCTTCTAACCACTTGAAGACAAAGCCCTTTCTGACACTTTTTGTTTACATGAAAACATTTATTTTTTTTTGCAAGAAAATTAACCAAACATTATACATTTTTTAAAGCAAAGGCCCTACAGATTAAAATGGTGGGTGTTGCATTTTTTTTTCCACACAGTATTTGCGCAGCGATTTTTCAAACGCATTTTTTGGGGAAAAAACACGCTTTTTTATTTTTTTAATGCACGAAAACACACTATATTGCCCAAATGTTTGATGAAATAAAAAAGATGATCTTAGGCCAAGAACATGGATACGAAACACGACATGCTTTAAAATTGCGCACAAACGCACAGCGGCGACAAACTACATACATTTTTAAAAGCCTTTAAAAGCCTTTACAGGTTACCACATTAGATTTACAGAGGAGGTCTACTGCTAAAATTACTTCCCTCGATCTGACCTTTGCGGTGATACCTCACATGCATGGTGCAATTGCTGTTTACATATGACGCTAGACCGACGCTTGCGTTCGTTCACCTTTGCGCAAGAGCAGGGGGGGACAGGGGTGCTTTTTTTTTTTTTTTTTTATATTTATTTTGCTTTTTTTTTTTTCTTAAACTGTTCCTTCCATATTTTTTTTTTTTTTTTTACCATTTTTATTGTTATCTCAGGGAATATAAATATCCCCTATGATAGCAATAGCTAGTGACAGGTACTCTTTTTTTGAAAAAAATTGGGGGGTTAGACCCTAGATCTTTCCTCTGCCCTCGAAGCATCTGACCACACCAAGATCGGTGTGATAAAATGCTTTCCCAATTTCCCAATGGCGCTGTTTATATCCGGTGGGACATTCCCTCCCACTGCTTGTAAAAGCAGTCTAGAGGCTAATTATCTGCTAGGATTGCTTTTACATGAAAGCTGGCCGCTGGCTGAAAAGAATGATACCAAGATGATACCTAAACCCGCAGGCATCATTCTGGTATAAACATTCAAAGTCCAGCAACATACCAGTACGTTGCTGGTCCTTGTTGGACATGTATTGTAATATTTTTTTTCATGCAGCCTGTTGGCTGAACGAAAAAAAGAGATTGATCGAGTGGGTATGCCCACCATTAGAATACCTCCCTTCATCCACCCACTTCTAATGATGGGCATACATGCACCATTTATATATGCCGAAGCATGGGGGCATCCTCCCGCAAAAAAGTTATTCCGCGTACACAAGGTCGGACATTTCCACGGGCAAGCCTCCGTCGGAATTTCGACCGTATGTACGCGGCATAAAAGGTTATGCTGCGTACACACGGTCAGACTTTTCCACGGGCAAGCCTCCGTCGGAATTTCGACCGTATGTATGCAGCATTAGAAGCAAAATCGCTCCTCCGCCCCTGCTGCCCCCATGCTTCGGCATATATGCTCTTTTTTTAACTGTGGTGGTGAAATCACCTTCTACAGCACTGGAGTCACGGTTTTATGTATCGTGGGAGCAAACGCTGTTGCTATCAAGATAAATAAATCCGCGCTGCAGCTGAATGGGGCACCTGAAAACAAAAAATTACATACCTGAAAAGCAAGCATGATAAAACATAACAATAAAACATTGCAGAATAGAATACAGTAAAAAAGAGCAGAACAATAGAGAGAAAATAGAGAGAGAGAGAACAACAAAACGACAACTATTTTTAATTTTTTTTTTTTTTTGGGGGGGGTTTTTTACCTTTTTTTTTTTCTTACACTTTTTTTTGTAACTGTAACGGTTCGGGTCTCTCAAAATGCGATGGCATCTTGGGAGACCCTGTGTAAGTGTGTTCTATCCTGTGCATTGCTGTACCCTACGCTAAAACTTCACTAGTGTGTGGAAGCGTTCAAAACATTTACCAATGCAAAGACCAGGATCGTCAGGACAGCGTGGACAATAATAACGGGTATCACGCCTAAATCCACACATGACATCTTCTTTGGGGGGGCTCGTTGGTTAGGGGTACTCTCAAGGACATACGGAAAATACCTCTCATGCAGCCAGCTTACTGCGTTTGGTTGGGAATGATGAGGTGCAGAACTGCCTGGATAAAGGAGGTCTGTGACTATCTCATCCTGGAATTTAAGGAAGGATAAAGTCCCGCCTGAAGCTCTGTATAGCACATGAGCGTTCAGCAAAGCCAATTGAAATAAGTATAGAGACACTTTTTTGTACCAGCGTCTCGCCTTACGGGAAATGTGATACGGCGCCAACAACTGGTTGTTGAGGTCCACCCCTCCCATATTTTGGTTATATTCATGGACACAGAGGGGTTTCTCCACAACACCAGTCGCTGTATGAATTTGGACTGTCGTGTCTGCGTGAAGGGAGGTAAGAACGAAAACATTCTTATTATCCCTCCACTTCACAGCGAGCAAATTATTACACTTCAAGCAGGCTCTCTCCCCCAGCCTAAGACGAAAATCTACAAGCCCCTGGGGAAAGCCCCGGCGATTAGGTCGCACGGTGCCACATGCTCCAATCTGATGATCAAACAAGTGACAAAAAAGTGGCACGCTCGTGTAATAATGTAATCTGGGCAGTTCTCCGGCTCTACGTGACTGTCTTTTCCCTCATAAACCATAAAGCTCCATACATAGCCTGTTGCCCTGTCACAGAACTTATAGAGATTGACCTCATATCTGGCACTCTTGCTGGGAAGGTACTGTTTGAAAGACAAGCGGCCAGAAAATGTAATCAGGGACTCATCAACGCAGATAACTTGATCGGGAGTAAACAAGGCTGCAAAACGTTTGTTGAAGTGGTTTATGAGGGGCCGAATATTGTAGAGCCGATCGTATTCAGGGTCTCCACGTGGATGACAAATTTCATTGTCGTTGAAGTGAACCGCAAGATCTGCTCGTATCATTTCCTGGACATGGAGGCAGAGAACACGGGCATATGGTCAATTGGGCTCGTGGACCAATAGGTGCGCAACGACGAGAATTTATGTGTGCCCATGTTGAGGGAAAGGCCCAGAAAGGTTTTAAATTTGGAAAACGTAATTGGTTTCCAATCTCTGGCAATGGAAGGCAACTGGGGATTAGCAGCGATGAATTGACCAGCATATAAATTACTCTGGTCCACAATAGATCTATAGAGATCTTCCGTGAAAAACAGCGAATAAAAATCAAGTGGCGTAAAATCAGCTGTTTCCACCAGAATACCGGGTTGGCCAGTGAATAGGGGAAGTACGGGTGCTGCAGAAAGGGTGGGGACCCAATCAGGATAGGCGAATTCTGCAGGAAGGGCACTATGGGCACGATGGGCCTGCCTTTGTCTTCTTCTTGGTGGCAGTGGGAAACTACTTCTGCTTGCCACCTCACCAGCTTGAACTGCACTTATGGGACTTGCCACGTCACCAAGTGTTACTGCAGTGCTGGATGTACGTCCAGAGGGTACTAGGCCGCTGGTGCTTGCCAGTTCACCAGAAGGAATAGCGGCGCTAGTACTACTCTGCTCCATAATACGAGAGCCCTGCGGTTCTTGCTCCTTAACAACATCAGAAGATCGGCATCGGGTATGCCTGACCTTAGCAGGGACCTCATCTTCATCGACAGAGCTATCTGACATGGAGCCACTGTCATCTACGGGTTTGTATTCTGAGCCTGAATCTGACAGATGCGTGACCTCCTCTTCACTATCTGTCATGCTCAGAATCTCGTAGGCCTCTTTACTAGTGTACCTTCGATTTGCCTTTTTGGGCTCTAAATTTTGTGGTACACTAGTAAGGATTCACAGGTAAAAAAGCACCTGACTGTCAGCAAATGTATCAAACGCTACCAAAAAAAACTGTTAGTGATTGCAGGGATCAGGCCTGTCTCTGCGAACGCTGCAGTTATGTGTGTTGTGTTTTGTAAGTGACAGTGATCGATCGATACTGCACTTTGGTGGGCTGGGCTGGGCTGGGCTGGGCGGAGAGGCTAAACGCAGGTGCTAGCAGGTATCTGGGCTGATCCTGTTAACACTGCGTTTTTGAGAACCCTAAACTGCTGGGGACGCTAGTATAGATCTGATCAGATCAAATATTTATCTGTTCAGATACTATACCACTAAGGGAGGTGTATGCTTCACGCGTGGGTGTTAGCGTTACTGGCACTAACCTGACGCTGCCTGGGGCGACGCAGACCCTAACTGACGCTAAAACCTAATTGATATCACCCGCCGGGCGATCAGGGGGTTAAACCTTTATTGGGTTATATACGGCGGGTGCCCTGATGCTATAAAAAGCAAACTAACCAACCAGCGTCACCCGTAACACTTATACGGTGATCACTTGTGAAGGGGTTAACTCTAGGGGTAATCAGGGGGTTAAAAACTTTATTAGGTAATATAGGGCGCTATATAAAAACCTGACGGGTAACCTAAATAACTAAATAACTAACTGGCTAACCAGTGTCACCAGTGACACTTATACGGTGATCACTGGTGAAAGGGTTAACTCTAGGGGCAATCAGGGGTTAAAACCTTTATTAGATAATATATGGGGGTACCTGACGCTATAAAAACCTGGCGGCGAACCTAAAAAAATAACTGGCTACCTAGCGGCACCAGCGACACTACTACAGCAATTAGAAAAATGATTGCTTAGTGACACTGGCGATAGGGGGTGAAAGGGTTACCTGGGGGGCGATCAAGGGGTTAAACCTTTATTAGGGGGGGTTAGGGGGGTACCCTGGACCTAAAGGGGCCTACAGCTAACTGCCCTAACATTTTTTACTGTCACAGATGACACTAAATGCAGTGATCAGTAAATAAATGATCACTGCTAGGGATGAGCTCGGTGTTCGAGTCAAACATACGTTCGACTCGAACATCGGCTGTTCGATCGTTCGACAAAGATCGAACGTTTTGGGCCGTTCGCGCCAAATTCGAGTGACGCGAACGGCCCACAATACACTGCGCCATCGCAGTGCAATCCCGGCACTGTGATTGGCCAAGCATGCACTGTGACCCTGCATGCTTGGCCAATCACAGCGCCGGCAGCGAGGAGAGCCATAATTGGCCACAGGCAGAATGCCTGTGGCCAATTATAGCTCAGGGGGGTTTAGTACACGCCCCATACTATAAAAGGCTGCCAGCGCGGCGGCCTTGTGTAGTGTGTTCCGGTTCAGGGAGAGAGAAGGATAGGCAGGGACAGTGTTAGTGATATTTGTTCATTTACCTTGCATGTAGGGAGAGAGAAGGATAGGCAGGGACAGTGTCAGTGATATTCTGCTAAACCTTGTGTGCAGGGAGAGAGAAGGATAGGCAGGGACAGTGTCAGTGATATTCTGCTAAACCTTGTGTGCAGCGAGAGAGAAGGATAGGCAGGGGACAGTGTCAGTGATATTTTTGCTAAGCCTCCTGCACAGTATACACCTGAAGCTAGCCCTTATTGCTGTGTTTTCCTGTTGTGTAACACAGGCAGGCATCTGCAGCACTTACAGCAGGTGTAGTGTGCTTCCTGCAAAATATACATCTGAAGCTAGGCATTATTGCTGTGGTTTCCTGTTGTGTAACACAGGCAGGCATCTGCAGCACTTATAGCAGGCGTAGTGTGCTTCCTGCAAAATACACACCTGAAGCTAGGCCTTATTGTTGTGTTTTCCTGTTGTGTAACACAGGCAGGCATCTGCAGCACTTACAGCGGGCGTAGTGTGCCTCCTGCACATTATACACCTAAAGCTACCCCTTATTGCTCGTAGTTTTTTTTCTTTTGTGTTACACTAACAGGCATCTGCAGCACTTACAGCGGGCGTAGTGTGCTTCTTGCAAAATATACACCAGAAGCTAGCCCTTATTGCTGTGTTTTCCTGTTGTGTAACACAGGCAGGCATCTGCAGCAGTTATAGCAGGCGTAGTGTGCTTCCTGCAAAATATACACCTGAAGCTAGCCCTTATTGCTGTTTTTTCCTGTTGTGTAACACAGGCAGGCATCTGCAGAACTTACAGCAGGCGTAGTGTGCCTCCTGAAATATATACACCTGAAGCTAGGCCTTATTGCTGTGTTTTCCTGTTGTGTAACACAGGCAGGCATCTGCAGCACTTACAGCAGGCGTAGTGTGCCTCCTGAAAAATATACACCTGAAGCTAGGCCTTATTGCTGTGTTTTCCTGTTGTGTAACACAGGCAGGCATCTGCAGCACTTACAGCAGGCGTAGTGTGCCTCCTGCAAAATATACACCTGAAGCTAGGCCTTATTGCTGTGTTTTCCTGTTGTGTAACACAGGCAGGCATCTGCAGAACTTACAGCAGGCGTAGTGTGCCTCCTGAAATATATACACCTGAAGCTAGGCCTTATTGCTGTGTTTTCCTGTTGTGTAACACAGGCAGGCATCTGCAGCACTTACAGCAGGCGTAGTGTGCCTCCTGAAAAATATACACCTGAAGCTAGGCCTTATTGCTGTGTTTTCCTGTTGTGTAACACAGGCAGGCATCTGCAGCACTTACAGCGGGCGTAGTGTGCCGTCTACACATTATACACCTGAAGCTACCCCTTATTGCTTGTAGTTTTTTTTCTTTTGTGTTATACTAACAGGCATCTGCAGCACTTACAGCGGGCGTAGTGTGCTTCTTCTTCAACAGGGGCATGCAATTACGATTCTTGATCTAATAATTCACAGCAGGGCCCATTCATGCGCCCACCAAGAGTAACTGTGAGGGCTTACAGTGTTGTGGAACCAGCACCACCACCAAAGGCCCAATTTTTCCTACCACTGTTCAACAATGGCATGTAAATACAATTCCTGATATAATAGTTCACAGCAGGGTGTTCCAGCGCCCACCAAGAGTAACTGTGAGGGCTCACAGTCTTGTGGCAACACCAACATGTAAGGAGCAAATTTCAGCAGAGTATATACGGCAGGCCCCTACTTTCAAACATCCAACTTACAAACGACTCCTACTTGCAAACGGAAGGAGACAACAGGAAGTGAGAGGAAATCTACCCCTAGGAAGGGAAATTCTCTCCTGTAAGGCCTCGTACACACGACCGATTTTCTCGTCGTAAAAAACACGCCGTTTTTTTCGACGAGATTCTTGTTAAGCTTGTCGATTTTCTCGTCAAGCTTTCTATGCGTACACACTGTCATTTTCCAATTTCCTCGTGGTTCTCTGCGCTCACGTCCAGCACGTACGACGGCACTATAAAGGGGAAGTTCTTTTTTCTTGGCGCCACCCCTTGGGCTGCTTTTGCTGATCTCGTGTTACCGCGTGTGAAGTAAAAGTTTGGGAAGAGACGATTCGCGCTTTTCAGTCTTCGTACTTTTCAGATCGTTTTCTGCGGTTCAGTTTGTGCTTGTGGGTTCGTATCTTGACTTTCAGGGCGTCTAGGCAGGTCGTATCTGTTTTACAGTGCGTTCTTGCCTGTTCGTTTCTGATTTTCAGTTCGTTATTCATAGGCCTTGCTGTTCTAAAGTGCGTTCTGTTCTGTACGTTCTGATTAGACGACCGTTTCCTAGCCATGTCGCCTGGACGTTCTCGTCGTCGAGTTCATGCTGTGCGTGCGCTTGGTGTTGGTCTGCTTGTTTTGGACCAAGACCAGTCCATGAATGGTGTGAGGAGGAGTTTATGGACCAAGAATTGGTTGCTCCAGCGGGACCAATTCTGCCACATGCCTCTGCTGCGGGAGATAGTCGAGAATAATCCTGAGGACTACAGGAATTTTCTCAGGATGTCTGACCCCGTTTTTCAGGAACTGTTGGCTTTGGTGTCCCCCTATATTACCAGGAAGGACACCGTTATGCGGGAAGCCATCAGTGCTGAGCAGAGGCTCATCGCCACGTTGCGTTACCTGGCGACAGGGAGAAGTCTTCAGGACTTGAAGTTCACGACAGGCATCTCCCCCCAGGCTCTGGGCCTCATAATCCCAGACACCTGTTCTGCCATCATCCAAGTCCTGCAGGAGGACTATATTAGGGTAAGTTTTCTCCCTTAACATCACATTTTAGGTATTACATGTATGCTAATGTATTGTATTTCGAAAATCCTTCCCTAATTACCATGATTGTAATATGCTGAGAATGTCCCCTTTGTCCCCATGCATGTTGGAAGCTTTAGATTGCCCCTTTTTTCTCCTCCATAAATATTTCCCCTCACTAACTTTTCCAGCAGGGGCGCCTGTTGCTCCAAATGTTGGGGGGTTCAAACCCCAGTTTAGGAAATAAACTTCCTCCTTTTTTGCTCTGTTGCCTAATAAACGCCCCCAGTTGTCCCCTCCAATGCAGCCATTTTGTTCCCTCAAATGCAGCCATTTAGTCCCCTCTAATGCAGCCAGTTTCCCCCCAGCCCTGCACTTACCTTCTTGTGGTCAGCGCCATCCTTTTTCTGTCCTTGATGTCTTCTCCTTCCCTTCATGTTGCATCAGCCAATCATGTTACCATTAAACAGACTTGGTGAACATGATTGCCAGAGCAGCCTGTCAGTGTTTACGCAAGGAATGCCCCCCTCCTTGCGTCCCCGATTTTTCTTTGATGAAGCCAATTACATCCCTCATGTTGTAATTTGCAAGACTATTTTAATACCTGTTTCTGCTCTGCAATTTTAACCCCCTAAATGCCGCAAATAATCATATGTCGGTCGCTTTACAAGAGGCCATCCACCTGAATAGTGTGCGGCATAGACAATACATAGGTTCATGCAACGCATGAACCTATGTATTGTTCTGAGTGATGGGCACAGGAGAGAGGGGACAGTGCTCCAGCGCCCACTCTGGACGCACCGCCACTGCAATGCTATCCTGTGGCCAAACACATCTCCCCCCCCCCAAAATAATTTAGTAATGGCCCATCAGAGGGGGTGATGAATATGATAAATGAGCCTTCCATTATACTTTTTTTACACACCTTAATAAACGTATAATTAGATTGATGTTGGTCTCTAATTTTTTGGGATAGAATTTCCTTGTAATGTATGCCTTTGGTTTTCTAATATTATTTCATCTTGTTTCACTCCACAGCTTCCTTCCACGCCACAGGAATGGCAGACTGTGGCATCGGAGTTTGCCACGCGGTGGGACTTCCCCAACTGCGGTGGTGCCATAGACGGGAAGCACGTCTGCATCGTGCCGCCACCCCGTTCTGGGTCCTACTACTACAATTACAAGGGGTTTCATAGCATTGTGCTGATGGCGGTGGTGTCAGCACGGTATGAATTCCTCTATGTTGATGTAGGGAAGAATGGCCGGATGTCCGATGGGGGATCCTTCATCCAGACGGAGTTTGCCCTCCGTCTCCAGAGTGACGACCTTGCATTACCACCGGATGCAGGGAATATTGAAGGACTCCCCTTTGTTTTCTTGGCTGATGAAGCCTTCGGACTCGGACGGCATCTTATGAGGCCATTTCCACAGAGGACCCTGACCCCAGAGAAGAGGGTGTTCAATTACCGGCTGGCCAGGGGCCGAAGAGTTGTCGAAAATGCCTTTGGCATAATGGCCAGCCGGTTCCGCCTTTTTATGACTTCAATACACTTGGCGGACTACAAAATAAACTATGTCGTATTATGCTGCTGTGTGCTACACAACTTTCTGAGCCAAAAATCAAATTCCTATATGGCCTCAGTTTTGCCAGAGGCTGGACTTTCCCCTGCAAATCCCCTGCCGGGCCTGGAATCTGCCCGTCCTGGCTTGCCCTCCCAAAATGCCCGTGAGGTTCGGGACAAATACATGGAGTATTTCACGGGTAGGGGGGCAATTCCTATGCCAGCCTATGTCTAAGTATCCCAATAAAAATCTTGTTTAAACCTTTAATTATTTGTTCTTTCCTGTCTCCTAGTTTGTCTTTGTACATTTGTAGTGGCAAGTGTATTTTACTTTAGTAAATAACAACCAATTTCACTATGTTACCTTACAAAAGAACCAAATAAGCTTAGAGAGTATTATAAAAAGAAGCTACACGTTGTTTGTGGTCAAATATTTTACTCTGTGCACATTCTCTTCTTTTTGTTTTTTTGTTTTTACTTTGGGGTTGGCCTGGCCACAACCCGGCAAATTTTGGCTTATGAAAATACAAAAATATCACTTGCATTTCTAAAATTACAACATTGGATACCTCTGAGCAATCGGAGACATTCACTTATACAAACTATGTCTCTATGTGCCCGTCCTAATATGGGGTCCTGCCACCCCTTGCCCAGCCAAAAATTCAATATGCACACATTTTTAATTTTTTGCATATAGGAAGTTTACAATCCTGATCCCTATTGTCAACATGTGCTATCTGCCATCAGGGGTGTTCAATGGACGTGTTTTGGGGGTGCATCCCCTTCCTCAGTTCACCGACTTTTGATACGAGGAAGGGGTTGCACCCACAAAAGACGTACATGGATATCCCCTGATGGCAGATAGCACATGTTCACACACTGTGTGCATATTCAATTTTTGGCTGGTTTGTTACTCAAAAAATTAGAAAAAAATCTAAAAACAAACATGTAAAAACAAATGTGTTTGGAGGGCTTATTGAATTCTCCCCAAAACATCGAGAATGTCTTTAAATGTTTGTTCCATCACATGGATTCTTTGTTTAATTAGGTCCAGTTCCGTGCTACATTCCATCACTTGCTGTATGAGGCGGAGGGCACTGTCAGCAGAGAACCGTGTGCTATCCTTCACAACATTTACATCCCCTAAAAAAAAAATAACAAAAGGTATTATAACTCTGCAGGCCTACCTCGCTTACCTTAAGCTGTGGTGTCAGATACTGACCTGTTGTGGTGACCAGATCCACAACGTCATCCACCTCTCCTTCCTGCACTTCTCCTTCCTCCACCTCAACTTCCTGCACATCTTTCGGTTGTGGATCTTTGGGAGTTTGGTGTTGTTTGGAAGTTGTGGGGTGCATGTGCTCCCTGGAGTGTCCTCCTCCCAGTCTTCTCTCCCCTATGAGAATCAAACAAAAGGTCTATTTATCACACTGTAAATCTCATTGTTAAACTAAAAAAAGGATAAATTGTTTGGAAGTGGTGTACAAGTGTGTGTTTGTGGGGAATTTAAAGAAGAATGCATTATTTATGACCCCAAATATGTTTAGTATTCACATTTGGATGTAACTTTTGGAACATGGAGGCACCACAAATAAACTCTGATGCACCTGTGTGGGACACCCAAAATAGGCGGGTCTGTGGGCCCACACTATAGTGCTCCAAAGTACAGATGTGGAAGCAGCTGCTGAGTGTCCTCTCCTTTACACTGTTAAAAGTTTGCATTTCATTCTCCTTACAAACACATCATCTATACTAAAAAATTATCAACAATACTTGATCAAAAAATTGCAGATGTCTAATTACTTTTGTGACTCTTAAATAAGCCAAAACCGCGGATAGTGGCCGAACGAAGTGTCGGTAACGTAACGAACGATTACTGTGCCCAACCTAGTTCAAAATATGACATTTTGGAAGTGAGTCCAATATGATTAAAAAAAAAAAATGTCAGTTTATAAAAAGATTAATAGCAGAAACGTCGTCATTTTACTTACTTTTAGCGAGCATCCTCTTTATGCTCCTCAACTGGTCTGGCTCCCTCAGTTTGAGGTCTGACCACCTCTTTCTGAGCTGCTCATTTGAGCGTTTCACCCCGAACTTCGCCCTCAGACTCTTCACAACTTTAGTGAGGATTTTGGCCTTCCTTCTATTTGGTTTGCTATACGGCCCATGCTTGGCATCATAATCAGCCTTGACCAAGATGTCCACCATCTCCGCCATCTCCGCCAAAGACATATTCGATGCCTTGAATCTCCTCCTTGATCGTGACGTGTCCTCGGTCTCCGGGCTTGTCTCCTCGCTAGTTGCGGAATTATCAGACACCTGCTGTAACTCCGCCATATCTGTCTGCGCGCCGAAAGAGAAGGGGCGGGGAAAAGATGTAAGTTAGAACGTCATGGGCGGGCGACGTGTGCGGAGCGACGTGTTCGAATTTTGACGCATGCGTGGTGTGTATATAGCAAACACACATGTGACTATAGTACGTTCGGTGTGCGGAGAGAGGAGTTCAAGTGACGGACGTGCGAACGAAGGTATGTGATTTTGTGACTTTTAAAAATTGTTGGCCTATACTGTCTTGAGATTGTTGTAGGATATATATGGTGACTAGGATGTGAAGGAGGTTAGACTGTTTGCCTCACATTATTTTAATATAATTTATTTTACTTGCAGATACAATATGAATGTCTTTATTAGCGACAAAGAGTTCCTGGCGGAATTTATTGACCGGGTAAGGGAGCTGCCGGCTCTGTGGGAGACGAAAAACCCCATCCATTAAAAAAAGGGGTGAGAAAAGCAGCGCTGGAGAAGCTGCTCCCATTTGTGCATACCAAGGTGCCCACAGCCACAGCAAAACAAGTGGACACTAAAATTGGGAGCTTGAGAGGTACCTACAGGACTGAACGCTCTAAGGTGCTGGCTTCTCAGAGGTCAGGAGCAGCAGCAGATGATGTTTATGTCCCGATTTTGTGGTACTACAACAGGATGTCCTTCCTGGATGACCACATTGAGACAAGGCCATCACTCTCCACTCTTCCCCCCAGACTTCCCTGCAGCCAACCTGAGCCTTCTCTGGAGCAAGAGGAGGCAGCCATCCTGGATGATCCTGATTTGGCCATCTGGAGCCAGGTATAGTATTAACTGAAAATGTATTGGGATAAAATTAATGTTTCCCAAATATGTCAGGATGAGAAACATACATTATTTTGTATTACACAAGTGAAATCAGGATCTGTAGACATTCTTCTGCACTTAATTGTGTGGGAAATAGTCAAGCTGATGTTGTGGTAAATTTAAAGCAAGGATTTATGCATTTACATTCTAATTGCTTCCATCAGGATTACAAAGTTTGATGCAAAGATTAAACCAACATATTAAACTATGTTCCTTTTTCATACACAGGATGAAATCAGCCAGGAGGAGGGTCTGGAAACTGTCAGGCAGGAGGAGGAAGGGCCCAGTGGCAGCCAGGAGGTGGCAGGGCCCAGTGGCAGCCAGGAGGTGGCAGGGCCCAGTGGCAGACAGGAGGTGGCATGGCCCAGTGGCAGACAGGAGGTGGCAGGGCAAAGGAGAAGCACCAGATTCCAGGTGCCTCCCATCCAGTTTCACAAAAGAGGCAGGAGGGACAGGACCACCAGTGAGGCAGCAATGGCCCTTATTAAAGAGGCCCATGCCACCCTCAAGGAGCCCACATCCCCTGAAGAGGCCATTGCCGGCCTAGTAGAGGCTAAGTTCAAGGTGATGAGCATGGAGCAACACCTCCTATGCGAGCCCCTGCTCATCACCTTGCTCAACAAGGGGGTGATGGAGCAAATTACCCCCAATACCGCCATATGTGAGGTGGCCCAACTGACCCAACCTCAACCTCCACCTCCACCTTCCTCTTCTGCCCCACCCCCTTCTGCTACACCTCCACCTTCTGCCCCACCCCCTTCTGCTACACCTCCACCTTCTGCCCCACCCCCTTCTGCTACACCTCCACCTTCTGCCCCACCCCCTTCTGCTACACCTCCACCTTCTGCCCCACCCCCTTCTTCTACACCTCCACCTTCTGCCCCACCCCCTTCTGCTACACCTCCACCTTCTGCCCCACCCCCTTCTGCTACACCTCCACCTTCTTCTTCTGCCCCACCCCCTTCTGCTACACCTCCACCTCCTCCTCCTGACAGGAGTACCCCTCCAGTGGGCCAGCCTCCAGCCAAACGAAGAAGGAAGGCTGCAGGAAAGGCTGCAGGAAAGGCTTCAGGAAAGGCTTCAGGAAAGGCTTCAGGGAAGGTTGCCAGGAAGAAGAGGAAGTGATGGCCTCGCTTCATTGTGGTCGGACAGAAGGCAGCCTGTTGTAGTACCACACACTTGGGACATATATCTCACCTGCTGCTGTTCCTGACCTCTGGGAGGCCAGCATCAGATTGTGTTCAGAAATGTGGGCCTTCTCAAGCTCCCAATTTTAGTGTCCACACAGGGTTGATGTGTTCTCTGGGGTCCCTGGGATGCACAAATGGCAGCAGCTTCTCCAGCGCTGCCTTCTCTTTATTTAAGTTATAAACATGAATAAATGTGTTTTTTGTTTAAGTTCATACTTGACTATGTGTCTTTTTAAATAAAAAAAACAAGCTTTGGAGTAAGCAGATACATTTGACTGACAATAAAAGGCACAGATATCACCCCCCCAAAAGAATAACTAAATCTGATTAGCACAAAAACATGGTGTGAAATTTAAATAATATAGATTCCAAAATTAAATGGGAGATCGCTATCAAAACATTGAGAAATTATAATTAACATCATTTTGAAAAATCTAACCATTTAAATTATTCCGAAAAACTTGCACGATATAATACACATAAATCTTATAAAGAGCAGCATGAAAAAGGTTAAAAATAAGGCTCAACTCTGTGTGAATATCAGCAGCAAAAGAAGGTCACTCGTTTTGATTAATGTAACATTCTAACGAAGATTTCAATGCAGAACATTTAAACGATGAAATATTTTTGAGCGTGACGAATGTGCTCTCTCCATTATGAAGGCTTGTTTTACCAGAAGATGCGCTCCCGTCTCATAGTTGCTTGTGAGCATGCGCGCTTTTTGAAGAGTCGTAAAAGCATACACACGAACCATTTTCTCGTCACAAAACAGGCCGATGAGAAACACGACGAGGAAATCTGGAATCCTGACGAGAAAATAGAGAGCAGGTTCTCTATTTTCTCGTCGAGATTCTCGGTAAGTTTCTCGTTGTAAAACCATACACACGAACGTTTTTCTAGACAAAAAAGCTCTCGCGGCACTTTTCTTGACTGTTTTGGACGAGAAAATTGGTCGTGTGTACGAGGCCTAAGAGTTAATATTGGAAAAAGGTGTCTCCTCTCTACTGATGCTTTATCACCAATCCTTGTTTCAATAAAAACCCCACTTTTCAAAAACTTTTCAAAAACAGTTGTCATTGGGACGGAAAGTGAGGTGAAATGTTCTGAACAGGGGCACAGACAGCAAAACAAATGTTACAGGGGTGATAACCCTTCCCTATGTTTTCCAAAAAGCTTAAAAATATATTTTTTGGCTGGAGCTACACTTAAACAATGTACCTGTTCAAAATTAAAAAACAGATTCTACTTAACCACTTGACCACTGGGCACTTAAACCCCCTTAATAACCAGACCAATTTTCAGCTTTCGGTGCTCTCACATTTTGAATGACAATTACTCAGTCATACAACACTGTACCCATATTAATTTTTTGTCCTTTTTTTCACACAAATAGAGCTTTCTTTTGGTGGTATTTAATCACCGTTGGGTTTTTTATTTTTTGCGCTATAAGAGAAAAAAGACTGAAAATTTTGTAAAAAAATGATTTTTTTTTCGTTTCTGTTATAAAATTTTGCAAATTACTATTTTTTCTTCATAAATTTTGGCCAAAATTTATACTGCTACATATCTTTGGTAAAAATAAGTACAAATTGGTGGATATTATTTGGTCTTTGTGAAAGTTATAGAGTCCACAAGCTATGGTGCTAATATCTGAAAATTAATCACACCTGAAGTACTGACGGCCTATCTCATTTCTTGAGACACTAACATGCCAGAAAAGTACAAATACCCCCCAAATGACCCCTTTTTGGAAAGAAGACATTCCAAGGTATTTAGAAAGAGGCATTGTGAGTTTTTTGAAGTTGTCATTTTTTCCCACAATTCTTTGCAAAATCAAGATTTTTTTTTCTCTTTTTTTTTTCCACAAAATTGTCATATTAGCAGGTTATTTCTCACACACAGCATATGCATACCACAAATTACACCCCAAAATACATTCTGCTATTACTCCCGAGTATGGCGATACCACATGTGTGAGACTTTTACACAGCGTGGCCACATAGAGAGGCCCAACATGCAGGGAGCACCTTCAGGCGTTCTGGAGCACCCAGGCCAATTCTGACATTTCTCTCCTACATGTAAAAATCATCATTTATTTGCTAGAAAATTACATAGAACCCCAAAACATTATATATGTTTTTTTAGCAAAGACCTTAGAGAATATAATGGTGGTTGTTGCAACTTTTTATCTAGCACGATATTTGCGCAGCAATTTTTTTAACGCGTTTTTTACGGCAAAAAAATGTTTTATGCTTAAAAAAAAAAAAACAGTAAAGTTAGCCCAATGTTTTTGCATAATGTGAAAGATGAAGTTACGCCGAGTAAATAGATACCTAACATGTCACCCTTAAAAATTGCACACACTCGTGGAATGGCGCCAAACTTCGCTACTTAAAAAAATCCCCATAGGCGACGCTTTAAATATTTTTACTGGTTACATGATTTTAGTTACAGAGGAGGTCTAGGGCCAAAATTATTGCTCTCGCTCTAACATTCGCAGAGATACCTCACATGTGTGGTTTGAAAACCGTTTTCATATGTGGGCGGGACTTACGTATGCGTTCGCTTCTGTATGCAAGCACACGGGGACAGGGGCGCTTTAAAAAATATATTTTTTTTTTATTGTTCATTTTACTTTATTTATTTTAGTTTGACATGTTTTTCCGCCCCAAAAATTTTTTTTGATCACTTTTATACCTATTACAAGGAACGTAAACATCCCTTGTAATAGGAATATGGCATGACAGGTCCTCTTTACAGTGAGATATGAGGTCAATAAGACCCCACATCTCACCTCTAGGCTGGGAAGCCTGAAAAACAAACAAAAAAAAAACAACAATCCTGGCTTTGATCGTAGCGGTGAGTCGGTAGAAGCACCGGAGGGCAGCGGGAGGGGGGGACATCCCCTCTCGCCTCCCGTAAGAATGATCAAGCAGCGGAACAGCCGCTATGATTGTTCTTATGGTGTAGGGAATCGCCGGCTGAAAAAGCTGATATCTGAATGATGCCTGTAGCTGCTCCCATCATTCAGATATCCCCGCACAAAGTCAAGGACGTCATATGACGGCCGGCGGGCGGGAAGTGGTTATTGCAGAGTATTGCCGGGCATTGCAGGGCATTGCGGAGTATTGCGGACTATGGCAGGGTATTGCGGAGTATTGCCGGGCATTGCAGGGCATTGCGGAGTATTGCGGAGTATGGCAGGGTATTGCGGAGTATGGCAGGGTATTGCACGGGGTATTGCACAGGGTAGTGCAGGGTATTGCAGAGTATTGTGCAGGGTATTGCAGAGTATTGTGCAGGGTATTGCAGAGTATTGTGCAGGGTATTGCAGAGTATTGCACAGGGTATTGCAGAGTATTGCGCAGGGTATTGCAGAGTATTGCGCAGGGTATTGCAGAGTATTGCGCAGGGTATTGCAGAGTATTTTGCAGGGTATTGCGCAGGGTATTGCAGAGTATTGCACAGGGTATTGCAGAGTATTGTGCAGGGTATTGCAGAGTATTTTGCAGAGTATTGCGCAGGGTATTGCAGAGTATTGCGCAGGGTATTGCAGAGTATTGCGCAGGGTATTGCAGGGTATTGCGCAGGGTATTGCGCAGGGTATTGCAGAGTATTTTGCAGGGTATTGCAGAGTATTTTGCAGGGTATTGCAGAGTATTGCGCAGGGTATTGCAGAGTATTGCGCAGGGTATTGCAGAGTATTGCGCAGGGTATTGCGCAGAGTATTTTGCAGGGTATTGCGCAGGGTATTGCAGAGTATTGCGCAGGGTATTGCAGAGTATTGCGCAGGGTATTGCAGAGTATTGCGCCAGGGTATTGCAGAGTATTGCGCCAGGGTATTGCAGAGTATTGCACCAGGGTATTGCAGAGTATTTTGCAGAGTATTGCGCAGGGTATTTTGCAGAGTATTGGCAGGGTGTATTGCAGAGTATTGGCAGGGTATTGCACCAGGGATGGCTGAGCAGGGATGGATGGATGGCTGGATCTGTGACTGCAATTGTCACAGATCCAGCCCACAGAGCTGCTGCTGCCATCCGCTCCCTCCCCTCTCCTCTCACACTGTACCGATCGGTACAGAGAGGGGAGGGAGGAACCGGCGTCATCAAATGACGCCGGTCTGTTTACAAGTGATTGCTCCGTCATTTGACGGAGCGATCACGTGGTAAACGGCCGCTATCAGCGGCGATTTACCGCGATTCGTGATCCGCCGGGTCCTCTGGACGGAGTTTCCCGTGTGCACGCCCCAGGGGGCGCGCGGGAGGGCGATTCCGGGAGGACGTTATATAACGTCCTCCCAGAGTTAAGCAACCACCTTGTCGACGTTATTTGTCGGCAGGTGGTTGTTAAGTGGTTAAGAACAAACCTACAGTCCCTGTCTTGTTTGCACCACCTGTATACTGCTGTTCAGAGTATATAGGGCCTTTTTTATTTTGTGTGCGGGGGTTCCCCTTAATATCCATACAAGACAGAAAAGGGGCTGGTAATGGGCTGGGGTGGGGGGGGGGGGTGATGGGGTAGCTATGCCATTTTTCTCAAAGATTTTCATCCATATTACCGGGACCAGACATTACATTAAAGCCGCAAGCAGTTTTAAATGGCTTTTTTTCCTTTAGAAATGTCATTTTGTGCAGGGACAGTTCTAAACATGGGAAACACATGCCACTTCACAGGCATACTTTAGACACCCCCCAGGTATGATATTTAAAGGAATATTTGACTTTTTTTCACTTAATGCATCATTAAAATGACTGCTCCCGAAAAACGTCAGTTTTTAAAACTTTGTTTTGCATTGATACATGTTCCCTGTGGCAGAACCCGGGTCCCCAAACCCTTTTTAGGACAATAACATGCATATTAGTCGTTATAATTAGCACTTTAGATTTCGAACGTTCGCATCTATTGTATTTAATAGGGTTCTAACTTTCGCGCAAACTTTCGGTCCGTTCGAAGGTTCTGGTGCGAACCGAACGGGGGGGGGGGGGTGTTCGGCTCATCCCTAATCACTGCAATCAGTGACACTGTGACTGGGAGCTGGGGGTGATCTGGGGGGTGATCTGGGGGTGACTGAGGGGTGATTTATGTGCTTATGTGTGCTTGTGTCAGTGTACTGTTAGTGCACTTACTTGATGTCTTCTCTCCTCGGTGCTCCGGACGAAAAGACCGCCACATGGAGAGATGACATCACTTCCTCCTGCCTGTGTTTACATTACACAGGCAGGGGAAGCATCTCATTCACCAGGAGCGATCGTGAGTGGGTGGCCAGAAACCAATGGCTGCCCCCTAATCCCGGATTGCTCCTGAACCGAAAACGACCACCGCATGTACCGGGGGGAGTCCGATTGGACCCCCCACCCAAGGGAAGGCAGCCACGTACAGGTACGTTGATGTGCCTGTCCGTGCCATTCTGCCGACGTATACTGTATGTACATGCGGCAGTCGTTAAGTGGTTAAGCATCATTAAAATCACTGCTCCCGAAAAAACTGCAGTTTTTAAAACTTTTTTTGCATTGATACATGTCCCTTGGGGCAAGACCCGGTCCCCAAACCCTTTTTAGGACAATAACTTGCATATTAGCCTTGATAATTAGCACTTTTGATTTTGAACGTTCGCGTCCATTGTAATTAATAGGGTTCTAAAGTTTGCGCAAACTTTCGGTCCGTTCGCAGGTTCTGGTGCGAACCGAACCGGGGGGTGTTCGGCTCATCCCTACTGCCTAGACTAATATAATTTATGAAGGTAATGTGGCACAATTTGAGCCTAGAGAAAACACACCCACTTATATGGTGTGTTGAGCAAATGTGATGTGACACAGTAACAACATTAGTGCCAATCATTTAAACTACAACAGTGCCGCTAGTCAGGTAACAATGGATGACTGCTGCCGCCATCTGATGATCAGAGGAACAGTTATGCATATCTGAACAATTTTTTCAGGCTGAAAAGCATTGAAGAAATATTCAGTAAAAGAATGCTTCCCCAGAGTACATGTGAAGACGATGTTATGAAGCCTACACAGGGTAGATGTTAGGAAGACATCAGACCGCCTGGAACAGTTAAATCCCAGATACAGCCAAAATGATCATCTCCAACAGGGAAATTTGATTAGCAATGCTGATTGCCATATATAGCCTTATGCCGCGTACACACGATCGTATTTTCCGACAACAAATGTTTGATGTGAGCTTTTGGTCGGATAATCCGACCGTGTGTAGGCTCCATCTGACTTTTGCTGTCGGAATTTGAAGTGCTGTCGGACCTTTGAATATGTGCATATATGTTCATATGAGAGCATCAGAGAATTCACAAACAGCACACTTTCCTAACATCAGTAAATGTTATTGAGAACATATTAAAAAGCAATGTTAACCACTTGCTGACCGCCTCATGAACATTTACGTTGGCAGAATGGCTCGTGTGGGCAAAGCAATGTACCTGTACAATGCTTTGAAAATCCCGTCGTGCGGGCACACGCACCCGCCGCGAGCTCCGTGACTGTGCCCGCGGGACCCGCGGACTCAATGTCCGCCGATGTCCCGCGATCATGTCACGGAGCTGCAGAACGGGGAGATGTCTTTGTAAACAAGGCATTTGCCTGTTCTGCCTAGTGACAGGACAGTGACCTACTGCTCCCTGTGATCGGGAGCAGTGATCACTGTCGTGTCACTGTTAGCCCAGCCCCCCTACAGTTAGAATCACTCCCTAGGACACGCTTAACCCCTTCCTCGCCCCCTAGTGGTTAACCCCTTCCCTGCCAGTGTCATTTAAACAGTAATCAGTGCATTTTTATAGCACTGATCACTGTATAAATGACAATGGTCCAAAAATAGCGTCAAAAGTGTCCGATGTGTCCGCCATAATTTTGCAGTCACGATAAAAATCGCAGATCGCCGCCATTACTAGTAAAAAAAAATATTAATAAAAATGCTATAAATCTATCCCCTATTTTGTAGACGCTATAACTTTTGCGCAAACCAATCAATATACGCTTATTGCGGTTTTTTTATACCAAAAATATATAGAAGAATATATATCGGCCTGAGAAAGATATTTGTTTTTTTATATATTTTTTGGGGATGTTTATTATAGCAAAAAAGTTTAAAATATTGTTTTTTTTTATTTTCTTTTGTTTATAGCGCAAAAAATAAAAACCGCAGAGGTGATAAAATACCACCAAAAGAAAGCTCTATTTGTGGGAAAAAAAGGACGTCAATTTTGTTTGGGAGCCACGTCGCACGACCGCGCAATTGTCAGTTAAATTGATGCAGTGCCGAATCTCAAAAAATGGCACGGTCATTGGGCAGCCAAATCCTGCGGGGCTGAAGTGGTTAAAACTGATCATTCGCACAAACCATTGCATGATCCTTATATTCTTATATTGTTTGAGGCAGACCATGAAGGCATGTGTAATACTCACAGTTCCTGGTGGGGGAACAAAAAGACACTATGCAACCACACCAGGACACCAAGGCTTTTTCTGGTGTAGTATAAAAGTGAACATTGTCCAGGACTCTGAGATGTGCAGGATATGCCAAAGTGTATATGAATCCCTTTCCCCGAAGTCTGCGCCTAAACTAATTGAAGGTGATCCTATGTTTCTGTAAATCCATAAAAATTCTTTGACTAGAGAAATGGTGTAGTTTTCAAAAGTAATGTAGTCTTTTTGTCGAGGGTGAAGGTTTGGCATAAAAACAATGTGCCGTTAATATCTATGTGGTGCTCTGTGAAGACATAATCTTCCAGCCATTCAGCTTAGGGCTAGATCTTTGGGGTGCTGGTAGGGACTACACTCCCCCACCAGGTTTTAGTTAAACCCTCAGGCTGTTATTGATACTGTCATCTAGGTTACTATGGACAGTTGAACACTGTTCCCCCTAGGCTGCTATGGACACTGTAGCCAGCCCGATGAGCTCCTCCTCTTCACACTGCACATAGGGCTCTCCCATGTCCTCCCAGATACAGCCTGTTCTGCATGCTTCTTCTCAGCACAAAGCCATCTGCTCCACCTGTGCTATTGTCCCCATGTCATAATGTGTCTAATTTTGAGGTGCTTCCAATTATCAGCTATGTACTGTGCAGGGAAGAGGAGTGCTGCTAAGTGTCCTGCCAGCAGTGTCAGTGACTGAACTGGATGCCCAGGACCAATGGTATACATTATACAATAACAGAGATGCAGGAGGAGAAAGTGGAGGGGAGCGGGTTTGTTTTTTCTGGGTCAGGATATAGATTCTGTAGTGCAGAAGCATATCCATTGCAGTCAGTAAACATGGGAAACCTGGTTCCCTACAGGTTTCCTAGATAAATTTCCTGTATCTCTGTCACAGTCAGTGACTCTGTCTCATACACAACCAGACTGGTTTTGAACCTTCATAAGTCAGTTGGTGAGGCCCAAAGTTGTATCTGCTTTATCTGTGATGCAGTAGCGCAGCAAAGTTTGCTGCCCCTGACCCAGATAGTAATACAGGCTCCCAGTCCCCTTATTCTCAGCCAGAGAATCCCCTAGAGATTCCAGGCACCAATTGGCAATTGACAGTATGCCTCCTTGACATTTTTTACTGCACCCTAAATCAGAAAGTCTAGATCTGGTCCTGGTTCACCTGCAGATTGCTGCTGGTGCTTACTTATGGTGCAGAATACAGGCATGGGTTGAAATAAGAGCTTCAGTAGGGATAAAGGTGTGGTGGGTGATCAGGATGGTTCAGAATGTTGTAGGCTCAGGCAACAGTTCTTTCAAAAGTGACAATTCATGAAAGCAACTACAGTGTAGTTACGCACCCTATTTACCATTATTTGATGAAATACAGTCATCTCATAATAGCTTATTTACACATTGCAACAACATTTCTAAAGACATGGCACATGCTCTTGGTAAAGAAGGTGATCCTAGCAGAGGGGTAATGTTTTTAGTGCAATGGCTCTTTAAAGCATTTATTATTTCAGTACAAGCATGCTTTCCCCTACTATATAGGGTAATTAGTAGACCACTGAGAAATCAGACTAGCCCTCGACAAACTAAAACACTACTTGTGCCAATGTTTCAAGCATTCATTTAACTCTTTATAAAGACTATCACTCCATTATTTGCTTTTCATACAGCGGGGGAGATAAATAAAAGAAAAAGCATATTTATATTATTACACTTGTTTTTGGGCTATGGGCTACATTTTGATTAGTAGTCTGACCAATAGTTCTCTAAAAACAATGCTAGACATTTCATTTTTGTATATTTGTTAGTTCCTTCACATATATTTTTGAATGCTGTCAGCAACTCTTTTACATTAAATAGTAAGCACATTTGTAATTCAGTTTTGCTGGTGCTTTAAATTTCTGTACATGCAAAAGTAATTTGCTTTGTTCTGGGAAGTGCTTTACTTCTTTTTTACTTGAGGGATAGGTTTAAAAACACAGCAGACATACAAGAACATAAAGCATTTTTACTGTTACTTGAGGGTGAAAAAGATTGGCAGGCATGCACGTTCTGTAAAAAAAATTATCTTGCACATTGCATAATGTAATACGAAAATATTGTCTTTTTTTTTCAATTAATCTGAAATAGAATATGGGATTTTAATGCAGAATCATTACTCACAACATGGCAGTCTTATTTGCCTGGCTCGAATATTCATGGTGGAAATAAATTAAGAAATTATTCATAGCGTATGGGATTGAAGGAAAAGTGAACATCTGACTTGCAGTTGAACCTCTGGTATTACACACATCACGTCTGCTTAACGCTTGCGGCCTGGTTATTTTTTAAAAAGCATTTTTGATTATACAGTGGTATATTATGTTTGCCTGACCTTCAAAGATATGCACAGCTTCTCCATAGAGCAATTATTAATTGATATTTTCCTCAGAGGGATTAAGTGCAATTGAACATTTTTTTAAGAACTATTTTTCAGTTTCCACTTGCACTCATCCCACAAAGTGATGTTTAATAAATGATTAATGCAGTAGATGATATTATTTAAACAAGCTTATGACTGTATATTATCCATCAAAAAATCATGCTGTACAATATGTCTATTCAGGAGGTTGGGGAGAGAACTGAGTAAGAGAGGAGTTTTTGGTTACATTACATTTGGCTATGGAAGAGCTGTAAAGAGTAAGACCTCTATATATTCTGGAATTTTACAATAACAAACAGGGACATTTAGGAACTACCCCACTTGTACTTAAGCTCTATTTTATATGTACGATGTCAAGGTAACCTGAATGTTTTAAGAGTTATTTATCTAATCCTAAACCTTATTTTCTATTATACATTCCCTGATATTCTTTACATATACTAGGAAAATAAAAGGTTTTCAATAAAATTACTTTTTTTTTTTTTTTTTTTTAAGAATCCCAGTATGGAAACAAAAGAACAAAAAAAAAAAAAATATGTGTCCAACAATTTTAAATTCATCTGTAGAGATGTATGGTCAGGCCCTGATATTTTTTTATTAGTTTTGTGGTGCAAAAAAAATAAACATACTCAGATCTCATCTGGAGGCAAGTTTCTTTGCCACAGTGGCAACAGTTTGAAAGTCTTTCTCCATGTTATCTTAAGTAACTAACTGGCCCTTTCTTTTGATGAATAGCAACATCCGTGCACATAGCTTTTATTTTCAGTGGCTTGCTAATTAAATTCACAGCTAATAAAGTATCATATCATATCAGTAAACTTGAAAAATACCATTTCTACTTTGTAATGTAAAAGCAATGCAATTATTTTTTTCATTATGCTGTCTTCACAGACCTCTGTAAGCTTATGTAGAGCAACCCTTATGCTGGTGTCCTGGTATCATAAGGCTTTAATACTTTCTAAATGGTAAGTCTGTTAAAGCAGTTTTAGGGCTAAGGATTTTCAAAATAAAATGTCATATTTTGTTTTTGAAACCAGCAAAATCACTGTCAATTTGCTGAGTTACTCTTAAAAGCCTAAAGGAGTGAGAATTCTTCTGTGCACTCCTTCTTCTTAAATTAGGACCATTATTATGTCCATGGTCTTCTGAGATATCAATGTGAAGACCAAAATCAGCCAGTGCTTCTTAAAAGAATTAAAAAGGCTTTTACCTGTATTATCATAAGGCACATACATGTATTAGCTGACTGTAGCTGCATAAGTGCACTTGTAATATATTTAACTTGCAGTATACTTAGTTTGCACTGATCTGACGAAGAGAAATTTCTCAAATGCATATCCTAAAACTGAACTGTACAGCAAATATATAATGTAGATTATGCAAATAAAAATGTTAGTGCAGCTACACATATAGTTCACCATCAGCAGAGCTCACAGGTGACTGATCCACAGTCGCCCATCTGAGAGCAATAGTCCATAAAGATGATCCGCACAACCGCTATTGCTCTAAAATCTTGAGTTTTATTCAGAAAACCACAGTGTACAGTACACAGATTCAATCAGTTGACGCGTTTCAGCCTACACGGCTTTAATCATAACTAAAATAAGACATGAAACTTTGAAATATATAGTGACTAAAGTATTAAAGGCTCCACCTACTAATTGTATTAAATTGATTGATATAATCAGGGCTTTTTTTTCTCAAACAATAGGTGCTGGAACTTAACCACGGCCCCACAAAACCCCTCCCCCTACACACACCCTCCAAATCACATCAAATAGTAGGTGTGGTCAGTCAAATTTCATGAAAACAGTAGGAGGGTCTTAAAGGGGCATTAAATACCAGGATTGCATTACATACAGAGTGCAGAGCTGTCACTTGTAAACACAGAAACCAGACTTCAGTGTTTACAAGTGATTCTGGTGAGCAGGCACCAAAGGGTCTGAGCCAGAGGTGGTGGAACTAAGTTCCACCAAGTTCTCCCTGAAAAAAAGATATAATTGCAAAAAACTGAAACAGCTGATGCAATAGCAAAGGAGACGATGCAGACGCCACTATACTTCACAAACAGACACCATTAAAAAAGTATACAAAAAACATATGAATAAAAATAATTAATAACGGTATAATTAAATTGTTGTGTATTAAAGGAAGAGGTAAGGAGATAATAGACAAAAGCATACTGTAATTGTATGCAGAGAGGAGGAAAACGGGACAAGAGGCAACCTAATATACATGCAGGTCCAGATCCCCTCTGATGTTTAACCTCTGAGGAGATCTAGTCTTTAATCTACAAATTCACCAGGCCTCTCTTCCCAAAAGCCTCCACTCTCTATCTCCTCCCTTCGGCAAGTGTGAAAGCCTCTCTATTCCCCTAAGTCTAATCAAGGAGAGATAACCTTGATGACAATCTCTGAAGTGACGTGTCACATTAGAGATGTGCTTGACATTTGGATTATTTGTGATACAATAGTGTGCTCCTATTCAGGTCCTTAGAGAGCGTGTGGTACAACCCACATATCGCAGGCTGCACATGATGCAGGTAATTAGGTAGACTACATATTTTGTGCCACAATTTATATATTGCTTTATGGAAAATTCTTCAGCTGCAGCTATCGAGGAGAAAGGCTTTCCTGACATATTGAGATGGCAGTATCTGCAAGTCTTTATGTTACACGGATAACACGCCCTACATGACATCCAGGTGGATTGGCATTTTTTGGATGAGGAGAAAAGACTAGGTGATAGCAAATTGCCTATAGCTGGCGCTCGTTGGCTCGAGAAGCGGCAACTCATTTCTAATATTCCAAGTAAACTTTTGTCTGTATATAAAATTGGCAAATTATTTTGTATTATCTTATTTATCGTATTTTTTGCTCCATAAGATGCACCTGACCATAAGACGCACCTAGATTTTAGAGGAGTAAAATATGAAAAAAAATATTCTGAACCAAATAAAATATTTAGTAAAATATAACAGAATAATAATATTTCAACACTAACAACCAATGTAAGGGGGCACTCTACACTGATCCCCCAATGTAACGGAGACATTTACATGACCTCAACACAACAGGAGTATTTACATCAACCACCAATGTTTTGAGACATTTACACTGACCAGTGATGTAACAGGTGTATTTACAGTAACCTCCCATCTCTCTACTAATCTATGCATTCTTACCTCCCTGTCAACTCATCATCTGCTAACATCTGTCCCCCAAACCACTCATCTACTAACCTCTGTACTCCAGCCCCTCCTTACCATTCAACTCTGCACACCTCCTCTGCTCACCTATTGTCAGGTCACCTGAGTTGCCAGATGACAGATGCACACCGTATGTCAGGAGTGCACCACAAGGTAGTGAACCCTATGGCTGACTGCTGTGGATGGAACACTGGGTGGTAAGGATGGCAGATCCACTGGAGCACAACAGGGATCCCACAGGGAGCTATAGCCCAAGATTCCCCAGGGCGCAGAGTCTAGGATCCAGCAGGTGCTCACCAGAGCCTCTAGTGCTGAGGATGGCCTAAGCTACAGCTGGATCCAGGTTGCGGCCCCCAGAGTCCCCTAGCTCACGCTCCGTGGTGTGTAGAGGATAGAGGGGAATCAGCAGCTCAGGATACAAGAGATAGTGAGGAGATAAGCCAAGGTCAGGGCGACAAGCAGACAAGGATAAACAAAGGACTAGCCAAAGATCAAGGTCACAAGCAGACAGGGATAGTCAAGAATAGCCCATATCGTTAACACAGAGACAGACGTAGCACACGACAAGCAGGAACCCAAACACACAATGCTTAACAAACAACGTTGATCAGCAAGGCAGACTTGCAGTGCACAGGTTAATATAGAGTTCTCTGATAGGGCCTGGGGTGGAGCCATGCTGGAAAGAGAGATTATAAAAGCAGCCAGAGAGTGTCTGGCCTATAAGGTGATCACATGGGGAGGAAGGTAAGCTGACAGACAAACATTACTGCATAACCATGACACCTGTGCACCTCACCTGTATGCTAGGTGGGCGGAATGCAGAGGAGGGGGTGTAATTAGCATAAGAATTGCGGCGGTCGGCCTCATTTGCATAACAATGCATGCATGATTTAGATATGAATGCCGATCTTGTGGGGGTTAAATAAAGAACAATACCTTTTGTTTCTCTCCCTCTAGCAGCTGAAAGCAGGGGAGAAACATTTATATAGGGATGCATAGGGTATAAGCGGCTCTGCTGGTCAGTTAATCGCTGCATAAGACGCACAGTCATTTCCACCCATTTTTTTGGGGAGGGAAAGTGCATCTTATGGAGCGAAAAATACGGTATATGATGATATTCCTTGGAATACGTGGTGTGACAGCAGGAAGGTAAAGTCACCTGGTTGCATCCAGGGGGGTAGATATATTTCTCCCAGATTCAGGCTTTATGCCGACTTATACAACTAGGGAGTTGATGAAGCCCAGCTGAGGCTAGTGGGCTCATGAATGACTCATACCTCTAGGGAGAGTGTGGGGCGTCGTGCAGACAGAGATGAGGAGACCAGCTGAACCTTGTCAGCTCATTTAGGCCTCTATAAGAACTCCCAGCTTCATTAGATGTTAGCTCATGCCTGGAACCAGACCTGTGTGGACTGTCTAGGGAGAGTGAACCCCTGTGCGGTGAGGCAAAGCCTGTGTGGCTATTTGTTTGGACTTTTACTAAACCAGGGACTTAGGGACTAGGACAGCACCAGGCTGATCCCAGTTGTTAGTTTAGGAAACCTGCATGTTTAGTCAGAGGTCAAACTGACCAGGATTTATTTTGTTTGTTTCTTTTTGGCTTTGCTGTGTTTTTGTCACTGTACATAGAGAAATAAACCGCACCTTTTGATTTTGAAAACCACAACCTCCGTCTGCTGGCCCTGTTTTTGTGTGGGGAGCCCAACCAGGGGGTCACACACACCCGCTACCGAGTTAACCCCCTCACAGTTGGTGGAGAACCAGTGGCAGTTTTTTTTAAGCCAGCATGGAGGAGATACTGAAACAGCTGGCTCTAGCAAATGCCAATCAACAGCAGACAAATGCAGGTTTGCAAAGGAGCCTTGCAGCCCAGCAGCAAGCTCATCAACAAGCCCAGCAGCAATCTGAGGCCCGCTTCATAGACCTGTTACAGAAGCAAGAGCAGAGACTACAACAAATGGAAGCAGTAATGCAGCAACGTCCGCAGACCAGTGAGGAAAGCCGTCCCACTAATACCGCGTCCTTTGGGGTGAGTCGTTTATTGACAAAAATGACTAGAGAGGATGATCCAGAGGTATTTTTGACCACATTTGAAAGGACTGCTGAAAGAGAAAAGTGGCCTGAGGAGCAGTGGGCTGGACTGGTGGCTCCTCTGTTAACTGGTGAATCGCAGAAGGCTTACTATGACCTAGAGCCTGACCAAGCAAAAGACTATGTGATGCTAAAAGCTGAAATATTGGCAAGGCTGGGTGTCACCCTGGCTGTCCGGGCTCAGCGTGTGCATAACTGGACTTTCCAGCTTGGAAAACCCCCCAGGTCTCAAATGTATGATCTCATTCACCTGAGCAGGAAGTGGCTACAGCCAGAGACTTTGTCCGCACCGGAGATTGTGGAACGTGTTGTGATGGATCGTTTCTTGAGAGCTCTTCCAACCGCCATTCAAAAGTGGGTAAGCCATGGAGACCCAGAAACGGCCGGTAAACTTGTGGATCGTGTAGAGAGATACTTGGCTACAGAGAACCTGACGGCCTCTTCCAGAGACTCTCGGACTTTCCACCCTAAGACCAGACCATCCCCAGGGGCGGATAAGAGGATTCCAAGGGGTGAGGGTGGAGAGAGTGAGAGGGTGGGAGCTCTACCCCAAGTTTGGCGAGAACAGCCTGGGAAATCAGCGGCTCAAGAGGCCGCAAGAAGGATCGTTTGCTACCGCTGCCGGCAAGCGGGACATATTGCAGCAAATTGCCCGGTTGTGGAGGAACCCATGCAATGTGACTTTCTGATGGACAGACGTCAGTCGCTGTGTGCGACAGTCGCATGCACTGCCATTCGGGGAACTGAGAAACATTTATGCAAAATGTGTATTAATGGTAGAAATGTTGTGGTATTACTGGATTCAGGTAGCCTTGTGACCCTGATAAAGGCTGAATTAGTTAAAACAGAGGTCTCTGGGAATAGCAAGGTAGCTGTTATTTGTGTGCATGGGGACACCCGAGAGTATCCAGTGACTACAGTGTGTTTCGAGACCCCCAAAGGTACCCTCTCTCATCCAGTGGGGTTAGTATCTCAATTACCGCATGATGCCATTGTGGGAAGGGATTTTCCGAAGTTCTGGGAACTGTGGGATGATCCTGAGCCCCCCACTGGTGCCCCTATGTACCAGGAATGTGATAGCCAGAACTCCTCTGAGAGTGGTGAGGACTCTCCAGAATTTCCCTTGTCAGTATTGGCAGGGGAGACTCAAGAAACTGGAGAGGAGCCCACCTCCTCAGACGAAAACCTACCGTCTGTGGAGTTTTCTGATCTGGAGGTTCACAGGGAAAATTTTGCCACAGAACAGTTAAAAGACCCCGCCCTAATAAAGGCACGGGAAAACGTAGTGGAAATAGATGGCGAGTTAGTGAACCCAGATAATACCTGCACTTACCCATACTTCAGCGTAGAGAAGGACCTACTGTATCGGGTGGCAAAAAGGGCAGAAGAAACCGTTGAGCAGCTGGTGGTGCCCAAACCTTACAGGAAGTTGGTGTTGGAGTTGGCCCATGGGCACATTCTTGGAGGTCATCTGGGGACAGAGAAAACCCGAGAGAGGGTATTACAGAGATTCTATTGGCCTGGGGTGATGAAGGACATAGAAAATTATTGTTCCTCCTGCCCTGTGTGTCAGAGGTCGGCCCCGATGCCACATTTCCGTAGCCCGCTGGTCCCTCTACCCATCATTGAGGTCCCGTTTGAGAGAATCGCAATGGATTTGGTAGGTCCTATAATCAAGTCCGCTAGGGGGCACCAGTACATATTGGTTATAATGGACTATGCCACCCGTTATCCAGAAGCGATCCCTCTCAGAAATACCTCGGCCAAAACCATAGCCAAAGAGCTATCTCTTGTTTTTAGCCGGGTGGGTATTTGTAAAGAACTGCTTACGGACCAAGGTACACCCTTTATGTCCCGGGTTATGAAAGAGCTGTGTAAATTGTTCAAAGTGACGCAATTGCGTACATCTGTGTATCACCCCCAAACCGATGGGCTGGTTGAAAGATTCAACAAAACCCTAAAACAAATGTTGAAGAAAGTGGTGGATAGAGATGGAAAGGATTGGGACTGTCTACTTCCTTATTTGATGTTTGCTATTAGGGAGGTGCCCCAATCCTCTACGGGATTCTCCCCCTTTGAGTTACTGTATGGGAGACACCCAAGAGGGCTGTTGGATATTGCCAAGGAAACTTGGGAAAGTGAGAGTTCTCCCCACAGGAGTGTGATTGAGCATGTCGCCCTGATGCAAGATCGAATTGCACAGGTAATGCCCATCGTGAAGGAACATTTGGCCCAAGCGCAGTTGGCACAGCAGAGAGTGTACAACCGTGGAGCAAAGACCCGTACCTTTTCCCCGGGGGATAGGATATTGGTACTTGTCCCTACGGTTGAAAGTAAATTCCTTGCCAAATGGCAAGGCCCCTACGAGATAATGGAAAAAGTGAGCAAAGTGAATTACAAGGTCAGACAACCAGGAAGGCGAAAGCCCGAACAGATATATCACGTTAATCTGTTGAAAGCCTGGAGGGATAGAGAGTCCCTAGTCGCAGAAACTTGGTCACCAGCTCAAACTGGTTGCGTGATTCCGGAGGTTGGAATAGCAGCCACCTTGTCACAACCCCAACAACAGGAGGTTAAGGAGTTTGTGCTTCGCAACAAGGAGGTGTTCTCTGAGCTGCCGGGACAAACATCTGGGGTAGAGCATGATATTATTACCCCGCCCGGTGAAAGGGTGAAGTTAAAACCCTATCGGATCCCAGAGGCCCGACGGGAGGCAATACGGGAGGAAGTACAGAAAATGCTGAACTTAGGGGTGATAGAGGAGTCCCAAAGTGATTGGTCTAGTCCCATTGTGTTGGTGCCTAAACCGGATGGGAGCTGGCGATTTTGTAACGATTTTCGTCAGTTGAACAAAGTTACAAAATTTGACACCTACCCCATGCCACGTATAGATGAGTTGATCGACCGGCTGGGAACAGCCCGATACATGACGACTCTTGACCTCACAAAAGGGTATTGGCAAATTCCCCTGGCCAAGTCGGCCAAAGAGAAAACCGCATTTGTAACCCCAGACGGGGCGTTCCAATATAAGAGAATGCCGTTCGGGTTACAGAATGCGCCGGCCACATTCCAGCGGAAAATGGACCAGATGCTGAGGCCCCATCGGAAGTATGCTGCGGCTTACCTGGATGACGTAATTGTCCATAGCACAGATTGGGCCTCACATCTGCCAAAAGTGCAAGCAGTCCTGGACTCTGTTCGGGAAGCGGGGTTTACGGCTAACCCCAAGAAGTGTACCATTGGGCAGGAGGAGGCCAAATATCTTGGGTACACCATTGGCAGGGGTGTAATAAAACCCCAACTCAACAAAGTCGAGGCCATCCAGAGTTGGCCACGTCCCAACAGCAAGAAGCAGGTACGAGCCTTTCTGGGAATCGCGGGTTATTATCGGCGCTTCATTCCCCACTTTGCTTCTAAGGCTGTGCCCCTAACCAACCTGACGAAAGGGAAAGGGTCGGTCATGATTAAATGGACCCCCGAGGCTGAGGCAGCATTCCAATTCTTGAAACAAGCCTTATGTAGCCAGCCAGTGTTGTACTCACCCGACTTCTCTAAAGACTTTGTCGTACAAAGTGATGCGTCAGATGTGGGGTTAGGAGCAGTATTGTCCCAGGTCTGGAACGGGGAAGAGCACCCAGTCATTTACCTCAGCAGGAAGTTGAAGTCCCATGAGGTAAATTACGCCACGGTTGAAAAGGAGTGTTTAGCGGTGAAGTGGGCTCTAGATTCCCTTCGGTACTATCTGCTAGGTAGGCACTTTGACATGGTTACGGATCACGCTCCGTTAAAGTGGATGGCTCAAAACAAGGAGACAAATAGAAGAGTGAATAGGTGGTTCCTGGCCCTACAGGAATTCAACTTCACAGTAAAGCATCGCCCTGGCGTTCAAATGGGGAATGTGGATGCTTTGTCTCGAGTACATGAATGCCTGATTGCTGGTGTTCCAACCCCAAGGTTAAAACAAGAGGGGGGGGGTATGTGACAGCAGGAAGGTAAAGTCACCTGGTTGCATCCAGGGGGGTAGATATATTTCTCCCAGATTCAGGCTTTATGCCGACTTATACAACTAGGGAGTTGATGAAGCCCAGCTGAGGCTAGTGGGCTCATGAATGACTCATACCTCTAGGGAGAGTGTGGGGCGTCGTGCAGACAGAGATGAGGAGACCAGCTGAACCTTGTCAGCTCATTTAGGCCTCTATAAGAACTCCCAGCTTCATTAGATGTTAGCTCATGCCTGGAACCAGACCTGTGTGGACTGTCTAGGGAGAGTGAACCCCTGTGCGGTGAGGCAAAGCATGTGTGGCTATTTGTTTGGACTTTTACTAAACCAGGGACTTAGGGACTAGGACAGCACCAGGCTGATCCCAGTTGTTAGTTTAGGAAACCTGCATGTTTAGTCAGAGGTCAAACTGACCAGGATTTATTTTGTTTGTTTCTTTTTGGCTTTGCTGTGTTTTTGTCACTGTACATAGAGAAATAAACCGCACCTTTTGATTTTGAAAACCACAACCTCCGTCTGCTGGCCCTGTTTTTGTGTGGGGAGCCCAACCAGGGGGTCACACACACCCGCTACCGAGTTAACCCCCTCACAGTGGTGACAAAAGTGACAGCCATGCCTCTTGTCATCCTAGATTTTTTTTTTCTTTTTTATATTATACAGTATTTTAATGTAGATTATGCAGTACTTAACTAAATAACTGACACAAAACTCCATTGTCTAAAACTATAGTCATTGCAGGTCCTAATTACTCCACTTCTTGATATTTAACCCCTTAACGACCGCTCACTGTATATATATACGTCGGCACAATGGCACCGACAGGCACAATCACGTAGAGTGTACGTGATTGCCTTTGTACACAGTTGGGGGGTCCAATCGGACCCCCCTTCTGTACAGTGAGTGGTCGGAATTCATTGGGGAGCGATCCGACATGAGGGGACGGCCGTTTGATTCCGGCCACCCCCCCGCGATCGCTCCCGGCGAATGGAAATGTCCCCTCTGTCTGTGTAATGTTTACACAGACAGAAGAAGCAGGAGGAAGTGATGTCATCTCCTGTGCGGCGCTCACATATACCGAGCGCCGTACAAGAGAAGACACACAGGTTAGTGCACAAACACTACACTAACACCAGCACACATAGGCACATAAATCGCCCCCCCAGGCCCCCCCAGATCACCCCCCAGCCCCCAGTCACAGATTGCAGTGACCATTTATTTAGTGATCACTGCAATCAGTGACATTTGTGACTGTAAAAGTGTCACTACATTTAGTTTTAGGTCCAGTGTAGCCCCCTAACCCCCCCCCCCCCCAATAAAGGTTTAACCCCTTGATCACCCCTCAGATAACCCTTTCACCCCCTAGCACCGCCGTCGCTAAGCGATCATTTTTCTGATCGCTGTCTTAGCGTCGGTGATGCAGATCGGTACCCAGTAATTTTTTTTAGGTTCGCCGCAGGTTTTTATAGCGTCAGGTACCCCCATAAATTATCTAATAAAGGTTTAACCCCCTTGATTGCCCCCCAGGTAACCCTTTCACCCACTATCACCACTGTCGCTGAGCGATAATTTTTCTGATCGATGTCTTAGCGTCGGTGATGCAGATCGGTAGCCAGTATTTTTTTTTTAGGTTCGCTGCAGGTTTTTATAGCGTCAGGTACCCCCATAAATTATCTAATAAAGGTTTAACCCCCTTGATCGCCCCCCAGGTAACCCTTTCACCCCCTATCACCACTGTCGCTAAGCGATCATTTTTCTGATCGCTGTCTTAGCGTCGGTGATGCAGATCGGTAGCCAGTAATTTTTTTTAGGTTCGCCGCAGGTTTTTATAGCGTCAGGTACCCCCATAAATTATCTAATAAAGGTTTAACCCCCTTGATCGCCCCCCAGGTAACCCTTTCACCCCCTATCACCACTGTCGCTAAGCGATAATTTTTCTGATCGCTGTCTTAGCGTCGGTGATGCAGATCAGTAGCCAGTATTTTTTTTTTAGGTTCGCCGCAGGTTTTTATAGCGTCAGGTACCCCCATAAATTATCGAATAAAGGTTTAACCCCCTTGATCGCACCCCAGGTAACCCTTTCACCCCCTATCACCACTGTCGCTAAGCGATCATTTTTCTGATCGCTGTCTTAGCGTCGGTGATGCAGATCGGTACCCAGTAATTTTTTTTAGGTTCGCCGCAGGTTTTTATAGTTTCAGGTACCCCCATAAATTATCTAATAAAGGTTTAACCCCCTTGATCACCCACCAGGTAACCCTTTCACCCCCTATCACCACTGTCGCTAAGCGATCATTTTTCTGATCGCTGTCTTAGCGTCGGTGATGCAGATCGGTAGCCAGTAATTTTTTTTAGGTTCGCCGCAGGTTTTTATAGCGTCAGGTACCCCCATATATTATCTAATAAAGGTTTTAACCCCCTAATTGCCCCTAGTTAACCCTTTCACCAGTGATCATCATATAAGTGTTACGGGTGACGCTGGTTAGTTAGTTTGCTTTTTATAGTGTCAGGGCACCCGCCGTATATAACCCAATAAATGTTTAACCCCCTGATCGCCCGGCGGGTGATATCAATTAGGTTTTAGCGTCAGAGAGGGTCTGCGTCACACCCCAGGCAGCGTCAGGTTAGTGCCAGTAACGCTAACACCCACGCGTGAAACATACACCTCCCTTAGTGGTATAGTATCTGAACAGATCAATATCTGATCTGATCAGATCTATACTAGCGTCCCCAGCAGTTTAGGGTTCCCAAAAACGCAGTGTTAGCGGGATCAGCCCAGATTCCTGCTAGCACCTGCGTTTTGCCCCTCCGTCCAGCCCAGGCCACCCAAGTGCAGTATCGATCGATCACTGTCACTTACAAAACACAACACACATAACTGCAGCGTTCGCAGAGACAGGCCTGATCCCTGCGACTCCAGTGCTGTAGGAGGTGATTTCACCACCACAGTTAAAAAAAAAAAGCATATATGCCGAAGCATTGGGGCAGCAGGAGCAGAGGAGCGATTTTGCTCCTAATGCCACGTACATACGGTTGAAATTCCGACGGAGGCTTGCCCGTGGAAAAGTCCGACCATGTGTATGCGGCATAACTTTTTTGCGGGAGGATGCCCCCATGCTTCGGCATATATAAATGGTGCATGTATGCCCATCATTAGAAGTGGGTGGATGAAGGGCGGTATTCTAATGGTGGGCATACCCACCGATCAATCTCTTTTTTCGTTCAGCCACCTGGCTGCATGAAAAAAAAAGATTACAATACATGTCCAACAAGGACCAGCAACGTACTGGTATGTTGCTGGACTTTGAATGGTTATACCAGATTGATGCCTGCGGGTTTAGGTATCATCTTGGTATCATTCTTTTCAGCCAGCGGCCGGCTTTCATGTAAAAGCAATCCTAGTGGCTAATTAGCCTCTGGACTGCTTTTACAAGCAGTGGGAGGGAATGTCCCCCCCGGATATAAAAAGCGCCATTGGGAAATTGGGAAAGCATTTTATCACACCGATCTTGGTGTGGTCAGATGCTTTGAGGGCAGAGGAAAGATCTAGGGTCTAGACCCCAGTTTTTTCAAAAAAAGAGTACCTGTCACTACCTATTGCTATAATAGGGGATATTTACATTCCCTGAGATAACAATAAAAATGATAAAAATAAATAAATATGGAATGAACAATTTAAAAATAAAATAAAAAAGCAAAATTAATAATAAAAATAAAAAAAAGCACCCCTGTCCTGCCCTGCTCTTGCCCAATAGCGAACGCAAGCGTCGGTCTGGCGTCATATGTAAACAGCAATTGCACCATGCATGTGAGGTATCACCGCGAAGGTCAGATCGAGGGCAGTAATTTTAGCAGTAGACCTCCTCTGTAAATCTAACGGGGTAACCTGTAAAGGCTTTTAAAGGCTTTTAAAAATGTATGTAGTTTGTCGCCAATGCGCGTTTGTGCGAAATTTTAAAGCATGTCATGTTTGGTATCTATGTAATCGGCCTAAGATCATCTTTTTTATTTCATCAAACATTTGGGCAATATAGTGTGTTTTAGTGCATTAAAATTAAAAAAGTGTATTTTTTCCCCAAAAAATGCGTTTGAAAAATCGCTGCGCAAATACTGTGTAGAAAAAAAAAATGCAACACCCACCATTTTATTCTGTAGGGCATTTGCTTTAAAAATATATATAATGTTTGGGGGTTCAACATAATTCTGCAAAAAAAAATATGTTTTCATGTAAACAAAAAGTGTCAAAAAGGGCTTTGTCTTCAAGTGGTTAGAAGAGTGGATGTAAGCTTCCTAATGTTGTGTATAAAATGCCAGAACAGTTCAAAACCCCCCAAATGACCCCATTTTGGAAAGTAGACACCCCAAGCTATATACTGAGAGGCATGTCGAGTCCATGGAATATTTTATATGTTGACACAAGTTGCGGAAAAAATATATTTATTTTTTTTGCACAAAGTTGTCACTAAATGATATATTGCTCAAACATGCCATGGGCATATGTGGAATTACACCCCAAAATACATTCTGTTGCTTCTCCTGAGTACGGGGATACCACATGTGTGAGACTTTTTGGGAGCCTAGCCGTGTACGGGACCCCAAAAACCAATCACTGCCTTCAGGCTTTCTAAGGGTGTACATTTTTGATTTCACTTCTCACTGCCTATCACAGTTTCGGAGGCCATGGAATGCCCAGATGGCACAAAACCCCCCCAAATGACCCCATTTTGGAAAGTAGACACCCCAAGCTATTTGCGTAGAGGTATTGTGAGTATTTTGCAGATCTCGCTTTTTGTCACAAAGTTTTGAAAATTGAAAAAAAAAAAGAAAAAAAAATAATTTTTCTTTCTTCATTTTCAAAAACAAATGAGAGCTGTAAAATACTCACCATGCCTCTCAGCAAACAGCTTGGGGTATCTACTTTCCAAAATGGGGTCATTTGGGGGGTTTTTGTGCTATTTTGGCATTTTATGGCCTTCAAAACTGTGATAGGTAGTGAGGAGTCAAATCAAAAATTTGTGCCTAGAAATCCTGAAGGCGGTGATTGGTTTTTGGGGTCCCGTACGCGGCTAGGCTCCTAAAAAGTCCCACACATGTGGTATCCCCGTACTCAGGAGAAGCAGCAAAATGTATTTTGGGGTGTAATTTCACATATAACCATGGCATGTGTGAGCAATATATCATTTAGTGACAACTTTTTGTAATTTTTTTTTTTGTCATTATTCAATCACTTGGGACAAAAAAAAATAATATTCAATGGGCTCAACAGGCCTCTCAGCAATTTCCTTGGGGTGTCTACTTTCTAAAATGGGGTCATTTGGGGGGGTTTTGTGCTATTTTGGCATTTTATGGCCTTCAAAACTGTGATAGGTAGTGAGGAGTGAAATCAAAAATTTGCGCCCTTAGAAATCCTGAAGGCGGTGCTTGGTTTCCGGGGTCCCGTACGTGGCTAGGCTCCTAAAAAGTCCCACACATGTGGTATCCCCGTACTCAGGAGAAACAGCAGAATGTATTTTGGGGTGCAATTCCACATATAACCATGGCATGTGTGAGCAATATATCATTTAGTGACAACTTTTTGTAATTTTTTTTTTTTTTGTCATTATTCAATCACTTGGGACAAAAAAAAAATATTCAATGGGCTCAACAGGCCTCTCAGCAATTTCCTTGGGGTGTCTACTTTCCAAAATGGGGTCATTTGGGGGGGTTTTGTACTGCCCTGCCATTTTAGCACCTCAAGAAATGAGATAGGCAGTCATAAATTTAAAGCTGTGTAAATTCCAGAAAACGTACCCTAGTTTGTAAACGCTATAACTTTTGCGCAAACCAATAAATATACACTTATTGAAATTTTTTTTACTAAAGACATGTGGCTGAATACATTTTGGCCTAAATGTATGACTAAAATTGAGTTTATTCGATTTTTCTTATAACAAAAATTAGAAAATATCATTTTTTTTCAAAATTTTCGGTCTTTTTTCATTTATATCGCAAAAAATAAAAATCGCAGAGGCAATCAAATACCATTAAAAGAAAGCTCTATTTGTGGGAAGAAAATTACGCAAATTTCGTTTGGGTACAACATTGCATGTCCGCACAATTTACAGTTAAAGCAGCGCAGTACAAAATTCTGAATTCACCTCTGGTCCTTTAGCTACCAAATGGTCCGGGGCTTAAGTGGTTAAAATATGTTCTCTTAAAGATTTATGCACTTTAGGTTTGCACTGAGATTCTTGCAATACCTTGTGATAATATTTTCCAAATTACATAGTACTCTGAAATAATTTATACCAAACAAAAACTGCCGTTCTTTGCATTAGAATGTCCATGTCTTTCATGAATCTCTCCATTGTTAATTTTACACAATAAAAAAATAGATATGTACAATTTAATGTGTAAATATATGGAAGCATAGGTTTAGAGTTTATCTATGACAGCTAAATGGGCCAGGCAGAGATGCTTCACTGGTTGCCAGTTAACTAAAAACCAGCCTGAGCTGGAAGTTGTCTCATTTAGAAGTGATAATAATACTGCTGCTAAATGCATCACTTCCTGCTGCAGCTGGAGGTTCAGCTAGGCGGCCAGGCAAACACCCCATTTAGTTTGCCTATTCGCCAAATTTGGAACAGGCAAAATTTGAACTGAATTATTTTTCAGTCCAAATTCAAAGCTCAGTCCTGATCTTCACAATAATTTGTGCAGTGTATCTAGTTTTAACCAGTGAACTTGGGTTGCAAAATCAGAACATTTGTATATATAATGTATAAAGTATATAATGTATAAAGTATATAATTAAAAAAAAAGGAACAGATTTACAACTTTTCATCTTTGCAACTGATTGTAAGAAACTTTCTCAGCAAAGGTCTTGAAACATACATATAATATTTTAATGATATATAGGGTGACCAGACATCCCCGGTTTCCGGGGACAGTCCCTGGATTGAGGATACTGTCCCCGGACCAAGTCTGTCCCCGGGTTTGTCCCCAGATTGGATTTGAACAGGGGCTGGTGCAATTTCAAAGACAGTCAGTGCAGAATTAAAAAAAAAAAATATTCTGAATTAAACACCCCCGCTCCGCCGCTCCTACTAGCGTAGGGGGGTGTATTTCTTTCCATTATCTGTGCCCCTTTCTGATGATCATGTGCTGGTCGGAGCAGAGGGAATATTTCTTCAGTTTTTAGGGTGCATGCCCATTCAGCTCCGCTCACATGTTCTTCTGCCTTGGCTCAAGTCCCTGCCAGCCGCCTACCTGCTTATCTCCTTGACTTCCCTGGCGGAGTTATCTTCCTCCGCTCCCCATCCAGTAGTAGCTGGGGCCCGAAGAGTAAGACTTGACCGGCTGGGAGGGGGGCGGCAATGGGCAGAGAGTCACTGATTGCCGCCATTACAAGTAAAAAAAAATAAAAAAATATGTCCCCGGATTTCATTTTAAAAATCTGGTCACCTTAATATAACTGCAAATAAGTAAATAGGAACATAACCTATACTTAAGAACAATGTTCTAAAAAAGTGAAACAGGCAGCAATCTTCAGATTTTACAGGGACTCTATCATACAGAATTACTATAAATGGTGATAGAGGTCAGATTTCATTATTTTCAATGTTCAATATCTTTATTAAATAAAATGGCTGCACGCACCCTTTCAGACTCCTCCCTCTAGTACCCTACCTTTAACTACACATTTTGCTTCCTGAAACCAGCTAAACATTTTTATTATACTTCCAAAGAATACACCAGATGTATTATTTACCATTCATACATCAATAAAATATTGTGTTAACAGCACAGTTTGAAATATAATATTACACTTGGCCAGGTGTTAAATGAGTTATGTAAAAATACTAAGCACAAAAGCACTAGCATGAGAGATTATACCAAATGTCTTTTTCCCATTTACCACTGAAGTTAATATCTCTTGGCAAACTAGACAGTTGGACCTAAACATCCATTCTGCTCCTAAATCAATTCTGTACTTGGGCAAAGCAGCAGTTAAATGTAAAATTGCTGGAAAGGTGTGTAAATGCATAAATGGTGATTGCTAGGCAATGGAAACCATTGTTGCTTGTTTTGTTTTTTCATATTTAATCAAAGTAACTGTATGCTAAGAAAATCTTTATTTTAAAGTCTAATTCTTATTTCTAAAGTTAGATGCATATAATTTTACTGTAATATACACATAACCTTACATTACAGCCCAGAGATACTGATAATCTTTCAGAAGGCAAAAGCTGTGCCATCAAAAGCAGAAGTGGAGAGATTACAAGTTGGCAATGGCAGTTTGAGGACCTTAATTGTTGAAATTGTAAATAATTTAACAGCTGAGGCTATTTTCATAAGTTCTGGATTACCATCATTTCTATATTTTTGAATCCTGAACTGTATATTAATTATAATCAGAGTTTAACTGTAATATTTATTGGTCTGATTCCTGTTCTGCAAAAATAGTGAAGCTTATGTGCTTATGTGTAGCATCCCCCTGGGAGGTAGAATTCACATAACATGACAGATGACTGTGCAATACAGAAGAGGTTCAAGGCAGGAACAGTATGCTGGGTCAATTAGGGATAGTGACTGGCAGAACACAAGGGGTTGCTTTACTAAATTTGGAGAATTAAAAATCTGGTGCAGCTCTGCATAGAAACCAATCAGCTTCCAGTTTTCTTTTTCAAAGCCTAACGGCCAGTTCACACCAGACGCAGTTCCGTACAGTTTTGTGCACATTTTTTTCTGCACAAAATGCATGCACAGTATTTTCCATGTATTCCAATGGCTCTTTTTGGCTCTAGTTCACACCATGCAGTCAGTTTCCGGTCAGTTTCCAGTGCAGAAACTAACTGAAAACTGACTGCATGGTGTGAACTAGAACCAACAAGAGCCATTGGAATACATGGAAAACACTGTGCATGAATTTTGTGCAGAAAAAAAGCACACAGAACTGAACGGTACTGCGTCTGGTGTGAACTGGCCCTTTAAGAACAAGCTGAAAGGGGTTGTAAAGGTATATATATATATTTTTTTTTAAATAACAAACATGTCATACTTACCTCCACTGTGCAGTTTGTTTTGCACAGAGTGGCCCCGATTCTGGTCTTCTGGGGTCCCTCGGCGGCTGTCTGGGCTCCTCCCCGCAAGAGCTAACCCCCTTCTTGGGAAGCGCTCTCCCAAAGGGGTTAGCTTGCGGCCGCGCTCCCATGATACAGCCGGCGGCTATAGCCGCCGACTGTATCACTTGGCCCCGCCCCTCAGCGCGCTGCGTCATTGATTTGATTGACAGCAGCGGGAGCCAATGGCTGCGCTGCTATCAATCTCCAATGACGAGCCGCCTCAAGCTGGGGGAAACTGTCGCGGGAATGAGCCCACGGAGTTTTGTGGCTTAGGTAAGTAAAATGGGGGGACTGGGGGGCCCGAGATTGCAAGGTGTTTTTTCACTTTAATGCATAGGATGCATTAAGGTGAAAAAACACGAAGCTTTACAACCCCTTGAAGTTAGAAGACGCACAGCTGCACCAGATTTGGCACTCTACACCTCAAACCCTAGCTCTAGACATCAGTCGGCCATGAGAACATTCATTAGCAACAATGATATTTATGATGTGTGGAGATGCCACCATCTTACAGAATGGGAATATACCTATCACTCGCTGTACATGATACTTAGACCAGCATTGATTACTTTCTTACCGAAAAATGGTTGCTGCAAAAGATTGGGGCCTCTGACATTGCACCCATAACGTGGGCAGATCATGCACCCACGAGTATTACCATTTCTAATACTGCATCCTTTCCAACACAGAAAATATGGAGAGCTAATGCTCAAATTTTGAAAACACCTCTCTATGCTGACTCCCTTTAGCAACAAATAACATAATTTTTCCAACACAATATGGGTTCAGTGTCAGACTCTGCAACCCTTTGGAATGCGCGCAAAGCATTCAATAGGGGCATGCTCATTCAATTGGGTACTCAGGCAAAGAAGAAGAGGACATAGCAAATCGACCAACTCGTTAATGACAATAAATTGGCAGAATCCCAGAACCAATCTCACCCTTCCCAAACTATGAAAACTAAACTCCTGTCTTTAAAACAGGAATTTAGAACGCTTCTGCTTGACTCACTTGAGAAAAAAACACAGAAAACTCAAAAGCACGTCATTATGCCACAAGCAACAAAGCCGGTAAGGCTATGGCATTACGGGTACGTGGCCAATGCACCAAATCCAAGATTTCCCACATGTTCCACCCTCTTTCTAATGAAAAGATGCATGACCCCCAGGTGATAGCGAATGCATTTAGCTGTTATTACCTTAAAGAATACCCCTGGTACCACTGAGCAGAAGGGGGGAATCACGGTAATCTACAGGGCACTGTCCACCACTCGCACCAAAACGTCCTTTATGTTGGCATGGGAGGAGGATCTCTCCCAACAATGGAAATTGGAGACTTGGAATAGAAACTTCTTTCAGTCATACAAAGGTATTCTCAATTCTAACCTTGCAGAAGCTAGTTTAAAAGTAATCCCCCAATGGTATTTAGTCCCCACGAGACTGGCCAAACTATACCCGGTGACATCCCCCCTGTGTTTTCGTGGGTGTGACCTTAGGGGTGACATGTTACATGTGTGGTGGGGATGCCCCAGAATACGGAGCTTCTGGAACAAAGTTTTCTCCTGGATACGCAAGATTACCAAAGCCTCCATTCCAACTTCTCCACTGATTGCCCTCCTTAACTTTCCGGTGCGCACAGTGTCCAGCACTACACAACACCTGATTTATTTTATCCTCTTAGGAGCCAAACTGACTTTAGCCAAAGCCTGGAAAAAGTCAGGTGTGTCTGCCCTACTAGCAAAGAGGAAGATCTCTTGGATTATGTCACAAGAGAAAATAGCAAGTGTGCTCCTGGACCGCACTGAGAAGTTCGAACAGGTTTGGGAGCCCTGGGCAACCTTCATTAATGTCCCACTACACCCTGACTCCAATTCGTCTGTTCTCTCCCCTGCTCTTCCCTAGTCGGTCTCTTCCTCTATAGCCTCCAATATTTTCCTTTCTTTCTTCTTCTTTCTTCTACTTTCTAACTTTTCTCCCTGAGGATTGTGGACTCAGGTCCACACCCTCGCTGACCCAGCCATTCCTGAGGTAGGGTCCATTAGCGATAATTACCCTGTTGTATCCCCCATAAGTTTTGTTTACTGGTAATTTGACAGGTTCCATTTCTCTCCTATCCGCCTAATTGGTGCTATGTGCCTTAACATGAACTCTGAGGCTTTTAGGTTTTGATGGGTATACCTTAGATCTGATTACACCTCAGAGCCTAGAACTGGGCGGGGGGTAGGGGCTCCAGCCACAGCGTGATCCCTTTTGGGGTGGCGGGAAGGCTCTGCGGGTCCCCTGAACCAGATCCCTTTTTTACAGTTTTGGAGGATACATGGCTCTTAGCTTCTGTACCATAGGCTACATACTGATGTTGGTATATTTATATGTTTCACTCACTGCATTTCATTATCTGGAATTGTATGTTTTTGTCTGTTGGATCGACCCTTTATTTATTTTTTCTCTCCTTAATTAGCCATGTTGGCTTTTGCAGGACAATTGGTCCTACTCTTGCTTCTGGAATGTATATTCTCTCTGTAAACGAATAAAATTTATTGAACATAAAAAAAAAAAAAAAAGAATACCCTTGGAATATTCAAACCACACCTGAAACTATAAATCAATTCCTTGATCACATCAAACTTCCTGCACTATCACCTAACCAGATATCTGACCTTAATACCCCATTTAACCTATCTGAAGTCGCAAAAGCAATTGATTCTCTACCCACTTGCAAATCTCCAGGCCCGGATGGATTGATAAGTGAATATTATAAGCTACCTAAAGATACACTATCTCCCCACCTTTGTCAGGTATTTTATGAGGCTGCTTCCTCTTCATCCTCTTCCATCATAAAGATCTTAAATGTTGAAAGCACTAGTTATAACTCTGCCAAAACCCAATGTTCCTCAAAAATTTTGACCCATTTCACTTCACATTGACATCAAGTTATATGCCAAAATAACTGCAACACGCCTCATGGGTTACATGCCCCTTCTTATTCACAAAGACAAAGCAGATTTCACCAAAGGAAGACAATTAACTGACACAATTAGACGACTAATCAATGTCATACACTTTACAGAACATACTAGAACGCCTTCTCTGTTTCTCTCCCTGGATGTAGAGAAGGCGTTCGATAGAGTACATTGGGAATATCTTAAAGCAGTTCTAGCTAAATTTGGATTCACAGGCACAATCTCATCTGCCAACTCTGCCCTCTATTTCCAGCCTTCTGCCCAGATATATGTAGATGATATGCTTTCCCAACATTTCCTCATAACAAATAGTACAAGGCAGGGGTGCCCCCTATGCCCTCTAATTTTCAATCTGGTCATAGAGCCCCTAGCAGCACGGGTTTGTTCAGACCCACTTATCTCTGGTATTAAAGTCGGAAATTCTGACCATCGCATAAGTTTATTTGCAGACGATGTAATACTCATGATCACTGACCCCATTACCTCCCTACCGAGAATTCAAAAATTCCTAGCAGATTTTGGAGAGGTCTCTTACTACAGAGTCAATAAAACAAAATCTCATATTCTTGACTTGGGAGTGGATGGGACTACTAGAAACTTGATATCCACAAATGTCTCATACCATTTGCAGGACTATTAGAATAGCCTACTTGGGTATAAATTTGACAAAATCTACCAAACAGCTGTTTCACACCAATTTCTCACCTTTCAAACATCAATTTGCACAAGATCTCCAATCCCTATCCAAATTTGAGTTTTCGTGAACAGGCCACCTAGAAGCATTTAAAATACTTGTATTACCTAAACTCCTTCATCTATTTAGATCCCTACCAATTTGTATCCCCAAACACTATCTTCGCTCATTACAGCTCATAAGCACAGATCAATAGAGAAATCCCCTCTACCAGACCTGACAGACTAATAAGATGCGCCTATCCTCTCTCAGTTGAAAGACTGGTTCCAACCTTCCCTAAATACCCTGTGGGGAGAGCAAGAATGTGCTGTAATACCCCACAATGACTTACAGCTCTGGCTCCATAGTAGCTGTCCTAGTATGGCCCAACCAGTGTATGCCCCCTCCCCCCACAATCAAAGCCTCTGTTTTACCATGGAGGAGATTGACTTCCTCCCCTTGGGAGAATACTCCAATCACTAGCCTGAAACCACCTATCTCTGTTCTAAAGATCCTTATCCCTGACATCCGTCTCTCAAGGTGGAATAAAAATGCATCTACCACAATTGATATGCTATACGAGAATGGAAGCCTTAAACCATTTACTCAACTGGTGGGAAAATTAGGACTTCAACCCTCTGACTTTTATCAATATCTTCAGATAGCATAGTTACATAGTTACATAGTAGGTGAGGTTGAAAAAAGACACAAGTCCATCAAGTCCAACCTATGTGTGTTTATTATATGTCAGTATTACATTGTATATCCCTGTATAGGTCGTTTAGAGCTGGGAATATCATCCCAGCTGTACTACAGTGTTTTTACAACTTCTGCAACTTGGGTGGAATTGCACCACCTGTCCAGAGATGGTCCTTTTGTTTTTATAGCTTCAATGCTAATGTATGTATGATGTTTTTTATATGTATTTTTCTTATTTTTGACACAAATAAATCTGTTTTGCTAATCATGTTTGTATGGTAAGTGAAGTTCCATAGATATGTGCTACCACAGGGCTGGTTGAGCTACTATAGGTTTTTATTTCAAGTTTGTCATTCAATTTCTATACCATGAGCTCCCATTCTCTCCTCCTCTACCTTTTTTTCATTTTGTCATTTTAACGTTTTTGTGAGTATCCAATCCCCATATGTTAGTATTGTTTCACCCCTTTTGACATATTAATTAGATAGGCGGTACCCTGAGGGTTCGGCATATATTTTTGTGTATCAAAAAAAAAATACTGAAGACTGCCAACACATTCAGCTCTTGATGCTCACTCGCATCTCACCCACCACTAAATGTAAACAAATGGGTGGAATCTACCAGGTGATGTCATTATCCAAATATGGCTATGTGGTCATGTCTGATCAGAGGTGTCAGGGCTATCCCTGTCTTTTGTTTACATGGATGTGGATTCCCATTCCATAAATGAATGTGGACAGGTAATGTCAATGCTTTACAACCATTGACAGAAAGGAAGCTGTCATATATAATAACTGTAGATAAACTACTACTATATATGATGCTTGACTCCCACTGAACAAGACAAAAGTCTGGTGTTCAGATGAAAGCCTGAGCAGATTAAGTCTGGTTAAAACTAGGGTATGGACCAAACCTTGAGCTTATCTCTAGTCATGATTTTCTAACATTACTTATTACTACTGTTATCATCAGCCTTGATATTAATTATAATTGCAAAAATCTGTTGTCTTTAGTAAATGATTAGAATAGTGAGATTTAGCCATCAATTGAATGGCCAAATACTGTAAATATATAGGCCAATCGCCTTTATTAAAGTGGTTTTAAAGTCAAATAGTTTTTACTTTAATGTATTATATGCATACCTAAAGAATTTACCTGTATTACCCGAGCCTTGTATTGATCCAGCACTGTGCCCATCTGCCGGTCTTCTCTCCTCTCTCCTCACTCTCACAGGCTTGGCTGAGAGCAACGGGAGCCATTGGCTCATTCTGCTATCAGTCAAAACCTGTGAGCAGAGATCGGGAAGCGAGACTGAGCCACACAGTGAGTATCTATGGACACACAAAGCACAGCTTGGGAGTGAGCCTGCACGTGTGCCAACACAGGAAGCTGCTTCCTTTGGTGGCACATGCATAAGATGAGTAGCCTTTAAAACCATTGCACAGAGCAGGTAAGTATAACATCTTTTTTTATTTTAGTAGGAAACATTTCTTAAATTAAACCTCACCCCTTCAGTAAGCCTACGAAACTATCAATATGTATAAACATAGTAGTTACAAAAACAAATGGCGCATGATAAAACATAACAAATATGTACATAGAAAAAAAATGCTGTTTAGGAAGTTCTTTTAAAAAAAATTTAACCTGAGAATAGGGTTGAGCGGACACCTGGATGTTCGGGTTCGACAGGTTTGGCCGAACTTCGGAAAAAAGTTTGAGTTCGGGACCCGAACTTGACCCCGAACCCCATTGAAGTCAATAGGGACCCGAACTTTGAGAACTAAAATGGCTCTAAAAAAGTAATGGAAAGGGCTAGAGGGCTGCAAATGGCAGCAAAATGTTGTTAAGAGCATGGCAAGTGCAAACAAATGTGGATAGGGAAATAACCTAAAATAACATGGGTGGGAGACAATGTGAAGGAACTGGAGGCACTGTCAGCAACCCAATCTACTATCGCCTGTACTTGTCCTGGCCTCAACATTCGTAGAGCCGCACTAGGCCCGACCAAATACCTCTACAGGCTCTGTCGCCTACTCGCACCTGAGGAAGGTGTTTCAGTTGTGCGTGTAGCTGGCACAGATTGACCACATCCTCTCCCTGCAACAGGAGCTCCACCAGCAGCACCACAACCGGGGCCACGTCCTTATTTGACAGTCTTCTCATATTTCTCAAATTTAGGAGCTTGCCCTAAATGGGTGTTTTTTGAATAGCAGAATAGAGCAACAGTATCTAAAGGGTGTATCTCACAGGTACAGATATGCAGAAAATGCACCAAAATTTTCATTTTTTGCCCTAAATTATAATTTTTTTGAAGATCAGAATAGGAGAACAGTATCTAACGTGTGTATCTCACATGTACAGATATGCAGAAAATGCACCAAAAACATTTTTTTGGGCAGGAAACGCACCAAAAATTTATTTTTTGCCCTAAATTATTATATTTTTTGAAGAGCAGAATAGGAGAACAGTATCTAAAGTGTGTATCTCACATGTACAGATATAGAGAAAATACAGCAAAAAAGATTTTTGGGCAGAAAACGCACCAACATATATTTTTTTTGCCCTAAATTCTTACTTTTTTTGAAGAGCAGAATAGGAGAACAGTATCTAAAGAGTGTATCTCACACGTACAGATATTTAGAAAATGCACCAAAATACATTTTTATGGCAGAAAACGCACCAATTTTTTTTATTTTGCCCTAAATTATTATTTTTTTGAAGAGCAGAATAGGAGAACAGCATCTTAAGTGTCTATCTCATACGTACATGTAGCGGGTATTTTAATTTAAGGGAAGCATCTGGGTGGTAGTGTAACCCAGATGCACTGATTGCTAGGGAATCCGAGACCCTTTTTTATGGTTCTTGGAGGACTCTGGTGGTGTGAGGTTCCCTGCGGCATGCAGGTGGCATTGTCACCCTGGCCGGAGTTGAACCCACACCGCAAGACTGCTTCCTTTTTGTCCTTTCCTGGCGCTGGTACAGCGGGGTGGGGAACCTGCTGTGATGCTAAAGGCGAGGGGATAAAAGGGGCGGACGCCCTGACCTTGGGGTTCAGAGTCGGAGGACGCAGCCGCACCCAGGCACCTTCAGCTTGGGTGCTGGCGTTCCGGAGTTCTGGGCCCAGGTGCCCTTCACCTGGCTGGAGCGAGAGATGGAGTCCATCTCAGGCACCTTTAGCCTGGGGTGAGGTACTATGGCGGATGCCTGGGGCTCAGTACCTTTGACTGAGTTCCGCGAGGGTGGAGGAATCCGAGGGGGCCCTAACTCCTTGGGTGCCCGTGTCTGAGGTCGAGGAGACTGGTGAGCGGAACTTCTCTGGAGAGTCCGGCGCAGCATTGCTGGTGACAGAGAGACCTCCGGTGACTCCCTTGGATGGATGTCCTTCCATTCATGTTCTACCTCATATAGTCAGTGGCAGTGACTATTCGCCATTGGTGACACCACAGTGGTTAGCGATACTTTAAACGATTGTGCCTCGACCTACTCCCGTTAATACTGAACTGTTGCAAAGGTCCCAACTTGACTGTGCTGTATGTTTATTCGCTGAGAAGAATAAAACTGTGTTGGACCTATTCAGTGTGTGGAACTCTGGTTACTAGGAGCAAAGGGGAGTGAATCCGAGGAGAGGATTTGACTCTAGGACACCTACACAAAGCCCGATCTTTCCTGCCTTCACCTCTTCACTATGGAGGACATGGACCGTGGTGTATCTCATCCCTCCCCCCGGTACTGACACCCCTAGACAAAGACAGACAAGCTGAGAATGAGAAGGGGTGATGTCGCTACATACACATATGCAGAAAATGCACCCAAAAATATTTTTTGCCCTAAATTTTTCTTTTTGGAATAGCAGAATAGGAGAACAGTATCTAAAGTGTGTATCTCACAGTAACATATGCAGTGCTGGAGCACTGAGCTTGCATAAAATGCCCGCCGAAGCCAACCTAACTAACAGACGGATAAAAATTATCCTTTCTCTGGCACTGGGCTCAGGGCAGGATAAAAAGATTGTGCACTGCACCCACACAACAAAAGCAAGGTAGATCGCTGAGTAATTTGATTTCTGAATCAGGACTCCTATCTAATTCTCTCCCTCAAAGCAGCAGCAGCAGCAACCTTTCTCTACACTAACTGAAGCAGAGTGACGTGCTGTGCTATGTGCTATATAGAGGCTGGGTCACATGCTGCACTGGCCAATCACAGCCATGCCATTAGTAGGCATGGCTGTGATGGCCTCTAAGGGCACACAAGTTAAACAAATGTTGATTGGCTGCCCTGCAGCTTTTTAAAATGCGCCATTACATTGCCGAACACCGAACCCGAACATACAGTACATTGTTCGGGTTCGGGTCCGGGTACCAAAAACCGTAAAGTATGGTACGAACCCGAACTTTACAGTTCGGGTTCGCTCAACCCTACCTGAGAAGTGTAGGATGCAATTAATCATCAATGTATATGTGAGTCTCTGTATTCAAGCACAAGTATTTAGATGACTAAGTCTAATTTTTCACAAATGATTTGCTACAATGTGTGCATGCCCCATGTATTTTTCTAAAGAGAAATGCATTTTTCACATATTTACTGTTTTGTTATGTGTTATATGTTTTATAACAATTATACTTGCACATCGTTATACTTATCAAGCTTTACTTGGCCTACAACCTTATACTTTTATATTGTCACTCAATTGCTTGGTAAACATTATTATTTTGATAATTTACATTACGGTATATATTAGCATAAAGGTATGACTTACATCGCCATGGAAAATTGAGGCTCACCTCTTTCCATCTTTTGTACCTTACTATTGGCTATTGAGGTAACCCATCACTCTATGGGGCCATTAGTGAGGTGAAACAGATGACAGACAGTGGTCAAATTTCTATACTACAATAGGTACGCCAAGTTCCCCGCAATCTCTCATATAAATGCAGGCACTTGTGCCATACACTCTTTGGGTTAGTTAGATTTTTTTTTTTTGGAGATAAGCTTTACTTCAATGAAGGCTAAATGAGAATATACTTTAACATATAGAAGAGGAAGGCTGGATTCTAAATCCTTCATTTTAAAAGTAAATATTAAATTAAATAAGTTTATAGAATAAAAACACCATGTTCTGACTACTAAACAATGGTCATGCCATAGGTCTTTAAGAGAAGGAACATTTTTACTAGTTTAAAGTGGTTGTAAACCCACTTTATAAACAAACACCTACAGATAAGCTTAGATTAAGGCTTACCTGTAGGCGCATGAAATATCTCCTTAACCACTTGCCGACCGCACCATGGACGAAAGACGTCCACAGCGCGGTCGAGTTATCCTGAGTTTACGTCCCTGGGACGTCCTCGTGCACTCGCGCTTCCCGCGCGCCCCCTGGTGCATGCTTGCGGAAGTGTCCGTGCTCGCCGAGTTCACGGGTCCCAGCGCAACAAGGAATGATAGCGGCTCTTTACCACCTGATCGCTCCCTCCAATGAGGGAGCGATCAGAATGTAAACAAACTGGGGACACACAGAGGTCCAGCTCTCTTCTCTCCTCACACCGATACAGCGTGTGAGGAGAGAAGCGAGATCATTTACAACAGTGAGTGTATGTCATATTGTGCAGTGAACTACAGTGCCCAGCAGTGCCCTTCAGTGCCACACAAGCAAACTGGGGTCACACAGAGGTCCAGCTCTCTTCTCTCCTCACACCGATACAGCGTGTGAGGAGAGAAGAGAGATCATTTACACCAGTGAGTGTATGTCATATTGTGCAGTGAACTACAGTGCCCAGCAGTGCCCTTCAGTGCCACACAGTGCCACACAAGTGCCAATCTGTGCCCCACACTACCCATCAGCGCCCCTACAGTACCCATCTGTGTAAGCAGTGCCACAAAAATACTCATCAGTGCCACTACAGTGCCCATCAGTGCCACCAGTGCCACCAGAGTACCCATCAGTGCCACTAGTGTCCATCAGTGCCACCACAAGGCTGATCAGTGTCACTACAAGGCTGATCAGTGTCACTACAAAGCTCATCAGTGCCACTACAAGGCTCATCAGTGCCACCAGTGCTCATCAGTGCCACCTCTGCCACTTCAGTGCCCATCGGTGCCGCCAGTGCTCCACCAGTGCCACTACAGTGCCCAGTGCCACTACAGTGCCCCATCGGTGCCATCAGTACCACATCAGCGCCACTATAGTGCTCATCTTCACCACTACAGCGCTCAACTACAGCGCTCATCAGTGCCACAGTAGTGCCCATAAGTGAGTCCTCATCAGTGGATACTTATCAGCGCCGCCTTATCAGTGCATATCAGTGTGGTGCATTAGTGTACATCAGTGCACTCTCATCAGTTCCCATCAGTGCACCCTCATCAGTTCCCATCAGTGCACCCTCATCAGTACCCATCAGTGCACCCTCATCAGTACCCATCAGTGCACCCTCATCAGTTACCAGCAGTGCACCCTCATCAGTTACCAGCAATGCACCCTCATCAGAACCCAGCAGCACCCTCATCAGAACCCAGTAGCATCCTCATCAGAACCCAGCAGCACCCTCCTCAGAACCCAGCAGCACCCTCCTCAGAACCCAGCAGCAGCCTCCTCAGAACCCAGCAGCACCCTCCTCAGAACCCAGCAGCACCCTCACCAGAACCCAGCAGTGCAGCCTCATTAGACCAGCCTCATCAGCACCCATCAGTGCAGCCATATCTGTTCCAGTTTTCCTACCACAGTTTGTCACCACAGCCCACAGTCACCAGTATGGCGAAAAAAATGTTTTCCGCTGAGGAGGCATACCAACAGCTTTGCTTGACTGACGAGAGCAGCGGGGAGCTCTCTGAGTCTGATTCTGGTTCAGAATATGAACCTGTTATAAGCAGTGGGTCTTCTACAGATTCAGAGGAAGTGGAAAGTGTGCCCAGGAAACGAAGGCATTCTGACATGGAGCAGCAGGCTACCACAAGTAGCGCTATGGCATCAACCAGCAGCTCAGTGCCATCCACCAGTAGCACAGTGCCATCCACAAGAAATGAAGTACCACTACAGCAAAGGCCAAGAACTAGCGGGGTGTCATCTCAGCCCCAAAGGGTTAGGACCCATGCCAGCCTTCCCTATGCCCTTGAAAACCCTCTGTGGCTTCCCCCCAATTCAGGAGCAGCAAACATCCCCCCTTTCACCGCCCAGCCAGGTGTTCAGGTGAACACAGAGAATTTTGCCCCTATTGATTTTTTTAATAAAATTTTTACCCAAGACCTATTATCCTCCATCGTGACCCAGTGCAACCTCTTTGCACAACAATTCATAATAAACAACCCTGGTTCAAGTTATGCCCGTCCCTATGTGTGGAGAGCATTGACAGTGGAGGAATTTAAATTATTTTTAGGCCTAACGTTCAAAATGGGGCTCTCAAAAAAAAAAGAAGTATACTCCTATTGGTCCACCAAACCCATCCAGCACATGCCAGTCTTTTCATCCAATATGTCAAGATCCAGATACCTCATGATAATGCGCTTTCTCCATTACAATGACAACACCCAGTGCCCTCCCCGAAATGACCCATCACATGACAAATTATTAAAAATTCGGCCACTTCTAAATTTTTTCTCTGAGAAATTCCCCCAGTTATATATCCCCGACCAAAATATATCCGTGGATGAGTTATTGGTCCACTTCACAGGCAGGCTTGGCATCAAGCAGTTTATTCCAAGCAAAAGGACCCGATATGGGGTTAAAATCTAAAAGTTATGTGACCGAGCCACGGGCTACATTTACGCCTTCCTGGTGTATGAAGGGAAGGACTCCCAACTGCATCCCCCTGAATGTCCAGAGTACATCAGTGCCAGCGGAAAGGTTGTTTGGGAGCTTATATAACCACTCCTTGAAAAGGGTTACCACTTTTATGTGGATAATTACTATACCAGCATCCCCCTCTTCCGCAACCTTTACTGGAAGGGCACCCCAGCGTGTGGTACAGTTCGAGCCAACAGGAAGGGTTTCCCGCAAAGGCTCGTTACTGAAAGACTATGAAAAGGGGAGATGGCGTCTTTGCGGAATGAAGAGCTATTGGCTATCAGGTGGAGGGACAGAAGAAACGTCCACATGCTCTTAACGATACATAATGACACCTACGTGGAAATCCCCAAAAGAAACGGCCCTATCCAAAAACCAGCATGTGTTCATGATTATAATTTGTTCATGGGGGGAGTCGATTTTAATGATCAGATGATTGAACCCTATCTTCCCACAAGAAAAAGCCGCTATTGGTATAAAAAGGTCTCCATATATCTTTTCAGTATGGCCCTTTACAATACTTATGTCATTTACCGTAAATCTACAAGGACCCCCTTATCTTATTTTCAGTGCCAAGAAAAAATTATCTCCGCCCTTTTGTACCCTGAAGACCCACCAGAAAGCATTCGCTCGGATTCAGTGAGCAGACTCCATGAACGCCACTTTCCTGATAACCCCCCCCCCCCCCCATGAAACAGGCCGAAAACGTCAGAAGAGATGCCGGGTGTGCTCCAAAGAAGGAACTAGAAGAGACACTGTGTATTATTGTCCTGATTGTCCTTCCCAACCAGGCCTTTGTTTTGGTCGATGTTTCCGTCGTTACCATACTTTTCTACATTATTAGGAAAGTATGGTAAACGTAATTGTCATTTACCGCCACACCCCTTATGCCACTGTACATACCGCTGCCTTCTCCGGAACTGACCCTGACCTGCTAAACGACCACGCCTCTGCCTAACGCTAAACTGTACCCACCTCTGCCTGCCCTGGAAATGACCCTGGCCTGTTATACGACCACGCTTCTGCCTAACCCTAAACTGTACCTACCTCTGCCTGCTCTGGAACTGACCCTGGCTTGTTATACGACCACGCTTCTGCCTAACCCTAAACTGTACCTACCTCTGCCTGCTCTGGAACTGACCCTGGCTTGTTATACGACCACGCTTCTGCCTAACCCTAAACTGTACCTACCTCTGACTGCTCTGGAACTGACCCTGGACTGTTTGACCACGTTTTTTGCCTGCCTCTTGGATTGATCTTTTACCCTGCTATGCTAATGGGGACACAGGGGTCTCACATATGTGAGGGGCTCCAGAATTGTTTTTCTGGATGAAGAAAACAAATTTTTTAGTTTTCTCATTCCCGGATTGGGGTCTGGAGACTCGGAGGCTTCAAAGAGATTTTTGTGGGAGAAGCCTTTACCCCTGTCCCCATTCTTTCCTGGCCTGCTACTTGGACCATGTTCCTGCTTACTACCAGGACCAATATTTTGGCACTGCTGGCAATGTCTCTACTTGCACTGACCTTGGACTGTATATGGACAGTATCTCTGCCTGTACTGACTATGGACAATATTCCTGCCTGCTGCCTGGAAAATTCCATTCACTGACGCTGACCACGTCCCTGCCTGCTGCCTGGATAAGGGCTCTCCTTCTGTGGACAATTGCACTACTAAAACCACAGGTAATCTTTTGTTTACCATTTACTCAGCAGAATGTAGTTCAGGGTGTAATTCTTGGTATGTACATGCTATATGCTAGAAATATAAAGGGCCTTCAAAAATGGGATAGATTGTAAGGAAATTAGATGCGTAATTTATGTCCCTAGAACACCTGATGGTGCTTCCTGGATATTGGGCCTCTATGTGGCCAGGCTGTGTAAAAGTCTCACACATGTGGTATCGCCATACTCAGGAGGAGTAAGAGAATATATTACGGGGTATCATGCTATGTGTTGGAAATATCTTATAAATGGACAACTTTGTGTAAAAAAAATGTGTTTTCATTTTTTTTCCACATTTTCCAAAAACTTCTGGAAAAAAATGAACAGTTCAAAAGACTCATAATGCCTCATAGATTATACGTTGGGGTGTTTGCTTTCCAAAATGGGGTCACTTTGTTGGCGTTTCTATTGTCCTGGTGCTCCAGGGCCTTCAAAAGTGTAATAGGTGGTTGAGAGATTAGATGTGTAATTTATGCTCCTAGAACGCCTGAAGGGGCTACTTCAATGTTGGGCCTCTATATGTGGCCAGGCTGTGTAAAAGTCTCACACATGTGGTATCGTAATACTCAGGAGGAGTAGCAGAATATATTTTGGGGTGTCATTTGTGGAATGTACATGCCATGTGAGAAATAACCTGTTATAATGACAATTTGGTGTGAAAAAAAATAAAAATAAAAAAAATCTTCATTTTGCAAAGAATTGTGAGAAAAAATGACAACCTCAAAAAACTAACTATGCCTCTTACTAACTAACTTGGAGTGTCTACTTTCCAAAAAGGGGTCATTTGGGGGGTATTTGTTCTTTACTGGCTTGTTAGGGTCTCAAGAAATGAGATAGGCTGTCAGTACATCAGGTGTAATCAAATTGATACATTTTCAGTGATTGGCACCATAGCTTGTAGACCCTATAACTTTCACACAGACTAAATAATATCCACTAATTTGGGTTATTTTTACCAAAGATATGTAGCAGTATACATTTTTGCCCAAATATATGAAGAAAAATTACTTATTTGCAAAATTTTATAATAGAAATTAAGAAAAATTCATTTTTTTACAAAATTTTCGGTCTTTTTTCATTTATAGCACAAAAAATAAAAAACCCAGAGGCAATCAAATACCACCAAAAGAAAGCTCTATTTGTGTGAAAAAAAGGACGAAAATTTCATATGGGTACAGTGTTGCATGACTGAGTAATTGTCATTCAAAATGTGAGAGCACCGAAAGCTGAAAATTCGTCTGGTTAGGAAGGGGGTTTAAGTGCCCAGTTGTCAAGTGGTTAACCTACACGGTTAAGGAGATATTTGCATTTAAAACCGGCGCCACTGACGTCACGCGCATGCGCACTAGCGGGCCGGCTTAGTAGTCAGATTTCTGAATGAACTTAGCCGGCCCGAGCGCGGATGCGTGTGACGTCATCGCCGCTCCGGGGCAAATCACAGCGCCGGAGCGGCGATACACGGAAGGCAGAGGGGAGCAAGATGGCGGCGGCGACGGAGGTGTCCGAGCACCACTGCGGGGGCTTCAATCTAAGGTAAGTGATTCATAATGAGCTAGTATTCTATGCATACTAGCTCATTATGTCTTTGTTTTGCAGGTAGTATATATATAAAAAAAAAAAGCACAGCAGGGTTTACAACCACTTTAACTAGTTATAAATAACTAAAAATAAGTTATTTCCTGTTTAAAGTTAGTTAGCATTACTTGTGTTTCATAACAGAAGGTATGAATTAATTTAATATTCTGCTGATTGATGTGTCACTCATTTTTGTAGCCTACATGTTAAAATATTTTCAAGGGCAGTTGGCTAGTAAATAAGGGATGAATTCAATGAATAAAATGTCAGCAATAGATCTTCAATTCCAGAGCTTATCCACACAAATTAGCTACAGTCAGTGATTATGAAAATAGTATGAAGTCTATTTTTATTGCATGTAGTGCAGGTATTGTGTGACTGCATGTTATAGTGTACTGGATCCTGTAACCCCCACAACAACAAGACATCAAAGTGATGGTATTAAACATCCAGTTTAAAAAAAAATAACAAACATATCATAATAGAATATTACTAAAGCGCTACTAAATGTGAAATTTGTGTATAAAATCAAACAAAATTAGAATACCCAAATGGTGACAGCTGTAGTCAATCAACGAATTCTGGGATCCTAAACGTGTAAATAAATAAATAAATATATTGGTGCGCTAGGACCAACCCTAATATGTGGCACAAATCAATAAATGTTCAATAACAATACATCCACTAAAAATAAATATAAAGTGATCAAGTGCTATTAATGCAAATAAAAGTGCAAACTATATCCTCCATGGATATACTTCCGTGCATAAATAAATAGCAGCAATGGATTAGTATAAAGTGCAATGAATAGCTATACGCAAAACCTTCAAACGAGCAATGAAGAGATCGCTCTGCTGAGCTGTGTTATGCGTTTCTGTCCTATGGTACATGTGAATGGTATACCTAATAAGTCTGCTTGATTGGATTCCTTTATCAGAATATGCTGCACTATGATTGCTTTCTCTTGTTTTCAATGTTTCTTGTTCATACATCACGGGACACAGAGCGGCATAGTCATTACTATGTGGGTTATATAGAATTACCTTCAGGTGCTGGCACTGGCAACTTCCAAAACAGGAAGTACCCTCCCCTATATAAGCCCCTCCCATCCGGGAGTACCTCAGTTTTTTGCCAGTGTCTAAGGTGTTGGCCAAGGTTAACATGTATTCATCTGGGCTTGTGTACAGGTTCTCTGGGCCTTAGCAAGCTATTCCGGATCCGACCAAAAAAGCTTCATAGCTAAACGGTCGGTACCCGGGCCTTGCAGAGAAGAGCAGGGTTTTGCCTGTAATGCCTCTCTTAGGAGGGCTGGACCCTGGGATCCAGAGCTCTGGTCATACCCAAAACCAAGAGGCTATCTGTGCAGGGTGCTATACAGGTCCAGGGGAGTGGAATCCTTGGGAACCCGGTCCCTGAAGGTCTAGTACAATGCCTGCCGTGAGAGGTGAAGTTTGGGCTTCTGTGGACCAAACAAAGTCCTGCGGCGGGGAAAAGGTAAGTGGGGGCCCCTCAGGAACTTGGTTCTATTGAGGGGACCCCCAAGACTAATATGTCTTTCTGCCTGTTACCTAAAGGTATTCCCGCTAATAGCTGTATATGCCTAAGAAATCCTAGAAATGTCTTTTCATAAAGGAAGTTTTAAAAACTGTAAACCTGGAAATGTTTTTCATAAAGGAGGTTTTAAAAAAAAAAAAGACAAAAGTGCGGTACCTGTGTTTGTCCACTAGAGGCCGCTGTGGAACGTCTTTTTTTCTTGGGACTATTCCTTCCATGGTGAAAGTCCAGGCAGATGAGTGAGCTCTCTATCAGGGAAGCTGCATTCCTCTGTCATGCTGCCAAGTAGTTTCCTTCCATCCCCGAGTCCTGGTGAAACAGGGACCCTGGCTCCTCTCCCTACAGGGCGCCAAGAGCGCACACGTGCACACACGCGCTTTCTTTTTATAGATTTAGCTTCAAAAAAGGGGGCGAAGCCTGGCGGATGACGCGCTCTGTGCGCCCAGCGCTTCTGCGCATGTGCGGGCGTCCCAGCAAGATAAAAGGACTCAGTCCACGCTGCTTGCTATGGACACAGAGCATGAAAAGGAGCTTGTAGCATGGTATAGGGGCTTACAGCGGGCGGTTGATACAGGCATCCCCAGAAAGACGCATTAGTAGATGCCCACTGATGTACATAGCAGCAAATTGCATTAGACTATTTCAGTAAAGGGGTGTATTGCGGCTGGAATACCTCAGCTTTGAACTAAGGAATATGCCGCCTAAAAAACTCAGAGATATACCTCTCAGGAAGTGTAGGGGGTCTCCATCGGGCTCTGAGGATCTGGAGCAGTCATCTGCACCCTCCTCCCCTGAGAAATCAGAGGTTAATACCCATAAGGAACCCCCGGGAGTGCCAGGTACTTCGGCTGTCCTCAGTCCACCTGCTCCTGCATATATAACAGAGGAGGTTTTTGCCTCAACTCTGGAGGGATTGGAGCAGAGATTGGCAGCATTGATCGCTTCTTCTCTACAGGAAAGAAAGCGCGCCAGATCTCCATCACCTCCATTAGAGTGCCTGTTGGCAGAGCAACAGTCCCAGGAAGGGACCGACCTACCTGAAGGGGATCAGGAGGAGGTTAACTCTGTTTTTGAGGAATCGACAGTAGATGAACTATTTTCAGCATCACAGACTGAAAGATTGTGGGTCCAGACCCGAACTGACATGGTTCGATCTGCATTTAAAATGCCTCTTGTTGAACCATCAACTACTGCTGTCTCCTCATTGGGGTCGCTAAAAGCTCCCCAGGTTAATTGCTCCTTTCCAATACATCCATTATTGGAAGGACTTATATACCAGGACTGGGAACATCCTGATAAACTATTTGTTCCGCCTAAGAAATTTCCGGTGATCTATCCCATGGGGGAAAAGTTCACCCAGAGATGGAATGTTCCTACGGTGGATGCAGCCATCTCTTCTGTGAACAAATCACTGACATGCCCAGTAGATAATGTTCAAATGTTCAAAGATCCAGTAGATAAAAAATTGGAATCTTTATTAAAATCTGCTTTTTCCACAGCAGGGGCTGTTACACAGCCAGCAGTGGCAGCTATTGGGGTCTGCCAAGCTTTAAAGGATCAGATGAAAATGGTCCTGAGGGATTTGTCAGACCAGCAGGCCCAGGCTCTGGCTGATCTGCCTAGAGCATTATGCTTTGCGGTTGACGCCATCAAGGATTCTATCCATCAGGCCTCCCGCCTCACGCTGTCTTTGGTACATATGCGTAGGCTTCTGTGGCTCAAGAACTGGTCTGCTGAAGCTCCCTGTAAGAAGCTCTTAGTTAGCTTCCCATTTCATGGGGAACGCCTTTTTGGCGAAGACCTGGATAAGTATATCCAGAAGATTTCCAGTGGTAAAAGTACTCTCTTACCGAGTAAGAAGAGGTCTAGGGGTCCATCTTTTAAGAGGACTACCTCTCCTATCCCTGCGACGTCTGCTACTAAGCAGTTCCGACGGCCTCCTCGGTCAAACTCAGGGGGTAAAAATCAGGGACAGTCACAGGGTAATAAGAAACCCTGGATCCGAAGGGGTACTAAACCAGCCTCCAAGTCAAGCCTATGAAGGGCTGCCCTCACTCAAACGGGTGGGGGGAAGACTTCAGTTGTTCGCAGAGACCTGGCGGGAGATGATCAAAGACAGATGGGTGCTCTCCGCAGTAACTCTGGGATACAAGTTGTAGTTAAAAGAGTCTCCTCCTTCCCATTTTATGTGGTCAGGCATGCCAAGAGACCCTCTGAAAAGAGGGTCTCTCCTATTGGCGTTAGAACAACTATTGCTCCAAGGAGTAATTATGGAGGTTCCTATGGAAGAGTGGGGGTTGGGTTTCCACTCAAACCTTTTCACAGTCCCGAAACCAAACGGGGACATAAGACCCATATTGGACCTAAAGAATCTAAACAAATTTCTAAACGTCCGGTCTTTCCGGATGGAGTCGATCCGATCGGTCACCGCTGCCCTACAGGGGGAGGAATGGTTAGCCTCGATCGACATCAAAGATGCTTACTTGCATGTTCTCATCTTTCCAGGTCATCAAAAATTTCTACGCTTTGCAGTAGAAGGGCGCCATTTTCAGTTCAGAGCCTTACCATTCGGTCTGGCCACAGCACCACGAGTGTTCACAAAAATTCTGGCCCCACTGTTGGCCGATCTAAGAACACGAGGTGTAACGATAATGGCATACCTAGACGACCTGTTGTTGATGGACCACTCAGTTGCCAAGCTAGAAGTGGTAATTGTCGATACAATCAAGTATCTAGAATCTCACGGTTGGGTCATCAACCTGGACAAGTCAGCCCTACAGCCAGTGAAAAACCTGGCATATCTAGGGCTACGGCTGGATTCAGACCAGAGGAAGATTTTCTTACCTCTAGACAAGGTATCCTCTTTGAGGGGCTTGGTCCGTCTGCTTTGTGCAAAAAGACAGCCGTCCATACGCCTGTGCATGAGGCTGCTAGGAAAGATGGTAGCATCATTCGAAGCTGTGCCATACGCCCAATTCCACTCAAGGAATTTACAGAGGGCCATATTGTCAGCCTGGAACGGAAAAATTCAGGCTCTAGACTTCCCGATGGCTTTGTCCCCTTCCGTTCGGAAGAGTCTCTGCTGGTGGTTGATCCCCCAGAATCTCCAGAAGGGAAAACCCTTCAGTCCGATATCCTGGAAGGTGGTCACTACAGATGCCAGCCTTATAGGCTGAGGTGGCAGTACTGGAGCAATGGTCTCTCCAGGGCAGATGGTCAAATGTAGTAAAAACCCTGCCCATCAATCTCTTAGAGATACGAGCAGCCCGGTATGCCCTAGTAGCCTGGACATCCAGACTCCAAGGGTCCCCTGTCAGAATTCAATCAGACAATGCCACAGCAGTGGCATATATCAATCATCAGGTAGGCACCAGGAGTCGTGCAGCCCAGAGGGAAGTAAGTCACATCCTGGAATGGGCAGAAAAGCATGTCCCATGTATATCAGCTGTCTTCATTCCAGGGGTGGAGAATTGGAAGGCAGACTTTCTGAGTCGCCAACAGTTATGCCCAGGGGAATGGTTCCTTCATCCCGAGGTCTTCCGAGCAATATGTCAGCGGTGGGGAACACCGGATGTAGATCTGCTAGCATCCAGATTCAACGCAAAGGTGGACAGATTTGTCTCCCGGACAAGGGATCCCCTCGCTTGCGGCTCGGATGCTCTGGTGTTCCCTTGGGATCAGTTCAGACTGATATATGCATTCCCTCCGCTACAATTGTTGCCTCGACTCCTTCGCAGAGTCAGGTTGGAAAAGAAGCCGGTGATCCTGGTGGCTCTAGCGTGGCCCCGAAGGGCCTGGTACGCGGAGATCATCAAAATGTCTGTGGGGAGTCCTTGGACCCTTCCACGTCGTCCGGACCTGCTTTCGCAAGGACCGATATACCACCCTTCCTTACTAACTCTAAGTTTAACGGCCTGGCTATTGAATCCCACATCCTAAAGAAGAGAGGTCTCTCTAACTCTGTGGTATCAACTATAATCAATGCCAGGAAGCCTGTATCCAGGCAGATCTACTATAGAGTTTGGAAGGCGTACATCACTTGGTGCGAGGCCAGAAAATGGCATCCACGTAAGTACGTTATAGGCAGAATTCTGGACTTCCTACAGTGGGCTGTAGACAGGAAGTTTGCCTTAAGTACTATCAAGGGCCAGGTTTCGGCCTTATCAATACTATTTCAAAGGCCCCTGGCTATGCATTCACTTGTCAAATCCTTTATGCAAGGTGTGACTTGTATTATTCCACCGATTAAAGCTCCCATATGCCCATGGGATCTAAATTTGGTTCTGTCGGTTCTGCAGAAGCAGCCGTTTGAACCTTTGCGGCACATTTCCTTGGTTCTACTCACCAGAAAATTGATATTTTTAGTAGCCATATGCTCGGCTAGAAGAGTGTCGGAATTAGCCGCCATGTCCTGTAAGGAGCCATATCTGGTTATTCATAAGGACAGAGTAGTATTACGCCCTCACCCAGCCTTTCTTCCTAAGTTGGTATCGAGGTTTCACTTGAACCAGGATGTGGTTCTTCCTTCTTTTTTCCCCAAACCAAGCTCGGTAGAGGAAAAGTTATTGCATTCTTTGGATGTAGTAAGAGCAGTTAAAACTTATCTAAAAGCCACTGCTCAGATTCGTAGAACGGATTCTTTGTTTGTTCTGCTGGAAGGCCCCAGAAAGGGTCAGGCAGCATCAAAATCTACTTTAGCCAAGTGGATTCGACAGGTCATAATACAAGCCTATGGCTTGAGAAGTAGACCGCCTCCGTTCAAAGTTAGGGCGCACTCCACGAGAGCAGTTGAAACTTCATGGGCAGTGCATCACCAGGCCTCCCTGGCTCAAATTTGTAAGGCCGCAACATGGTCTTCAGTACACACGTTTACTAGGTTCTACCAGGTGGACGTTAGAAGTCAGGAGGATGTCGCCTTTGGGCGCAGTGTGTTGCAGGCCGCAAAAGATCCTCATGCCTGATGGTGCCCAGCTTATGTATGGTGTAACCCCCCTCATTTGGCATTGCTTTGGGACGTCCCACATAGTAATGACTATGCCGCTCTGTGTCCCGTGATGTATGAACAAGAAAATAGGATTTTTAAAACAGCTTACCTGTAAAATCCTTTTCTTGGAGTACATCACGGGACACAGAGCTCCCACCCCTCTTTTGGGGACACGTATTGCTTTGCTACAAAACTGAGGTACTCCCGGATGGGAGGGGCTTATATAGGGGAGGGTACTTCCTGTTTTGGAAGTTGCCAGTGCCAGCACCTGAAGGTAATTCTATATAACCCACATAGTAATGACTATGCCGCTCTGTGTCCCGTGATGTACTCCAAGAAAAGGATTTTACAGGTAAGCTGTTTTAAAAATCCTATTATTTGACTCTGCGTATGGATTAACAAGTTTAAGCATTATCATTTCTGCACGTCGGACCAGTGCCTCCAGTGGAAGACTGTGGAACTGTATACAGCATCTTGATTAGACTTTCATGAACCCTGTTCAGGTCTATTGGATTTTTTATTTATGTATGTTATTTTGCTCATTTGAAGGTTTTGCGTATAGCTACTCATTGCACTTTATACTAATCCATTGCTGCTATTTATTTATGTACGGAGGTATATCCATGGAGGATATAGTTGCACTTTAATTTGCATTAATAGCACTTGATCACTTTATATTAATTTTTAGTGGATGTATTGTTATTGAATATTTATTGATTTGTGACACATATTAGGGTTGGTCCTAGCGCACCAATATATTTATTTATTAACAAACATATCATACTTACCTGTTCTGTGCAATGGTTTTGCATAGAGCAGCCCTGATACTCCTTGTGTCTTCTGCCGGATCTTGCCAGGGGGGTACCTGTGCGGACTACATCCTGAACTGAACTGTGTGCGTCTATTGAGATGCATAGTGTGGTACAGCCCCACCCCCTGCTCCCTTAATACTGCATTTGATTGACAGCAGTGGGAGCCAAAAGGAGGAGGTGGGAGAGAGAGAGCAGTGCAGCTGCTCTTGTGCAGAGCGCTGGACCAAGATTGGCTCAGGTAAGTATTATGGGGGGCTAGGGGAGAAGCTGCACGTAAAAGGTTTTTTACCTTAATGCAAAGAACGCATTAAGGGTAAAAACCTTTACCCTTTAGAACTTTGTACATGGAATAACATGGCATGAAACAGATTGTTAAACACTGTGCTGCTACCTATGAAGATTATAATTGTAAATAATCCTTTTAAAGTGGAACTCTGAGAAAACATTACAATTTACAGGTGAAATATGCAGTTTATATTTAATGTTAAATGGCAAACAAATTGCAATCCAATTTAACCAGTCTACTGACCAATGCAATCCTGTTAGGCAGCAAAGTAAGGTTTGTGCCATTACTTATGTCCAGTGCAGTTAAAAAAGCAATTTGGTCATCAATAGAGATGAGCTGATGTTTTGGTCCTGACCTACGTTTGGACCTAACTTTGTCTGTTTGGGCATTCAATTGCCCGTTCGCTCCCTTATTCTGTGGGAGCCGAACATTATGTATAGAAGGAGTATTTCTATCACTTCTATATATGACAGTTTCCCAAAGTCAATGTCTCCTAAGGAAGCAACTTGTACTAGAAACCACCACAGTCACTGACACATTGCCTTACATGGCCACGTAAGTAAAGTGGCAGGGATAGCAGTAACATCACTGCATAAATATAGTCACTGGCTATGTTTGGACAATGAGACTTACCAAATATGGCCATATTTGGTCAATGATATCTTTACTATCCCCGCTCCTTAACTTATATCATTGATAGCAGCTCAGGGAGCTTTCATTCAGTGAACAGTACCATTAAGATTGGTGGGGATCATCATGATGCACAATAGATTTACATAGGACATTTGGGATTTTATTTTTTTAATAAATAGCCTGAATATCTTTATTTCTAATTTTTTGAAGGGCTGTGGGGAAGATGCCCTTGTCCTCATCAACATGGGGATAAGGTGCTTTGCCAGGGAAGTATCCCCTGGCAAGGCACCCCCCATGTTGAGGGCATGTGGCCTGGTATGGTTCAAGATGGGTGGGGTGTACACTAGTACTCATCTGTCCTAGCCAGCCAGGCTGCATGCCTAGATTAGGGGTCTGGTATGGATTTTAGGGATACATAACACTTTTTTTTTTCATGGGATACCCCCATAATATCCGTACCAGATTCATAGGCTCTGGTATGCATTTTGTGAGGAATCTATGCAATTTTTTATTGTTCCTGGAGGAAAAAATAAAGGTGGGGTTTAATAGACATTTCATTGCCGACTTCTTTCAAAAAACAAAAACAAAACACAGCCACAGACCCTTCAAAAGGCCCCTGGATCATTTTGGGGAACCTTTTGAGGGGTCTGTGTGCCATTTTAGAAATAGAAGCCAAAAAGCAAATGCCATTTCCTGCCAATTTAAAACCATGTTTTCTTTGTAAATGTCAGTGCTTAAAAATCGCTGTTCTCCCTGGGGCAGTGCCCATCCCCTGCTAGTTTTTTTTTTACAATCCTTTGCCTTTTACCTACAAAATGGGAATTTTTGATTTGAAAGATTTCGTTCTCATTGATTTTTGTGGGGTCTGGGTTCAGTATCATAAGTTCTTTGAAGCTTGTCAAACTGCTTGAGCTGAACCCATTTCATGTTGGCTCATGCCCACTCACCAGCTCAACCCAACCTGCTGACTAAACAATGAAATAGTATCTCTATACTGATCAGGCTATCAGTCTATTGTTGCATTTTCCTCTCAGCAAACACCCAGTATTAATTTGAGAGTGATTTCTAACCCAATAGAGCCTGATTTTCTTACACAGTTTGCCCTCCGTCTTCTAGGGATTTAAAGGAAATCAATATAAATGCATATTTAGGTACCTGTATATTAGCAGCATTTAAAAACACATTTAAGCATTCTTTCAATAATAAGTAGGAGGATTAAATTGTAATGTTTTATTTATGCATGGAGTTCAGCTTGTAGTACAGAATTGTATATAAACAAATTGTCCAGTATATTATGGTGCCATTATTAGCTTTGAACATTGCATTTAGGATTCAGTAATTCAACAGGAAAACAGACCAGTAAGCTTTTCTCATTTACATGTTTTGAAATTTTGCAGTTTATACTTGATCCAATGAAATCCCCAGTATGCCAGGAATCAACTACAGTGTCTTGCAAAAGTATTCACCCCCTTGGCTTTTTACCTATTTTGTTACATTACAGCCTTTAGTTCAATATTTTTTTTTTTTATCTGAATTATCTGTGATGAATCAGAACACAATAGTCTAAGTTGGTTAAGTAAAATTAGAAAAATATACATAAAACTATTTTTCAGAAATAAAAAGCTGATAATTGGCATGTACGTATGTATTCACCCCCCCATAATAAGCTCTGGTGCAACCAATTACCTTCAGAATTCACATAATTTGTGAAATGATGTCCATCTGTGTGCAATCTAAGTGTCACATGATCTGTCATTACATATGCACACCTTTTTGAAAGGCCCCAGAGGCTGCAACACCTAAGCAAGAGGCACCACTAACCAAACACTACCACGAAGACCAAGGGACTCTCCAAACAAGTAAGGGACAATGTTGTTGAGAAGTACAAGTCAGGGTTAAGTTATAAAAAAATATCCAAATCTTTGATGATCCCTAGGAGCACCATCAAATCTATCATAACCAAACGGAAAGAACATGGTACAACAGCAAACCTGCCAAGAGCCGGCTACACACGAAAACTCACGGACCGGGCAAGGAGGGCATTAATCAGAGAGGTAGCACAGAAACCTAAGGTAACTCTGGAGGAGCTGCAGAGTTCCACAGCTGAGACTTTTTGGACCCAACACATCACATCACCCAAAGAACACCATTTGTGTTTTTCAGCAGTCGGGACTGGGAAACTGGTCAGAGTTGAGGGAAAGATGGATGGTGCTAAATACAGGGATATTCTTGAGCAAAACCTGTACCACTCTGTGTGTGATTTGAGACTAGGACGGAGGTTCACCTTCCAGCAGGACAATGACACCAAACACACTGCTAAAGCAACACTTGAGTGGTTTAAGGGGAAACATGTAAATGTGTTGGAATGGCCTAGTCAAAGCCCAGACCTCAATCCAATAGAAAATCTTGGTCAGACTTAAAGATTGCTGTTCACAAGCAATCTTTAAGTCTGTGGGTATAGAATTGGGTATATGGGATTGTACGATATTTTTTTATTTATTTTTTATTTGATTTTTTTATGGCTGAAATGGATGGACTTTGTCTTTTTTCAACCTGACTAACTATGTAACTATGTAACAAGCGCAAACCATCCAACTTGAAGGAGCTGGAGCAGTTTTGCAAGGAGGAATGGGAAAAAATTCAAGTGGTAAGATGTGGCAAGCTCATAGAGACTTATCCAAAGCGACTTGGAGCTGTGATGGCCGCAAAAGGTGGCTCTACAAAGTATTGACTTTAGGGGGGTGAATAGTTATTGCACATTGACTTTTTCTGTTATTTTGTCCTATTTGTTGTTTGCTTCGAATCTAAAAAAAAACATCTTCAAAGTTGTGGGCATGTTCTGTAAATTAAATGATGCAAATCCTCAAACACTCCATGTTAATTCCATGTTGTGAGGCAACAAAACACGAATGCCAAGGGGGTGAATACTTTTGCAAGGCACTTTAAATTTAATTTTAATCTCTTTATCTATAGCTTTGAAGATTTTGAAATACTCTGAATAAAATGACTACAGGTCTTGAGTTACAAAAAATTCTCACCTGGTTTAGCTTTCCCCAGCTTATGAAAGATGCATGAGGTGGTCATGGAGAAGAATTGTTGTTAACAGATGTGCAAAACAAACAAAATTAAGTCTGCAAAAAGCACATATTTTTAAATATTAGCACATTTGTTTCATATTAAACCTTATTATAAGAGGAATGATATGGAATTTTGATATGCTAGTGTAGCGGGGTCTTTAAATTTAGTTGGGGTACACCTGGGGGTAGTGTGACCCAGGTGTGTAATTGTGAAAGGTTCTAGACACCTTTTTGTAATTCGTGGAGGATTGGGTGGTGTATTATTCTCCTTGGCCTGTGGGTGGCGGGGTACCTACAGGCTCAAGGTAGAATCACTGCCGCAGTGCTACCCTTTTTGTCCCTTTCCGGAGATGGTACGGCTGGGGCGGGGAACCCGCCGTGGTGTTGAAGGGAGGAGATAAAAGGGGGAGACGCCCTCGCCACGAGGTCTTCGAGGATTTTCTCTTTACGCACCCAGGCACCTTAGGCCTGGGTGCGGGCGGTTCAAGGTTCCGGCCCAGGCGCCCTAGGCCTGACCGGAATGAAGTTAGGGTCCATCCCAGGCACCTTCACCATCGTAGGCCTGGGGCCCAGTAACTTCGACTGGGTCCCTCGAGGGCGAAGTGATCCGAGGGTGCCGCCTTGCAAGGGGACCCGCATCTGAGGTGAGGAGGCCGGGGAGGTCACCCGTCCGGAGATTCCGGAGCAGCATCAACCCGGTGACGGATGGGCCTCCAGTAACTCCCTTAGAGGGACATCTTCCCCTGATAGGGGCCGCAACGCAGCGAAGGTACTCCCATCTATGTTCTTTGGAGTTGCTGGTAGAGACCCACAAGTTCTATGTTCTGTGCTAAGCAAAGTTGCTATAACCCCTGGTGAAACCACAGGGGTTTAGATTGAAATCAGGAAAGTGCCTCGACCTGCTCATCCCACTGTTTGCGTTATGTTATGGGTCGCAACCAGTCGGCTGTGAAAGGACTCTTTGTTGTGAAAGTATAATAAACAAGTGTTGGACCCTGCATCGGTGTATGGACTCTGGTTAATGGGAGCAAGGGAGATTTCAGCATAGCAGGACTGAGCTTCATAACTAACACACATTGGCCCGAGGAATGTACTGATACTGGCCTTCACCTCACCCACAGCTATGGGGAGGACATGGGCCGTAGCGCATCTCACCCTGTCACGTGACATACCCCTAGCAAAAGGAGATGGGGTGAGGCCGCTACACTAGTAAAATATGTTTTAAATTAGCAGTAAAAAACTAACACTTTGAGAAAGAAAGGTAGGCGATGTAAGCCTCAATGTTTCTATCATGATAGGTTTTCTTTAACCTCCCTGGCGGTATGATTCTGTCAGATTTTAGGTGCTGAAAGCGGTACCATTATTCTGCATGGAAATTTGGCGTTTTATATTGCAGGCCTGTAATTCTTAGGAATAACTCACTTAAATCTGTCCAAACCAGAGTCTAGTAGACATCCCGGGTATGATAAAGTTCAAAAAACAAAATTATACATTATAATAAAATAAATAACTATAAAATAATTATAGCAAATAATAATATAATAATAATAAAAGTGTTTTTCAGTGTTTGATGACGAATTTCCCCACAAATCACTATCGCTTAATTCTGCGAGTGATTCTAATTTATTATCGCTGTTTTCTAGCTGGTCTAAAACCACTTTTGACATAAAGGGACACTTTTTGGTTGCTATGGACAATCTCCAGTTTCCAGGCATAAAAAAAAGTTTTTTTTATATAAAAGTGCATGCAGGACACTGGGCAGACCACTAGGGACAATGGGGGTGTGTAATTATTACATACAGTACTGTAATCTGTAAGATTACAGTATACTGTATGTGTACTGTGTTTTAACTTTTTTGAATTTGGCGCCGATCTCCGTCCCCGTGCGTCGTAACGTCGCAGGGAACGGAGCTCGGCGGCATTCGGCAGTGTGTGAATCGAGCGAGATGACGGCTCGATCACACAGCGGGGAGACATCGCAGGATCCAGGGGACAAGGTAAGTAACTCTTGCCTGGATCACTGCGACGCAGCCCGAGTCTGGCTCGGGGTTACCGCTTTTGGTGCTGAAATTTAACCCCGAGCCAGACTCGGGAATACCGCCAGGGAGGTTAAAGTGAACATGTGGCCAGGCTATGGATGTTTAAATAGTTACAAAATCTCAATGAGTAGCAAATTAGCTTTAAAACAAGCTGGAGGCACTACTTTATCACTAAAAAAATTACAACTGTCATGACTACTCATAATAGTGTGCTCCATTCACAAAGCGGTATCTCTCACTTTAAGAATTGCGGTAAAATCCCGCAAATGTTTTCGGCATTTACAAAAAATGCTACTAAAATATCGCACACAGTATTTTGTTGTGTTTTGTGGTATTTATCACATGAAACAGTACAGTAATTTACTGCATGTTTTGTCGTATTCAGTGGGCGGGACTTCTTTTCTGATGCACATTTCTCAGGGCCCTGGCAGAAGTGAGTGATGGTGGAGGAGAGCTCAGCAGAAGAGAAGCCAATCATCCTGGATCTGGTGGAGCACATGGCATTTTAAATCCTCTCAATTACTTCATTTGTCTTAGCAGTTATGCAGTTTCCTGTTTGGCTTGTGGCATATGTTTTTTTCCTGTATTTTCTGGCTCATTTCTGGTGCATACCTTGCTTGTGGCATACGTTTGTTCTGGCACATGGCACCATTTCAGCTTCATGGTTTGTTTGTGACACAAGTTTTTTTTCAGTATTTTGGCTAATTTCTGGCTCATAGTTTGTTCATGGCACACGTTTGTTCTCTATTATATAGCTAATTTCACCCCTTTTTAGTTGCACACTTTTGCTATGTCCTTGTCTGCTTGTTTCACATATATCTCAGCGCAAATGTTTCTTCCCCGTTTGTTTGGACTTGTGAAGCATGCCCCAACATGTTTGCTGTGCAGTTGTTTGATATTGGGTAGAATATCTTGGCACATGTGTGATTGTTCTTAATGGAGAATAGGCATTGGTGGCTATTTACTAAATCTGGAGCCCAGAGAATCTGGTTGATTCTAACCAATCATCTTCTAAATTCAGCTTGCTCTAGGAAGCTTTGATTGGTTACTAGGCCCCTGATTGTATGTGCACATTTTTATAGACTGAGATACTTAAATCATCCTTGTAGCTTTTCACTAGCTTTTGTAAATAAGCCCCAATAACTTATGTGTAGTTTAGTTATCCCCATTTAGAACACAGTGGCAAAGAACAACTAGAACAGGAATAACTTGTAGCTACTACCATCAACGAAAACACTTGACCCATGTTTTGGTAACAGTATGTACATGCTCCTTAGTGTTTAGCTTCAACAGTCTCTCTTCTTCTCATATTTTAAATTAAAATTAAAGTATTCATGAATTTTCATCTACTCCTCGGTAGGTTCAACATACTTTATTATATGAAAAGTTAATAAGTAATTAATTCATTTTGTACTTTTAAAGCCTGCGGATAAAATAGTGAGAGAATGTGATTACCATGTACTGCATTAAAAATGTGAATCTGTTTAATTGAAAACTCCAAAGCTGAGCAGTACGTATATTTTCAGCACAAAAAAAGTACTATTTCTATCAGCTGCTTAAAAACAGACTGCTTTTGTGTCTATAATAAAGGCATACATTGGAATCTATGAAATCTATTTAAATCTTGACAAAGGTTCTAATCCCTTATCGTTCTACAAGAAAAAGAAAAGAAATGAAAAGGAAGTTTTGACTTATAATTTAAATATGCAGTGATGCAAAAAAGGATGAAAAAGAGGTCAACAGCATTTTATTAAAAAAAAAAAAAAAAAACTATGACAAATATTTAAAATATTTACAAGTGCTTTGGCAAATTAAATGTCACCCATTTGGGTTTTATATCTAGTTCAATCACTTGACCTCTGGAAAGTTTTACCCCCTATATGACCCGGGCATTTTTTGCTATTCAGCACTGTGCTATTTTCCCTGGCAATTGCATGGTTGTGTAACACTGTACCCAAATGAAATTTACATCACTCTTTTCACACAAATAGTTATTTCTTTTGGTGGTATTTGATCACTGCTGGGTGTTTTATTTGTACTTTGTTCTAAAACATATACAATAAAAAAAAATAGAATTTCTTAATACATTTAGGCCAACATGTATTCTGCTAAATATCTTTGGTAATTTTTTTTTCCAATAAGTGTATATTAATTATTTTGTGTAAAAGTTATAGCATTTACAAACTAGGGTATATATACAGTATTTAAAAATGGATCAATTCTCATGTACTGATGGCCTATCTAATTTCTTGAGGTCATAATAAGCCAAGACAGTACATACCTCCCAAATGACCCCTCTTTAGAAAGTAGGCAGTCTGAGGTATTTATTAAGAGGCATGGCAAGTTTTTTGAAGTTGTATTTTTTTGTCAGCTTTTTGAAAAATGAAATTTTCACAATTTGTTTTACATTTTTACATACTATCAACAGTGCAGTATGGCGTCATCATATGACTGGCGTGGTGGTAATCAGGGATATAAAAGAAAAGTAAATAATTGTAATAATTTTTTTTTAAATTGTGACACTGTACTACACTAGGGGGGGGGGACTAGGGATTTTTTTTTCTTACACTGTTATTGCTAGTTTTAACTGTCATGAAAGGATTTACTGTTGGCATGCTGTGACTGGCTACAGCTATTCACATGGCACAAGTAGTGAGGTACCGTGTGACAGCTGTGAGATAATCACAGCTTCACAACACTAAGCATTTTTGTTTTCATAGTAATTATGTAATCACTATGACTAATCATAACGATCGTGTGATACCCTGGCTTTCATTGCGGCTGGTTACTGGTACTGTTAATTCACTGTGTCCAGTGGACACAGTGGTCACAGGAGCGGTGTGCAGTGTGCCCATGCACAGCCAACTTGCATGTATGTGATTGTTCCTGTTCCTGCCACCCACTCACAGTATAGTTACTGTGAGCGGTCGGCAGGTGGTTAATGGAAAGCTAATTTGCCATTGCTGATAACTCCTTTTGAAAATGCTAACTTCCTAAGGGAGTGCTGATGCAATAAAATCAAACACCTGAGAGCCAGAGTAAGTATGAAGTACCAAACTCACTCTGACATCACAGGTTACAGGTTTGTTTCATGTCAGTGACACAGAAAACATTAAAACCAGAGATGGGCGGGCTACTAGTATTCTTAGAAAGATGGCAGGAATAATAGCTAATATATTTGTAGCGGGTATGTACTTTCCCGGGTGTAAATTTAAGTGGCAGAGACACCAGTGATGTGTAATTCCCTGCAGCCCTGCAGGTGGCTCTGTCACCCTGGGCTGGGGTTGAATCATTGCTGTGTGCCGTGCCTCCGTTTTGTCCTCCCTCGGCAGCGGTATGGTGGGGCGGGAAACCCACCGTGCTTGCTGGGAGAGGGTATAAAGGGGCCGGCCATCTTTGTCACGGGGTCGAGTCCCAGGCACCTTCAGCCTGAGGGCGGTGGTTCTTGTCGGTCCTCTAGGCGGCCTAGGCCTGGAGGACAGCCGGAGGTCGTGTTCCATCCCATGCACCTTTGGCCTGGGGTGAGGTACTGGGATGGAGGTCTGGAGCTCGGTGCCCAACACTGAGTTCCGCGAGGGAAGGAGGTCCTAGGGAACCCAGGGATTGGGTACCTGAATCCGGAAAGCGTAATGGACCGGGGGGAGCTCCACACTTGAAGACCGGGTGCAGCAGATTGCCAGTGACAGGTGAGCCTCCCACCGGAGACCGCCTGGAAGGAAATTCCCCCTCGCTCGGAGACCGCAACCCACTTTCAGGGAGGAAAGTGGAGAGTTCATTGTGTCTGGGCCTACTCACATTCACACCTCCTTTTCTGTTCTGTAAAGCCAAGGGAGTCTAACTGAATATGCTGTTCACTCAAGAAGAATAAAGGAGTGTTGGACTTTAATGGTGTGGGGCTCTTTTCTGGTGGACATTGTTCAAGGTAATCTCATGTGGAGGTTTTAGGTGCACAACACTGACCCGAAGGTGGAGAAAGAACTTTGCTTATACCGCACTGACACCTGTGGTGAAGGCCAGGCATGGTGTCCCCGCTTCCTCCCCTCTAAGGTACCCCTAGACAAGAAGAGAAACGAGCTGATGCAGAGAGGGGAGGTGAGGAGGGCGCTACATATTTGTATATTTTTATATTATTATATGATGTTATACTATATTATTTATACCGGTAACTTATTATAGAAAAATTAAAAAGAAAGTTACTTATCAATTATTAAGTCACTCTATAGACTGCACAATGGGTTTACAGTAAAATTATACTATTCAAGGATTTCTCCATTTATCCAACAGAAAGGTATACTTAGAAATCTGTCACGCAACTTCTAATTCCAAAACTCCATTGCAATGGTACATAGTTCTATTGAGAAAAGCTAAAATAAATCGAAAAATAAAATAAAGTCTCTTCTAAATGTTTTAGAAATTGTGGTCAAGAAGGTTCTATGGTACACATATGGTGGTGATGTCCCAAAATACGTACATTTTGGATAAAAATATTTGACTTTATACATGAAATTACCAAAATAAATATTATGAAATCCCCTGAATTGCTCTTTTTTAAAAAAAAATTATACGAGTTTACCTAAACACACCAAACGCTTATTTTTTCTTATATAATCCTAGCCGCTAGAATAACCATTGCATGTTGTTGGAATCAATATGGAATAACATTTGAGTATGTTATACAAAAGTTAAACTGGGTTATGATCAACGATATATTGACTTGCATTTTAAATAAACTATTTTTGAAAATACGTGGCGACCTGGGTTAGGGTATTCATATTTGAATGCTAGCAATTAGTGAAATATAACCCTTAACTGTCCTTATCTTGCCCACATTCTTCTTCCGGTAATATTTTTTATTTTATATTTCTCTTGAACAACTTTAAAAACACTATTCAATTGATTAATGATTAATTACAATAATACTTATTACTACGAGAATACTACTTTATATACCAAGTATTTTAATATCTTATTTAAACAATGATATTACTTACGGTTCCGGCGCCGCATGACCTAGCTGCTCCGCTCCTCAGCTCCCGCATTTGGCCCGAATTTTGGCTTATAAAATCAGCCTGAGCCGCCTCTACAACCCCCGCATACCTCCGGGCATCACCCCTCACCCCATGGACAGATTCGTCGAAAAAAACGGCGCCCGCACACAAACGGCCCTGACGGCACCGCCGGATCAGCCACAAATCGAGGCCCCGGCTTCGGCCTACCCGGAACGGACGTCCAACTCCATGATGACGGCTATGGAGGTAAGCGGCTCCACGGCCCTTTCCTCCTCTACATATGCCTCTCCACTTGCTTCCCCACTACCCCCCTCAGCTTCTCCACTTCTGCAGCACACAGGGGATAACAGTATTGAGCGCATAGCACAGGCTGTGGCAGCTCTCCTTAACCCCATGATTGCAACTTCTGTGGAAAAGGCAGTAAATGCGGGGATGGCGCAGATCAAATCACAGCTGGGGGAACATAATACCAGAATCAATGAACTGGAACACCGCTTGTCTAATGTAGAAGAAGAGCTCTACCAGGCCCAAGCCACGGAACAAGCGCAGGACAAGACAAACCAGTATATCATTCAAAAGCTCAATGATTTGGAAAATAGGTCCAGGAGGAGCAACCTGCGTTTCGTAGGTATCCCGGAATCGCTGCAAACATCTGCCCTCTCTGAATTCTGCGCCAGACGCATTCCGGAAGCACTAGGCATTTCAGGCCCCTGTGCAGTGGAACGAGCACACCGTATGGGCTCCTTCAACGCGGAACGCAAGACGCCTCGACCAATAATCGCCAAATACCTAAATTATGCCGACAAGGCCCTTATCTTGCAAAAATTCAGGCAATCCCGCTCCCTTCAAATTGATGGAGTAAAGGTCTTGATCTTTGCAGACTATTCGATCGAGGTCTCAAAAAAAAGAAAAGCCTTTCAGCAGGTCTGCACGGAGCTTTTTAAAAGACAATTTAAATTCACCTTGGCTTTCCCGGCCACCCTTCGTCTCAAGACCCCAAATGGCGAACAACTGATCTTCCAAGACCCATCGGAAGCTGAAACCTTTCTGCGCTCTTTGCACTCGGGTCCTCACTCCCACAACTCGCCCACAGCTACCCCAACCAACCGCCCCCTGGACCAAGGGAGCCCACGGAAAGACGCTCCTAAACGCTTCAAACCCTCTGCCTCGAAACACCAACGTTCTGCCCCTCGCTGACATGGCAGCCGCAATTTCAGGTCTCATTTTCATCCGTTCATCACGATCGCACATGATGCAACACCTCAGGTTGGTCACATTGTAAATGCTTAACCTACCCTCTCTCCGTCTAGTCGGACTTCGAGTCACGGACTGCACCATTGCGGTGTCCAAATAATTATTATTATGCTCTATGTTCCCATACACTTGTCTGTTACGGTTATTTTATATTATTGTTGTTAATCTGCTACTCTCCCCACCTGGCCTCACTGTGTAAATCCGCGCCGCCCTCCCCCCCATCATTGCTCTCGTTGGCTGACAAACGGCCACTATTTGAGGTTAGGCTCTCGTACATCACTTGGTCCGCGAGGGGCTTTACTGGGAGCTGGATTACACAGTGACTTCATGCGGAAAAAAGTGAAGTTTTTGTGATGACATGTTTTCTGTTTCTTTCACCTTTACCCTTCCTTCTTCCTCCCCTCCTCTCTCTACGAATCATCCCGGGGTACCCACACACCATCACATCCCCCCACCTCTCTCTCCCACTGCACAAACAATCTCTTACCCCCCGATAGGGGAATGACCCTACTACACTATCAATATAACGACAAATTTGAAACTTCGGCCCAACTCCCTTATATACTCCCAACATGAAAATAGTTTCCTGGAATGTAAAAGGCCTTAGATCCCCTAACAAGAGAATGAAAATTCTCTGACATCTCAAAAGACTTAGGACTGACATAGCCCTGCTCCAAGAAACCCATTTATCAACCCTGGACTTTCACCGCATGAAAAAGCTCTGGGTTGGCACAGTCCTAGGCTCTGGCGCCATGGGACGCAAGGCAGGTGTTCTCCTGCTGATACACAAAAACCTCCCCTGCACAGTCTTATCCGTCCAATCGGATAGCCAGGGGCGTTTCCTTTCAACGCACGTCCGAATAGGGTCCAAAGAAATTGTGATTTCCAATATTTGCGCCCCTAATAACCCCAGCAAGCCCTTCTTCAGTGACCTGACCTCTTGGCTTCTCCAAAACACCCATCTCCCTCACATAATTGGAGGAGACTTCAACGATGTACTACACCACACAGACGACGAAGGTCATCCCCTAAGCGCCCTAAAACAGGTGTTGACCCCGCTACCCTGACGCACTTTGCATCCACCATGGATTCCCTACACCTCCGGGACCTCTGGCGCCTGACGCACCCAGCCGACAGGGACTTCACCTTCTACTCCAACCCCCATAACATATTTACCAGAATTGACTATTTTTTTGGCTCCGACAACCTAGTCCCTATGCTATCTGGTGCTGACATACATGACATTGTCATCTCAGATCACGCCCCTATCTCAGTACATTTCGACAATCTTGACCTACCCCCACATCCCAAGATATGGCGCTTCCCTTCATACCTCCATAATAACTCTGACTTTCAACGAATTATGGACGAAGCCTGGGCCGAATACTCAACGGCCAATGCTTCCCACTCAGACAACCCAAACCTCTTCTGGGATGCCGGCAGAATTTAAATCAGCCAGCACTCGACTTCATCTGGCACAGAGATCCCTATATACTTTAGACACCCCTGACAGTAGGAGCGAATGGCAGATAGCCAAAAAGGCTTTTGACACATGGGCTGACACCCTCGAACTGACCAAAAGGGCCCACTTGGATGCCACTCTTCACACCCGACCCATATTACATCGCTGCGGGACCCTGATGGCAAGGTACATACCACTCCCAAATCGATAAACAGAGCGATGCTTCAATACTACTCAGCATTATATGCCCCAGACACGATAGACAAACAGTCAGCACAGACATTCCTGGAAAAAAATAGGATTTTTTACTCACCGTAAAATCCTTTTCTCTGAGTCCATGGACCGACACAGCTTCTCTATTGACAAAGTGGGTATTATCCGTTAATTAGGAGTGACTAGGCAGAAAAACTTGTAAAAAGTGTTGCATCACACCTTCTACAGTACCGCCCAGGGGGTGGACCCTCTGGGTATACCCTCTCAGTCTGCACATCGCAGATCAGTTCGTCAAAAAGCAGTACAAACTTAAAAGGAGGGGTGGGTGCTGTGTCGGTCCATGGACTCAGAGAAAAGGATTTTACGGTGAGTAAAAAATCCTATTTACTCTTTCGTCCATGGACCGACACAGCTTCTCTATTGACAAAGTGGGACGTCCCAAAGCAGTGTCAGAGAAAAAACGAGGGGTGGTAACAGCATAAAAACAAACTTCACCCCAAAACACAAAACAGCACTCCTCCAACGGAGGAGTTGCAACTCTAAACAGCCGCCTGCAAAACCTTGCGGCCGAAAGAGGCATCCGAAGATGCACCTACATCAACTTTGTAGAATTTTGTGAAAGTGTGAGCGGACGACCAAGTCGCCGCTTTACATAGTTGGGAAACAGACGCTTGATGTCGGAAAGCCCAAGAGGCACCTATTGCCCTGGTCGAATGCGCCGTGACAGGAAAGGGGGCGCCTGACCCTTTAAGGCGTAAGCCTGGATTACTATCTGTCGGATCCACCTAGAGATGGTGGCCGATGAGACTGCTTGGCCCTTCTTGGGACCAGCCACCGAAACAAACAGTGAGTCTGACTTCCGGAACAGGGAAGTAGCAGATATGTATACTCTCAAAGCTCGGACAACGTCCAAGGAATGCAACACCGACTCCTTAGGATTCGACGGCTGAGGACACAAGGATGGAAGTACAATGTCTTCGTTGAGATGAAAAGCCGAAACGACTTTCGGAAGAAAGGAAGGCTGCGGCCGCAGCACCACCTTATCCTTGTGGAAAATCAAATAGGGAGCCTTGCAGGACAGGGCTGCCAGCTCAGAGACTCGTCTAACTGACGTAACAGCCACCAAAAAGACCACCTTCTGAGAAAGTGTCAACAGGGGAATATCTCTAATATTCTCAAACGGTGCCTTCTGAAGCACCGAGAGGACCAGGTTCAAGTCCCACGGAGGTAACGGGGGGCGGACCGGAGGGGCCACATGTCGAACCCCCTGCACAAATGTACTCACGAGAGAGTGAGTCGCCAGGGGTCGCTGAAAAAAGACAGCCAGGGCAGATATCTGTCCCTTAATCGTACTTAGGGCAAGCCTTTGGTCTACCCCATGCTGTAAAAACAGCAGGATTCTGGAAACCAAATAGGTACGCGGATGCCATTTCATTTCCTCACACATGGAGATGTAGGCCCTCCAAGTGCGGTGATAGACCTTCCTAGAGGACGGTTTCCGAGCACTTCTCATAGTAGAGATTACTGAGTCTGACAGGCCCCGATCTCTCAGTACCTGGTTCTCAACAGCCATGCCGTTAAAGCCAATGACTGTAAAGCAGGATGGAATATGGGACCTTGCGATAGCAGGTCCTTCCGTAGTGGTAGGCGCCAGGGGACGACTGCTACCAGACGTACTAGATCGGCGTACCAAGGACGCTGAGGCCAATCTGGAGCGATTAGGATCATTGGAATTCCCTCTGCCTCCACTCTGCGGAGCAGAAGAGGAAGAAGCCTTAAGGGAGGGAAAGCATAGATTAGCCGATACTGACCCCACGATGCTACCAACGCATCCGTTGCGTCTGCCCATGGGTCTCTTGACCGGGCCACAAACCTCAATACCTTCCGATTGAGTCGGGAAGCCAGAAGATCTACGTCTGGTGTGCCCCATCTTTGGCAGAGGAGTTGGAACACCTCCGGGTGTAAGGACCATTCTCCCTGGTCCAGCATCTGGCGGCTCAGGTAGTCCGCCTGCCAGTTTTCCACACCCGGAATGTACACGGCCAACAGTGCCGGTACGCTCCTCTCTGCCCACTTCAGGATGCGAGCGATCTCCGATGCTGCAGCTGAGCTTCTTGTTCCTCATTGATGATTGACATATGCCACTGCTGTGGCGTTGTCTGACTGGATCCTGACTGGACGCCCTTGCAGTCTCTGAGACCATTTGAAGAGGCACAGCTTGATCGCCCGGATCTCCAGGACATTGATCGGCAGGAGGGCTTCCTCTGGGGTCCAGCGACCTTGCGCCGACTGGACACCCCAGACTCCCCCCCAACCTGTAAGGCTGGCGTCCGTCGTGATCACTATCCAGTAAACCGGAAGAAATGACTTCCCGGCCATTAGAGCCGGTGCTGTCAGCCACCATACCAGGGATCTCCTGACTAGGTGGCTCACTCGGATTTGATAATCCAGAGATGAAGGGCATCTGTTCCATCTGGACAGAACTTCCTTCTGTAACACTCGAGTGTGGTATTGAGCATATGGGACCGCCTCGAAGGAGGCTACCATGAGGCCCAACACTCGCATGCAAAAACGGAGTGACGACCAATTCCTGGAAGTCAGCTGCCGTACTGCAGCCCGGAGGGTCTGCAACTTCTCCACAGGGAGGAATACCTTTGCCTCTGAGGAATCCAGAATCAACCCCAGGTACACTAGGCGTTGAGTGGGCACCAATACTGACTTTTGCGTGTTTAGTATCCAACCACAGTCTCGAAGAGTCTGACAGGTAATGGACACGCTTACCTCTAATTCTGAGCTTGAAGGGGCCTTCAGCAGAAGGTCGTCCAAGTAACCTGTGATAGCGATACCCCGCTGTCTTAGAAGTGCCAGAATCGGAGCGAGCACCTTGGTGAACGTCCTGGGTGCTGAGGCAAGGCCAAACGGGAGGGCCACAAACTGGTAGTGGTTCTTCCCGATAGCAAATCGCAGAAACCTCTGGTGTCTGGAGTATATGGGGACATGCAGGTATGCGTCCTTGATGTCCAAGGAGGCCAGAAAGTCCCCCGGATGGAGAGCCGTGACTACGGATCGAACCGACTCCATCCGAAATCTTTGTACCTTCACAAAGCAATTGAGGGCTCTGAGATCCAAGATTGGACGAACCCCCTCCTTCTTTGGCACAATGAACAGATTTGAGTAAAAACCCTGACCCCGTTCCTGTTCTGGAACTGGAATAACTACCCCGCGTTCCAGTAGACCCTGGACCGCCCCATACAGGGCCTCCCGATGGGTCGGTAGTAGCTGGAGATTGGAGGTGATGAATCTGTCTGGTGGACAAGAGAGAAATTCTATCTTGTAGCCTGAGGAGATTACTTCGCAAACCCACCTGTCGGAGACTAGAGCAGTCCACTGAGTCGCGAATTTGCGAAGACGTCCCCCCACCCGAGAGCTGGGTGGGGGCGGACCTTCATGTGGACGCAGATTTGTCCGCAGGCTTGTTGGGTCTGCGGGACCAAGGACGCTTTTGTCCTTGGGCAGGCGCTTTATCAGCCTGGGGTCTTTTCCCTGTCGCCTTAAGGGGGCGAAAAAAACCACTTACGTGCAGTAAAGGAGGGCCCTTGCCCTTGGCGTGGTCCCTTACCCTTGCTAGTTTGGGGAAGCAAAGTGCTTTTACCTCCTGTGGCATCCTTGATGATGTCATCCAGAGAAGCCCCAAAAAGTCTGTCGCCCTTAAAAGGCAGATCCAATAGGGCTTTCTTGGAAGTCTGGTCCGCAGACCAGCCCTTTAGCCAGATCAGGCGGCGTATTGCTACTGCATAAACCGAAGCTCTTGACAGCAGGGGAATAGTATCCATGTCTGACTCGCAGACAAACTTAAGGCCCTGGACCAACTGGTCGGCCAAAGTTATCTCATTAGGAGGAGCATCTCGCTCCTTTAACCCCTGGAGTAGCAATTTTGCCCATTCAGTAAGTGTCTGAGACACTAGGGCCCCCGCCAATGCCGGGCGTACTGCCGAGCCTACCACTGAGTATAGGTAGCGAGCGAGTGCTTCAGCCTTCTTATCCACAGGGTTCTTGAAAACAGGAGCCCCTTCTACTGGAATAGTGGTGGCTCTATTAAGTCTGGACACCGAAGGGTCCACTATAGGGGGAGAGGTCCATATCTTCAGAAAACTCTCCTCAAAGGGGTACTGTACTGCAAACCTCTTTGGGGCTGTAAAGACCCTCAGTGGGTTCTCCCATTCCTTGTATAAGAGTTTGTCAAAATAAGACACACAAGGGAACACCTTAGCAGTGCGGGCAGGTTTACGAAACCCAAAGGGGACTGGAGTATCTGCTACTTCTTCAGTCCTTTCCAACTTTAGCGTATCCCGCACTGCAGTAATAAGGTCAGATACCAAAGCCGTCTCGCGTACTGACCTGGACTTGGAGTCCTCCTCACTGTCCGATCTGTCACGGTCTGCAGTCTCTGATGCATCAGAATCTGGGCCATGAGCCGTAGCTGGACCTGGTTCTGCATCAGAAATATCCCCAGAAGATTGCAGGGGACGGGGGCGTTTATTACCCCCTGTATTCCCGTGTGCTGCTTCCACCCTGGCAGCAAACGCCTCTAGGATTGCCGACATAGCGTCCATAGACACCTCAGGGACACCAGCTGCTAAATCTGGTGTTTCAGGGGAGAAGACATCTGGCTCAGATGCCATGCTGACCACACGCTGACACTCACAGGGCTCCAGGCAAGATATCAATAGGCCACCCTCCTGCGCTGCAGAGATGCTGGGTTACCCAGAGGACTCACCACCCTGGATAGGTACTGTTATGCTGCGCCTGTGATGCTGTCCCCTTGCTGCTGTGTCAGTCTGCTTCTTTTATCAGCACTTCCTGTGTGAATTTTCGCGCCAGTGTAATGCACCCTAGAGGCCGGAGGCTCTCACAAAATGGTTGCCAAAAACGTCTGTATGGAAGATAATGTGGGCTCTAAGAAAATGGCCGCCGACAGAAGATAGAGGTCAGGCAGCCATAGCCCACAAAAAGATGGCCGCCGAACGGCAATATCTGCATACAGGGTGGACAAACATGGCCGCCGATCACCTGATAGGGGCCAGTGGGTGTGGCCGAACCACAGGAAGATGGCCGCCAGGCAGTTACAAGAGGCCAAACTTGGCATGGACCACCTCAAAATGGCCGCCGACAGCATGGAGACACAGAAACACAGGTAAGCAAAAATGACATTTCTTTTAAATGTTAGTTACAGCCAGCCCCGCTCCAGTGGGACCCCCTAGGTGACCCCCAGCACCCAGCAACCTTTAGCTAGAAGCCCAGGGAGGAGGGAAAGGCAGGGAGAGAGGGAAGAAAGGGGCCACAACCACTTACTTGATCTCTCCAGGAATGTCCAGCTAAATCACCCAGCCGAGGCAGGGGAGTTTTACTTACCTATCCTGCATGTATTCTGCTGGAAGACATTCCAAACAGATCATCGTCCGCGCACGGAAGGTGACTGTTGGCCAGGCATGCTGTGATTGGACCCAGAAGGGACGATCATATGTATGCCCTGGAGCATGACGCTCACCGGACAGGCTGCTGCGACTCGGCCGTAAGGTCAGTCGAAGCTGAGCGGTCCGATGCAAGCCTTGGAGCGTAAGCTCACCGGCCAGGCTGCTGCGACTCGGCCGTAAGGTCAGCCGAAGCTGAGCAGTCTGATGCAGGCCCTGGAGCGTAGCATGTCGTGGAAAACCCAGCGCACATGCTCGATGGCCGAAACTGGGGAGACTACAAGGATCGAGGATCCAGCCTGTCACCCAGTCGGCAGTTGATCGAAGATCGCAGGAAACAACAAATGTAGCAAAAAAAAAATATATATATATATCTTTTTTCCCCGGACCAATGGGCCCGAAGGGAGCCATGTCCTACTCCTTGCTAGACAGAAAAAAACTGATCTGCGATGTGCAGACTGAGAGGGTATACCCAGAGGGTCCGCCCCCTGGGCGGTACTGTAGAAGGTGTGATGCAACACTTTTTACAAGTTTTTCTGCCTAGTCACTCCTAATTAACGGATAATACCCACTTTGTCAATAGAGAAGCTGCGTCGGTCCATGGACGAAAGAGTAATAGACATTCCTAAAATATCTCCCACTCACTTAGAGACCCTTAATGCCCCTATCTCGCTGTCCGAAATCTCTAACGCTATCCGCAACTTAACCCCCTCTAAGGCCCCTGGCCCCGACGGCTTTACCAGCGAATTCTACAAAACCCTACAACATATCACAGAACCCACTCTCCACAAGGTTTACAACAGTATATGGTCCGGCGGCCCATACTTACAAACAGGAAATCAGGCCATCATTAAATTGCTCTCCAAGAAAGGAAAAGACCCCCAAGAACCAGGCTCCTACAGACCCATCTCCCTTCTAAACTTAGATGTCAAAATCCTATCAAAAATCATTGCCACTAGACTTGGGATTATTATCCCATCTTTGATCCATCCCGCCCAATCAGGCTTTGTGAAAGGCAGAACTGCCACCATGAACATTCGCAAAGTCATGATGGCCCTGGAACAAGCCAAGCTCAACCCAAGTGGAGACTACGCCATTATCACATTAGACGCAGAGAAAGCCTTCGACAACGTCAGCTTCGAATGGCTATCCCTAACTATGGCAAAAATGGGCTTCTCTGGCCCCTTTGCCCACCTTGTTTCCAACATGTACAAAGCCCCGGCAGCCAGATTAGTAGCGGCAGGCCTACTTTCAGATGAATTCCACCTCCACAAGGGCACTCGACAAGGCTGCCCCTTATCCCCTCTCCTTTTCAATATCGCACTAGAACCCCTCTCCAGATACCTAACCCATGCAGCCCCCCCTACATGGCATCAAAATTGGCCAACACGATCTCCGCACATCCCTCTTTGCCGATGATGTCCTTATATTTTCGGCCAACCCCCCTTCTGACATGTCCACCATTAAAAAGGTTTTTGACGAATTTAGATCCTACTCAGGCCTCCGCATAAATTATGGCAAGAGCGAAATTCTCCCCTTGGGAAATATACCTAATCCCCCTGGGTCAAGAATTCCATATTCTCAGTCGCCAAAACTCACATCACCTATCTAGGAATCAAAATAGGGAAACTGCCCTCCTCTCTATATCACCTCAACTATACTCCCTTGCTTACTAGAATTTCTCAGGAACTAAATAACTGGATGGATCTCCCCCTCTCGCTCCTGGGAAGATGTCACCTGCTGAAGATGGTCAGTTTTGCTAGATTATTATATCCTCTGCAGACGATCCCGTTGCTACTTCAACATAAAGATGTCAAATTTCTCAACTCCGCCTTATCTAAATTCCTTTTGCAGGGCCACGCATAGCTTTAAAGAAACTCTATCTTCCCAGGCGCGAAGGGGGTATTAGTCTTCCGAATGTGCGAACTTATAGCTTAGCATGTCTTCTGAGAATTAGCCTTGACTGGATCTCACAAGCCTCTCGCTATTCTAACTACTCCATGGAATCTGCAATGGCCCACCCATACTCACTGGTGGCCCTTCTCCACTGCAAGTGGAAATCAGTCCCACCCTTGTACCAACATAACCTCCTGCTAAGAGACACTGCTATTGCGTGGAGGGAAGTCCGGAAGAGCCTCAAGCTCTCTCCTTTTATGTCGAGTCACCTACCAATTCAGGGACACCCCAGTTTTCCTCCTGGTCTGGATCACAAATCGTTCAACATTTGGGCAGGAAAAGGTCTCACAAAATTTGCCTCATTGTGCGACACGGCGACAGGGCGACCTCTACCCTTTTCTACCATAGCCAAAACGTTTTCACTTCCACGATCACATGCTTTCCATTTCGGACAATGCCTCAGCTTCTTAAGAGACGCATTCAAAGAGGAATCCAAGAGATTTGAACCAAACTTCACAGACCTGCTGCTCCAGGAAGCATCCTTTAAAATATCTAACATTTACAAACCTCTAATACAAAATACCACTCCTCCTCTAACATCCTCCTCTGTTACTAATTGGGGTAAAGACTTCCCGGACGCGGATCTAGTGGACAAACTCCTCCAGGGTCTCAATAAAGTGAACCAATTGACTCCCAATGAAACATGGAGGGAAACTCAGCTAAAGATCATACATCGAGCTTACATACCCTTCCTTTCTACCAAAACGGACCCGAGTGCTGCCGTCTGTCCCCTCTGCCATCATCCAAGACCGTCCTTGACTCATCGTTTCTGGGCTTGCTCTTACATATCCACCTTCTGGGATCGAGTACTATCCTACATTTTTGAGATAACTCTGTTGAAACTCCCAAAGGACCCACTGCTTCTCATCTTTGGGCACTGGGACCCCCAGCTTCTCCCCTGGTCCCAAAGGACCACGGCACCCACACCTGTCATCGACTGCTCTCACAAACGCCCCTCCCACAAGGAATGGTCCTTGCTATGTCTTCTGATCGCACGGAGAGTCATTCTGAAAAATTGGACCTCATCGCTTTGTCCTACTGTCGCTCAAGTCAAACGGGAACTCCTACTTCTATTATTCAAAGATCGCATCAACATTGACTTCAGACTTGACAGATCTAAATCAAACTTCCTCTCTAGATGGCAACCCTTTAAGCTCTCAGTTCTCTCTCCAGAGGATGTCTCCAACTTCGACCAGTTCTCGTTCTCATATTATGGATCTTTCCCTCTCCCACGCCCAGGAGAGGCAGTCTCTCCCTCTTCACCATCAACACTGGGAAGAAGATAAAAGTCCATGAGGCTTCTCCATCACCGGTACCCCCCTCTCCTCTCCTACCGCTATATATGACAAAAAAAAAAAAACTTGTTCTCCACCCCCCCCTCCCCCCATACTCCTGGATACTTACCTCCCTTTTTCAGATATTGTTATGTCGTTTTATTTTCAGCCTGTAATCCTAGGATGATTGTTGCAACCAAGATCCATCCAGTTGCTTCCCTAGTGACGATAGTTTTTGTACTGCTGTATTGCGTAGCTAGATATTTGAGTCCCTTAGATTACACATTGTTATCCATCCACTTACTTTGTAAAATGCTTCTACAGACACAGTTTTATTGCCCTGTACTGTTTATATCTCTCAATAAAATATTTTACAAACAAACAAATAAACAATGATATTAGTTTAGTTTAGTGCGCATCGGGGAACTTCTGTGCTGGCTGTGTCCCTTTGGACACAGCCAATCACAGATCGCTGTAAATAGCCAATCACAGCGGTTATTTACAGCATGATTGGCGTGCCCAATGAGAGATGATCTCAAATGTAAACATATGAGATCATCTCTCATTGCCGGCTCTCCCTCCTCACACAGACACCGCGTGTGAGGAGGGAGAGCGATCTGTCAGGTTAAGTGTGAGTTACACCAGCGATATTCATCAGATCTGTGCCATACAGTGCCAGTCAGTGCCCAATCAGTGCCATACAGTGTCAGTCAGTGAAAACACATAGTGCCCACCTGTGCCGCCTGTGCCCACCTGTGCCACCTGTGCCCACATGTGCCACCTGTGCCCACCTGTGATCAGTGCCCATCTGTGATCAGTGCCCATCTGTGCTGCCTCAGCGCACATCTGTGCAATAAGTGCTCATCAGTGCTCACCCGTGCTGCCTCATCAGTGCCCACCTGTGCCACCTCATCAGTCCCCACCTGTGCCGCCTCATCAGTGCCCACCTGTGCCGCCTCATCAGTGCACATCTGTGCAATCAGTGCACATCTGTGCCGCCTCATCAGTGCACATCTGTTCCACCTCATCAATACCCATCTGTGCCACCTCATCTGTGCCACCTCATCAGTCCCATCTGTGCCGCCTCATTAGTGCCATCTGTGCCACCTCATTAGTACCATCTTTGCCGCCTCATTAATGCCATCTGTGCTGTCTCATCAGTGTACATCTGTTCCACCACCTCAGTACCCATCTGTGCTACCACCTCAGTACCTATCTGTGCCACCACCTCAGTACCCATCTGGGCCACCTCAGTACCCATCTGGGCCACCTCAGTACCCATCTGGGCCATCTGTGCTGCCTCATTAGTGCCCATCTGTGCCGCCTCATTAGTGCACATCTGTGCAATCAATCAGGGCCCATCTGTGCCGCCTCAACGCACATCTGTGCAATCAATCACACCTGTGAAGTCGCATCACCACCACCAGAAACCAAAAGATGTCAAAAAGGTGCTTTTCCGTTGAAGAGGCATACCAAATTCTTTCCACGCCTGACGAGAGCAACGGGGAGCTCTCTTTTTCGGATTCCGATTTGGATTCTGAGTCGGATGTAAACTATGAGCCAGTCTTCAGTAGTGGAACAGTGACAGGCTCAGAGGAGGAAGATAGTCGGCCCGTCAAACGAAGGCGCTCTGGTGAGGCGGCAGTAGCATCCACCAGCACCTCAGTGCCATCCACCAGCACCGCAGTACCATCCACCAGCACCGCAGTACCTCGGCAAGAAAGGCCAAGGACCCATGCCGGTCTTCCCTATGCCCTCCAGAACCCCTTGTGGCTTCCAGGTGGACACGGACAATTTTTTTCCCAATCAATTTTTTTGAGCTAATTTTTACTGAGGACATGCTATCCAACATTGTGACCCAGTGCAACCTATATGCCCAGCAATTTATTGCAAATAATCCAACATCCTATTATGCCCGTCCCTTCGAGTGGAGAGACCTAACGGTAGAGGAGTTGAACGTTTTTTAGGCCTCACATTTTGTATGGGACTCAACCCAAAAAACACTTTGCGTTCCCTTTGGTCCAAGCGACCCATCTACCACATGCCAATCTTCTCCACGACAATGCCCAGAGCCAGATACCTCATGATCATGAGGTTTCTCCATTTCAATGATAATACCCAGTGCCCTCCCCAAAATCACCCAAATTATGACAGGCTTTTCAAAATTCGGCCCTTACTAAATTATTTTTCAGAAGTATTCCCCCAGTTATATACCCCGGACCAACACATATGTGTGGATGAGTCCCTTGTTAAATTTAGTGGCAGTCTTAAAATCAAGCAGTTTATCCCCAGAAAAAGGGCCCGCTATGGGGTGAAGGTGTACAAACTATGTGACAGTGTCACAGGGTACCTGTATGCCTTCTTAGTGTACGAAGGGAAGGACACCCAGCTGCATCCCCTCAATTGCCCAGACTACTTGGGATCAAGCAGGAAAGTTGTTTAGCAACTCATCAACCCCCTACTGGACAAAGGCTATGATTTATACGTAGATAACTTCTACACATCTCTTCCCCTGTTCCACAACCTTCACCGGAAGAAGACACCAGCATGTGGCACCGTCAGAAATAATCGGAAGAGCTTTCCTCAAAATCTTGTCAATAAGAAGTTGAGAAGAGGAGAGTCGGCAAGTCTGCAAAACAAGGAGGTTCTGGCAGTGAAGTGGAATGACAGAAGGGATGTGTACATGTTATCTTCCATCCACAACTATTCCTTCGTGGAAATCCCCAGAAGGAATGGCACCACCATCAAAAAGCCCACATGCATCCAGGACTACAATTCGTTCATGGGGGGAGTCGACTTTAACAACCAAATGCTGGAACCCTACCTTGCCACAAGACGGACATACCATTGGTACAAAAAAGTAGCAATTTATTTTTTTCATTTGGCCTTATACAACTCCTATATTATTTACCGCAAGTCCACCCAAACCCCCTACCCTTCCTTGGCTACAAGGAGGAAATCACCACTGCCCTGATATTCCAGAATGGCCCACCCCAAAACATCCGATCAGATGTTCTAAGTCGACTCTCCGAACGTCACTTTCCAGATAAAGTCCCTCCCACAGCAAGAGGCCAACAAGGTAAAAAAAAAATGTAAGGTGTGTGCCAGTGGAGGAGTCAGACGAGACACAGTTTATTATTGTGCAGAGTGTCCTTCCCAACCAGGCCTCTGTGTAACTGACTGTTTTCGCCGTTACCATATGTGTACTTCACTAAATTATTAGTGAAGTATGGTAAATGTAATCCTCAGTTCCTGCCTTCACACCCCTTATGCCACTGCCTGCTCTGTAACCGACCCTCGCTTGTTATTCGACCACGCTTCTGCCTACCGATTCTGTAATACCTCTGCCTGATCTGGAACTGACCCTGGACTGTTATTTGACCACACTTCTGCCTACTGATTCTGTACATACCTTTGCCTGATCTGGAACTGACCCTGGACTGTTTTTCGACCATGCTTCTGCCTAATGATTCTGTACATACCTCTGCCTGATCTGGAACTGACCTTGGACTGTTTGACCATGCTTTTTGCCTGCCTCTTGGATTGATATTGTACCCTGCTACTGGACTAGTGGGATTCAACACAGGGGTCTCACATATATGAAGGGCTCCAGAAAAGTTTTTCTGGATAAAGAAAACTTTTTTTTTGTTTTCTCATCCTAGATTAGGGTCTGGAGACTCGAAGGCTTCAAAGAGATTTGGGTGGGAGAAGCATCTACCCCTGTCCCCATTCTGTCCTGAACAAGGCCCTACTTCTGCCTGCTGCCTGTAGGACCATATGCCATCATGCCTCTGTCTGTCGCATGAACTGACCACACCACATGGACCTGCCTACTTCCAGGACCAATATTTTTGGCACTGCTGATAATATCTCTGCCTGCACTGACCCTGGACTGTATATGGACAGTATCCCTGCCTGCTGCCTGGACAATTGTGTATGCCGTTGCTGATCAAGTCCCTGCCTGCTACCTGGACCAGTGCTATTCTGCTGTGTAGAACTGCACTACTAAAACCACAGGTAATTTTTTTTTACGCTTTGCTCAGCATAATGTATTTTGGGGTGTAATTCTTGGTATGTGCATGCTATGTGTCCCTGGAACACCTGACGGTGTTCCTTGCATGTTGCATCTCTGTATGTGGCAAGGCTGTGTAGAAGTCTCACACATGTGGTATTTCCATGCTCAGGAGAAGTAGAAGAATGTATTTTGGGGTGTAATTTTTGCTATGTAAATGCTATGTGTTGGAGATATCTTATAAACTGCCAAGTTTGTGTAAAAAAAATGTGTTTTAATTTTTTCCACATTTTCCAAATACTTCTGGGAAAAAAATGAACCGTTCAAAAGACTCATTATGCCTCACAGACTGTACATCGGGGTGTTAGCTTTCCAAAATGGGGTCATTTTGTGGGAGTTTCCATTGTCCTGGTGCTCCAGGGCCTTCAAAAGTGTAATAGGTGGTTGAGAAATGAGATGTGTAATTTATGCTCATAGAACGTCTGAAGGTGCTAATTCAATGTTGGGCCTCTGTATGTGGCCAGGCTGTGTAAAAGTCTCACACATGTGGTATCGTTGTACTCAGGAGAAGTAACAGAATGTATTTTGGGGTGTCATTTTTGCTATCTAAATGTTATGTGTTGGAAATATCTTATAAACCGACAACTTTGTGTAAAAAAATTGTGTTTTCATTTTTTTTTCCACATTTTCCAAAAACTTCTGGAAAAAAATAAACCGCTCAAAAGACTCATTATGCCTCATAGATTATACGTTGGGTGTTAGCTTTCCAAAATGGGGTCACTTTGTGGGCGTTTCCATTGTCCTGGTGCTCCAGGCCCTTCAAAAGTGTAATAGGTAGTCAACAAGTTAGATGTGTAATTTATGCTCCTAGAACACCTGATGGTGCTCCCTGCATGTTGGGCCTCTGTATGTGGCTAGGCTGTGAAAAAGTCCCACACATGTGGTATCGCCATACTCAGGAGGAGTATCAGAATGTATTTTGGGGCATCATTTGTGGTATACACATGCCATGTGAGAGAAATAACCTATTACAATGACAATTTTGTGGGAAAAAAAAAATCTTAATTTTGCAAAGAATTGTGGGAAAAATGACAACATCAAAAACCTCACCATGCATCTTACTAAATACCTTGGAATGTCTACTTTCAAAAAAGGGGTCATTTGGGGGGTATTTGTACTTTCCTGGCTTGTTCGGGTCGCAAGAAATGAGGCCACCAGTACATTAGGTGTGATCAACTTTTTATGATCCGCACCACAGCTTGTAGACTCTATAACTTTCACAAAGACCAAATAATTTCCACTAATTTGGGTTATTTTAACAAAGATATGTAGCAGTATAAATTGTGGCCAAAATGTATGAAGAAAAATTAATAATTTGCAAAATGATATCACATAAACTAAGAACAATTTGTTTTTCTTTCAAAATTTTCCGTATATTTTAATTTATAGCGCAAAAAATAAAAAACCCAGAGGTGATCAAATACCACCAAAAGAAATCTCTATTTGTATGAAAAAAAGGACAAAAAAAATCATTTGGGTACAGTATTACATGCCTGAGTAATTTTCCTTCAAAGTGTGAGAGCGCTGAAAGCTGAAAATTGGTCCGGGCACGAAGGGGATTTAGTGCCCTGTAAGCAAGTGGTTAAGGGCAAATTCTTTATGTGCACTTGCGATTCTACTGCAAATATTGCAGTCTATAGAGCTGAATTTGCACCGCACACGGATCAAACTCGCACATGACCCTTTTTTAATGCAGCTTAGATTCGCAACGCATTGATGTGAACGGCACTCATAGAAAACTATGTTAGTGAAATGACTTGCGAATTTGAACGATCGCAACGGATCAAATTCGCAATAGAATTCGCAGCAGTGTGAACTAGCCCTTATTTAATAATACAAGGTATAAATAGCTAAGGTATTAAAGTGGTTGTAAACCCCCCCCCCCCCCCGGCCTTTTTTTTTTTTTAATACAACCTGCAAAATAAAGACATAATGAGCTAGTATGCATAGCATACTAATTCATTATGAATCACTTACCTGAGATCGAAGCCCCCGAAGCGGTGCTCGGACACCTCCATCGCCGCTGCCATCTCGCTCCCCTCTGCCTTCCGTGTATCGCCGCTCCGGCGCTGTGATTGGCCCCGGAGCGGCGATGACGTCACACGCATGCGCGCTCGGGCCGGCTAACTCCATTCAGGAATCCGGCTACTAAGCCGGCCCGCTAGTGTGCATGCGCATGACGTCAGCGGAGCCGGTTTTAAATGCAAATATCTCCTTAACCGTGTAGGTTAAGGAGATATTTCATGCACCTACAGGTAAGCCTTAATCTAGGCTTACCTGTAGGTGTTTGTTTACAAAGTGGGTTTACAACCACTTTAATCAACAATGTGTTAATTACACTGTCAAGAAAAACCAATCCAATTCTTGAAATTACAAAGTTTGAATCCAGCATCCCTGCGTGACTTCATCGCGGCTTGCATATGACTTCTTTAACAGAAGTCAATGCAAGTCACGTTGAGGTCGCACTAAAAACAGTGCAGGAAACTTTTTTTAATTTGGTGCTACACAAAGAGCAGTTCCATTGGCGTGACTTGTCATGCGACTTTGAACTCTCAAGTCACATGACAAGTTGCGACAGTGTGAACCATGGCTAAATACTGTCATCTATGCAAGCACTACTGCAAAAAACATACATCACAAGATTTGTGTAAATTTAAAAGACAATTTCATTCAGAACACTATACAAGGTAGTAAAAAATATGTATTTACTGGTATATGCAAGGGCAAAAAGGCAGGCTGTTTGTGAGAACAACCATTGACTCACTGCTACTTATCTGTCCCACACTCCTCTGTGGCTCTATTCCTCTGTCACAGAAGCTCTGAGTAAGACCCCATTCACACCTGTGCAATTTTGTAGTGCATTTTTGGAGCGCCACCATTCAATTTGGTTGGGCCTCCTTCCAATCCAAAAATGCGCCAAGGAAGTTCATGTATAAATTTTTGGCACCGAGTCAGGTGCATTTGGTGTTACACTTTTTGCCGCAATTTTCGTGTGTTTTGCAGCATGACAATCGCGGCAAAATCGCACTGCATTTGGGGTGCCAATAGGAAATAATGGCACCACAACCGCGTTCCATGTTTTGCTGCTATTCTGGAATAGCAGGCAGAATTGCACGATTCCAAAATACCCAGGTGTAAACAGGGCCTAAGTTGGATTAGGCTGGAACTTACACAGTGTTAACATCTTTCTTGTCCTGATAAATGGACCCACAGCGTTACGGGAGCATGGAAAAGTAAAGGGATGGGGTCAAGTGACATCACTGGTTCCTAAGGACATGGTATGTTCCAGCACCTGCAGAGATCAGTTGTCTTATTAAGTAGTGGTAAAATATCGCTACTATATGTGATGTTTGCTTTCCACAAAATTAACTAAAAGTCCAGGGTTTGGAGGAACCCCCAAACAGTCAAAGTTCTGTCTGAATACAAGTTTGGTTCATGCCTACCAGTGATGAGCCACATCATGTACCCCTACTCATTCACACGGGGGGGTGTATCTAGGGCCCCCTTATTGTTAATGGGGCCCTTCAGATTCCAATAAGCCCCACACCTACAGATCACACAACCACTGGGCCATGGTTATGAGGAAGAGGCTATTGCCCTTATCCACATTGGGACAAGGTGCTTTGCCAGGTTGGTCCACCCAGGCAATGTTTCCTCCTCCATGTTGAAGGCATGAGTTTTTAGGAGGGGGGTACATGATGGTCTCATCCCCCTTTCTTGGCCTGCCAAACTGCATGTTCAGATAAGATTCCAGTATGGATTTTTTTGGGGGCACTTCAAGCTTTTAAAGGGTCTGCTATAGAATTTGTGGGAACCTCATCTGTGTTTTATTTTTGGCTGAGAGTTGTAATTTTGCTGGCATTTTAAACATTTTTTTCCTTGTAAATGTCCATGTTACATTAGTAGGTTGTATACATCACACAGGGGCACAACTTCACACTTCACAGACAGGGTCAATGCATCCCCTAGGCATGTTATTAATATAATTTTGTTTTTAAATGTTTCACTTTAACCTCCTGGGCTTTTCCTCATTCTGAGTAGACGTACAAGAACATAGAACACAGCCAAGACGGAATCGAGCTATGGGCACTGTGATTGGCCCTCCCGATCACATGACGGCTGTGTCCAATCACAGCCTTTACAATGTAAACAGAACTGTGACAGTTCTCCTCACTGAGCTCAGTGAGAGCTCAGTGCAAGGGGGAGCAGGGGAATCTGCAAGGTCTGTGACAGCTCTGTGTGTAAGGATGATTTTACACACAGAGCTGTCACAGATCCCCCACAAACGTTACACCAAGCACCACTGTCACCCATGTCCCCATACATATCTGTCAGTATCCCCATAAAACATCTGTACCAGTGCACAAAACATCTGTCAGTCCCCAATCACATCTGTACCAGTGCACAAAATACCTGTCAGTGTCCCGATCACATCTGTACCAGTGCACAAAACATCTGTCAGTCCCCCATCACATCTGTACCAGTGCACAAAGCATCTGCTATAGTGTACTATTGTGACATCAACATCTGTCAGTGTCTGCCAGTGACTGATCAACATCTGTCATAGTGTACAAGTGTCCCATTGATAAATCAAACATTTAAAGTGCCCCTATCCCCCCATGCTCGCGTGCAAAGGCAAACTCACACGTTGGTCCCATACGCATATGTTTCTGTTTTTCCTTTGATTTCTATTCCTATTTTCTTTTCATCCATCTATATCCTCTACCTCTGTATATATTCACCATTGCACTTCTTTTACATTGTCATTCCTAACACATCCCATATTTATATCCTCACATAGGTCCCCTTTTGAGTCATCACCTCCAACCTACATTAGGGTCATCTCACCTGTACCTAGGGATGAGCTTCGACTCGAACATTGCCTGTTCGCATGTTCGCCGAACAGCGAACAATTTGGGGTGTTCGCGGCAAATTCAAAAAGCCGTGGAACACCCTGTAAAAGTCTATGGGAGAAATCTAAAGTGCTAATTTTAAAGGCTTATATGCAAGTTATTGTCATAAAAAGTGTTTGGGGACCCGGGTCCTGCCCCAGGGGACATGTATCAATGCAAAAAAAAGTTTTAAAAACTGCAGTTTTTTCGGGAGCAGTGATTTTAATAATGCTTAAAGTGAAGCAATAAAATTGAAATATTCCTTTAACCACTTCCATACAGGGCATTTATACACCTTCCTGCCCAGACCAATTTTCAGCTTTCTGCACTGTTGCACTTTGGTCATGCTACACTGTACCCAAACTAAATTTTTATAATTTTTTCCCCACAAATAGAGCTTTCTTTTGGTGGTATTTGATCACCTCTGCGATTTTTATTTTCTGCTAAAAAAAATAAAAAAGACCGAAAATTTTGAAAAAATAATGTTTTTTTTGTTTCAGTTACAAAACGTTGTAAATAAAGTAACTTTTCTCCTTCACTGATGGGCACTGATGGGGCTGCACTGACGGGCACTGATAAGGCGGCACTGATGGGCACCGATGAGGCGGCACTGATGAGCACCGATGAGGTGGCACTGATGGGCACCGATAGGCGGCACGGATGGGCACTGATAGGCGGCACGGATGGGCACTGGTAGATGGCACAGATGGGCAGTGATAGGCGGCATGGATGGGCACAGATAGGCGGCATGGATGGGCACAGATAGGCGGCACGGATAAGCACAGATAGGCGGCATGGATGGGCACGGATAGGCGGCACGGATAGGCGACACGGATGGGCACTAATAGGCGGCATGGATGGGCACTGATAGGTGGCACGGATGGGCATGGATGGGCACTGATAGGTGGCATGGATGGGCACTGATAAATGGCACTGTACTGTAATGTGTTGTACTAATGGATGCCAATCAGTGCCAAACAATAATGCCTGCCAATCAGTGGTGCCCATTGTGGGCACTGATTGGCATCCATTGTGGGCACTGATTGGCATCCATTAGGCATTTCTAATTGGCATCCCTGGTGGTCTATGGTGGCATACCTTATGGTGGGCATCCCTGGTGGTCTGGTGGCATCCCTGGTGGTCCAGTGTGGGCATCCTCGGGGGGGCTGCGCTAATAATCGATCAGCACATTCCCCCCCTGTCATAGGAGCAGCCGATCGGCTCTCCTCTACTCGCGTCTGACAGACGCGAGTGAGGAAAAGCCGATCACCGGCTTTTCCTGTTTACATCGTGATCAGCCGTGATTGGACACGGCTGATCACGTGGTAAAGAGTCTCCGTCGGAGACTCTTTACCTAGATCGGTGTTGCGGGGTGTCAGACTGACATCCCGCAACAACGATCGCCGCGATGCGCGCCCCCAGGGGCGCGCAGCGGCTCAATATCCTGAAGACGTCATATGACGTCCAGTCAGGAGGATATTGAAACCACTTTGCCGCCGTCATTTTGCAATAGGGCGGGTGGCAAGTGGTTACATTTCGTACCTAGGGTGTGTTTACAGTATGCCTGTAAAGTCACACTTGTTTCCCGTGCTTAGAACTGTCCCTGCACAAAGTGTAATTTCTGAAGAAAAAAAGGCATTTAAAACTCACTCGCGGCTATAATGAATTGTCGGCTCCTGGCAATACATAGAAAAGGCGTTGATAAAAAAAATGCGTGGGGGTCCCCCCAAATTCAATTACCAGGCCCTTCAGGTCTGGTAAGGATATTAAGGGGAACCCTGCCGCAAATTTAAAATAAAATGTGTGGGGTTCCCCGCAAATATCCATACCAGGCCCTTCAGGTCTAGTATGGATTTTAAGGGGAACTTCACCCCAAATTTTAAAAAAAAAATGGCGTGGAGTTCCCCCAAAAATCCATACCAGACCCTTTATCCGAGCACGCAACCTGGCAGGCCGCAGGAAAAGAGGGGGGGGGGATGAGAGAGCGCCCCCCTCCTGAACCGTACCAGGCCACATGCCCTCAACATGGGGACGATGTCCCCATGTTGATGGGGACAAGGGCCTCATCCCCACAACCCTTGCCCGGTGGTTGTGGGGGTCTGTGGGCAAGGGAAATATCGGAATCTGGAAGACCCCTTTAACAAAGGGGACCCCCAGATCCTGACCACCCCCCATTTGTGAATTGTACCCCTACCATTTCACGAAGAAAGTGTAAAAAAAAAATGTAAAAAAACACACAGACACCTTGGAAATGTCCTTTATTAAAAATAAAAAAATAAAAAAATAAAAACACATTCCAGCGATCCAATGTCCCGCGGCAATCCGATATCCAGCGCTGCAGTCTCCACTCAAAAGGTCATTGGCTGAGTGGACCTACACTGCGGAGGAAGTTCCCCATCAGGTCCGCTCAGCCAATGACGTAGACGGGGTCTGAGGTACGAGGGGGTGGGGGCGCCCTCGTATCTCAGACCCCGCCTACGTCATTGGCTAAGCAGACCTGATGGGGAACTTCCTCTTCAGTGTAAAAAAATGAATAGACCCGCTCCCTTCTCACGTTCCCCTTCAGGAGCGGACCATTTTTTTACACTGAAGAGGAAGTTCCCCATCAGGTCCGCTCAGCCAAGACATAAGCAGGGTCTGAGATACGAGGTCGCCCCCGCCCCCTCGTACCTCAGACCCAGCCTACGTCATTGGCTGAGCGGACCTGATGGGGAATTTCCTCTGCAGTGTAGGTCCGCTCAGCCAATGACGTTTCGAGTGGAGACTGCAGCGCTGGACATCGGATCACCGCGGGACATTGGATTACATCGCTGGAATGTGTTTTTTATTTTTTATTTTTAATAAAGGACTTTTCCAAGGTGTCTGTGTGGTTTTTTTACATTTTTTTTACACTTTCTTCATGAAATGGTAGGGGTACAATGTACCCCTTACCAATTCACATGGGGGGGCGGGATCTGGGGGTCCCCTTTGTTAAAGGAGTCTTCCAAATTCCGATAAGCCTCCTGCCCACAGATCCCCACAACCACCGGGCAAGGGTTGTGGGTAGGGATGAGCTTCGAGTTCGAGTCGAACTCATGTTCGACTCGAACATTGCCTGTTCGCCCGTTCGCCGAACAACGAACAAATTGGGGTGTTCGCGGCAAATTCGAAAAATCTATGGGATAAATCTAAAGTGCTAATTATAAAGGCTAATATGCAAGTTATTGTCCTAAAAAGTGTTTGGGGACCGGGGTCCTGCCCCAGGGGACATGTATCAATGCAAAAAGAAGTTTTAAAAACGGCCGTTTTTTCGGGAGCAGTGATTTTAATAATGCTTAAAATGAAAAAATAAAAGTGAAATATTCCTTTAAATTTCGTACCTGGGGGGTGCGTATGATATGCATGTAAAGTGGCGCATGTTTCCCGTGCTTAGAACTGTCCCTGCAAAAAGTGTCATTTTTGAAAGAAAAAAATGCATTTAAAACTGACTCGCGGCTATTAATGAATTGTCGGCTCCCGGCAATACATACAAAAGTCATTGATAAAAAAAAAAAAAAAGCGTGGGGGTTCCCCAGAATTCAATTACCAGGCCCTTCAGGTCTGGAATGGATATTAAGGGGAACCCCGCCGCAAATAAAAAAAAAATTGACGTGGGGTTCCCCCAAATATCCATTCCAGGCCCTTCAGATCTGGCATGGATTTTAAGGGGAACTCCACCCCAAATTTAAAAAAAAAATGGCGTGGAGTCCCCCTAAAAATCCATACCAGACCCCTTATCCGAGCACGCAACCTGGCCGGCCGCAGGGGAAAAGGGGGGGACGAGAGAGCGGCCCCCCCTCCCTCCTGAACCGTACCAAGCCACATGCCCTCAATATGGGGAGGATGTCCCCATGTTGATGGGGACAAGGGCCTCATCCCCACAACCCTTGCCCGGTGGTTGTGGGGGTCTGCGGGCGGGGGGCTTATCGGAATCTGGAAGACCCCTTTAACAAAGAGGACCCCCAGATCCCGGCCCCCCCCCTATGTGAATTGGTAAGGGGTACATTGTACCCCTACCATTTCACGAAGAAAGCGTAAAAAAATGTTTAAAAAAACACACAAACACCTTGAAAAAGTCCTTTATTAAGAAAAAAAAAAAAAAAACCATTCCAGCGGTGAAATCCAGTGTCCCGCGGCGATCCCGATGTCCAGCGCTGTCCGTCATTGGTTGTGCCTGAGCGGACCTGATGGGGAACTCCCTCTCAGTATTTTAAATGTATAGACCCGCCCCTTCTAAAGTTCCCCATCAGGTCCGCTCAGCGGACCAGATGCGGAACATGAGAAGGGGCGGGTCTATACATGTATTACCAAAGTGAGAGCAGTTCCCCATCAGGTCCGCCTCCTCGGTATGTCGGACCCGCCTACGTCATTGGCTTGAGCGGGGAACTTCCTTCACTGTGTAATTTAAATTTACATAGTGAAGGAAGTTCCCCGCTCAAGCCAATGACGTAGGCGGGTCCGACATACCGAGGGGGCGGACCTGATGGGGAACTGCTCTCACTTTGGTAATACATGTATAAACCCGCCCCTTCTCATGTTCTGCATCTCGCCCGCTGAGCGGACCTGATGGGGAACATTAGAAGGGGCGGGTCTATACATTTAAAATACTGAGAGGGAGTTCCCCATCAGGTCCGCTCAGGCACAACCAATGAAGGACAGCGCTGGACATCGGGATCGCCGCGGGACACTGGATTTCACCGCTGGAATGTTTATTTATTTATTTTTTTAAATAAAGGACTTTTTCAAGGTGTTTGTGTGTTTTTTTAAACATTTTTTTACGCTTTCTTCGTGAAATGGTAGGGGTACAATGTACCCGTTACCAATTCACATAGGGGGGGGGCGGGATCTGTGGGTCCCCTTTGTTAAAGGGGTCTTCCAGATTCCGATAAGCCCCCCGCCCGCAGACCCCCACAACCACCGGGCAAGGGTTGTGGGGATGAGGCCCTTGTCCCCATCAACATGGGGACATCCTGCCCATGTTGAGGGCATGTGGCCTGGTACGGTTCAGGAGGGAGGGGGGGCCGCTCTCTCGTCCCCCCCTTTTCCCCTGCGGCCGGCCAGGTTGCGTGCTCGGATAAGGGGTCTGGTATGGATTTTTAGGGGGACTCCACGCCATTTTTTTTTTAAACTTGGGGTGGAGTTCCCCTTAAAATCCATGCCAGACCTGAAGGGCCTGGTAATTGAATTCTGGGGAACCCCCACGCTTTTTTTTTTTTTTTTTTTATCAATGACTTTTGTATGTATTGCCGGGAGCCGACAATTCATTAATAGCCGCGAGTCAGTTTTAAATGCATTTTTTTCTTTCAAAAATGACATTTTTTGCAGGGACAGTTCTAAGCACGGGAAACATGCGCCACTTTACATGCATATCATACATACCCCCCAGGTACGAAATTTAAAGGAATATTTCACTTTTATTTTTTCATTTTAAGCATTATTAAAATCACTGCTCCCGAAAAAACGGCCGTTTTTAAAACTTCTTTTTGCATTGATACATGTCCCCTGGGGCAGGACCCGGGTCCCCAAACACTTTTTAGGACAATAACTTGCATATTAGCCTTTATAATTAACACTTTCGATTTCGAACGTTCGAGTCCATTGTATTTAATAGGGTTCTAAAGTTTACACGAACATTTTGTCTGTTCGCAGGTTCTGGTGCGAACCGAACAGGGGGGTGTTCGGCTCATCCCTGGTTGTGGGAATGAGGCCCTTGTCCCCATCAACATGGGGACATCCTCCCCATGTTGAGGGCATGTGGCCTAGTACGGTTCAGGTGGGGGGGCGCTCTCTCATCCCCCCCTCTTTTCCTGGGGCCTGCCAGGTTACGTGCTCGGATAAAGGGTCTGGTATGGATTTTTGGGTGAACTCCACACCATTTTTTTTTATTTGGTGTGGAGTTCCCCTTAAAATACTTACCAGACCTGAAGGGTCTAGTAAGGATATTTGGGGGGAACCCCACGTAATTTTTTTTTAATTTGATGCAGGGTTCCCCTTAATATCCATACCAGACCTGAAGGGCCTGGTAATTGAATTTGGGGGGACCCCCACTTTTTGAAAATTTTTTTATCAATGACTTTTCTCTGTATTGCCGGGAGCGGACAATTCATTATAGCCGCGAGTGGTTTTAAATGCCTTTTTTCCCTTCAGAAATGACATTTTGTGCAGGGACAGTTCTAAGCAAGGGAAACAAGCGCTGCTTTACAGGCATACTATACACCCCCCCAGGTCCGAAATTTAAAGGAATATTTTTTTTTTTATTGTTTCACTTTATGCATTATTAAAATCGCTGCTCCTGAAAAAACTGCAGTTTTTAAAACTTTTTTTTGCATTGATACATGTCCCCTGGGGCAGGACCCGGGTCCCCAAACCCTTTTTAGGACAATAACTTGCATTATAGCCTTTATAATTAGCACTTTAGATTTCGAACGTTCGAGTCCATTGTATTTAATAGGGTTCTAAAGTTCACGCAAACTTTAGGTCTGTTCGCAGGTTCTGGTGCGAACCGAAAAGGGGGGTGTTCGGCTCATCCCTACCTGTACCTACCCACCTTGGATGTTGTCTGTGCTGGTTGTCATCGCCCTGGAGTGCCACCACAGCTCCCGAAGGTGATGTACTTCAGTACGCAGATGCAGATGTAAGTTAGAACTAACAAGGGGGTTGTCGACCCCAGAATATACTATGCTATTTGTATAACCTTGTAGAATTTTTTCTATATTTATTTTTCAATTTTTTTTTTGCTTTACTTATTTATTCTTTCCAAAATATTTTTTTCAAATTTTTTCTCATATTTCATTAATATATATATATATATATTTTTATTTATCTTTTTGAGATTATCTAGACATGTATGCTTTCTATTCCTAGACACATTCCATGTTTTTTTTCTCCTAATAAGGGGCAATAAGGCTGTGAAACGTGTCGAGCAATCAACTTTTACAATCATAATCATGGGTCAACAAGATTCTCTATGATTTAATCCATGTTTATAACATTTCACTATGGTATTTCTGTTATCATACCCCATTTTTCTCTTTTCAATTTGAGAGGAACTTAGGAAGCTCAACGGGTCATTTAGGTATTAATTGCATCATGTTTATATATATTTATATGTATCAGCTGCCACTTGTATTTGTACTATATATGAATTTTTATTGAACTGTGAATTATTATGTAATTTATGTTGAATGTGATAAAAAAGTTTATTGTTATAGAGGATTTATGCCCTAAAAATGTTATATAAGAGATTGTACAATATAAATAAGTTTAATTTCTCAGCCATCATACTTATTTATTTGCTGCTGTGTGCTTCATATAAAGGTGTGATCAATTTTCAATGATTGCTACCATAGCTTGTGGACTCTATACCTTTCACACAGACCAAATAATATACACTGATTTGGGTTATTTTTACCAAAGAAATGTATCAGTATAAATTTTTGTCAAAATGTATGAAGAAAAATTACCTATTTGCTACATTTTATAACAGAAACTAAGAAAAATGCATTTTGTTTCTACATTTTCGATCTTTTTTTATTTGTAACACAAAAATTAAAAACCCCAGTGGTGATTAAATACCACCAAATGAAAGCTCTATTTATGTGAAAAAAATTGATAAAAATTAAATTTGGGTACAGTGTTACATGACTGAGTAATTCTCAATTAAAGTGTGACAGCACTGAAAGCTGAAAATTGGCCTGGGTAGGAAGGGGTGAAAGTGCCCAGTATTGAGGTGGTTAAGCATTAAACCACGTCTCCCAGCCAAAACACATTTGCTCTGGTTCATGTTTCCTATGCCAGTGCCCAGCTCCCCATGTAATTTTTGGAAATTCCTTGTCTATTAGCCTAGAAAATTGATATTACTGTTTAATATAATTCGACTCTTATTGATTTCAATGGGATTCGGATTCAGGTTCTGCAAACCCAGCTCAATCCAAACCCAGATACACTTGTCTCATCACTGGTCTATTCATGCAGAGACTAATCTACTACAGGTTATGTCCAATCTGATCTATTAGAGCCATTTTCTTTAATTACCGTATATACTCGAGTATAAGCCAAGATTTTCAGCCCTTTTTTTGGGGCTGAAAGTCCCCCCCTCGGCTTATACTCGAGTCAGCGAAATTTTACATTGGAAATAGTACCTGAAAAAAAGTTGCGGCTGCGGCGTCCATCGTACGTCTGTGATTGGCGGAACACCCAACACAGTGTCTGCTGGGAAACTGAGGATGAGAGAACGTTTGTGATAGGCGGAGAGTGTCTGATGAGAATCGCCTATCACGGAAGGAACCAGGAAAAGACCGCGGGATTTGAACGATGGACGCCTCAGCCGCAATTTTTTTTCATGTACTATTTCCAATGTAAAATTTAAACAGCGAGGATGGGAAACAGTGAGGATGGGAAACAGTGAGGATGGGAAACAGTGAGGATGGGAAACAGTGAGGATGGGAAACAGTAAGGATGGGAACAGTAAGGCATTGTTGACCCTCCGCTTATACTCGAGTCAGTAAGTTTTCCCAGTTTTTTGTGGCAACATTAGGTACCTCGGCTTATACTCGGGTCGGCTTATACTCGAGTATATACGGTAAGCACCATAAGCATTCCACTTTTTTAGACTACGTTTGTATTACTCAGCAGGACCTCTCATATCTGCTTGACACCTCTATTAACTTCCAGACAAAGTAACTCAATCCCCTCTTGGGCGGTTTGATACAGTCCAATCGAGGCCGAAGCATTATTTCCTAGAAAAGGACTCCCCAGAAACCTCACCGCTAATGCAATGGAATGCCCACAAATTCGTCATTAGGGGGAAACTCATCTCCTTGGCCAGCAAGCGTAGGAAGGATAAACAGGCCCAAGCAAGGGATGACACCTGAAAGCCATTAACATCCACCATTGCCCCCCCCCCCCAATCAATCGGGCTTCTTTCTATCACTTGATGTGGAGGAGGCGCATCTTTGTCCTAACACTTGAACCACTACTCTACAGGCTGAAAGCGAACCCTTATGTCAAAGCAGTCAAAGTTGCAGGTCAATCTTATACGTTTCCAGCCTTTGCAGATGACACCCTGATGTTCCTCACAGATCCACCTACCACCATTCCTAACCTACTAAAATATTTTTCCCTAATCAAATTTACAGATTAACTTTTCCAAATCCTGGGCACTTAACATCTCCCTTCCACCACATATAGCCTCTCAATGTCAAAATCTCTTTCCCTTTGGCTGGGAAACACATGCCATAATCTTGGCATCCAACTCCCATCCAAAATTTCAAACCTATACTCCAGCAACTATCTCCCGCTATTGAAATCCATTCAACAGGACCTACAGAAATGGTCATCAGGTCAAACTGACAATTCACAGAGTGGGTAGGGTTATAGGGAAAGAAAGAATGGGAAGGACACGTATACTGGGAGTGAAAGGCACTGCGCACCCTGAAAATTACAAGAAGAATAGGAAGTTCCCTCCAATGGGGTTTTTTTTGCAGCAAAATTCCAAAAATAATATACAATAATGCATGTTAAAAATGTATTATGTATAACATTAAATACAGTCCTAACAGGTTTATACTCCGGTAAAAGCATGTATATAAAAACCACACAGAATTATAGACACAACATTGCCATACAGTTTTACATTTCGCATGCATCTGTATAAATCATGACGCGTTTCGATCCCAACGGATCTCTTCAGAGGATGGGTGGTTGGCTGTGTGAAATATATGTATTAAATTTTCATTCTCTACATGGGTGTAGGCCCAATAGTAAAAAATATATATATATACGGTGTATGATTACCAGTCAACTGTGTGTTAGAACCAATGTTTCTAACCGGAGTTCCATCACTAGCATCTCAAGGGGAATCAGCAGCCTCCCGGACACTCGGCACCCAAAAGTAGGGCGCCACCAGGCGTGTGCGACTGTCACGTACCTGACGGTGACGAGCCCGGTTAGCAGAGGGAGGCCTCCCTTACGGCTCCCACCGGCGGCCCCTGGTGGTATAACAGGAAGCACGGAGGTGGAAGGGGTACGAGTGCCTGGCAGGATCAAGAACTACCGCAGGTGATCAGGAACCAGCAGGTGAGGAGGCAGGAACCAGGAACTGCAGCAGTTGAGTGGACAGGAACCAGGAACTACAGCAGGTGAGTAGACTGGAACCAGGAACTCCGAAGATGACCCGGACCGGGAGGCACAGCAGGTAGACTGGAACCACTGGGCAGCAGCAGGTGAACAGGAACCAGCAGATGAGCAGACAGGAACCAGCAGATGAGCAGACAGGAACCAACAGATGAGCAGACAGGAACCAACAGATGAGCAGACAGGAACCAACAGATGAGCAGACAGGAACCAACAGATGAGCAGACAGGAACCAGCAGATGAGCAGACAGGAACCAGGAACTCAGCAGATGACCCGGACCGGGAGGCACAGCAGGTAAACTGGAACCACTAGGCAGCAGCAGGTGAACAGGAACCAGCAGATGAGCAGACAGGAACCAGCAGATGAGCAGACAGGAACCAGCAGATGAGCAGACAGGAACCAGGAACTCAGCAGATGACCCGGACCGGGAGGCACAGCAGGTAAACTGGAACCACTAGGCAGCAGCAGGTGAACAAGAGCCAAGGTCAGGCAGGATTGTCAGACAAGCCGGGGTCGGGTAAACTGGCAGGCAGCGAGGCACAAAAGGATCAGGCAATACCGAAGTCAGAAAACAGGCCGATGGTCAGGTACAGGCAGATAGCAGGAGGGTCACAGGAATCCGGGTCAGATACAGGTAAACAAGGCAGATCAGGTCACTTGGGATAAACGCTGTAGAGCAGACAGCAGGGACTGTCTGCAAGTGAGGAGTTTAAATAGCCCTTCGGGCGTCACCTGCGGGGGCGGGAACCAGGAAGTCCAGGGCGTCTGTTCCTGACAGGGTTTCCATGACAGCGACCTACAAGGAGTCATATTGGAGGGGGAGAGACCCGAGAGGGGACACGCACGGATGGACAGCCGTCACCTGTAATGAAACACCAAGGGCATCAATGTAGGATGCATCTGTGCTGCATCCATGTACACTATGTGGTTGCTGAGTATTAAGTGGACAGACTAGAGGTCAGCAGTGGTATATCCTTCAGTATGTATTTGTATATATCAATGTACTTCTGTAGTGGTATGTAACTAATAGGGTATCTTTGCCATATTCTAAACATAATAAATGGAATATAAAGGTTGTGGGAAAAATAATGAGGGTGATGTGCACTATGAATAAGATAGTGGAGGACAAAAACTAATGTCACAAAAATAAAAGTGAAAAAGGTGAAATTAAATGTGAGAAGTGTGAAAAATGATAATGGTGGTGTGATGTGTAATGTGTGTTAAAAAGTGGTATAGTATGATGCGTGTGAAAAGTGAAATGGATTGGAATGATTGTGTGTAGAATAAATGTGTGTATAAGTGGGATGACAATAGTGAAAGTGATGGTGAGATTAAACAAAGATGTGATGAAGGTCATTAAGATCAAATGTACTGGATATGTATTGTTACACAACAAGTGCAAGCCACAGTGTTGTGTGAAGAAATATGTGGGTTCCATTGATCTTGGAGGGTCCCAGGCTCATTGAATGTGCCAAGGAGACCGACCAACACCACGGATAAAGCTGTAATTAGTTGGAAGTTAATCAAAAAGTAATGCTAATCAGACCTGGTGCATGGTGCTTGAATGGGTCTGGAAGGAATTTGGCAGCCAGCCTATATAGGGCTGGTGTACTTACATTTACCAGGCTGAGTCTAGTCGTCCACATGGAGGAGCTGGGGATCAAAGTGTGAGCCACACAGCTCTCAAGGTTATATTAGTACTGCCCTTAATTAGGGAGGCCCTGGTGTGATCAGCAGGCGCCCCGCCTTAGTCCATGCAACATCCTCCAGGGATATCCCCACCGCAATGGTTGGTCCTCCCTGAGTGGCTCCCTCGGCGTTCCGGAAAGACTCAAGGTCTCCGACAGCTGCCGTCTCCTCAGCTGCAAAAGCGTGACGTCCTGACATCACATGCGCGCATGGTTTCCCACGCACGCGTGGATGGCAAGGACATCCAGAGGGGATCAGGGACGCCGCCGACAAGGAAGGAACGCCCAAATAGGGCAGGCGGAACAAAAGTCCGCCACCCCATGAGCATGATGGGAGCACAGGGCTCCCCCTCCCCCCTTGTCGGGAGAACGCACACGCATGCGCGGCCCACATCAAGGGCGACGTGGGCCAAGGAGGCAGCAAAGAAACCCGAAATGCACTGATGGGATGGCCCATGGTGGAAAACTATATTAAGTTGACACTTAGTGCATGCAAGTGCAAATTGCATAACACCACAGTGTGAACAAAAAATGCATGTGTTTATGATCAGTATTAAGTAAATGGTATATTAAGGATATCTGGTGTATATGAACTGGAGCTAAAAATTGGTGATTGTGGTCCAATGCTTAACCATTGGCTGTATAAACAATCAGTGTTGTATTGGGAGACATGTTAATGTCTCCCAGCAGTTTTCTGCACTGAGACAGTATTCAGTTTCCAACGGGGGAGTGGATTGGGTTAGACTCCAGTCCCCCTGAAACGGATCACAGAGTCTGTCCCATCATAGTGGTCACCTTGAAATTACTCATGGGATTTAGACCATAATATGATGCCTATATTGGAATAGCAATGGGACCATCAATATTATATAGCTCAAGTCTTCACTCGCATGTGTCCAGGGGGGGATGGGGTGTTTAACCACCCAAAATGAATAAGAAAGAATGGGAAGGACACGTATACTGGGAGTGAAAGGTACTGCGCACCCTGAAAATTACAAGAAGAATGGGAAGTTCCCCCAATGGGTTTTTTTTGCAGCAAAATTCCAAAAATAATATACAATAATGCATGTTAAAAATTTATTATGTATAACATTACATACAGTCCTAACAGGTTTATACTCCGGTAAAAGCATGTATATAAAAACCACACAGAATTATAGACACAACATTGCCATACAGTTTTACATTTCGCATGCATCTGTATAAATCATGACGCGTTTCGATCCCAACGGATCTCTTCAGAGGATGGGTGGTTGGCTGTGGGAAATATATGTATTAAATTTCCATTCTCTACATGGGTGTAGGCCCAATAGTAAAAAATATATATATAGGGTGTATGATTACCAGTCAACTGTGTGTTAGAACCAATGTTTCTAACTGGAGTTCCATCACTAGCATCTCAAGGGGAATCAGCAGCCTCCCGGACACTCGGCACCCAAAAGTAGGGTGCCACCAGGCGTGTGCAACCTACAAGGAGTCATATTGGAGGGGGAGAGACCCGAGAGGGGACACGCACGGACGGACAGCCGGCACCTGTAATGAAACACCAAGGGCATCAATGTAGGATGCATCTGTGCTGCATCCATGTACACTATGTGGTTGCTGAGTATTAAGTGGACAGACTAGAGGTCAGCAGTGGTATATCCTTCAGTATGTATTTGTATATATCAATGTACTTCTGTAGTGGTATGTAGCTATAGGGAAAGGGCCCAGGGGTGTGTTCTCAAAAGCTTTGCCAGTGAGCATTCAATCACCTGTAGGTATGAGCCTATAACCCTGGGTCTACAAATATTCAGCCTGTGTCCTGTACTATATGACTTGGATATATTGGCTGCCATTGCTCAGTTCATTTTCCAAGATATCACTGTGTCACCTCCCATGGATCGAACCTCGCCATTACTCTCCAGAAATCACACATCACCCCTTAATCGGCCCCACATTACACACTTTCAAGCTAGCAAGAAATTAAACCTTTCCTCTTCCCCTGGTAAACTCACCCCGATCAAGCAAAATCCTGATTTCCCTCTGGGACTTGCGGAATAATTTCTTGCCGAACTCGGACCTTATGTGCCCACTCGTGCTTTTTTGATAAAGGGTCCCTTCTGACCTATAAAGCACTCTCATCCCAGGCGCTAAAGATAATTTCTCCCCTGGTTCTCATATTCATAAATAAGGCATTTTCTCACTAACATCAAACCTCTCTCTGTATGGTACAGGGAGCACACCCCGTTTGAAACGATTTGCACCAGGACTGAACCTCAAAGACACCTAATTTCGGATCTTTACATAATCATGTTCTTATCTTGTGATCCTAAATTAAGTAAAGCTAGTCAACAATGGGAGGGTAAACTCTCGTTGGACCTGACAACAAAGGAGTGGGAAAGTATTTATGCCCATATCCACAAAGGATAAACGAATGTTTCCGCCCAGGAGAACGAGTTTGAAATATATGCAAGATGGTACAGAACACCGGATAAACTTCATAAATTCTACACCACAGTCTCGCCTCTATGTTGGCGATGCCGAAAAGAAACAAGCTCTCTCCTTCATATATGGTGGTCGTGCCCAGATAGCCAACCTTTCTGGATGGAGGTGCATAGCCTTAGTTCTAACATCACAACCTACACACCAGACTATTCCCCTGCATAATACCTCCTACTAGACATGTGCACACTGAAATATTTTGTTTCGGAATTTCGGTTTAGTCCGAAAAATTCATTTATTTAGTTACTCCCGAAATTAGTTTTTATTTATTTTGTTTAGTTAAAAATGCATTCATACAAAAATCCGAAATAATTAAGGTTGAATCTGTCAATTGAAGGCTTATGGTGTCTGTCAGATGTTCTAAGAAGGTTTGACGAAGCAGCTAAATTGTACAACGCCGCTATTGTACATTTCTGGTCGAATGCTGTGCCCACAAGCTATAGTAGAATTCTAATGTTGTTTGGCTAGTAATAATAATTAATTATTATTACTAGTCAAACAACATTAGAATTCTTCTATAGGCTATGGGCGGAGCTTTTGACAGTAAATGTCCGCTCGCTGCGATCGTATGTTTTTAGCTGCTTCATCGAATAATCTTGGACTAATAGAGTTAGGTTGGGCACATTCGACAGCAGGTTCGATAGACACAGATCGCTATTGCCACCGTCATGTTGACTCTTCTATCTATCTATATCAAACTGTTGTCGCAACGATACGAAAATATAATAGATATGAAAATAAAGAATTTATTTATTTTGGATCTTTCGGATTCGGCACGTTCGTTATCGTTTTTTGTTAAAACGAACACAAAAATCCCTGAAATTCGGACGAAAATGCATTCGGACAATAACAAATGCACGTCTACCTCCTACACCACACCTCCCTCCTTCAAGCGCACTATGAAAAGTCTCTGCATATACATCTCATCAACGTGGCAAAAATGTGCATTCCATTGCGCTGGAAAGAACAAACTCCCCCAACCGTTGCTGATTGGATTCAACGTGTTAAGAAGATAGCAGAAATAGAGGACCTTGTCATCAGGCCAGAGAGACCCCTTCTAAATTCTACAACATTTGGGCTTGTTGGATGACCTTTGTGGAATCCATGGACTCCTCCCGGCCATCTGTTTACAATTCTAAAAATTAATGGTCTCCTTTCATGGAGGAGAAGGATGGACTCTGTAAACATACTTTCCTCACTCCTTTTTTCAGTCCTTTACCTATGCTCACCCTCCTCCCACTCCTCCCTTCCCCCTACCCCTACCCTTCCTTACACTACAACTATAAATTTCCCCTCCACCTAAATAGCTCTTAATTCTTGCCCCCATCCCCCTGTAAACACCCTATCCCTAACCTCCTTCCATCTCTCCCCCTCCCTTTACTCCCTCCCAGGTCCCTGAGCCATAACACAGCCAGTTGTAGGCAACCCCTAATTAACTCTGCTATAATCTACTAGGCATAATATGAAACCTCAATATGTTCTACCTCCAGAAGGGGAGTGTAACGGCACCCCAATCTCAAGGGGTATTAACGCCGTTTACGATGTTCCCTCTCCTAGACACACATCCACTCGCTACCGATATCCACAGCTAAACGACCCTTTCCTATAGGAGCCGACCCCTCTGGAAGAAGACGAGACGCACTATGTCTCTTCTGTAGTAGGAATGACTTTATTTTTGAGAAACATTGTAACTTTATACACAATTCAGGGCACATGATTTAACATGAACAAGGGCCCAGCTCCACCCACACATCCCAAAACTCAACACCTCATCCTGACGTCTGCTAGGCTTCAAAAGATCCCAACACAATAGAATATACGATCTCCAATACACATCTTCCCACAAAGGGTTGGCAGCCAGTCTGTCTGGCGACAACAGGTTCTAAACCCTTTACATCTTAAATCCCTTTGTATTGTAAATCCCAGTCTGCCTTTACAATACACACAAGTATAGGGTTAATTACTTCTATTCACACCAGACCTTCCCAAGTCATACTGAACAATAGAATGCAAATTACCTTAATTCCTCACAGCCATGATTACACAAAGTCAGGGCTGTCGGTGATGATATTAGCATCTAAGAGTATGTGTCTAAACATCATGAAGGCGTCACTTTCCAATTAACCTGTTGAGGTCATAATCAAACAGTAGAGAGTTCTTTGCAGGTATCCTGGGGAATATGGTGGATGAATATTACAGACCCAATCTAGATAAAATGTATGTACAGCATTGAATATGGCCATCATAGACCATATTGGGGTTTTCATTCACCCTGTGCCCCTAATAGAGACACAGGGTGATTGACACATAAGAGCCATTGGGGAAGCTGGCGCAAGGGTATTTCATACTTCCTAAGCGATTCTGAGTTCCCCGGGCCTTCCCGTTACAGGGAGCAAATATGAACCCCTAAACAGAAAACAAAGACCGCTCAGGTGTGGACGTTCTCCAAGTAGTTATCTCCAACCAACAGCCCAGGGTGCAGGCAATGCAATTTCAGGCAAAACTAAAGATCAGGTCTTCTGGACAGCAGCACTCCAATAAAAGCCTTTATTATGTAAAATCTTCAAAAATCCAAATAACACACAGCAAGTCACAAAATTCTGGTCAAACTGACGCGTTTCACACGGTCTTAGTGTTTAATCATAGCTATGAAACGCGTCAGCCTTGACCAGAATTTTGTGACTTGCTGTGTGTTATTTGGATTTTTGAAGATTTTACATAATAAAGGCTTTTATTGGAATGCTGCTGTCCAGAAGACCTGATCTTTTGTTTTGTCTGAAATATGAACCCCCTGCAGAGGTTGCGCGTATATCCTCCATAGATCAGTTCTCAAGGAGAAATGGTTAAAGTGGTTGTAAACCCCAATTTAAAAAAATAAAATAAAATAAAAACCTGCAAGACAAAAGCATAATGAGCTAGTATGACTAGCATACTAGCTCATAATGAATTACTTACCTTAGATCAAAGTCCCTGAAGCCGTCCTCGTCTCCCCCTCTGGCCGCAGACATCTCTCCCGGAGGTCACTTCCGGGTATCGCCGCTCTGGCGCTGTTATTGGCCGGACCAGCGAAGACGTCACTCCGCGCCAGCGCGCGGGAGCCGTCAAAGCCGGCATTACCCATTCACAAAACCGGCATTCTTAGTGCGCCTGCGCCGTTGTCTACGGCGCGCATGTGCCGTAGACATCGGTGCATTCTTTTTGGCAAATATCTCCTAAACCATGTAGGTTTAGGAAATATAGCAAATACCTACAGGTAAGCCTTAATTTAAGCTTACCTGTGGGTAAAACTTGTCAGAGAGGGTTTACTTCCATTTTAAATATAATTGCAGTCTTACAAATGTCTGTGTACACTATCTGAAGAATTTGATACATTTTCTGAAGAATTTGATACATTGTTTGAATATTCACCATTTGCACTATTGAACTTATTTTGTGTTGGATTTTTATACATATATTATCATACTATTATCTTGGTGCTCAGTGGAAGTCACTTTTGTATGTTTGCAGTTTATTACGTAAGGGGTGCGGTTTAATCAATTTAGTATTGATTTCTATTCATTCATTTTCTTTTATACAATGTGCTGCTCTTTACCAACACTCACCTGTTTAACCACTTAGGGACCACCTCACGCCGATATACGTTGGCAGACCCGGTCCTGAGCTCCGTGAACTCGCCCGCGGTACCCGCAGACCTGATCGCCGCCGGTGTCCCGCGATCGGGTCACAGAGCTGAAGAACGGAGAGAGGTAAGTGTAAAAAAACCTCTCCCCGTGCTTCCTAGTGAGCCTGTCACTGATCGTCTGTTCCCTGTCATAGGAAACGACGATCAGTGACTTCACACTCCAAGCCACACCCCCCTACAGTAAGAAACACACATTAGGTCACACTTAACCCCTTCAGAGCCCCCTACAGGTTAACCCGTTCACTGCCAGTGTCATTTTCACAGTAATCAGTGCATTTTTATAGCACTGATCGCTGTAAAAATGACAATGGTCCCAAAATAGTGTCAAAAGTGTCCGATGTGTCCGCCATAATGTCGCAGTCATGATAAAAATCGTTGATCGCCGCCATTACTAGCAAAAAAAAATCATTAATAAAAATGCCATAAAACTATCCCCTATTTTGTAGACGCTATGACTTTTGTGCAAACCAATCAATAAACGCTTATTGCGATTTTTTTTACTAAAAATATGTAGAAGAATACGTATCGGCCTGAACTGAGGAAAAAAACGTTTTTATATATTTTTTGGGGAGGAGCCGAGACAGCCGCCGAGGGACCCCAGAAGACGTGGATCGGGGCCACTCTGTGCAAAACGAGCTACACAGTGGAGGTAAGTGTTATACTCCAGTATAATCTGCTTCTAACCTCAAGAGCCTAGGCTGGACCTGGGTGTATGGAGTCTCTCTGATCGATCGGGTAATTTAAGACACACACAGAATATGGTGAATCCCAATTACACTGGTTTATTGCATACAAGCATATTTTGTACAATGCAAGACGAGGGGAACTGGCCCTGCTTAAACCCACCAAGGAACAGTTCCTTTATTATACAAATTGCATATTAACAGGTTACACAAGCTAAACTGCCCAGAGATAGCAGAAGGCAAGTTTATCCAAATAGAACTCACCACAAAATCCGTCAAGTTGAGCCAGATCCTAAAACATGGGACACTTCTTTAAGGAAGTAGCCTAACCACAAGTCATACATATCCTGTCATTCTGACTCAACTGTGTAAGTGACATATAGCAAGAAGAACATTCTACACCTTTCTACAATAACAAGTCTTAAAGAATAACTCTAAAGGTGAAATACACTAGGGATAACCTTACAATCCCTCCTTTGATCATACATACAAAATGTATGTATTGATCACTCACTAATATACCATCTTTGCTTTAGGGCAATCATTGATATTCCAAGTGCGGGGTCTCTTCTTTTTTGCCCTTAAGCTAGTTATTTTCCCGAGTGCACAAACCACTAATTTAAAAACTAAATACAAAACGAGGATAAAGACCAATATCATGACAATGGTCATTACGATCTCTTTCAACCAGGAAAAAATTACATTGAGGCCAAAATCTCCTTCTCCAAAGGGGCTCCATGTCTTAGCAATGTCCCTTGTTTCTTGTTGTAATTTATTTACCTCTTTTCTATGTTGGGAAATTACATCATAGTAATCGGGCACCTCAATAGACATGTTGTGGACCCAGGTGCAGCACTCATAGTCCTCCGTAACCTCACATAGGCCTGTGAGTGCAGCACTCATACTTTCAATGGCAAGGTCATGGAGTTCTAATTGTTTCCTGATTGCTCTAGTTTCTATATTTAATTTGGTAATATCATCAGAATTCTTTTCCATTACCTCATCAATAATACCCGTGTAATTATTGAGCCTTTTCATTAAATCTATTCCCCAACCTGTACTGGAAGGGAACCAGGCCCAGACCATGTCCTTTTTGAGGAATAACTCTCTTTTGATACGATGTTTAAGGGGATACCTAGGGTGAAGGCTAGCTTCTAGAATGTGTCCTCCCCCCGTTTCCCCCAATATTCCCATTACAGGGACTAGGGCCACTAGATAACACCATCCCTGGGATTCTAAAGGGATCCAGGGGTAACACCCCTCTTTGCAACATACATATGTGTTGTTACCAAGAGCTAAAGGTCGTTTCTGAAAGACTTTCCTTACCTTATGGGACATGCTGGAAAATGATATAATTGATAGTAGTTGTCCTAATTTAGAGGTGGAACTGGTATTCAGGAATGTCAGTAAGGTGGAGTTAATTCCAGGATCTGGTGTGTGATAGAAAGAGATGTTTGAGTCTAGGATATTTGTGGATGTGGTTGAAAAGTTAAGTATATTGTGTTGACAGGCTTGGGCCCCCCTGGTGGAGTTCCCTAATTTAAAACACCAATCCGGGGCGTAACTTCTACCTATGGTCTGGAAGATAAGGGTGGTATTTGGGAACTCTCTAGTGACATTTGTGAGGTGTATAGGTGGTGTACCCTTCAGGAGAGGAGTGAAGTTCAATGGTACAGCCATTAAGGGAATTCTAGTGGACGCAGGGTGGAGCTTGCTACATATCCAGCATTTGTCATATCCTGATCTCTGGGCATAAGCATACCTAAATTTTAGCAACAACATTTTGTCAGAAAAGCTTTCATCAGTTTTTCGTTTTGGTCTAATATGACTGAATAACCGTGTTGGATCCCTGCTTACTTCGTATGCCTCTGACCAATAATATCCTATAATGATTAAGGAAAAAATCAATATTGACACCAAAAAATGAGTATAAGAAAAGTTTGCCTGAGGAAACTCCTTCTTTCAAATTATCAGTCTCTATTGGGGCAGTGGGGTTGAGTCCTGGGGGGTTCAATGTTGGCTCCTGGTTCGCCGAAGGGGGTGGATCCGGAGTCTGGGGCTTGGTTGGAGCCTTCTTTATTCTTGATGCATGAATCCATTGATGGCTGTAGGAAGTGAGGATTGCAGTTTTTGAAGTCTTCTCTACTTCATATGGTCCTATGTAGACTGGTCCTATGTGCTTCCGGACAGCCAGCTGTTTAATCAGCACCTGATCTCCCGGGATGAATCGGTGTGTCGGATCTGTTGGAAGAGGAGAAAACGTGACAGCCACATTGTCATAGACTTCGCTAAGGCTACTTACCAGATGTTGCACATACTCTTCCTGTAAAGAATAAATATCAGGTTCACCTGTTCCCCATTTCACCTTAGCCATTGGTCGCCCCATTAATACCTCATAAGGGGAATAACCTGTTCTAGAATGGGGGGTGCTCCTTATTTGGAATAGGACAGCTGGCAAGAAGTCCAGCCAATTAGTTAGAGTACCTTCTGTTGCCTTTTTAAGTTTGTCTTTAATAGTCCTATTCATTCTTTCTACTATTCCTGCACTCTGCAGATGGTAGGGAATGTGGAGTTTCCACTGTATTCCCAGTAATTTTGCAACTTCTTTTGTCAAAGCTGAGGTAAAAGCAGGGCCTTGATCCGACCATATTGTGGTAGGGATTCCAAACCTGCATATCCATTGGTTAACTAATACCCTAGCGGTGATTTTGGCTGTCTCTCCCGTTGTGGGTACTGCTTCCACCCACCCAGAGAATTTATCCACTATTACTAGAAGATATTTCAAATTATCTTTCTGTCTGGGCATGTGTGTAAAATCAATCTGTAGGTCTGTTATTTTTTTTATTTTTTTTATTCTTTACAAACCCTTTAATGTTGTAGCATTCAACATGACTTTCTAAGGCAATTATTCCAAACAATGCATTGTAATACATGTTTTGCTCTTTTTTTCTTTGTCAAAATATTTTTAATATGACCCTTTTTGTAGAAAATGTATTTAACATAATTTTATACAAAGGTTTAAACTGCATTTGTATATATAGGTTGTTTATTCTTCATATGTATCCCGTATCTTTCTATTCTTTAGATGATCTGTTTATGCTTTATATTAAAAGTTTTATGTGGATACCAAACCCCCCTTTTACCCCCTAGACAACTATCTTCCCCTCTTTTAATGATTGTGATGTGCTTTTTATGTTGTTGACATAAGGAACTTACACATCCAAAGAATAACCCATTCTACACATACAGGAGGCTCTTTTTTTTATTTTTTGCCACATAAGTGTATTTTTTTTTTATTGATCATAACCTTGATCTTCAGTCTCCCTCCTGCACCTTTCTCTTTGCATTGTTGCAGTTGCTATATGGCATTTGCAACAGACATACAAAATTGGTTCAGAAGGAAGGGCATTGGGTTATTGGAGAACTGGATTTACTTCTTTGTTGGCTACAGCTACTATACTAGAAACAGGCTGCATCGTATTGTGAAAAATAAACCAGAGTGAAAAATAAAAGAAATAGAAGACTAGACAATGTTTTGAAGATACTGTAGAATATTGAAAGAAGGTTGAAATAGAATCCCAAATGATTTTCTAGCTAAAGAAAACTAGATAACAGAGATTGGCAGTAGAAAATAGTGTTACAGTGTCTAGAAAGGAGGAGTGGGGGGATTCACAGAAAACATAAGGAGGTAATAAATTCATGGGCTACCTTAAAGATGTTTCAGCAACAATATAAAATATATGTTTGGAAATGCAAGAGGTTTTCCAAATAAAAACATTAAATTGCAGATTACTGAGCAAGATCATGATTTAGTAATTGAAACATGGTTTGATGACAGCTATGGGTCTGTAACTAGGATCTTGGAAAATGGCAACTGCTCAGTTAATTTGCAATTGAATGCTGAAAAATGAAATGTTATTTACCAAGGCAAGGGGAATAGCATTACACTGATGTACAGTACATCAACCACTTGAATACCAAAACCCCTTCATTGCCAATACATTTTTCAGTGTTCAGTGCTGTGGTAGTTTGTCTGACAATTACACGGTCATACAACTACTATACTCAAATAATAAAAAGGTAATTTGTGAGACAAATAAAGGTGTCTTTTGGTGGTATGTGATAACAGCTCTTTTAAAAAAAACAACATATATATATATATACAGTGGGGAGAACAAGTATTTGATACACTGTCGATTTTGCAGGTTTTCCTACTTACAGAGCATGTAGAGGTTTGTAATTTTTATCATAGGTACTCTTCAACTGTGAGAGACCGATTTTAAAACAAAAATCCAGAAAATCACATTGTATGATTTTTAAGTCATTAATTTGCATTTTATTGCATGACATAAGTATTTGATACATCAGAAAAGCAGAACTTAATATTTGGTACAGAAACTTTTGTTTGCAATTACAGAGATCATATGTTTCCTGTAGTTCTTGACCAGGTTTGCACACACTGCAGCAGGGATTTTGGCCCACTCCTCCATACAGAGCTTCTGCAGATCCTTCAGGTTTCGAGGCTGTCGCTGGGCAATACGGACTTTCAGCTCCCTCCACAGATTTTCTATTGGGTTCAGACTAGCTAGGCCACTCCAGGACCTTGAGATGCTTCTTACGGAGCCACTCCTTAGTTGCCCTGGCTGTGTGTTTCGGGCTGTTGTCATGCTGGAAGACCCAGCCACGACCCATCTTTTATTTCAAATATTTTTATTGAAGTTTTCAATGATAACAGAAGATTGTCAAACAAGTAGGTTGTACAGTACAAAAACTGAGTGTGCGTCCTTAGTAACATACGTTCCTGCAAATACATAAATGAATCTTGCGAGTCATCTCATGCAACAATATCCTAGCATTGCTGCCAGTGAATAAGTATGCTCCACCTCAACCAGCCGAAGGTATACCTAAAATTATTCAAACACAGTATCTCCAACCCCCGGGACGCCCCTCAGGGATCATACTGCATCCCAGTAGGCGGAGAGACAAGTTCCTAAGAAATGTCCATCAACATGGTATGATTTTTTTGGTGAATAGAGGAAGCACCACATCAATACTGTTAAACATAAGGTAGTATGTCAGAATAGGAAGCTACTATGCCCAGTAAGTAAAGAACCAGTCAATAAGAAGCGAACACCAACCAAAAATCAGAAAAATAATTATAAAGGATAACTGCGTTATCACTTGGGTTGCGGTAACCCAATGCCAAGAGAAGCAAAAGAGAGGAGAAGAGATATAAACACGTGAAAGAAAGAGACAGAAGTACTCGCATGCTAGCTCTGTGGGACGTGAGAGCTCAAATTTCCAGGTTGAACGCCAGATATAAGAGAAACATTGCATCAGGTGGCCCAAGGCTCCCAGGTGGCTATACATTTTTCAGTTTTATCATTAAGTTTAGCTACAATTTGCTCTTGAACCATGATCCAGGAGACTTTCCTCCTGAACCTTTGGAATGAGACATTGGGTTTCTTCCAGGCTTTGGCTTCGGTCATTTTGGCTCCCAGTAATAGAAAAAATGAAAGTGTCTGGGCGAGTTTGGGCAAGTTGGGAATAGTATGATTTAGAAGTGCTATATTGGGTTGTGGAGCTATCTGTATCCCCGTCAGGGATCCAATGGTGCGAAATACCTTGCGCCTAATGCGTGGGCAGGACCACCAAGTGTGGAACATAGAGCCCTCAAGCTCACACCCTCTGAAGCATACTGGGGAGGTGCCTGTGTACATCTTTGCCAGCCTGGAAGGAACATAATACCACCTTAGTAGTACTTTTAGGCTAGCTTCTATTAGGTAGACATTGAGTATACCTTTAAAAGCTCGCCTTGATGAGCCGAACCATACCTCAGTGACCCAGGAGCTGTCCATCTCCTCCTCCCAAATCTGGGCATAGGTGGCCTTGGTCAACCTAGTCGACAGAGCCGTGTAAATTAAAGAGATACCTCCCCTCTGATCCATAGTGTTTGAGCACCAGTGTTCATAGGGTGTAATGTTAGGTGGGTCAGATTTGTTGTTCCAAATAGAGTGCAGGAAATGGGAGATTTGGGAGAATCTAAAACATTCGGAGTCGGGCATATCTAGTTTCTTCTTGCAATGGGATAAAGAAATTGGGCCCGCAGGAGAGAGAAAGTGACCAATTCTGTATAGGCCCCTATCTGTCCACCATTTAAAAGCCCCAATGTTCATTCCCGGCAGGAAAGCAGTGTTATGGAACAGATGAGTTAGGGGTTTTAAAGGAGATGTCAAGGTTGTACGCTCATAAAGCCGGGAACATAGAGCAACAGAGTGGGAGAGTGTGGGGGATAAAATCGCAGGTCTCGCTTTAGGGTCACACCATAGCAGATAGTCAATGGTGTTCGCTGGGACAGCTTGCCTTTCCATAGAGAGCCAGTCTGGTTTCGGGCCCCTCGAGAAGACCATTGACATTTGTGCTAGTTGTGCTGCCTGATAGTAATCCCAGAGGTTCGGAAGACCCAAGCCTCCCTGCGATTTTAGGCGGAAGAGGATTCCCGAGGGACATCTATAACCTTTGTTACCCCATACGAAGCGAACAACATCAGACTGAAGTTTACCTAGGACCTGTTTCTTAATCGGGATTGGGAGGGAGCAGAATAAGTACAGTAGACGTGGGAGCAGAGTCATCTTAATCGCATGAATTCTACCCAGCCATGACAGACCGCTTCTTGGCCAGTTATTCAAGTCATCTCTACATTTCCGCAGCATAGAGGGGTAATTTGCCTTAAAGAGGCTACTGATGTCCGGTGTCAGCTTGATGCCTAAGTATGGGATCGCCCCGGGTGCCCAAGCAAATTCAAAGTTGTTAGAAAGTTGTTGAAGCACGTCCGGTGCGACAGTAATGTTCAGGGCCGTTGATTTAGTCATATTTACTTTCAAGCCCGATACCTCACTGAAAACCTTCAATATTTTAAGGATTACTGGGGTAGATGTTATTGGGGAAGTAACGAAGAGGAGGAGATCATCAGCGTACAGTGCACACTTATGTTTTCGGGGCCCCCAATTGACTCCCTTAAAGTCAGGATTCGATCTAAGAGCGATAGCTAAAGTCTCGATGGCTATTGCAAAGAGGAGGGGGGAGAGTGGGCATCCCTGTCTGGTGCCCCTGTGTATGAAGAAGGATTCCGAGTATCTCCCCATCAGGCGTACCTGAGCTGTGGGTTTAGAGTAAAGTGAGTGGATAAGATTTAGGAAATACGTGCCAAAACCCCATCTTTCCAGGATACCAGACAGGTACGTCCAATCTATAGAATCAAAGGCCTTGTGTAGATCTATCGAGAGCAAATAACCTTTTTGTTGGGTTCCCCCATCCCACTGAGACTGTAAAAGTGAAATAATGTCAACGGTCTGTGTATAAAGTAGTGTTTCGCGCTACTCAAGAGTAATTAAATAATGACTAAAGTGACTATCAATGGCTGCAAAATCAATCTGTGTTCACCTAACACATAAACAGTGATAAAAAGAAAAGGGGGGGATTTTGCGCTAAAGACAAATAAGTATCACACATAAAACACCTCTGTGTCACATATAACAGCAAATAAATACACAGTGATGAAATAGTGCAAATGAATAATAAGTGCTAATAATTCAATCACCAAAAAAGTGCAAGTGCATATATGAACTTAACAAAATAGGTTCCAAAAAGTTCAATATTGCAATGATTGCTGTTCAATAAATGTCCAAATGGGTATTAAATGAATAGTTTGTTCCAAAATTGTGAATGTAATCAAATGGTTTGACTGATGAACAGGTTTGGAGTATTGAACCTGTGGTGAATCCTACACCTGTCTCCCAATGCTCTCACCTCATTAACATGGGTCACTGGCATATAGTATGTTCACTGACATGGACTGTGGTCTTATTTCTCCTCTGTATCTTCTCCACACTTTAGTAGTACTAAGATAGTAACCTCCACTAATCGCGTTCTCTATAAGGAGAAAAGCGGGAGGGGGGGAAGGGAGGGGAGAGACCAAGCTCCGACCGATGCCACAGGGGGGGGAAACAGGAATAAAGCCTCGGATAGTGTAGTATTTCATTAAACAAATACGGCTTTATTAGACAAAAATTGGACTCTTACATCACATAAGAAAACAGTCAGCATATAGGAGAAAGTAACCAGCGTGTAAAAACGCTGTCTTACTGTTACTCTGCTGTCTTCCGATCTGTCTGTATGATGCCGCAATCCTCCCTACGGCGTTACGTCACGCACCTCGTGACTTCTATTTTGTTAAGTTCATATATGCACTTGCACTTTTTTGGTGATTGAATTATTAGCACTTATTATTCATTTGCACTATTTCATCACTGTGTATTTATTTGCTGTTATATGTGACACAGAGGTGTTTTATGTGTGATACTTATTTGTCTTTAGCGCAAAATCCCCCCCTTTTCTTTTTATCAATGTCAACGGTCTGTCGAATCTGGTCCAGGCCCTGTCTCCCAGGGATGAAACCCGTCTGATCTTTGTGAATGTATGAGGCGATGAAACCAGACATTCTGTTAGCTATAATCTTGGTCATGATTTTGATATCGTTATCAATAAGCAAGATCGGACGATAATTGCCCACCTCACTTGGGTCCTTACCAGGTTTGGGTATAACCAAGATATAAGCAGCGTTTAGGTCAGTACCCAACTTTGCTCCATCCCTGAGAGAGTTGAACAACCGGGCCAGATGCGGGGCCAGACTAGAGCCAAATTTTTTATAATACCCAGTGAAGAAGCCACCCGGACCCGGGGAGGATCCCACTTTAAGAGATTTAATGGTAGCCATGACTTCCTCTTGAGTGAACGGACTCTCGAAGGATGTCCCTATGTTCTTCCGTCAGGGAGGGCAACGGTGTGTCAAATCTCCCGACGCTGTCCGAATTTTAGGGAAAGCTAAAGAGCGGTGCTTAGGAGTGAGTTTTACAGCTAGTTTAGAGCCTATCCTGTCCTTCTGGGAATAGAACCTTGCCCCGGTCCATCTAAGGTGCTGTTTTGCGGCTGTCGTCAGATTCAGGTTAAGAAGAACCCGAGCTCTGTCTAGGTTTGCTAAAGTACCGGCCGAGGGGTTACGTTTATGAGCTTTAGCCAGGGAGCGGAATTCTTCAGTGAGTCTCAGTGTATTTGCCTTGCGTTTTGCTTTGAGTTTCGAGGACATCTGAATGAGTTTCCCCCTGATTACCGATGTATGTGCCGCCCATATGGTAGAAGGGGAGACCTCATCCGTCGCGTTTAGAAAAGAAAATATTCCTTAATGGCTGCCTCCAATAATGAACATTGTATTGGGTCACTTAAAAGAGATTCTTGCAACCGCCAGCGAGGGAGATCTCTCACTCCCGAGGACCGCAGAGCGGTCACAGTGACCATCGAGTGATCCGACAGAGGAGATTCTACTATTTTGGAACCTCTAAGTAGAGGGATTGTATAGGAGCGGGTGAAAATGTGATCTATCCTGGCAAATGAGTTGGGTGGGGCTGAGAAGTGTGTGTAGTCTTTTGCGTGTGGGTTGATCTCCCGCCATACGTCCACTAGTCCTGCCGCATGGAGTAGTTTAGCTATGTTTGTACTCTGTTTAGAAAGGCGCTTGGGTTTAGTTTTCCCATCTGCCAGTTTGTCTAGGGAGGGATCAAAGGCGGTATTAGAGTCACCGCCAATGAAGACTGAACCCTTGAGGTGCGGTGTCAGTTTCCGTAGAAGGGAATCAAAGAAGGGTTTTTGACAAATGTATAAAGCTCTCCATCTATGTGTCCGGAAATCAAAATATAACGTCCCTGGGGGTCTACTACAGTTTCTGGCTGCGAGAGATTAATGTGTTTGGCGAAGCATATCGCTACCCCTTTCGTCTTGTTATCTGCAGAGGTGTCAGGAAAGGTTCCATCCGCTGGTGGCATCAGGTCGTATCTTTGGTTTGGCTTCTGGAGGATGACTCCCCATACTTTTTTGAACATTACACAGCTTGTTCCCAACAGAAAATAATAGAGTGTGTTGATTGTGTACAATCCCTTGTCAGACAGGCAGAATGTAAACTGCAGTTTGTGCAGCCACTACTCTCAGCATGGTCTGATATTTTGCAATCGGCCCCAGCCAGCCCACAAAAAAACATCTCTGCTGCCAGACACCTGCCTGCCCAAGAGTCTATTTCTCCATCACCCATGGCAACCCCAGTCGCAGTTCAGTACACACTACTTCCCACCAGGTATCAATATCCAGTCTCTGCTCCCTGCACCTATCCTGCATTCAACCCACCTGCCTCTTCTCAGCTGCCTGCAAGCCCACAAGAACCTCCTCCAGCCACTGTCCCCGTATCCCTGCCATATTCTTCCATTTGCTCGATTCCATCTTTTCCATATACTCCCCCCGTTATGTGCAAACCTGCAGTGACCAAATCTAAAAAGAAGCGGAAGTATTTCCCTACCCACACAATCCAACCAGTAATCCCACCTTCCTCCACACCCACCAACCTGCTCCAGCCTGTAGTTCCAGAACCAGCCTTCGAGCCAGCTTCCCAGCCTGCAGTTCCAGAGCCAGCCTTCCAGCTTGCAGTTCCAGAGCCAGCCTTCCAGCTTGCAGTTCCAGAACCAGCCTTCCAGCTTGCAGTTCCAGAACCAGCCTTCGAGCCAGCTTCCCAGCCCGCAGTTCCAGAGCCAGCCTTCCAACTTGCAGTTCCAGAACCAGCCTTCCAGCTTGCAGTTCCAGAACCAGCCTTCCAGCTTGCAGTTCCAGAACCAGCCTTCCTGCTTGCAGTTCCAGAACCAGCCTTCCTGCTTGCAGTTCCAGAACCAGCCTTCCTGCTTGCAGTTCCACAACCAGCCTTCCAGCTTGCAGTTCTCGAGCCAGCCTTCCAGTCTGCAGTTCTCGAGCCAGCCTTCCAGTCTGCAGTTCTCGAGCCAGCCTTCCAGCCTACAGTCCCAGAGCCAGTCTTCAAGCCAGCCTTCCAGCCTGCAGTTCTCGAACCAGCCTTCCAGCCTGCAGTTCTCGAGCCAGCCTTCCAGCCTGCAGCCCCAGTGTCAGTCCTTGAGCCAGCCTTCCAGCCTGCAGTCCTTGAGCCAGCCTTCTAGCCTGCAGTCCTTGAGCCAGCCTTCCAGCCTGTAGTCCTTGAGCCAGCCTTCCAGACTGTAATCCTTGAGTCAGCCTTCAGTCTGCAGTTCTCAAGCCAGCCTTCCAGCCTGTAATCCTTGAGCCAGCCTTCCAGCCTGCAGTTCTCGAACCAGCCTTCCAGTCTGCAGTTCTCAAGCCAGCCTTCCAGCCTGCAGTCCCAGAGCCAGCCTTCAAGCCAGCCTTCCAGCCTGCGGTCCTTGAGCCAGCCTTCCAGCCTGCGGTCCTTGAGCCAGCCTTCCAGCCTGCGGTCCTCGAGCCAGCCTTCCAGCCTGCGGTCCTCGAGCCAGCCTTCCAGCCTGCGGTTCTCGAGCCAGCCTTCCAGCCTGCGGTTCTCGAGCCAGCCTGCCAGCCTGAAGACCCTGTGCCAGCCTGCCAGCCTGAAGACCATGTGCCAGCCTGCCAGCCTGAAGACCCTGTGCCAGCCTGCCAGCCTGAAGACCCTGTGCCAGCCTGCCAGCCTGAAGACCCTGTGCCAGCCTGCCAACGTGGAGTTCCCGTGCCAGCCTTCCAAACTGAAGCCCTGATGACAGTGTCCCAGTCGGAAGATCCGGTGCCCGTTTCCCGGCCTGTGGTTGTGGTGCCTGTTTCCCGGCCTGTGGTTGTGGTGCCCGTTTCCTGGCCTGTGGTTGTGGTGCCCGTTTCCCGGCCTGAGGTTGTGGTGCCCGCTGCGGTGCCCGTTCCCTGGCTTGAGGTTGTGGTGCCCGTTTCCCAGCTTGAGGTTGTGGTGCCCGTTTCCCGGCTTGAGGTTGTGGTGCCCGTTTCCCGGCTTGAGGTTGTGGTGCCCGTTTCCGGGCCCGAGGTTGTGGAGCCCTTTTCCCGGCTCGAGGGTATGTCGTCTGCTGCCCAGCCTGAGATGATCCCGTCTGCTGCCCAGCCTGAGATGATCCCGTCTGCTGCCCAGCCTGAGATGATCCCGTCTGCTGCCCAGCCTGAGATGATCCCGTCTGCTGCCCAGCCTGAGATGATCCCGTCTGCTGCCCAGCCTGAGATGATCCCGTCCGCTGCCCAGCCTGAGATGATCCCGTCCGCTGCCCAGCCTGAGATGATCCCGTCCGCTGCCCAGCCTGAGATGATCCCGTCCGCTGCCCAGCCTGAGATGATCCCGTCCGCTGCCCAGCCTGAGATGATCCCGTCCGCTGCCCAGCCTGAGATGATCCCGTCCGCTGCCCAGCCTGAGATGATCCCGTCCGCTGCCCAGCTCGATGACCCGGAGCCTGCTGCCCAGCTCGATGACCCGGAGCCTGCTGCCCAGCTCGATGACCCGGAGCCTGCTGCCCAGCCCGAAGTGTTCCTGTCTGCTGCCCAGCTCGATGACCCAGAGCCTGCTGCCCAGCTCGTTGACCCGGAGCCTGCTTCCCAGCCCGAGGTGTTCCTGCCTGCTGCCCAGCTTGATGTGATTGCCTGCCCGGATGTGACTTTGCCTACTACCCAGCTTGTGGCCATGAACTTTCTCCGGCAACAGCTAGTTGGAGCGTCCGGAGGCCGCTCCTTTGAGGGGGGTACTGTCAGGAAAGGTTCCATCCGCTGGTGGCATTTATTATTTATCTTGCAGTACTGTGGTCCACCAGCAGGTGTCTCCTGGCAGTTTGTAACTGTCAGGAGAATCTTTCCCTGCTGGTGTTGTATTATCTTTTGGACGCAGTACTGGTTTCCACCAGCGGATGGATCCTGGCAGTGTGGAGCAGACTGCCCTCCCTCCGATCAGGTGTGACCTGAAGCTAATCAGGCATTCCTATAAATACCCGGCAGGTGTATACACACACTGCCCTGGTATCGTCCTCGTGCCCTGACCTGTAGCCTGTCTGCTTGAACCTTGATCCATGTATCCTGATCCCTGTAACCTGAACCTGTAACCTGATCCTGAACCTGTTGTGTCCGTCCTAATCCCTGATCCCTGCTCTGCAGCCTGGTTGCCCCCTGCTTGATCCTGTCTCCCTGTCCTGATCCATCCTTACCCCATCTGCTGATCCCCCTGTGTTTGACCTCGGCCTGGCCCTGTTTATGATTCTGGTTTCCCCATTACTTGTACATATTTGTCTGTTACTGTTATTAATTGTGGGTTCTGTTTGGTATTGGTTGTTGTGCACTGTGTGGTATTGGAGGTGGTTATATATATATATATATATATATATATATATATATATATATTGTGAGGGGGTTAGCTCGGCAGCGGGTGTGTGTGACCCCCGGGATGGGCTCCCCACACAAAACAGGCCCAGCAAACGGAGGTTGTGGTTTTCAAAATCAAAAAGGTGCGGTTTATTTTCTATTTACAGTGACAAAACACAGCAAAGCAAAAGAAACATAACCAAAATAAATCCTGGTCAAGTTGACCTCTGACTAAACATACAGGTTTCCTAACTAACAACTGGGATCCGCCTAGTGCTGTCCTAGTCCCTAAGTCCCTGGTTTTAAATGTCCAAGCAAATAGCCACACAGGCTTTGTCTCACCGCACAGGGGTTCACTCTCCCTAGACAGTCCACACAGGTCTGGTTCCAGGCATGAGCATACACCTAATGAATCTGGGAGTTTTTATAGAGGCCTAAATGAGCTGACAAGCTTCAGCTGGTCTCATCAACTCCCTGTCTGCACGACGCCCCACACTCTCCCTAGAGGTATGAGTCATCCATGAGCCCACTAGCCTTAGCTGGGCTTATACAACTCTCCACCTAGTTGTATAAGTCGGCGTAAAGCCTGAATCTGGGCGAAATATATCTACCCCCCTGGATGCAACCAGGTGACTTTACCTTCCTGCTGTCACATACCCCCCCCTCTTGTTTTAACCTCGGGGTTGGAACACCAGCAATCAGGCATTCATGTACTCGAGACAAAGCATCCACATTCCCCATTTGAACGCCAGGGCGATGCTTTACTGTGAAGTTGAATTCCTGGAGGGCCAGGAACCACCTATTCACTCTTCTATTTGTTTCCTTGTTTTGAGCCATCCACTTTAACGGAGCGTGATCCGTAACCATGTCAAAGTGCCTACCTAGCAGGTAGTACCGAAGGGAATCTAGAGCCCACTTCACCGCTAAACACTCCTTTTCAACGGTGGCGTAATTTACCTCATGGGACTTCAACTTCCTGCTGAGGTAAATGACTGGGTGCTCTTCCCCGTTCCAGACCTGGGACAATACTGCTCCTAACCCCACATCTGACGCATCACTTTGTACGACAAAGTCTTTAGAGAAGTCGGGTGAGTACAACACTGGCTGGCTACATAAGGCTTGTTTCAAGAATTGGAATGCTGCCTCAGCCTCGGGGGTCCATTTAATCATGACCGACCCTTTCCCCTTCGTCAGGTTGGTTAGGGGCACAGCCTTAGAAGCAAAGTGGGGAATGAATCGCCGATAATACCCAGCGATTCCCAGAAAGGCTCGTACCTGCTTCTTGCTGTTGGGACGTGGCCAACTCTGGATGGCCTCGACTTTGTTGAGTTGGGGTTTTATTACTCCCCTCCCAATGGTGTACCCAAGATATTTGGCCTCCTCCTGCCCAATGGTACACTTCTTGGGGTTAGCCGTAAACCCCGCTTCCCGAACAGAGTCCAGGACTGCTTGCACTTTTGGCAGATGTGAGGCCCAATCTGTGCTATGGACAATTACGTCATCCAGGTAAGCCGCAGCATACTTCCGATGGGGCCTCAGCATCTGGTCCATTTTCCGCTGGAATGTGGCCGGCGCATTCTGTAACCCGAACGGCATTCTTTTATATTGGAACGCCCCGTCTGGGGTTACAAATGCGGTTTTCTCTTTGGCCGACTTGGCCAGGGGGATTCGCCAATACCCTTTTGTGAGGTCAAGAGTCGTCATGTATCGGGCTGTTCCCAGCCGGTCGATCAACTCATCTATACGTGGCATGGGGTAGGTGTCAAATTTTGTAACTTTGTTCAACTGACGAAAATCGTTACAAAATCGCCAGCTCCCATCCGGTTTAGGCACCAACACGATGGGACTAGACCAATCACTTTGGGACTCCTCTATCACCCCTAAGTTCAGCATTTTCTGTACTTCCTCCCGTATTGCCTCCCGTCGAGCCTCTGGGATCCGATAGGGTTTTAACTTCACCCTTTCACCGGGCGGGGTAATGATGTCATGCTCTACCCCAGATGTTTGTCCCGGCAGCTCAGAGAATACCTCCTTGTTGCGAAGCACAAACTCCTTAACCTCCTGTTGTTGGGGTTGTGACAAGGTGGCTGCTATTCCAACCTCAGGAATCACGCAACCAGTTTGAGCTGGGACTCTCTATCCCTCCAGGCTTTCAACAGATTAACGTGATAGATCTGTTCGGGCTTTCGCCTTCCTGGTTGTCTGACCTTGTAATTCACTTCGCTCACTTTTTCCATTATCTCGTAGGGGCCTTGCCATTTGGCAAGGAATTTACTTTCAACCGTAGGGACAAGTACCAATATCCTATCCCCCGGGGAAAAGGTACGGGTCTTGGCTCCACGGTTGTACACTCTCTGCTGTGCCAACTGCGCTTGGGCCAAATGTTCCTTCACGATGGGCATTACCTGTGCAATTCGATCTTGCATCAGGGCGACATGCTCAATCACACTCCTGTGGGGAGAACTCTCACTTTCCCAAGTTTCCTTGGCAATATCCAACAGCCCTCTTGGGTGTCTCCCATACAGTAACTCAAAGGGGGAGAATCCCGTAGAGGATTGGGGCACCTCCCTAATAGCAAACATCAAATAAGGAAGTAAACAGTCCCAATCCTTTCCATCTCTATCCACCACTTTCTTCAACATTTGTTTTAGGGTTTTGTTGAATCTTTCAACCAGCCCATCGGTTTGGGGGTGATACACAGACGTACGCAATTGCGTCACTTTGAACAATTTACACAGCTCTTTCATAACCCGGGACATAAAGGGTGTACCTTGGTCCGTAAGCAGTTCTTTACAAATACCCACCCGGCTAAAAACAAGAGATAGCTCTTTGGCTATGGTTTTGGCCGAGGTATTTCGGAGAGGGATCGCTTCTGGATAACGGGTGGCATAGTCCATTATAACTAATATGTACTGGTGCCCCCTAGCGGACTTGATTATAGGACCTACCAAATCCATGGCGATCCTCTCAAACGGGACCTCAATGATGGGTAGAGGGACCAGCGGGCTACGGAAATGTGGCATCGGGGCCAACCTCTGACACACAGGGCAGGAGGAACAATAATTTTCTACGTCCTTCATCACCCCCGGCCAATAGAATCTCTGTAATACCCTCTCTCGGGTTTTCTCTGTCCCCAGATGACCTCCAAGAATGTGCCCATGGGCCAACTCCAACACCAACTTCCTGTAAGGTTTGGGCACCACAAGCTGCTCAACGGTTTCTTCTGCCCTTTTTGCCACCCGATACAGTAGGTCCTTCTCTACGCTGAAGTATGGGTAAGTGCAGGTATTATCTGGGTTCACTAACTCGCCATCTATTTTCACTACGTTTTCCCGTGCCTTTATTAGGGCGGGGTCTTTCAACTGTTCTGTGGCAAAGTTTTCCCTGTGAACCTCAAGATCAGAAAACTTCACAGACGGTAGGTTTTCGTCTGAGGAGGTGGGCTCCTCTCCAGTTTCTTGAGTCTCCCCTGCCAATACTGATAAGGGAAATTCCGGAGAGTCCTCACCACTCTCAGGGGAGTTCTGGCTATCACATTCCTGGTACATAGGGGCACCAGTGAGGGGCTCAGGATCATCCCACAGTTCCCAGAACTTCGGAAAATCCCTTCCCACAATGGCGTCATGCGGTAACTGAGATACTAAGCCCACTGGATGAGAGAGGGTACCTTTGGGGGTCTCGAAACACACTGTAGTCACTGGATACTCTCGGGTGTCCCCATGCACACAAATAACAGCTACCTTGCTATTCCCAGAGACCTCTGTTTTAACTAACTCAGCCTTTATCAGGGTCACAAGGCTACCTGAATCCAGCAATACCACAACATTTCTACCATTAACACACATTTTGCATAAATGTTTCTCAGTTCCTCGAATGGCAGTGCATGCGACTGTCGCACACAGCGACTGACGTCTGCCCGTCAGAAAGTCACACTGCATGGGTTCCTCCACAACCGGGCAATTGGCTGCAATATGTCCCGCTTGCCGGCAGCGGTAGCAAACGATCCTTCTTGCCGCCTCTTGAGCCGCTGATTTCCCAGGCTGTTCTCGCCAAACTTGGGGTAGAGCTCCCACCCTCTCACTCTCTCCACCCTCACCCCTTGGAATCCTCTTATCCGCCCCTGGGGATGGTCTGGTCTTAGGGTGGAAAGTCCGAGTGTCTCTGGAAGAGGCCGTCAGGTTCTCTGTAGCCAAGTATTTCTCCACACGATCCACAAGACCATCGGCCGTCTCTGGGTCTCCATGGCTTACCCACTTTTGGATGGCAGTAGGAAGAGCTCTCAAAAACCGATCCATTACAACACGTTCCACAATCTTTGGTGCGGACAAAGTCTCTGGCTGTAGCCACTTTCTGCTCAGGTGAATGAGATCATACATTTGAGACCTGGGGGGTTTTCCAAGCTGGAAAGTCCAGTTATGCACACGCTGAGCCCGGACAGCCTGGGTGACACCCAGCCTTGCCAATATTTCAGCTTTTAGCATCACATAGTCTTTTGCTTGGTTAGGCTCTAGGTCATAGTAAGCTTTCTGCGATTCACCAGTTAACAGAGGAGCCACCAGTCCAGCCCACTGCTCCTCAGGCCACTTTTCTCTTTCAGCGGTCCTTTCAAATGTGGTCAAAAATACCTCTGGATCATCCTCTCCAGTCATTTTTGTCAATAAACGACTCACCCCAAAGGACGCGGTATTAGTGGGACGGCTTTCCTCACTGGTCTGCGGACGTTGCTGCATTACTGCTTCCATCTGTTGTTGTAGTCTCTGCTCTTGCTTCTGCAACAGGTCTATGAAGCGGGCCTCAGATTGCTGCTGGGCTCGTTGCTGAGCCTCCAGACTCTGTTGCAAAGTTGCGTTTGTCTGCTGCTGGGCTGCAAGGCTCTGTTGATGAGCTTGCTGCTGGGCTGCGAAGTTCTGTTGTTGAGCTGCAAGGCTCTGTTGATGAGCTGCAAGGCTCTTTTGCAAACCTGCATTTGTCTGCTGTTGATTGGCATTTGCTAGAGCCAGCTGCTTCAGTATCTCCTCCATGCTGGCTTAAAAAAAAACTGCCACTGGTTCTCCACCAACTGTGAGGGGGTTAGCTCGGCAGCGGGTGTGTGTGACCCCCGGGATGGGCTCCCCACACAAAACAGGCCCAGCAAACGGAGGTTGTGGTTTTCAAAATCAAAAAGGTGCGGTTTATTTTCTATTTACAGTGACAAAACACAGCAAAGCAAAAGAAACATAACCAAAATAAATCCTGGTCAAGTTGACCTCTGACTAAACATACAGGTTTCCTAACTAACAACTGGGATCAGCCTAGTGCTGTCCTAGTCCCTAAGTCCCTGGTTTTAAATGTCCAAGCAAATAGCCACACAGGCTTTGTCTCACCGCACAGGGGTTCACTCTCCCTAGACAGTCCACACAGGTCTGGTTCCAGGCATGAGCATACACCTAATGAATCTGGGAGTTTTTATAGAGGCCTAAATGAGCTGACAAGCTTCAGCTGGTCTCATCAACTCCCTGTCTGCACGACGCCCCACACTCTCCCTAGAGGTATGAGTCATCCATGAGCCCACTAGCCTTAGCTGGGCTTATACAACTCTCCACCTAGTTGTATAAGTCGGCGTAAAGCCTGAATCTGGGCGAAATATATCTACCCCCCTGGATGCAACCAGGTGACTTTACCTTCCTGCTGTCACAATATATATATATTGTGAGGGGGTTAGCTCGGCAGCGGGTGTGTGTGACCCCCGGGATGGGCTCCCCACACAAAAACAGGCCCAGCAAACGGAGGTTGTGGTTTTCAAAAAAAAAAAGGTGCGGTTTATTTTCTATTTACAGTGACAAAACACAGCAAAGCCAAAAGAAACATAAACAAAATAAATCCTGGTCAACTTGACCTCTGACTAAACATACAGGTTTCCTAACTAACAACTGGGATCAGCCTAGTGCTGTCCTAGTCCCTAAGTCCCTGGTTTTAAATGTCCAAGCAAATAGCCACACAGGCTTTGTCTCACCGCACAGGGGTTCACTCTCCCTAGACAGTCCACACAGGTCTGGGTCCAGGCATGAGCTAACATCTAATGAATCTGGGAGTTTTTATAGAGGCCTAAATGAGCTGACAAGCTTCAGCTGGTCTCATCAACTCCCTGTCTGCACGACGCCCAGCACTCTCCCTAGAGGTATGAGTCATCCATGAGCCCACTAGCCTTAGCTGGGCTTATACAACTCTCCACCTAGTTGTATAAGTCGGCGTAAAGCCTGAATCTGGGCGAAATATATCTACCCCCTGGATGCAACCAGGTGACTTTACCTTCCTGCTGTCACATACCCCCCCTCTTGTTTTAACCTCGGGGTTGGAACACCAGTAATCAGGCATTCATGTACTCGAGACTAGTGATGAGCCGAACACCCCCGGGTTCGGTTCGCACCAGAACCCGCGAACGGACCGAAAGTTCGAACGAACATTAGAACCCTATTAAATACAATGGATGCGAACGTTCGAATTCTAAAGTGCTAATTATAACAACTATTATGCATGTTATTGTCCTAAAAAGGGTTTGGGAACCCGGCTTCTGCACCAGGGGACATGTATCAATGCAAAAAGAAGTTTTAAAAACGGTCGTTTTTCGGGAGCAGTCATTTTAATGATGCATAAAGTGAAAAAAAAAAAGTCAAATATTCCTTTAAATATCGTACCTGGGGGGTGTCTAAAGTATGCCTGTGAAGTGCCACGTGTTTCCCGTGTTTAGAACTGTCCCTGCACAAAATGACACTTCTAAAGGAAAAAAAAGCCATTTAAAACTGCTTGCGGCTTTAATGTAATGTCTGGTCCCGGTAATATGGATGAAATTCTTTAAGAAAAATGGCATAGCTACCCCATGACCCCCCCCTACCCCAGCCCATTACCAGCCCCTTTGGGTCTTGTATGGATATTAAGGGGAACCCCGCACATAAAATAAAAAAGGCCCTATATACTCTGAACAGCCCTATACAGGCGGTGCATACAAGACAGGGACTGTAGGTTTGTTCTTATGTAGAGTCTGTTTGTAATTTTGAACAGGTACATTGTTGAAGTGTAGCTCCAGACCAAAAATCTATTTTTAAACTTTTTGGAAAACATAGGTAAGGGTTATCACCCCTGTAACATTTGTTTTGCTGTCTGTGCCCCTGTTCAGAACATTTCACCTCACTTTCCGTCCCAATGACAACTCTTTTTGAAATGTGGTCTTTTTCTTGAAACAAGGATTGCTGATAAAGCATCAGTACAGAGGAGACACCTTTCTCCCATATTTATTCTTACAGGAGAGAATTTTCCTTCCTAGTGGTAGATTTCCTCTCACTTCCTGTTGTCTTCTTGCGTTTGCAAGTAGGAGTCGTTTGTAAGTTGGATGTTTGAAAGTAGGGACCTGCCGTATATACTCTGCAGAAATAGGCCCCTTAGTTGTTGGTGTTGGCACAACACTGTAAGCACTCACAGTTACTCTTGGTTGGTGCTGGAACGCCCTGCTGTCAACTATTATATCAGGAATTTTAATTACATATAATTGTTGAACAGTGGTAGTAAAAATTGGGCCTTTGATGGTGGTGCTGGTGCCACAACACTGTAAGCCCTGACAGTTACTCTTGGTGGGTGCAGCAATGGGCCCTGCTGTGAATTATTAGATCAAGAATTGTAATTACATGCCCCTGTTGAACAGGGGCTGAAAAATTGGGCCTTAGGCACTGGTGGCACAACACTGCAACCCCTCACAGATACTGTACTTGGAGCACAGCAATGAGCCCTGTTGCAAAGTATTGCTTCAAAAATTTTAATGACACGCCCCTGTTAAACAGGGGCTGAAAAATTGGGCCTTAGGCACTGGTGGCACAACACTGCAACTCCTCACAGATACTGTACTTGGAGCACAGCAATGAGCCCTGTTGCAAAGTATTGCTTCAAAAATTGTAATGACACGCCCCTGTTAAACAGGGGCTGAAAAATTGGGCCTTAGGCACTGGTGGCACAACACTGCAACTCCTCACAGATACTGTACTTGGAGCACAGCAATGAGCCCTGTTGCAAAGTATTGCTTCAAAAATTGTAATTACACGCCCCTGTTAAACAGGGGCTGAAAAATTGGGCGTTAGGCACTGGTGGCGGCACCCATAAACAAAAATGATCTTACAAGCTATCATCATCAATCGTATCATTGAGGACTCGGAGGAGGAGGATAGCCAGTCAACATAACAGCACAGGCACTCAGCATCAGCATCAGTCTTGAAGGGATGTGACATGTTAAAATCAATTAGTCTGTTATATCAGCATCAGGTGTGTGGTAGCTGGTGGTGATCCAAGACTGGTTCATCTTGATGAAAGTCAGTCGATCAACCGAGTCGGTGGACAGGCGCACCCTGTGATCCGTGACAAATCCTCCAGCAGCACTGAATGTGCGTTCCGAAAGAACGCTGGATGCAGGACAGGCCAGTAGCTCAATTGCATACTGTGCAAGCTCTGGCCAGTGATCCATCCTCAAGACCCAGTAAGCCAGAGGATTTTCGGTGGGGAAGGTGTCCAAGTCTGACCTTGCCCCTAGATATTCCTGCACCATGTTTATCAGACGCTGGCGATGGTTGCTGGAACCGATCATACTTTGGGGCTGCGGACTAAAGAATTGTCTGAACGCATCGGTCAGACGGCCACCTTCCCCACCGCTCCTTCTTTGACTGGCCGAAGCCTCAGCAACTCGTTGTCCAGGACCAGGAGTTTGCAACCTCCCAGTCTCTGGGAACGCGTTGCACAGACCTTTCTGCAAGGCCTCCCGGAGTTGTCTCATCCTCTGCTCCCTCTGCGACGGTAACATAAGGTCCGCAACCTTACCCTTGTACCGTGGATCAAGGAGAGTGGCCAGCCAGTAATGGTCCCTCTCCTTGATCCGAAGAATACGAGGATCCTTCCGCAGACTTTGCAGGATCAGGGAGGCCATGCAGCGTAGGTTTGCTGAGGCATTCGCTCCGGAGTCCTCTGGGTCACTAAGGACGACATGATCCGCAGCCACCTCCTCCCAGCCACGTACAAGTCCACTGGTTTCTTGGGACTGTAAATCATCCCTAAAAGACTGCTGCTGATGATGCTGAGTGCCAGCCTCCACCTCCATGCTGACACAATCCTCCTCCTCCTCCTCCTCCTCCTCTTCCTGTGCGATGGGTGGGACAGAAGGAACACTGTCTGGGTAAAGGGGGCCTTGAGAGGCAAGGAAGTCCTCCTCTTCCTGCCTCTGTTCTGCCTCAAGTGCCCTGTCCATTATTCCACGCAGCGTGTGCTCCAACAGGTGGACAAGAGGTACAGTGTCACTGATGCATGCACTGTCACTGCTCACCATCCTCGTGGCCTCCTCAAATGGTGCCAGGACAGTGCATGCATCCCTGATCATGCCCCACTGGCGTGGAGAAAAAAAACCAAGCTCCCCTGACCCTGTCCTGGTGCCGTAGTCGCACAGGTACTCATTGATGGCCCTCTGCTGCGTGTGCAGCCGCTGCAGCATGGCCAACGTTGAGTTCCACCTGGTGGGCATGTCACATATAAGGCGGTTCTTGGGCAGGTTCAACTCCTTTTGCAGCTCAGCCAGGCGAGCACTGGCATTATAAGATCTGCGGAAATGCACACAGACTTTCCCGGCCTGCCTCAGGACATCCTGTAAGCCCGGGTACCTGCCCAAGAAGCGCTGCACCACCAGGTTAAGGATGTGAGCCACACAGGGCACATGGGTCAGTTGTCCCTGTCGGAGGGCGGAGAGGAGGTTGGTGCCATTGTCGCAAACCACCATTCCTGGCTTAAGCTGGCGTGGCGTCAACCACCTCTCGGCCTGGCCCTGCAGAGCAGACAGGACCTCTGCCCCAGTGTGGCTTCTGTCCCCCAAACACACCAGCGCAAGCACGGCATGGCATCTTTTTGCCTGCGTACTTGCGTAGCCCCGTGAACGGCTACGGAGCACCGCTGGTTCATAGGACAAACCACAGGAAGAGGCCATGGAGGAAGAAGAAGAGGAGGGGGTGGAGGAGAGAGGTGTGTCACAACCAGTAGTAGCATTTTGGAGGCGTGGCGGTGGGACAACCTCCAACACTACTGCACCTTGTCCTGAATCCTTCCCAGCTGCCAAAAGAGTGACCCAATGGGCCGTGAAAGAAAGGTAACGTCCCTGTCCATGCCTGCTGGACCATGAGTCAGCGGTAATATGCACCTTACCGCTGACCGCCCTGTCCAGCGAGGCCAAGACATTGCCTTCCACATGCCGGTAGAGAGCCGGAATAGCCTTCCGTGAGAAAAAGTGGCGTTTGGGAACCTGCCACTGAGGAACCGCACATTGCACAAACTCACGGAAGGGGGCCGAGTCTACCAACTGAAAAGGCAGCAGTTGAAGCGCTAGCAATTTAGCCAAGCTAGCATTCAACCGCTGGGCATGTGGATGGCTGGGAGTGAACTTCTTTCGACGGTCCAGCAGCTGGGGCAGGGAAATTTGCCTGCTAGAATCGGACGTCGGTGTACTGCTAGCAGAGTGGGCGCAAGTACTTGGCTGTGACACACCTAATTCTACACCTTCATTCCTCTCAGTGCATGTTTCAGAGAGGACTGAAGTTATAGTGGGGTTGGAGATCCCAGCTGATGCGGTGCAAGGAGAGGTCCGCTTTGTTCTTTGGTGTGGGTCTTTGAGGTAGGCTTGCCAACGAGCTGCATGGCAGGTCAACATATGTCTGGTCAGGCATGTGGTACCCAAGCGGCTGATGTTTTGGCCACGCGATATACGCTTGAGACATATGTTGCAAACAGCAGCTGTGCGATCTGATGCACTAGCCTCAAAAAAGGCCCACACCAAAGAACTTTTTGAATGACGGGCAGAGGCAGCGCCCTGCACAGGCGGAGCTCTGCGGTGTGATTCCGTCGGTGTACTGCCCTTACGCTGGCCACCAAAGGGCATCCTGCCTCGTTGGAGATGTGCCTCCTCCTCATCCTCCTCCTCCTCCTCTCTCCTATTAGGCACCCACGTGGAGTCAGTGACCTCATCATCCCCTCCCTCCTCATCACTGGAGCCAATCTGGCAGTATGCTGCAGCTGCTGGAACATGACTGCCAGATTGGTGTCCTTCTTGAGCATCCCCTCTGTCTGCTCTCACGCTACTGCCTTCCTCTAGCTGGGTTTCATCATCAGACCCTTCGAAACGCTGGGCATCCTCCTGGAGCATGTACCCAACACTGTGCTGAAACAGTTCGGGGGACTCCTCAGGAGGAGGACATGGTGGGTCTAGGGAAGGAGTGACTGATGATTTGTCTGACATTGATACCAGGGAAGACGACGCTTTGGCAGCTGCTTTTCCAGTACCCTGAGCCTGGGTGAGAGAGGATGAGGAGGAGGAGGAGGGCTTGGTCATCCACTCTACCAAGTCTTCGGCATGATGTGGCTCAACATGTCCAGCTGCCGAAAAGAAGGACAAGCGTGTCCCATGGCCATGTGCTGATGACAATGCACCGCGTCCACGACCAGCACTGTTGCCCCCAGACACAGAGCCTGCTTGCCCTCTTTTATTGCCTCCTGACTGTCTGCCTCTCCTTGTTTGCCTTCCAGACATTCTAATAGATGGCCTGCAGGGAGATGGGAAAAAAGCAATAAGGGCTACCTTCAGGTGTCCTTCTCTGTCCCTTGAAACAAGGACTTTCACAGTGAAAGAAACTGACACTCTCCCTACCTACAGTTTTCTGTCCCTAGAAAAAATATTTTTTTTAAGCACAATATAGCACAAGGACAATTCACTCACAGTCCTTACAGGTCCCTGGAAACAAGGACTTGCAGAGTGAAAGAAAAAAAACACTCTCCCTACCTACAGTTTTCTGTCCCTAGAATAAATGTTTTTTTTAAGCACAATATAGCACAAGGACAATTCACTCACTGTCCTTAGAGGTCCCTGGAAACAAGGACTTGCAGAGTGAAAGAAAATAAACACTCTCCCTACCTACAGTTTTCTGTCCCTAGAAGAAATGTTTTTTTTTAAGCACAATATAGCACAAGGACAATTCACTCACTGTCCTTCCAGGTCCCTGGAAACAAGGACTTGCAGAGTGAAAGAAAAAAAACACTCTCCCTACCTACAGTTTTCTGTCCCTAGAAAAAATGTTTTTTTTAATCACAATATAGCACAAGGACAATTCACTCACTGTCCTTCCAGGTCCCTGGAAACAAGGACTTGCAGAGTGAAATAAACTGACACTCTCCCTACCTACAGTTTTCTGTCCCTAGAATAAATGTTTTTTTTAAGCACAATATAGCACAAGGACAATTCACTCACTGTCCTTCCAGGTCCCTGGAAACAAGGACTTGCAGAGTGAAAGAAAAAAAACACTCTCCCTACCTACAGTTTTCTGTCCCTAGAAAAAATGTTTTTTTTAATCACAATATATCACAAGGACAATTCACTCACTGTCCTTCCAGGTCCCTGGAAACAAGGACTTGCAGAGTGAAAGAAACTGACACTCTCCCTACCTACAGTTTTCTGTCCCTAGAATAAATGTTTTTTTAAGCACAATATAGCACAAGGACAATTCACTCACTGTCCTTACAGGTCCCTGGAAACAAGGACTTGCAGAGTGAAATAAACTGACACTCTCCCTACCTACAGTTTTCTGTCCCTAGAATAAATGTTTTTTTTAAGCACAATATAGCACAAGGAGAATTCACTCACTGTCCTTCCAGGTCCCTGGAAACAAGGACTTGCAGAGTGAAAGAAAAAAAACACTCTCCCTACCTACAGTTTTCTGTCCCTAGAAAAAATGTTTTTTTTAATCACAATATAGCACAAGGACAATTCACTCACTGTCCTTCCAGGTCCCTGGAAACAAGGACTTGCAGAGTGAAATAAACTGACACTCTCCCTACCTACAGTTTTCTGTCCCTAGAATAAATGTTTTTTTTAAGCACAATATAGCACAAGGACAATTCACTCACTGTCCTTACAGGTCCCTGGAAACAAGGACTTGCAGAGTGAAAGAAAAAAACACTCTCCCTACCTACAGTTTTCTGTCCCTAGAAAAAATGTTTTTTTTAATCACAATATAGCACAAGGACAATTCACTCACTGTCCTTCCAGGTCCCTGGAAACAAGGACTTGCAGAGTGAAATAAACTGACACTCTCCCTACCTACAGTTTTCTGTCCCTAGAATAAATGTTTTTTTTAAGCACAATATAGCACAAGGACAATTCACTCACTGTCCTTAGAGGTCCCTGGAAACAAGGACTTGCAGAGTGAAAGAAAATAAACACTCTCCCTACCTACAGTTTTCTGTCCCTAGAAAAAATGTTTTTTTTTAAGCACAATATAGCACAAGGACAATTCACTCACTGTCCTTCCAGGTCCCTGGAAACAAGGACTTGCAGAGTGAAAGAAAAAAAACACTCTCCCTACCTACAGTTTTCTGTCCCTAGAAAAAATGTTTTTTTTAATCACAATATATCACAAGGACAATTCACTCACTGTCCTTACAGGTCCCTGGAAACAAGGACTTGCAGAGTGAAAGAAACTGACACTCTCCCTACCTACAGTTTTCTGTCCCTAGAATAAATGTTTTTTTAAGCACAATATAGCACAAGGACAATTCACTCACTGTCCTTACAGGTCCCTGGAAACAAGGACTTGCAGAGTGAAATAAACTGACACTCTCCCTACCTACAGTTTTCTGTCCCTAGAATAAATGTTTTTTTTAAGCACAATATAGCACAAGGAGAATTCACTCACTGTCCTTCCAGGTCCCTGGAAACAAGGACTTGCAGAGTGAAAGAAAAAAAACACTCTCCCTACCTACAGTTTTCTGTCCCTAGAAAAAATGTTTTTTTTGATCACAATATAGCACAAGGACAATTCACTCACTGTCCTTCCAGGTCCCTGGAAACAAGGACTTGCAGAGTGAAATAAACTGACACTCTCCCTACCTACAGTTTTCTGTCCCTAGAATAAATGTTTTTTTTAAGCACAATATAGCACAAGGACAATTCACTCACTGTCCTTACAGGTCCCTGGAAACAAGGACTTGCAGAGTGAAAGAAAAAAACACTCTCCCTACCTACAGTTTTCTGTCCCTAGAAAAAATGTTTTTTTTAATCACAATATAGCACAAGGACAATTCACTCACTGTCCTTCCAGGTCCCTGGAAACAAGGACTTGCAGAGTGAAATAAACTGACACTCTCCCTACCTACAGTTTTCTGTCCCTAGAAAAAATGTTTTTTTTAATCACAATATAGCACAAGGACAATTCACTCACTGTCCTTCCAGGTCCCTGGAAACAAGGACTTGCAGAGTGAAAGAAAATAAACACTCTCCCTACCTACAGTTTTCTGTCCCTAGAAAAAATGTTTTTTTTTAAGCACAATATAGCACAAGGACAATTCACTCACTGTCCTTCCAGGTCCCTGGAAACAAGGACTTGCAGAGTGAAAGAAAAAAAACACTCTCCCTACCTACAGTTTTCTGTCCCTAGAAAAAATGTTTTTTTTAATCACAATATAGCACAAGGACAATTCACTCACTGTCCTTCCAGGTCCCTGGAAACAAGGACTTGCAGAGTGAAATAAACTGACACTCTCCCTACCTACAGTTTTCTGTCCCTAGAATAAATGTTTTTTTTAAGCACAATATAGCACAAGGACAATTCACTCACTGTCCTTAGAGGTCCCTGGAAACAAGGACTTGCAGAGTGAAAGAAAATAAACACTCTCCCTACCTACAGTTTTCTGTCCCTAGAAAAAATGTTTTTTTTTAAGCACAATATAGCACAAGGACAATTCACTCACTGTCCTTCCAGGTCCCTGGAAACAAGGACTTGCAGAGTGAAAGAAAAAAAACACTCTCCCTACCTACAGTTTTCTGTCCCTAGAAAAAATGTTTTTTTTAATCACAATATAGCACAAGGACAATTCACTCACTGTCCTTACAGGTCCCTGGAAACAAGGACTTGCAGAGTGAAAGAAACTGACACTCTCCCTACCTACAGTTTTCTGTCCCTAGAATAAATGTTTTTTTAAGCACAATATAGCACAAGGACAATTCACTCACTGTCCTTCCAGGTCCCTGGAAACAAGGACTTGCAGAGTGAAAGAAACTGACACTGTCCCTACCTACAGTTTTCTGTCCCTAGAATAAATGTTTTTTTTTAAGCACACTATAGCACAAGCACAAAACACACTGACACTCTCCCTACCTATCCTTCTCTTTCCCTAAACTAAAGGAATCCAGGTTAAGCAAGAAAGAAATAACAGTCACTGTCCCTGCCTATGCTGCTCTATCCCTGCTCCGGAACACACTACACTAGGCCGCCGTGCTGGCGGCCTTTTATAGTGTGGGGCGTGTACTAAACACCCTCAGCAATAATTGGCCACAGGCATCCTGCCTGTGGCCAATCATTGCTCTCCTCGCTGCCGGCGCTGTGATTGGCCAAGCATGCGGGGTCACAGTGCATGCTTGGCCAATCACAGCGCCTGGATGACACTGCGATGGCGTAGTGCATTGTGGGCCGTTCGCGTCACTCGAATTTGGCGCGAACGGCCCAAATCGTTCGATCTTCGTCGAACGATCGAACAGCCGATGTTCGAGTCGAACGTATGTTCGACTCGAACACGAAGCTCATCCCTACTCGAGACAAAGCATCCACATTCCCCATTTGAACGCCAGGGCGATGCTTTACTGTGAAGTTGAATTCCTGGAGGGCCAGGAACCACCTATTCACTCTTCTATTTGTTTCCTTGTTTTGAGCCATCCACTTTAATGGAGCGTGATCCGTAACCATGTCAAAGTGCCTACCTAGCAGATAGTACCGAAGGGAATCTAGAGCCCACTTCACCGCTAAACACTCCTTTTCAACGGTGGCGTAATTTACCTCATGGGACTTCAACTTCCTGCTGAGGTAAATGACTGGGTGCTCTTCCCCGTTCCAGACCTGGGACAATACTGCTCCTAACCCCACATCTGACGCATCACTTTGTACGACAAAGTCTTTAGAGAAGTCTGGTGAGTACAACACTGGCTGGCTACATAAGGCTTGTTTCAAGAATTGGAATGCTGCCTCAGCCTCGGGGGTCCATTTAATCATGACCGACCCTTTCCCCTTCGTTAGGTTGGTTAGGGGCACAGCCTTAGAAGCAAAGTGGGGAATGAATCGCCGATAATACCCAGCGATTCCCAGAAAGGCTCGTACCTGCTTCTTGCTGTTGGGACGTGGCCAACTCTGGATGGCCTCGACTTTGTTGAGTTGGGGTTTTATTACTCCCCTCCCAATGGTGTACCCAAGATATTTGGCCTCCTCCTGCCCAATGGTACACTTCTTGGGGTTAGCCGTAAACCCCGCTTCCCGAACAGAGTCCAGGACTGCTTGCACTTTTGGCAGATGTGTGGCCCAATCTGTGCTATGGATAATTACGTCATCCAGGTAAGCCGCAGCATACTTCCGATGGGGCCTCAGCATCTGGTCCATTTTCCGCTGGAATGTGGCCGGCGCATTCTGTAACCCGAACGGCATTCTCTTATATTGGAACGCCCCGTCTGGGGTTACAAATGCGGTTTTCTCTTTGGCCAATTTGGCCAGGGGGATTTGCCAATACCCTTTTGTGAGGTCAAGAGTCGTCATGTATCGGGCTGTTCCCAGCCGGTCGATCAACTCATCTATACGTGGCATGGGGTAGGTGTCAAATTTTGTAACTTTGTTCAACTGACGAAAATCGTTACAAAATCGCCAGCTCCCATCCGGTTTAGGCACCAACACAATGGGACTAGACCAATCACTTTGGGACTCCTCTATCACCCCTAAGTTCAGCATTTTCTGTACTTCCTCCCGTATTGCCTCCCGTCGGGCCTCTGGGATCCGATAGGGTTTTAACTTCACCCTTTCACCGGGCGGGGTAATGATGTCATGCTCTACCCCAGATGTTTGTCCCGGCAGCTCAGAGAATACCTCCTTGTTGCGAAGCACAAACTCCTTAACCTCCTGTTGTTGGGGTTGTGACAAGGTGGCTGCTATTCCAACCTCAGGAATCACGCAACCAGTTTGAGCTGGTGACCAAGTGTCTGCGACTAGGGACTCTCTATCCCTCCAGGCTTTCAACAGATTAACGTGATAGATCTGTTCGGGCTTTCGCCTTCCTGGTTGTCTGACCTTGTAATTCACTTCGCTCACTTTTTCCATTATCTCGTAGGGGCCTTGCCATTTGGCAAGGAATTTACTTTCAACCGTAGGGACAAGTACCAGTATCCTATCCCCCGGGGAAAAGGTACGGGTCTTGGCTCCACGGTTGTACACTCTCTGCTGTGCTAACTGCGCTTGGGCCAAATGTTCCTTCACGATGGGCATTACCTGTGCAATTCGGTCTTGCATCAGGGCGACATGCTCAATCACACTCCTGTGGGGAGAACTCTCACTTTCCCAAGTTTCCTTGGCAATATCCAACAGCCCTCTTGGGTGTCTCCCATACAGTAACTCAAAGGGGGAGAATCCCGTAGAGGATTGGGGCACCTCCCTAATAGCAAACATCAGATAAGGAAGTAGACAGTCCCAATCCTTTCCATCTCTATCCACCACTTTCTTCAACATTTGTTTTAGGGTTTTGTTGAATCTTTCAACCAGCCCATCGGTTTGGGGGTGATACACAGATGTACGTAATTGCGTCACTTTGAACAATTTACACAGCTCCTTCATAACCCGGGACATAAAGGGTGTACCTTGGTCCGTAAGCAGTTCTTTACAAATACCCACCCGGCTAAACACAAGAGATAGCTCTTTGGCTATGGTTTTGGCCGAGGTATTTCGGAGAGGGATCGCTTCTGGATAACGGGTGGCATAGTCCATTATGACTAATATGTACTGGTGCCCCCTAGCGGACTTGATTATAGGACCTACCAAATCCATGGCGATCCTCTCAAACGGGACCTCAATGATGGGTAGAGGGACCAGCGGGCTACGGAAATGTGGCATCGGGGCCGACCTCTGACACACAGGGCAGGAGGAACAATAATTTTCTATGTCCTTCATCACCCCCGGCCAATAGAATCTCTGTAATACCCTCTCTCGGGTTTTCTCTGTCCCCAGATGACCTCCAAGAATGTGCCCATGGGCCAACTCCAACACCAACTTCCTGTAAGGTTTGGGCACCACAAGCTGCTCAACGGTTTCTTCTGCCCTTTTTGCCACCCGATACAGTAGGTCCTTCTCTACGCTGAAGTATGGGTAAGTGCAGGTATTATCTGGGTTCACTAACTCGCCATCTATTTTCACTACGTTTTCCCGTGCCTTTATTAGGGCGGGGTCTTTCAACTGTTCTGTGGCAAAGTTTTCCCTGTGAACCTCAAGATCAGAAAACTCCACAGACGGTAGGTTTTCGTCTGAGGAGGTGGGCTCCTCTCCAGTTTCTTGAGTCTCCCCTGCCAATACTGATAAGGGAAATTCCGGAGAGTCCTCACCACTCTCAGGGGAGTTCTGGCTATCACATTCCTGGTACATAGGGGCACCAGTGGGGGGCTCAGGATCATCCCACAGTTCCCAGAACTTCGGAAAATCCCTTCCCACAATGGCGTCATACGGTAACTGAGATACTAAGCCCACTGGATGAGAGAGGGTACCTTTGGGGGTCTCGAAACACACTGTAGTCACTGGATACTCTCAGGTGTCCCCATGCACACAAATAACAGCTACCTTGCTATTCCCAGAGACCTCTGTTTTAACTAACTCAGCCTTTATCAGGGTCACAAGGCTACCTGAATCCAGCAATACCACAACATTTCTACCATTAACACACATTTTGCATAAATGTTTCTCAGTTCCTCGAATGGCAGTGCATGCGACTGTCGCACACAGCGACTGACGTCTGCCCGTCAGAAAGTCACACTGCATGGGTTCCTCCACAACCGGGCAATTGGCTGCAATATGTCCCGCTTGCCGGCAGCGGTAGCAAACGATCCTTCTTGCCGCCTCTTGAGCCGCTGATTTCCCAGGCTGTTCTCGCCAAACTTGGGGTAGAGCTCCCACCCTCTCACTCTCTCCACCCTTACCCCTTGGAATCCTCTTATCCGCCCCTGGGGATGGTCTGGTCTTAGGGTGGAAAGTCCGAGTGTCTCTGGAAGAGGCCGTCAGGTTCTCTGTAGCCAAGTATTTCTCCACACGATCCACAAGACCATCGGCTGTCTCTGGGTCTCCATGGCTTACCCACTTTTGGATGGCAGTAGGAAGAGCTCTCAAAAACCGATCCATTACAACACGTTCCACAATCTTTGGTGCGGACAAAGTCTCTGGCTGTAGCCACTTTCTGCTCAGGTGAATGAGATCATACATTTGAGACCTGGGGGGTTTTCCAAGCTGGAAAGTCCAGTTATGCACACGCTGAGCCCGGACAGCCTGGGTGACACCCAGCCTTGCCAATATTTCAGCTTTTAGCATCACATAGTCTTTTGCTTGGTCAGGCTCTAGGTCATAGTAAGCCTTCTGCGATTCACCAGTTAACAGAGGAGCCACCAGTCCAGCCCACTGCTCCTCAGGCCACTTTTCTCTTTCAGCAGTCCTTTCAAATGTGGTCAAAAATACCTCTGGATCATCCTCTCCAGTCATTTTTGTCAATAAACGACTCACCCCAAAGGACGCGGTATTAGTGGGACGGCTTTCCTCACTGGTCTGCGGACGTTGCTGCATTACTGCTTCCATTTGTTGTAGTCTCTGCTCTTGCTTCTGTAACAGGTCTATGAAGCGGGCCTCAGATTGCTGCTGGGCTTGTTGCTGAGCTTCCAGACTCTGTTGGTGAGCTTGCTGCTGGGCTGCAAGGCTCTGTTGATGAGCTTGCTGCTGGGCTGCGAAGTTCTGTTGTTGAGCTGCAAGGCTCTGTTGATGAGCTGCAAGGCTCTTTTGCAAACCTGCATTTGTCTGCTGTTGATTGGCATTTGCTAGAGCCAGCTGCTTCAGTATCTCCTCCATGCTGGCTTAAAAAAAACTGCCACTGGTTCTCCACCAACTGTGAGGGGGTTAGCTCGGCAGCGGGTGTGTGTGACCCCCGGGATGGGCTCCCCACACAAAAACAGGCCCAGCAAACGGAGGTTGTGGTTTTCAAAAAAAAAAGGTGCGGTTTATTTTCTATTTACAGTGACAAAACACAGCAAAGCCAAAAGAAACATAAACAAAATAAATCCTGGTCAACTTGACCTCTGACTAAACATACAGGTTTCCTAACTAACAACTGGGATCAGCCTAGTGCTGTCCTAGTCCCTAAGTCCCTGGTTTTAAATGTCCAAGCAAATAGCCACACAGGCTTTGTCTCACCGCACAGGGGTTCACTCTCCCTAGACAGTCCACACAGGTCTGGGTCCAGGCATGAGCTAACATCTAATGAATCTGGGAGTTTTTATAGAGGCCTAAATGAGCTGACAAGCTTCAGCTGGTCTCATCAACTCCCTGTCTGCACGACGCCCAGCACTCTCCCTAGAGGTATGAGTCATCCATGAGCCCACTAGCCTTAGCTGGGCTTATACCACTCTCCACCTAGTTGTATAATTCGGCGTAAAGCCTGAATCTGGGCGAAATATATCTACCCCCTGGATGCAACCAGGTGACTTTACCTTCCTGCTGTCACAATATATATATATATATATATATATATATTATTTCACTTATCTTTAATAAATCTTTATACTTCACTTATACGTGGTTGGTGTTCCTCTGTTGCTAGCTGCACAGTTCTGGTCACACTTGGTAAGTGACAAGAGGCCAGAAAAAATTGTGGGTAACGTTGATGTAGGAAAGAGGGTTTGAATGTGGACGGGAAGTGGGTTTCTTGCAACAGGAGAATATCTGCATGCATGGAGTGGTATTGCTGAAATACTTTCCTGCGTTTTACGGGGGAATTGAGACCCTGACTGTCATGTGAGACTATTTTAAGCGTGGGCATAGAATGGCGTGCGTTAGTCATGGATCAGAGGGGAAGAGTCTATGAGGAGGCTCAGTGGCTTACCTTGTCCCAGGGAGAGGAACTCCTTGATAGGCTGGGAGAGCAGACCCAGCGAAATCCTGTTGCAAGCGATGGGAGGAAGGATGCAGTCATGTAGCCTGGGAGTATTCCATCGAGCATGAGTGAGAAGAAAAGAAAGGATGAAAAAAGAAAGAAAGAAGAAAAATGGGGTTACACACTTCTAAACAAATAGTAACCGTTAGGAATTTGTTTAAGCTGCTTTTAAATGACAAACTGTGGGGTCCCCCAATCCCCCCCGGAGTGGGATGGGCTAGCCATCACCCACTCCTACAACCTGAGAGGTCCAGAAAACCCCAGTAACGGGGAGTCCAGAGCGGAACCTAGGAGCACTGACAGTGCTCTCGGCTCCTAGGACAGGTGCACTGAGTCCACCACAGCCCAGCCACCTTTTAACAAATGAATCTTAAGGCATGAGGTAGCCCATGACAGCAACTAAATTAGCAACATTTTCAAGGGTCAGTCCCTAACATTCCTCCCGACTCCCCCCCCCTCCCCCCGATCCCCACCCATATAGCAGGGGGCCGGGGGGGTTAGGCAGAATCCGAAAGGAATAACATCTGAAAATTCATGACCTAAAACAAGGGGTATCCTCCTAAGCAACAAAGTAGTATTCCTCCGTCCAGCAGGAGGGTAAACCCAAACTTGCTGGAGGAAGAATGCACATCAACCGAATAAAAATAAATTCGACCGAACAGCAACCATGAACCTATAACAAAAATGAACGGTGTGGAATAGCAGTCTACTAAGAGCTAAATTAGAAACAAAAGGGGAGGCCTAAGAAGGCGGTCTGCAGAAAGTTCACTGCGGCATGCAAGAGTAAATGTCCCCCATCCCAACCCAAGTCCCGGATACCCGACCCATACTTTCAAGCTGTAACCTTCAGCAAGAGCAGGTAAAAACATTTGTCCATCCATGTAAAGCAAGGGGTCAGGTCACATATGAAGTCTCAAGCACTTAGGGAAGGTGGAAGTGTCACCGATCAGAGCCCTGATCCAGTACAGGATAGTCGACCATCAAGGTGGGAGATTTTATTTAGGCCTCTTGGAACTTTGATGCAGCCAGGTGTGTTGCAGTGGACTTGCTGGTGGTGGTCTCTTTGACGAGGAGGAGGGGGTGTTTCTGGTGATCTGCATGGAGGAAGGTTCCTGTGACAGGATCCCAAGGTGTAGCAGGAGGCGCTCCCCCTCCACTAGGGAGGAGAAGCCATAGCTTTTGTTCTTGAATGAAAAGTTCAGGCGAAGGGGAAACGACCATCTGTATGTGATCTCTTTTTCCATTAGGATCAGGACTAAAGGCTTAAGCGATTGTCTTTTTTGAATTGTATAAGGTGACAGGTCAGCAAAAATCTGAATTTTGTGTCCTTGGAAAGTGAGGGTGTCTGAGCTCCTGGATTTCTTCATCACCTCTTCTTTTACTGAATAGTAGTGGGGCTTTACTATGATGTCTCTGGGGAGACCGTCAGTGCGGGGGTGTTGAAGGGCTCTGTGAGCTCTGTCCAGCTCCAGGCGGATATCAGTAATATCAGGAATCAGGCTTCGTATGAGCGCTTTTACAGGTCCTGGTCAGCAATAGAGTCAGCAGTTAGCTCCGTGCTGTGAGGGCCTTGTGTAGCCGCCGCCATCTTGGCATAGCTGAGGGGCCCAGGAATTGCGGACATCTGGCGCGATAGATTCCTCCTCGCTGGCGCTGGTGACATCTTGAGAATCAGGGGGGCTTCCCCTGCTCGAAAATCCTGGTTAGGGTGCGGGGGGGGGGCGCTCTGTGAGCTCCGGTGGCTAGTAACGGGCCGTGGTGGAGCGGAGCTCTAGAAGCTGGCGGCCATCTTGGGTGCTGCTGTGCATGCGCCTGCCAGCCACGACCCATCTTTAATGCTCTTACTGAGGGAAGGAGGTTGTTGGCCAAGATCTTGCGATACATGGCCCCATCCATCCTCCCCTCAATATGGTGCATTCGTCCTGTCCCCTTTGCAGAAAATCATCCCCAAAGAATGATGTTTCCACCTCCATGCTTTACAGTTGGGATGGTGTTCTTGGGGTTGTACTCATCCTTCTTTTTCCTCCAAACACGGCGAGTGGAGTTTAGACCAAAAAGCTCTATTTTTGCCTCATCAGACCACATGGCCTGCTCCCATTCCTCCTCTGGATCATCCAGATGGTCATTGGCAAACTTCAGATGGGCCTGGACATGCGCTGGCTTGAACAGGGGGACCTTGCATGCACTGCAGGATTTTAATCTATGACGGCGTAGTGTGTTACTAAATATAAAGAGTATTCACGTACTACTGTGGAACAGCTGAATGACAGCTGTGAAGTATGAATCAACTGCTACAAAACACTGAAAGGTAAAACCAAGACCTGAGTGTGCATGAATATAAAAATTAGTGCTGAGCTGTTGATAAAATTATATGCAAAAGTATAAAAACACACAAGCATAAAAGCAATGAGTATAAAAAACGCACAAGCATAAAAGCAATGATAACAGGTGCAAAGTGCAAGATATTGTGCAAGTGGCAAACTAGATAACATGCCAAACAATATAGTGTCCAAATAAACCTCAAATGCTGAAGAGGTATATAACACAATGCAAAATAATCATGGAAAAAACTTCAAATAGTACAAGCGCAAATAACATCTGCTCTGAAATAATCACATCTGCTGTGAAATATGTAAAATAAGCATGAAATGAAATGCAAAGGTGCATTAGGTGAACGTGGTAAATTCCAAAGTGTGATGCAAAAAGAAAATAAAAAGTCCAAAATGTGCAATCGCACATAAAAAGTGATGTGTGCAAGGTGATGGCTTCTTCAGTGCCTTCTACTAAGGTGCAAATGTGCAGAGTGATGGCTCTTCAGTGCCTTCTGCTAAGGTAAATGGATGGCCCCTTACCTCACTGCTGTGAGGTTACAGCATATAAGAAAAGCCTGAGTGTATCCAGCGTAATCCAGCCTGCCTGGATGGTGCCTTGGGTAATCCCTGGATGTGGTCCCTGGTCGTGGGGAGCGTCTGTTATGTCCGTGGTGCAAGGGGTCTCCGGATGCCGTGCATATATAATAGCAGGGAAGGTAAAAGGAATCCCAGGATAGTGTAGTATGTTTTAACTACAATTGCGTTTATTGCATACAAAGTATACAAGGTACTCACATTCATACAGTAAATAAAACATGTGTATCCACGAGCGCGGAGCTCGCCTGCGTCACTTCCGGTTGCCTCTATGTCCCTACATGTATCGTCAGCGATCACGAGACTTCATCAGGGGATGAGTAATAGGCTTAGGAAGTGTCCTTATATTGTGAATGGAAATCTTAATTACGGCAGCCATTTTCCCGTAGCCTGGTTACAGGAAGTAGATGGCGGCCATTTTCTTAACCACTTCCCGCCCGGCCTATAGCAAAATGATGGCCGGGCGGTGGTTGCGTTATCCTGACTGGGCGTCTATTGACGTCCTGCAGGATAACAGCCGCCGCGCACCCGTGGGGGCGAGCATCACGGCGATCGGTGGTGCGGTGTGTCAGTCTGACACACCGCTACACCGATCTTGGTAAAGAGCCTCCGACGACGTGAGTGCCCGGCAGTGAAGCAGAAAGCTGTCACGGCCGGGTGCCCACTCTATGAATGGAGGCACCGGCGGAGAAGGGGGGGGGGAGCGGAGCTCCGGGCGTCGCTGGACAGTGGAACAGGTAAGTGTATGTTTATTAAAAAACAGCAGCTACACTTTTTGTAGCTGCTGACTTTTAATAAACATAAAAAAAGGCTGGAACTCCCCTTTAAGGATATTTGTGCGGTGCTGGGCGTGGCCATTTTGTTGGTGGTACAAAACAAAAGCTCACACTAATTAGAATCTTCGGCTCTGTGTGAACAAAGTATTAAAAAGCAAAAAACTATTTGAATGCAAACAAATAATGGAATGCAAAATTGGAAAGTTTAATAGCTACAACAATGAAGACATGTTGCTATATCGCAGACGCCGGAACTAAAGAAATAATAGTTTCTCTGCGTTGTAAAAACAATACTATCAAGTATGCATAAAATATTTTTTAAATTATTAAAAAAGATTAAAAAAGATATAATGGCTAAAAGACTAGAGTAAGTTGAATTAGGATAAATGAGATGCCATAAATATCTAAAAAGGAGGGCTATTTGTGAATAAAATGTAACTGTCTGCTACCGGAAATGACACGGGCGATAATAATAACCAAGTGACATATGAGGGAGAATAAAATTGTGAAGGTCAAAGGTGAAATGAGTATGGAGAATAAATATATATATGAAGTGGGGACAAAAATAAAATATATGCTAAAAGGCAAGATCTTTGTTAAGAAACCTAAAAAAACTAAAAATCACAAATTTTAGATCAGTCTATGTTGATGCCCCGAGGTACAAAAGTGTCTAAAGTAAAGATCCATTTGGACGCTAGTTGACTCCATGTCCTCACTTTATGCCCACCCCTCCAATGTCTGGTGTAGGGTTCGAACCCCCAAAATTTCAAATAGGTGGGATCTTTGTTGTGATGTAGTAAAAAGTGCTTGGAGACATTGTGTTTATCGAAACCTTCCAGGATATTCTGAACATGTTATTTTATTCGGATCCTGAGAAGTCTCTTGGTACGCCCTACATACTGTAATCCACAGCTGCACTCCAGCATGTATACCGCACCCTCTGTGTTGCAGCAAATGAACTCCTTGACATCATATGAGTCTCCAGTGCTGGTTGAGGTAAAGTTCAATTTTTTCTTATTCGGGCGATTCGCTTACAGGGAAAGAAACCCTTGCCGGTGAAGAACGTAAAACCCTTGGTGGGTGGATCAGGGATGTTCTTTACTAATTTATCTCAGAGTGTTGTAGCTCTTCTGTAAATGACATTGGGATGTTTGGGAAGTACTCTTTGTAATTGTATATCAGATAGCAGAATGCCCCAATGTAGCCTGATAATTTGCTCTATTTTCTTGTGTTGTCTATTGTAGTCTAAAATAATGGGAACTCTGTCGATGGCTGGTGCTTGGTTGTTCTTATCTTTAGATACTGGCCCGCTATTTGTTAACTCCAGAGGCGTATCGAAGCAAGTTCTGGAGTCTGAAAAAAGAGAATAAGGACTCCTGCACCGAGTGGGCTCATCGTCTACAACATGCTGTGGAAAGTTGGGTCCAGGGCTGCCAGGCAACTAAGATGGAGGAGGTGCTCAGGCTTATTCCCCTGGAACAATTATTTAATAGTGTTTCCCAGGAGGTTTGTAACTGGGTGAGAGACCAATACCCACTAACGCTGCAGAAAGCGAGTAGCCTAGCAGATGAATTTCAGAATGTCTGGAGGGGATCCACAGTGGCACCCAGCCCAGCAGAAGCCAGGCTTATACATCGACCTGTTACCACCTGCAAGACAACCAGGGGGAGCAGCTCATTACATGCCAGCAGCGGATCCCCTGGGAACGGGGCAAAAATGCTATGAATGTAATCAGATGGACCACAAGCGAGACAGATGCTTACAGAATCACAGTAGGGGTCCCCCACCACGGCATACTGGCAATCGGGCCAGGACTACAGCATACTGTGTGCATCGAGAAGAGGACCATACCTCTTACTATTCCCCATCTCGTAAAGGCAGTAATGTAGGGGAGGAAGGTTTTGGCATTCTGTATGAGGCCGATCCAATACAAGCAGCGGAGGATAATAGACAACATCACCGGCAGGACGTGCGGATTAATGGTCGAGTGGCCCATGGATTTCTGGACACGGGAGCCACCCTTACTCTGGTTCAACCACAACTGATACATGAGCCTGAGAAAACAGGGCTCTCTGTCGTGATGCGGGTAGCTGGAGGACATGTGTACCACCCACCCACTGTTCGGGTATATCTAGATTTGGAAGCCGGCACCCGAGAAATTGAAGTTGGGCTTATGCAGAATTTACCTGCTGAGGTACTATTGGGAAATGACCTCGGACTCTTAACTTCTACATTCATTCCTTCTATGGAGGATGAAGTATCTCCAGTCACCACCCCAGGCACAGGGAGTTGCTTCATTCCACTCTGACGGGGCTCAGGTAAGACCTACTTCCTCTGACATGGACCCTGCCCTATCTATCCTGACTTGGGACTCTGCACGGGAGACCTTAGAGGACAATACCCTCGCCCCACATAGACAGAAAGAAGGGCTAGATCCAGGATGGATGGGGGATGTTAGGTTCGAGTGGGACCGAGGTAAGTTATATAGGATCATCGGGGGAGCGGAGAGAGGAGCGGCCCAGATTCCCAGATGACAGTTGGAAGTGCCTAGAAAGTATTGGCGCAATCTGTTACAGATTGGACATGATATTCCTCTAGCTGGTCATCTGGGGCACAGGCGGACACTGCATTGCCTGACTCAGAACTTATTATGGCCGGGACTCTCTGGAGAGGTTAAGGACTATTGTAGGACCTGTGAGGTGTGCCAGAGATGAGGGAAGAAGGGCTTGGCTACACTTAGACCCCTGCCCATAGTTGGGGAACCTTTCAGTCAGATAGCGGTGGATATAATAGGGCCCCTAGCTATGCCTACGGGAAAGAAGTATATTTTGACCGTAGTAGACTACGCCACCCAATATCCAGAGGCTGTTGCTCTGGGAAATATTCATGCTGAGACCATGGCTGATGCCCTGCTTCAGATATTCACCGGAGCGGGTTTCCCAAGAGAAATCCTGACTGATAGAGGAACTCAGTTCACTGCCGAACTTACCCAGAAGTTGTGGGAGTTGTGTGGGATTAAGCCCCTGTACAGCTCCCCGTACCACCCACAGACCAATGGGCTTTGTGAGCGGTTCAACGGCACCCTGAAGCAAATGCTTCAGATGTTCGCCTTGACACGTAAGGATCTGGAATATCACCTTCCCCATCTACTTTTTGCACACCGGAAGGTACCCAAGGAGGCTACAGGTCTTTCTACCTTCAAACTGCTATATGGTAGGAGGGTACAGGATCCCCTAGATTTTCTTCATTAGCCCTTGGAGGGTACATTGGTTGAGGAAAGAACTTCTATAGTGGCTTATGTCCTGGAATTACAGGAGCCCCACTGTGCGGGACAATATATGGAAAAAGTAGTATTCCTGCGCTTAGGAGAGTTTATATATATGTGTGTGTAGAGCTGCAGCCTCCCTATTAAGATCCTACAAGAGGATCCTAGATAAATTAAAAAATTGCTGTGGGGTGTGGCGCTGCTCACTCTTCAGGTGTGACCCAGAAGATAGAGATAGGCTAATCTTATTCAAAAATAAAAAGGAGATGGAAATATCGGGACTAGTTGCTTGTCACCCCAAAAGGTTACTGGATTCCAATCATTGAACCAAAGTCCCCTGCGGTGGGGAGATAACAGTATAAGTGGGTGAAAAAATTATAATAAATGACGAAACCTTCCAATCACATACCCACACCTCCCAAAGCCAATAGAGGCCTGATAACACAATGAGAGGCTGGGATTACCCCAATGTAAGGTAGGATAATAGTGTATTAAACAAAAATAGTAGGGCTGTGGAAATTAACTATTAATTCCTTGATTAATAGATTAATTGTTTTGATCGATCAAAATTCTTTTGATCTATCAAAATTCTTTGGGCTTGCCGTGTCCATCTGAAGGGCTCCTTTGGGGGACAATATGCAAGCAGCTCAAGGGAAGCAGAAAAGGTGGTATGAACGATCCGCTAGAGATCGCAATTTCAGTCTAGGGCAAAAATTGTTAGCGCTGAAACCGGTTAAGCAGATCAAGCTCCAGGCCTCATGCCAGGGACCTTATAAGATTGTAGAACAGCTCTGCGATATCACCTATGTAGGCACCTGATGTTCAGATGAAAGTATCAAACCTTGTCGAAACCTTATCAGGAAAGGGGAAGCAGTTTCCGCTATATGCGCTATATGCACCCTGGAAATGGAGGACGGAGATAATCTTACATTCCAGGGTAGTGATGAGCCGAACACCCCCGGGTTCGGTTCGCACCAGAACCCGCGAACGGACCGAAAGTTCGAACGAACATTAGAACCCTATTAAATACAATGGATGCGAACGTTCGAATTCTAAAGTGCTAATTATAACAACTATTATGCATGTTATTGTCATAAATAAGGTTTGGGAACCCGGGTTCTGCACCAGGGGACATGTATCAATGCAAAAAGAAGTTTTAAAAACAGTGGTTTTTCGGGAGCAGTCATTTTAATGATGCATAAAGTGAAAAAAAAAAAGTCAAATATTCCTTTAAATATCGTACCTGGGGGGTGTCTAAAGTATGCCTGTGAAGTGCCACGTGTTTCCCGTGTTTAGAACTGTCCCTGCACAAAATGACACTTCTAAAGGAAAAAAAAGCCATTTAAAACTGCTTGCGGCTTTAATGTAATGTCTGGTCCCGGTAATATGGATGAAATTCTTTAAGAAAAATGGCATAGCTACCCCATGACCCCCCCCCCCTACCCCAGCCCATTACCAGCCCCTTTGGGTCTTGTATGGATATTAAGGGGAACCCCGCACATAAAATAAAAAAGGCCCTATATACTCTGAACAGCCGTATACAGGCGGTGCATACAAGACAGGGACTGTAGGTTTGTTCTTATGTAGAATCTGTTTGTAATTTTGAACAGGTACATTGTTGAAGTGTAGCTCCAGCCCAAAAATCTATTTTTAAACTTTTTGGGAAACATAGGTAAGGGTTATCACCCCTGTAACATTTGTTTTGCTGTCTGTGCCCCTGTTCAGAACATTTCACCTCACTTTCCGTCCCAATGACAACTGTTTTTGAAATGTGGTGTTTTTCTTGAAACAAGGATTGCTGATAAAGCATCAGTACAGATGAGACCCCTTTCTCCCATATTTATTCTTACAGGAGAGAATTTTCCTTTCTAGGGGTAGATTTCCTCTCACTTCCTGTTGTCTTCTTTCGTTTGCAAGTAGGAGTCGTTTGTAAGTTGGATGTTTGAAAGTAGGGACCTGCCGTATATACTCTGCAGAAATAGGCCCCTTAGTTGTTGGTGTTGGCACAACACTGTAAGCACTCAGTTACTCTTGGTTGGTGCTGGAACGCCCTGCTGTCAACTATTATATCAGGAATTTTAATTACATATAATTGTTGAACAGTGGTAGTAAAAATTGGGGCTTTGATGGTGGTGCTGGTGCCACAACACTGTAAGCCCTGACAGTTACTCTTGGTGGGTGCAGCAATGGGCCCTGCTGTGAATTATTAGATCAAGAATTGTAATTACATGCCCCTTTTGAACAGGGGCTGAAAAATTGGGCCTTTCGTGGTGGTGGTGGTGGTGGCGTTGCCACAAGACTGTAAGCCCTCAGAGTTACTCTTGGTGGGTGCAGCAATGGACCCTGCTGTGAATTATTAGATCAAGAATTGTAATTGCATGCCCCTGTTGAACAGGGGCTGAAAAATTGGGCCTTAGGCACTGGTGGCACAACACTACAACCCCTCACAGATACTGTACTTGGAGCACAGCAATGAGCCCTGTTGCAAAGTATTGCTTCAAAAATTGTAATGACACGCCCCTGTTAAACAGGGGCTGAAAAATTGGGCCTTAGGCACTGGTGCCACAACACTCCAACCCCTCACAGATACTGTACTTGGAGCACAGCAATGAGCCATATGGCAAATTATTGCTAAAAAAATTGTAATTACACGCCCCTGTAAAACAGGGGCTGAAAAATTGGGCCTTAGCCACTGGTGGCGGCACCCATAAACAAAAATGATCTTCCAAGCTATCATCATCAATCGTATCATTGAGGACTCGGAGGAGGAGGATAGCCAGTCAACATAACAGCACAGGCACTCAGCATCAGCATCAGTCTTGAAGGGATGTGACATGTTAAAATCAATTAGTATGTTATATCAGCATCAGGTGTGTGGTAGCTGGTGGTGATCCAAGACTGGTTCATCTTGATGAAAGTCAGTCGATCAACCGAGTCGGTGGACAGGCGCACCCTGTGATCCGTGACAAATCCTCCAGCAGCACTGAATGTGCGTTCCGAAAGAACGCTGGATGCAGGACAGGCCAGTAGCTCAATTGCATACTGTGCAAGCTCTGGCCAGTGATCCATCCTCAAGACCCAGTAAGCCAGAGGATTTTCGGTGGGGAAGGTGTCCAAGTCTGACCTTGCCCCTAGATATTCCTGCACCATGTTTATCAGACGCTGGCGATGGTTGCTGGAACCGATCATACTTTGGGGCTGCGGACTAAAGAATTGTCTGAACGCATCGGTCAGACGGCCACCTTCCCCACCGCTCCTTCTTTGACTGGCCGAAGCCTCAGCAACTCGTTGTCCAGGACCAGGAGTTTGTAACCTCCCAGTCTCTGGGAACGCGTTGCACAGACCTTTCTGCAAGGCCTCCCGGAGTTGTCTCATCCTCTGCTCCCTCTGCGACGGTAACATAAGGTCCGCAACCTTACCCTTGTACCGTGGATCAAGGAGAGTGGCCAGCCAGTAATGGTCCCTCTCCTTGATCCGAAGAATACGAGGATCCTTCCGCAGACTTTGCAGGATCAGGGAGGCCATGCAGCGTAGGTTTGCTGAGGCATTCGCTCCGGAGTCCTCTGGGTCACTAAGGACGACATGATCCGCAGCCACCTCCTTCCAGCCACGTACAAGTCCACTGGTTTCTTGGGACTGTAAATCATCCCTAAAAGACTGCTGCTGATGATGCTGAGTGCCAGCCTCCACCTCCATGCTGACACAATCCTCCTCCTCCTCCTCCTCCTCCTCCTCCTCCTCTTCCTGTGCGATGGGTGGGACAGAAGGAACACTGTCTGGGTAAAGGGGGCCTTGAGAGGCAAGGAAGTCCTCCTCTTCCTGCCTCTGTTCTGCCTCAAGTGCCCTGTCCATTATTCCACGCAGCGTGTGCTCCAACAGGTGGACAAGAGGTACAGTGTCACTGATGCATGCACTGTCACTGCTCACCATCCTCGTGGCCTCCTCAAATGGTGCCAGGACAGTGCATGCATCCCTGATCATGCCCCACTGGCGTGGAGAAAAAAAACCAAGCTCCCCTGACCCTGTCCTGGTGCCGTAGTCGCACAGGTACTCATTGATGGCCCTCTGCTGCGTGTGCAGCCGCTGCAGCATGGCCAACGTTGAGTTCCACCTGGTGGGCATGTCACATATAAGGCGGTTCTTGGGCAGGTTCAACTCCTTTTGCAGCTCAGCCAGGCGAGCACTGGCATTATAAGATCTGCGGAAATGCACACAGACTTTCCTGGCCTGCCTCAGGACATCCTGTAAGCCCGGGTACCTGCCCAAGAACCGCTGCACCACCAGGTTAAGGACGTGAGCCACACAGGGCACATGGGTCAGTTGTCCCTGTCGGAGGGCGGAGAGGAGGTTGGTGCCATTGTCGCAAACCACCATTCCTGGCTTAAGCTGGCGTGGCGTCAACCACCTCTCGGCCTGGCCCTGCAGAGCAGACAGGACCTCTGCCCCAGTGTGGCTTCTGTCCCCCAAACACACCAGCGCAAGCACGGCATGGCATCTTTTTGCCTGCGTACTTGCGTAGCCCCGTGAACGGCTACGGAGCACCGCTGGTTCATAGGACAAACCACAGGAAGAGGCCATGGAGGAAGAAGAAGAGGAGGGGGTGGAGAGAGGTGTGTCACAACCAGTAGTAGCATTTTGGAGGCGTGGCGGTGGGACAACCTCCAACACTACTGCACCTTGTCCTGCATCCTTCCCAGCTGCCAAAAGAGTGACCCAATGGGCCGTGAAAGAAAGGTAACGTCCCTGTCCATGCCTGCTGGACCATGAGTCAGCGGTAATATGCACCTTACCGCTGACCGCCCTGTCCAGCGAGGCCAAGACATTGCCTTCCACATGCCGGTAGAGAGCCGGAATAGCCTTCCGTGAGAAAAAGTGGCGTTTGGGAACCTGCCACTGAGGAACCGCACATTGCACAAACTCACGGAAGGGGGCCGAGTCTACCAACTGAAAAGGCAGCAGTTGAAGCGCTAGCAATTTAGCCAAGCTAGCATTCAACCGCTGGGCATGTGGATGGCTGGGAGTGAACTTCTTTCGACGGTCCAGCAGCTGGGGCAGGGAAATTTGCCTGCTAGAATCGGACGTCGGTGTACTGCTAGCAGAGTGGCCGCAAGTACTTGGCTGTGACACACCTAATTCTACACCTTCATTCCTCTCAGTGCATGTTTCAGAGAGGACTGAAGTTATAGTGGGGTTGGAGATCCCAGCTGATGCGGTGCAAGGAGAGGTCCGCTTTGTTCTTTGGTGTGGGTCTTTGAGGTAGGCTTGCCAACGAGCTGCATGGCAGGTCAACATATGTCTGGTCAGGCATGTGGTACCCAAGCGGCTGATGTTTTGGCCACGCGATATACGCTTGAGACATATGTTGCAAACAGCAGCTGTGCGATCTGATGCACTAGCCTCAAAAAAGGCCCACACCAAAGAACTTTTTGAATGACGGGCAGAGGCAGCGCCCTGCACAGGCGGAGCTCTGCGGTGTGATTCCGTCGGTGTACTGCCCTTACGCTGGCCACCAAAGGGCATCCTGCCTCGTTGGAGATGTGCCTCCTCCTCATCCTCCTCCTCCTCCTCTCTCCTATTAGGCACCCACGTGGAGTCAGTGACCTCATCATCACCTCCCTCCTCATCACTGGAGCCAATCTGGCAGTATGCTGCAGCTGCTGGAACATGACTGCCAGATTGGTGTCCTTCTTGAGCATCCCCTCTGTCTGCTCTCACGCTACTGCCTTCCTCTAGCTGGGTTTCATCATCAGACCCTTCGAAACGCTGGGCATCCTCCTGGATCATGTACCCAACACTGTGCTGAAACAGTTCGGGGGACTCCTCAGGAGGAGGACATGGTGGGTCTAGGGAAGGAGTGACTGATGATGAGTCTGACATTGATACCAGGGAAGAGGACGCTTTGGCAGCTGCTTTTCCAGTACCCTGAGCCTGGGTGAGAGAGGATGAGGAGGAGGAGGAGGGCTTGGTCATCCACTCTACCAAGTCTTCGGCATGATGTGGCTCAACATGTCCAGCTGCCGAAAAGAAGGACAAGCGTGTCCCATGGCCATGTGCTGATGACAATGCACCGCGTCCACGACCAGCACTGTTGCCCCCAGACACAGAGCCTGCTTGCCCTCTTTTATTGCCTCCTGACTGTCTGCCTCTCCTTGTTTGCCTTCCAGACATTCTAATAGATGGCCTGCAGGGAGATGGGAAAAAAGCAATAAGGGCTACCTTCAGGTGTCCTTCTCTGTCCCTTGAAACAAGGACTTTGACAGTGAAAGAAACTGACACACTCTCCCTACCTACAGTTTTCTGTCCCTAGAAAAAATGTTTTTTTTAAGCACAATTTAGCACAAGGAGAATTCACTCACTGTCCTTCCAGGTCCCTGGAAACAAGGACTTTGACAGTGAAAGAAACTGACACACTCTCCCTACCTACAGTTTTCTGTCCCTAGAAAAAATGTTTTTTTTAAGCACAATTTAGCACAAGGAGAATTCACTCACTGTCCTTCCAGGTCCCTGGAAACAAGGACTTTGACAGTGAAAGAAACTGACACACTCTCCCTACCTACAGTTTTCTGTCCCTAGAAAAAATGTTTTTTTTAAGCACAATTTAGCACAAGGAGAATTCACTCACTGTCCTTCCAGGTCCCTGGAAACAAGGACTTTGACAGTGAAAGAAACTGACACACTCTCCCTACCTACAGTTTTCTGTCCCTAGAAAAAATGTTTTTTTTAAGCACAATTTAGCACAAGGAGAATTCACTCACTGTCCTTCCAGGTCCCTGGAAACAAGGACTTTGACAGTGAAAGAAACTGACACACTCTCCCTACCTACAGTTTTCTGTCCCTAGAAAAAATGTTTTTTTTAAGCACAATTTAGCACAAGGAGAATTCACTCACTGTCCTTCCAGGTCCCTGGAAACAAGGACTTTGACAGTGAAAGAAACTGACACACTCTCCCTACCTACAGTTTTCTGTCCCTAGAAAAAATGTTTTTTTTAAGCACAATTTAGCACAAGGAGAATTCACTCACTGTCCTTCCAGGTCCCTGGAAACAAGGACTTTGACAGTGAAAGAAACTGACACACTCTCCCTACCTACAGTTTTCTGTCCCTAGAAAAAATGTTTTTTTTAAGCACAATTTAGCATAAGGAGAATTCACTCACTGTCCTTCCAGGTCCCTGGAAACAAGGACTTTGACAGTGAAAGAAACTGACACACTCTCCCTACCTACAGTTTTCTGTCCCTAGAAAAAATGTTTTTTTTAAGCACAATTTAGCACAAGGAGAATTCACTCACTGTCCTTCCAGGTCCCTGGAAACAAGGACTTTGACAGTGAAAGAAACTGACACACTCTCCCTACCTACAGTTTTCTGTCCCTAGAAAAAATGTTTTTTTTAAGCACAATTTAGCACAAGGAGAATTCACTCACTGTCCTTCCAGGTCCCTGGAAACAAGGACTTTGACAGTGAAAGAAACTGACACACTCTCCCTACCTACAGTTTTCTGTCCCTAGAAAAAATGTTTTTTTTAAGCACAATTTAGCACAAGGAGAATTCACTCACTGTCCTTCCAGGTCCCTGGAAACAAGGACTTTGACAGTGAAAGAAACTGACACACTCTCCCTACCTACAGTTTTCTGTCCCTAGAAAAAATGTTTTTTTTAAGCACAATTTAGCACAAGGAGAATTCACTCACTGTCCTTCCAGGTCCCTGGAAACAAGGACTTTGACAGTGAAAGAAACTGACACACTCTCCCTACCTACAGTTTTCTGTCCCTAGAAAAAATGTTTTTTTTAAGCACAATTTAGCACAAGGAGAATTCACTCACTGTCCTTCCAGGTCCCTGGAAACAAGGACTTTGACAGTGAAAGAAACTGACACACTCTCCCTACCTACAGTTTTCTGTCCCTAGAAAAAATGTTTTTTTTAAGCACAATATAGCACAAGCACAAAACACACTGACACTCTCCCTACCTATCCTTCTCTTTCCCTAAACTAAAGGAATCCAGGTTAAGCAAGAAAGAAATAAAAGTCACTGTCCCTGCCTATGCTGCTCTATCCCTGCTCCGGAACACACTACACTAGGCCGCCGTGCTGGCGGCCTTTTATAGTGTGGGGCGTGTACTAAACACCCTCAGCAATAATTGGCCACAGGCATCCTGCCTGTGGCCAATCATTGCTCTCCTCGCTGCCGGCGCTGTGATTGGCCAAGCATGCGGGGTCACAGTGCATGCTTGGCCAATCACAGCGCCTGGATGACACTGCGATGGCGTAGTGCATTGTGGGCCGTTCGCGTCACTCGAATTTGGCGCGAACGGCCCAAATCGTTCGATCTTCGTCGAACGATCGAACAGCCGATGTTCGAGTCGAACGTATGTTCGACTCGAACACGAAGCTCATCCCTATTCCAGGGACTGCCTGGGAGGTAGAGTCTGAAGCAGGGATAGCTGAGGTGCAGTTAGGAGAGGAGTTGGAGCCCCCCCCTTAGAACAGGCCCAGCAGCTGCTCCATGAGCGCCGGAGTATATTCTCGTCCCATCCAGGCTATACTACTAAAGCTGTGCATTGGGTCAAAACGCCGGGGCAAGCCCCATTAAGGCAAACGGCATATCGCATCCCTGATGCTGTATGAGAAGGAATGCGGAAGGAGATCCGGGATATGTTAAATCTCAGAGTCATAGAGCCTTCGGAAAACCCTTGGGCATCTCCGGTGGTTTTAGTCCCTAAAAAAGATGGCACTACCAGATTCTGTGTGGACTGAATGACCAGCTGACTGATGCCTACCCAGTGCCCCATGTGGATGAACTATTAGACAGAATCGCCAGGGACGCTCCACACTACCATAGAGCTTAGCAAATTCCCCTTGACCCAGAGGCCATCCCTAAATCTGCTTTTATCACTTCCTTTGACCTGTTCCAGTTTAGGGTCATGCCATTTGGGATGAAAAACATGCCCACTACCTTCCAGTGGATGGTGAATAGGTGGATGGTGAACTGGATGGGTTGCAGGATTTTACCTCTGCCTATCTAGATGATATTGCCATCTACAGTAACACCTGGGAAGAACACCTCCGCCACATAAGGATAGTATTAGATTGGATAAAGGGAAGAAGGATTGACTGTTAAACTGGACAAATGCCACATCAGTATGTCCAAACTTCAGTACCATGGACACCGAGTGGGATGTGGGAAACAGAGACCCGAGGCCGCTTAAGTTGAGGCAGTAGCCAATTGGCCAATGTAGCCTTTCTAGGATCCACTGAATACTATGGTAAGTTTTGCCTAATTATAGCACCATCGCCAAGCCCCTGTGTGACCTGACATGTAAAAGTCTTTCCCGACAAGTCCTGTGGTACCCAGAGTGTGCGACAGCTTTGCAACAACTTAAACAAGCGCTAATCCAGGCACCAGTATTAGCAGCTCCTGAACCCTCCAAATGTTTTATTGTCCATGTTTGGGGTGGGAGCAGTCCTGAGTCAAGTCGGAGAGGACAGGAATGACCATCCGGCGGCTTACATCAGCTGCAAGCTCTTACCCCGAGAGGTTGCCTATGCTACTATAGAAAGAATGTTTGGCTTTAGTATGGGCTTTGTGGAAATTTCAGCCTTACCTCTATGGCCGATCCTTTACCGTCCTTATGGATCACAATCCTTTGGTTTGGCTAAACTAAGTATCAGGGTTTAATGGACGGCTTCTGCGGTGGAGCTTGGCCCTGCAGCCATTCAGCTTTACAGTTCAGTATCGTCCAGGGAAACAGAAAGCCAATGCCGATGGCTTGTCTCGAGAAACAGAACTAGAATCATAAGAGAGTCTCTGTAGACATCCCCAAGCGGACCTGTTAGGATCATGCCGGGTCTGCCTACCGTGATACTTGGGGAAGCATTGTGACCTTACCAGTCCCATTTAGTCTCTGTCCTAGTTTCCCTGAATTACCTGTTCCCTGAACCAGCCAAGTTATCTCTGTTATATGCTTGTACTGGACTATTTCTAGGTATATTTGCCTGATGTGCCCTGGTCATTCCCTGTAGCATTGACATTGGAAATAACACAGTTTTCACTGACCATACAACACTTTATTACCCAGATTTAAAGTGTGACTTTTGTCCCATGTTCCATGTCACACTTCTCCCAGCCAGGCTTGTGGAACTATGATTGGCCCTATTGTTACCACGCCAGGCTCCTCTTTACTGTTAGTATTATGTGTTTCTAGCATGTAGACCGTGGGCAGGATAGAGAGGGGAGGGGGGATTTCTCCAACAGCCTCGCTGATAAGGCGGTCTACTGTAGAAAATTTTAATAGACCTGTGTGTTTCTTGTTACTGGAGAAGGTAAAGTTTACCCCACCCTGTGCCATTATACAAAGAAGAGGGGATTGTCCCCTGAGTGTATATCTCTTTGTGTCTGTGTTTTAATAAACAGTCTTATGTTTCCACCCTACATTAATGTCTCGACAAGTGAAGGAAGTTACACGCTCAGGCCAATGACGTAGGCGGGGTCCGACATACCGAGGGGGCAGACCTGATGGGGAACTTCTCTCACTTTGTAATACATGTATAGACCCGCCCCTTCTCATGTCCTGCATCAGGTCCTCAGCCTTACACCGAGTCATTGGCTGAGCGGACCTGATGGGGAACTTTAGAAGGGGCGGGTCTATACATGTAATAGACTGCGGAGGAAGTTCCCCATCAGGTCCGCTCAGGCTCAGCCAATGACGGACAGCGCTGGACATCGGATCGCCGCGGGACACTGGATTTCTCCGCTGGAATGTTTTTTTTTTGTTTTTGTTTTTTTAATAAAGGACTTTTTCAAGGTGTTTGTGTGGTTTTTTTTTTTGACACTTTCTTCGTGAAATGGTAGGGGTACAATGTACCCCTTACCAATTCACATAGGGGGGGTGGGATCTGGGGGTCCCCTTTGTTAAAGGGGTCTTCCAGATTCCGATAAGCCTCCCGCCCGCAGACCCCCACAACCACCGGGCAAGGGTTGTGGGGATGAGGCCCTTGTCCCCATCAACATGGGGACATCCTCCCCATGTTGAGGGCATGTGGCCTGGTACGGTTCAGGAGGGAGGGGGGCGCTCTCTCGTCCCCCCCTTTTCCCCTGCGGCCAGGCCAGGTTGCGTGCTCGGATAAGGGTCTGGTATGGATTTTTGGGGCGACTCCACGCCATTTTTTTTTTTATTTGGGGTGGAGTTCCCCTTAATATCCATGCCAGATCTGAAGGGCCTGGTAATTGAATTCTGGGGGACCCCCACACTTTTTTTTTATTTTTTTATCAATGACTTTTCTATGTATTGCCGGGAGCCGACAATTCATTAATAGCCGCGAGTGAGTTTTAAATGACTTTTTTTCCTTCAAAAATTACATTTTTTGCAGGGACAGTTCTAAGCACGGGAAACATGCGCCACTTTACATTCATATCATACACACCCCCTAGGTACGAAATTTAAAGGAATATTTCACTTTTATTTTTTCATTTTAAGCATTATTAAAATCACTGCTCCCGAAAAAGCGGCCGTTTTTAAAACTTCTTTTGCATTGATACATGTCCCCTGGGGCAGGACCCGGGTCCCCAAACACTTTTTAGGACAATAACTTGCATATTAGCCTTTATAATTAGCACTTTAGATTTCGAACGTTCGAGTCCATTGTATTTAATAGGGTTCTAAAGTTCACACGAACATTTTGTCTGTTCGCAGGTTCTGGTGCGAACCGAACAGGGGGGTGTTCAGCTCATCCCTGTTAAGGACTAACTCTTTAAGGATTCATTTTAGAAACAATATTTCCAAAAATGAAACTCCTAATTTAGGACATCTCTGAAATTTGACTTAAAGCGGAGTTGTAGACTTTGAGAATAATAATGGTACAATAAGGATATGTGTATCTAAGCAGCTGGGAAGCTAGAAGTTACATTTTCTGATCTTGCTTTTAAAAAATGCAATTTTTTTTTTTTTTACATTTCTTCAGTTACTTCCTGGTTTCTGGCTTAGTCAAATAATGTCATAAATCACAGAAGTCTCAAGGAGGGGAGGAGATGTTTTCTCAGCTAAGTACACCCTCCTGCCTGCATGCCTCAGCTAAGGGCAGATATATTCCAGCAAGTAAATGCTTAATTAATCATCTGCCCTTACTCAAGATGGCCAGGTCAGAAATGCTGTGGGTGTTTAAGTGATTTATTAGCAAAGCATGGAGACATGAATGAAGGAGTTTGCTTTAACTATTAAAAATGTATTAAATATAATTTTTGGTGTGTGGTGCTACATATTATGCCTAATATACAATCTTAGAAGAAGTTTAACCACTTCAATACTGGGCATTTTCACCCCTTCCTGCCCAGGCCAATTTTAAGCTTTCAGTGCTGTCGCACTTTGAATGACAATTGCGTGGTCATGCAACACTGTACCAAATTATATTTTTATCCTATTTGAGACAGATAGAGCTTTCTTTTGGGGTGTATTTAATAACCACTATTTTGTTTTGTTTTTTGCAAAATGAAAAAAGACCAGGGGCGTGGCTAGCCGGCGGAGTGGATGGCTGTTTGTTAATATAGCTCCTCTCCACAACGGGCCAACAGGGACTATAACGGCGAATAGCAGCCTTGTTTTAGCATACTGGAGACACTACACGGCGCGGGGAAACTCAGTGATGACATCCCGCAAGAGGAAGGAGGTAAAACAGCCGGGGAAGATGCCCGATTTCTTCGCTCTGCAGCGCCGGTACAATGACCAAGATGGCGGCGACAAGCAGTGGGGGAACACACACGGCTCTTATTCACAGCGTGGCGCGGCTCCAGGAACACACTCAGGCCGCAATAACAAGAAGCCGGGACGGGGGAGCTTCTCGCCACCTCCTTCAGCCTCATCAAGCCCAGCTAAAAGCAAACAGAGAATGAATAATCTACCGGAGGAGGAAGGCCTGGAGGTAAGCCTGGACTCTTCCCTGGATGATACCAGGGAATTACAGGACTCTATATCTGACTTCCCAACTGCCAACAAGCCGGTCATGGACACCATTTTAAAAGATATGCTAGTATCACTAAGATCCACTTTGCATGCTGACATAATGACACTGACCAGTCAATTTAAATCAGAAATTTCTGCGGTAAACAAGCGGGTCTCCCACGTGGAAACAAAAATGGGTGAATTCGCCTCTACGTTTAATGAACTGGCAGATGCCCACAACGATAGGGATGATGAATTACTGCAGATAAAACAAAAATTGGCAAATTTAGAGGACAGATCAAGGAGAAACAATAATAAAATAAGGGGGATCCCCGAAACAGTCAAACCTTCTGACCGGAAAGAGTATTTCATTAACGTCATGAAAGTAGTCGTATACACAGGCTTCCAAGGCCAAAGCACATTGCTTCGCACCTGCCCAGGGACACTATCGTCAGGGTCCACTTCTTTCATGTGAATGTAAAAATATTGCGCTACCCCAAAACAAAAACAAAAACCCTAAGAAAAAAGGGGAAGGGAGGTGAAGTAGCTGCACAAGAATGTGACAAAATTCAAAAGGAGTGTGGGTGAATGTGTAGTCCTACGTATTAGTGTAATGTGAAAAAACACCAAATAATGTATACTCAACAGTGTCTAACCATTGAATGATAATGTACATGAAAACAATCAGTCCATGTAAAAATTCAACGTGATAAATAGTACATCGTGAGTAAATAACATAGTGAAGATGTCATGAGATTGAATGAACCATCCCAACGAGAATCTTCAGATGAGAGATGTAATTATGAATGTGCTTACCAGAACCGTTGGACCCGACTGTCGTACGACAACAGGTCAATCGAGCCTAGGGTATCCAACCAGCTGTTCAACAGGACTGTCAGCTGCCCCAGTAGAAGTCCTTCTTGGAACGAAACTCATCGGGCCACTCCCCATATTGCTTTTATGAATCCTTGAACTGTGATCACTTTTTTAACTTGTATGATGGTTTTTATCATTAAAACCTTCTTTTGTTGACCTGCACCATCGGAGCCACTATTTTTTATTTTCTTTGCATGCTCTGTGGAAGAAAAGTTTTTTGAGTGTCTCCAGCTGGTCCCTATCACCCTACTAAGGGTTGTTATTTGCCTGTACCGAGCTGTTTTCAGATGTTTGGTGGATCTCCACGATTTCTCTACCTACTCCATGGTTGAGATACCTTCATTGGAGTAACCTTCGGATGAGAAATATCGGGCTCATCGACCTTACCACGGGTTGACGTCTTCTGGACACCAGGGAGGTGCATTCCACTTCTTCTTGGATCCTCGCTGACAGTCCCATTTTAACAGCTGGTTGGATACCCTAAGCTTGATTGACCTGTTGTCGTACGACAGTCGGGTCCAACTGTTCGGGTAAGCACATTCATAATTACATCTCTCATCTGAAGATTCTCGTTGGGATGGTTCATTCAATCTCATGACATCTTCACTATGTTATTTACCCACGATGGACTATTTATCACGTTGAATTTTTACATGGACTGATTGTCTTCATGTACATTATCATTCTATGGTTATACCCTGTTGAGTATACATTATTTGGTGTTTTTTCACATTACACTAATACGTAGCGCTACACATTAACCCACTCTCCACTTCTTTCATACCAAGGATCACTTCATGACCGCAGTTAACAACTAGCTAGCATTACAAAACCCCTGAACAATCACAATATTATGTACCGTTGGCTGTATCCAGCAAAACTGTTGATAACTAAGGATGGCACCACACACATAATTGCTAGCGTCAAGGAAGGCCTCCGCCTCATGTGGGAATGGCAAATCATTGCTCCAGGAGATACAGAAGGAGACTGTACTGGAACACCTGTATCAACTAGAGACAATTCGGATGCAGAAACAGGCTAAATACTGGGCTTACATGCCACAAACCCGTGAGCAGGATACTCTAAATATGTGATTTTTGAGTAAACTCATGCCACAAATACTTCTAACTCTGTTGGCCCAGGGGATTGCCGTATTGTTTTATCCCTTCACTTGAACCCCTAAGTTGAGTGGTTGTTTTACCGCACAGATTCTACCCAGAATCGCAAATTGTTACTCTGTTGTGTTACTGAACTCTTAATAACTGTTTTTCCCAAATGTTGTTTCAACAGAACCCTATATATCCCTTCCCGGACTCAGCAGACAGCAACTCAGCGTCTACCAGAACCCTGCCTGCTGAGACAGGCCCAGCAACTCGTCCTGTGACAGGTAAATTTATACCACGCCAGCACATCTGTACTCACAGCAAGTATTGACACCCCCACCGATACATGATGCCTCTCAAATGAAAAAAGAACAAAAATTTGAAATGTTTCCTTAGTTTCTGTTATGAAATTTTGCAAACAAGCAATTTTTCTTCTTCACTGATGTGTGCTGATGAGGCGGCACTGATGGGGCTGCACTGATAAGTAAGGCCTGGATCAGTGGCCTGGATATCAGTGTAAATGAGATGCTGACAGGCTTGGCAATTAATTGCTCTCCTTTACTCTCACAGACACAGCGTGGGAGGAAAGGACTGCCGATAACTGGCGAATCTGATCACATGCTAAAGGGCTGCTGTGATTGGCCCTTCACCTTAATCTGTGATCAATTGTGTCTGAAGGACACGGCGGTCACAGAGCGCCCGATGCGTGCATGCAGGAAGTGTTCAGGGGGTGGGGTTCTGGGAGGACATCTATGGATGCCCTCACAGAACTAGACGACTATGCGGTAGCTGTCTTACTGTCAGCAAGTGGTTAAAGAAACCCTGCTTAGTGAACTAATAAAATAGAAAATGAGATAAAGACATCTAAAGTTACTAGTTTTGTCGAATATGAGCAATGTTTTTCAATAAATGTAAATTTACAAATGTACCGTATGTGAATCTTTCACACACCATGTCTCAATGCAGTGATTGATTTAGGTAAGTTAATAGAATATTCATGATATGCAAGAAGGTTTGATTTGAAGAAGGAGCGACTGGGCATGCTCTGAAACATATCCCGTCCACTCTGACATCACTTACGGTTGCCTGGATTCCATGCTGGTCCTGACAGCACGGCTCTCCATCTTGGATCAGAGAAACAATGGGGGTTATCTACGAAAGGCATATCCACTTTGCACTACAAGTGCACTGCAAGTGCACTTGGAAGTGCAGCCACTGTAGATTTGAGGGACACATGCAAGGAAAATAAAAAACAACATTTTAGCTTGCACATGATTGGATGATAAAATAAGCAGAGCTTCCCCTCATTTCAGATCTTCCCCTCAGATCTACAGCGACTGCACTTCCAAGTTCACTTGTAGTGCAGAGTGGATTTGCCTTTAGTAAATCGACCCCATTGTTTCCCACTGCTGCTGGTCAGCTGGAATTTCCACCTGCACCTTTCTTTACTCCCAGGAGGCATCCCGCTGGATGTTAAGGATTCATTGTATAATTAGAAGGAACCCGCGCTTAGGACAATATGTATTGGGCTGCTGCCTCCCCGTAAGGCCCCTGTACACAAGGGCTATAAGAAATGATTGATTTATGTGTGGGGTATGTGGCGCTCCCAAGTAGGGGGTAAGGGTTATATAAGTGAGAATGAAATTCCGTATAAAACCAGATAAAAGTACTAGAACAATTGGAAATTGTTACCAAATGTCCAAAAATAGTAGTGGGAGGGTCAGCAGTTACCTCTCCCTGACCCCAGGTTTTTTATGTTATAGGATAAGTTGATAGTATATCATGTGTGTGGGTCACAAAGTGCTAAGTGCATGAGTACATATGTTTTTAGGCCACTGTGTGGGTGACAGAAAAAAGGGGTAAGGGACCCCCGTGCTTAATTTGGCCAATCAACGGTCAGTAGTATAATAAACTATTGTAGTGCATAAAAGAAATAATAAAGTGAAAAATCAAGTGAAGAAAGGAATAAAAATTCCCAGTATTAAACAAAATAAATGAAATAGACAATCAAGTGAAAAAATTTGAAATTTCCAATGTTAAAGTTTCAAGAGTCCACCATACAACTGTGTATGGAAATCCAGATCAGTCATACGATAAGGTATATATTTTGTCCCAACAGTTTGAAAATTATCCAATCGGGAACAATTCAGCAGGTGACTTTTGTGTGAGTCCATGCATTTAGCACAATCCAGGTGACACTTGTGCTCCCCCTCAAGATACCCTACTCACCAGAAGATGAAACCCCTGCAGGGGTACACAGCATGTAGGTAAGTGGTTCGGTGGATTGGAATGGTGTGATGTATCTCTCCTGGTCCTGGGGTTCCTATGCGTCCCTGGGCTGGCTGTACCGGCTTATGGTAGTGTTCCTCAGGAGAAAAGAACAGGAGCCACCATAGCGTGATCCAGTTTTTATTTAAAATAGTAAAACATCCAAGGTAAAAGACATCCAAAATAAAGTAAAAAAGCAAAGCAAAAATCTCATAGCCTTCGCTGCCTACGGCTGCAGAAGGTAGGAGATTTGAAAGTCCCGAACTTGGTCCCTGAGTCTATCCGAGCAGCGGTGTGTAGTGGCGTGCCTTCCACCGCTCAGAACCAAGGAACCGGAAGTGACGTATCGGCGTGAGAGGACCAATCAACTGACGCGTTTCGTCATGTGACTTCTTCTGAGGTGATACAGTCTCCTCACGTCACGCGCCTAATATAGCGAGCGGCCGGCGGGTTCCTCCCCTGGGTGGGGATATAGAGCGTGACACGGTAAGCCTGGGGATTCCCTGGTTAGACTGAAATATCCCATACCGCAACGTTACCCATTGTGGATCCTTCTCTACTTCTATATGGAGCCCTCTTGTGGCCAAATAAGTAACTATTCACCGCAGGCCGCTGGCTATACTTGTGCTACCTTTTCAAAGTTGAAAGTCCATACATGTACATAAATAGGCATATTCTTCCTCTTATCCTTTATTAACTATGCTGGATGGGAGTAGAAGAAAATGGACATTGACATAAAAATAAATTAAATAGGAATAAAACAAGAATAAAAACAAAGGAAGAGAGTAGGAAGTCTTATAGCATATGACTGAAAGGAGAGCGATGAAGACTTATTTTGGAACATTTTCACATTTTGTGGGCGGGTGCATAAATCCCCCTAGTCAAGGACCAATTGCACTTCCGTATTAGTGTTTCCCTCGTGACCAACACCCATGCGGGCTGGCGTTAGCCACAGGGACTCACGATTGGTATCCATATCAGCCAGCAAAATTACATATAAGTTTGGTTGGAAAGGATATAACTAATAAATATATATCTAAAAAAATATATATATAAAAAATATATATAAAAAAATATATATATAAACGCGAAAATGCGTATAACTAAAAGATGTATATCTAAAGGGTGTGTATATGTATATAGGTCCATGGGGCCTATAGATAAAGTGGCTATGTTTGGTTTATATTAAGTATTCCCAGATAGGGGGGTTTTGGTTGGTTAAGGACTTGGGGGCGTATATGTGGTCTAGAGGTATTCCAAGGTGGTAATGTAAGTTTAGGGGCCAATTGCCCCCCAACTGCCCCCAGTAACAGTGGGTATAGGCCTTAGTTCATAGGGAAGGAGATCTATCGAAGACCTTGAAAAAACCTCCATGGAGAAATGGAAAATGAAAAAGGAAGAAGAAAAAAGGAAAAAAAGAGAAATTGTAGATACCCAAATTGCTTGGCATGAATTTGCCATTTGTACTGTAGAGACAATTTTACAATGCCAGAGGGGGGGGGGCTTAAAAATTGGAAATAAAACAATTTAAATCAATATCTAAATTAAGTCCCCTAGGCGCAAGCGACCCCAATTTGTGTATCCATTTGGTTTCGTTTTTCGAAACCATAATCCGCTTATTGCTCCCCCTCCAATGGTCCTTGATCAGATCAATCCCGTAAAAAATGAGCCCTGATGGATCTCTCTGATGCACTTCGTCAAAGTGTTTGGAGAGGTTGTGTTTGGGGAATCCCTTGCGAATGTTGTTTATATGTTCCCTTATTCTAATTCGTAGGGGTCTGGTGGTCCAGCCTACATATTGTAGCCGGCAAGGGCATTCCACCACGTAGGTGACATGGGTGCTGTTGCAAGTTATTAATTCCCTGATCGGATATTCCCTATTGTCAACCCTAGATTTGAACGTGGTTTTCTTTCTGGGTTGCTTGAGACTTTTTCTACATGGGAGACAACGTAGGCATTTATAGAATCCTTTCAATTAAGGACAAATTTTGATTGTCCTGGGAGGGTCAATCACATTGTGTACTAGTTGTTGCCTTAGATTTGGGGCTTTCTGGTAGACAAATCTTGGTTTTTGGGTGAGGATTTTTGCCAGTGTTCTGTCCTCTTTCAGAATGGGCCAGTATTTCAGGATTATGCGCTCTATGTCCCTATATTGATTATTATACCCCGTGATAAAAGAGATCTCATTTGGTTTGTCCTTTGTGGGTTTGGGTTTTTGAGCGAGTATGGTCTTCCTGTCTATAGATCTTATTGTTTCTTTGGCCTTGGTTAGTTCATGTTTTTGATACCCCTTCTGCTCAAACCTTTTTATAAGGATGTCAGCCTGCTTGTCATAATCCTCCAATCGGTGGCAGTTTTTCCTGACTCTGAGCAGTTGGCCTTTGGGGATATTCCCCTTCCACTTAGGGTGGTGGCAACTTGATACAGGGATGTACCCGTTTCTGTCCGTTTTTTTGAAAAACGTTTGTGTCCACAATTCCCCTCCTTCTTTGAAGATCTGCAGATCCAGGTAGTCGATCTGATGTTGATCACACTTGCCAGTGAAGGTAAGACCATATCGGTTGTTGTTTAATCCGGCCAGGAAGTTTTCAAAGGATTCTACTGTGCCCTCCCACAATAGTACAAGATCGTCTATGTACCTCCTATACATTTTGATCTGTGGTATGTTAGGGTTATATATGTATTCCTCCTCCCACATGTCCATTAGGAGGTTAGCTACGCTGGGTGCATAGCGTGCCCCCATAGCTACACCCCTTGTTTGCACATAATATTCCCTACCATACCAGAAGTAATTGTTCTTCATTGCCAATTCAAGGCCTTACAGGATGTAAGATATCTGCTCATGTCTCATTTGTGTATTCTCGTTCAGGGCTTTCTCAACTCCCAATAAGCCATCCTTTTGTACAATACTTGTATACAGGGAATTTACATCCACCGTGGCTAGGAGACAATTTTCCACTCCATTCACTTCCTGCAGTTCCCTGATAAGTTGTGTGCTATCTTTTAAATGGGACCTTCCTTTGGGTACCAGAGGCTGCAAGAATTTGTCTAGGTACTCGCCTAGCCTTGAGAATATTGAATTAATGCCGCTTATTATGGGCCTCCCTGGTGGCTTCTCTAATCTTTTATGTATTTTAGGTACATAATATAGTACCAGAGTTTTGCTGGATTCAGGGACCAAATACTGGGCTTCCTTCTCATTTAGGATTCCTGTTTCCTTGCACTTCTGTACATAGGCCTTTAGCTGTTTCTCATAGCCGGCTCTGGGGTTTCCTTTTAGTTTCCTATAGGTATTCTCTACATTTAGTAAGTTCTTCATTTCTTCCTCGTAGTCTTCTTTATTAAGTATGACAAGCCCTCCCCCCTTGTCAGCTGGTCGGATCACTACCGAATTTTTCTTTCCCATTTCTTTAATGGTTTTCCATAATTTTGTATTTTTGTTGCGTTTTCTATGGAGATTTTTAATATCCTCTTCAACCATTTTTTTAAAAGCTCCAAGGCATTGATTGCCTGGGGTTTGGGGATTATATATGGAGTTGTTTTTGAGATTGGTTCTGTTGTAGTTTGAGTGTTCCGGTGTTCTGGTGTCTTCATTGAGAGCGAAATGTTTTTTTAGGTTCAGTTTCCTCATGAATTTTTGCAGATCAATGTATGCCTCAAATTTATCCAGTGCCTTGTCTGGAGCATATTTCAAGCCTAAATCTAGTATTTTCAATTCTGCCTCTGTAAAAGTGACACTGCTCAAATTGTATATTCCCTCTCCTAGTGTATTCTGCGTCTTTTTCTTCCTCCCTCCCCTCTTTCCTCTTGTCTGACTCTTTCTATGTATCCTTGTTGGTAGCCAGTCGTCCTCTCCCGGTTGTGAGCCCATCCCTCTCTGGGGTCTTGGTTCTGGGGATATGTGCGATATTCGTTGGGTCCCTGTCCTCTCTCTCGGTCTCTGGGGGTATTTTCCCATCCTGACGTTCCACCTTGGATTCCTGTAGGGAACTCGTGGCATCCATCGTCCTGGTGGTCTGTCTCTTTGTCCTCCCCTTTGAAAACCCCTTTGTTCCTGGGGTTCCCTTCTTCTATCCTGATATGTCCTATCCTGATACAATGGTGCCTGCCATCTCTGTTCTCTGAGGGGAGAGAACCTGTTCCTAGTTGGAACGTTGAATCTTGGGGTGGTTGATCCTTCAAAGTTGGCTGTGTATTGTTCCTGGTAGTTATTGGTTCTTCTTCCTGATCTCTGTTGTTGGTTGTTCCATCTGGATGTATTTCTGTGTTCTATTTCTGGGGTATTATCAAATCTTAGAAGTGGTGTCTGTTGCACCCTACTGGTGGTGAGGGCTTCTGTCTCGTCATTGGGGTCCTCTTCCATAGAGGAGTCTTCTGACTCAAATGGTTCTTCGTCCTCTTCTGTCTGCCATTTGTAAACTTTATTGTTCTTATAGTCGAGAACATCCCTCTTGAATTTTTTCTGTTTTTTAGTTTGGATTTCTGTATCATATTTTTTTAATGATCTCCTGGAGTTGTGACTCTTTTTCTTTATAATCGGGTTGGTTAGAGAAAGGTAGTAGTGTATTCCTAAGTTCAGTGATACTAGCTTCTATTCCTTGGAGTTAATATTGTCTCAGTTTAATTATATTTTGTAATAATTCATTTTCACACCCATTGAAAAACTTGTACCATATTTCCATCAGACCGGGTTCAGTGATGTGGTCATTGGTACGTAAGTCCCATCTCAGTCTCCGTGGGGTCATTTTCTCACTAACGTACATTTCTAAGGTGGCTATGTCCCACCATACCCTTAATTGTTTCTCCAATGTATGTCGGAGTTGTTTTAATAATCCTTCCATGTCTTGCTTATTGCTAACCTGCTCTTGGCTAAAGATCCCTCCTACATTGATGTTTCTGCTATTCATATAGCCAAAAATGTCCATAGCTGCAGGAGATCACACCCGAGGGTGTGTGGAATGGATGTATAATTAGAAGGAACCCGCGCTTAGGACTATATGTATTGGGCTGCTGCCTCCCCGTAAGGCCCCTGTACACAAGGGCTATAAGAAATGATTGATTTATGTGTGGGGTATGTGGCGCTCCCAAGTAGGGGGTAAGGGTTATATAAGTGAGAATGAAATTCCGTATAAAACCAGATAAAAGTACTAGAACAATTGGAAATTGTTACCAAATGTCCAAAAATAGTAGTGGGATGGTCAGCAGTTACCTCTCCCTGACCCCAGGTTTTTTATGTTATAGGATAAGTTGATAGTATATCATGTGTGTGGGTCACAAAGTGCTAAGTGCATGAGTACATATGTTTTTAGGCCACTGTGTGGGTGACAGAAAAAAGGGGTAAGGGACCCCCGTGCTTAATTTGGCCAATCAACGGTCAGTAGTATAATAAACTATTGTAGTGCATAAAAGAAATAATAAAGTGAACAATCAAGTGAAGAAAGGAATAAAAATTCCCAGTATTAAACAAAATAAATGAAATAGACAATCAAGTGAAAAAATGTGAAATTTCCAATGTTAAAGTTTCAAGAGTTAAGGATTCATTGATATGCCTGTTTTTCACTTGCATCCTGTAAGTGTTTTTAACCCTTCCTTGTCATTAAAGTTTTTTAATACTGCACTTAGAAGCTCCTTCTTCTCTGCTTTGTTTATCCTGTAGAGTGTGCTTCCCTATTCTGAAGTGCTGCTGTGGTGCTTTAATCACATTTCAAGAGCCAGTCATGTACTGTTTGTTAACCACTTCCCGCCCGGTCAATAGCAGATTGACGTCTGGGAAGTGGTTTAGTTATCCTGACTGGGCGTCATATGACGTCCAGCAGGATAACAGCTGCAGCGCGCCTGTGGGGGTGCGCATCGTGGTGATCGGTGGTGCGGTGTGTCAGTCTGACACACCACAACACCGATCTCGGTAAAGAGCAGGCTCTTTACCACGTGATCAGCCATGTACATTCACAGCTGATCACGATGTAAACAGGAAGAGCAGTTGATCGGCTTTTCCTGACTCGTGTCTGACAGACGCGAGTAGAGGAGAGCCGATCTGCGGCTCTCCTGACAGGGGGGGTTTGCGCTGATTGTTTATCAGCACAGCCCCCCCTCGGATGCCCACACAGGACCACCAGGATGCCGCCCAGGACCACCAGGGAAGCACCTAACATGTGGATGGCCAGGTAAGTCCCCCATGGCCATCCACATGTACAAATATATGCATAATATATGCCAATCAGTGCCCACAAATGGGCATTGACTGGCACTCTAATGGCACAAACAAAATTAGTGATGCCCAGCAATGCCACCCACCAGTGTCATCAGTGCCACCCATCAGTGCCACCTATCAGTGCCCATCCGTGCCACCCATAAGTACCCATCAGTGCCGCCTATGAGTTCCCATCAGTGCCGCCTATGAGTGCCCATCAGTGCCGCCTATGAGTGCCGCATACCAGTGCCGCCTATCAGTGCCCATCAGTGCCACCTCATCGGTGCCCATCAGTGCCGCCTTATCAGTGCCCATCATTTTTTTCAACATTTTCGTTCTTTTTTTATTTGTATTGCAGAGGTGATCAAATACAACCAAGAGAAAGCTCTATTTGTGGGAACAAAATGATAAAAAAATTGTTTGGGTACAGTGTAGCATGACCGCGCAATTGTCATTCAAATTGCGACAGCGCTGAAAGCTCAAAATTGGCCTGGGCAGGAAGGTGTATAAGTGCCTGGTATTGAAGTGGTAAAAGTCTCTTTGTTTTCAAGAGTGCCCTATTCTCCACAATTCTTGAAGTTTTATTTGAAGCATCTTTTTTCATTGCATAAAAAATGATCTTGAAACAGAAATTTAGACAGCAGCATTTTAACTATCTAAGTTTTAAAAATGATACTCTTTCTTTATAAATATTTCACCATACATTTATCGACCCCTTGTCCAGGGAGGAGGCATTTTAACACTACAATAACATTATTAAAGATTTAAATATCGATCAACACCAAAAACAAAAATATTGATTCATTTTAATTGCACTAAAAACGTTAAGTATATTTGTCCCTCTAACCTCACTAAGTGTAAAACTAATAAAATATCCATGACAAGCTCTCTAGCATTATAATCCTCTTGCATGGTGCTCCTTGTAAGCAAATTATTTATGCATGTATTTATTTAACTCAGCAGTTCCTTTCAGTTCATCTGCTGATTTCAGCAACTACCAGGCATAGGCAATTAAATAATCAGTGTCTATGAATCACTAGTTCTGTTCCCACTGGTTCAGTGTCTCTTCCCTCACAAAACCTTCACCTTCTCCTCTATCACTTCACAGGAGAAAAAAAAATTGCATGAAAAGAAGTTTAAATTGGTCACACTGATGTATTCTAATTTCAGCTATTTTATTTAGTGGACTGACATTTTCCCTGATGAACTTTGATGATTCAGATCTAAAAGGAAAAAAACAGAGTCTTTGGTAATGCCAGGTTTTGGTGTGATCTGTTACTGAGAAATATGATTCTGTCCTCATATATCCCCCAACAAGGCAGCCAAAGAAGCTAATGACTGTACTCGCAGGATATGATCTTGGCTATTTTGATAAATGCTTATTAATGTCAACTTTTTACCATATTGATTTTTTTTCTTGAAAAATTGAAAAGTTTTAACTTTGTATTAAAGTAAACCTGCTATGAGAGAAACATACAGGCTGTCATTGCTGACCTCCTACTGAGAATGCTGCTTGACTGACTGTTGAGCAGGCCAACTAGTTTTAATACTTTCTGAGTCACCACTCTAGATATATGAAGTTTAAAGCTCAGGAAAGTCAGATGTCCTTATTTCTTCAGGATCAGTGCACCTGAATAATGGTATTAAGTGGTTAGCACAATAGCCAGGCAGTTAGCATCTTTAAAAGGAGAGGAAAATAATGTAATAATGGCAGCAGCCTCTGTATGGTCCAATTTACACATGCCCCTATATAATATATTGAACCAAATAGACAGATGTGGACCTTGAAAGTGCAATCTTTGCCCCTCTACTGAACACACATCTACTGTATTTCTCAGAACTTGGTGCATCGTTATTGGTTGTGCCAAGTAGTAAGATATTGCCACACATATAAATGTAGCGGGTACTCCAAATTTAGGGGGGTCCCTGTGTCTAAAATTAGGGGAATGCACTAGTATGGTTCGGGCCTTCTAATTGTTCTTGACTCTGCTTTATTGCTGTGTGCCTATGTAGAGTTCCCTGTGGCCTGCAGGTGGCGCTGCCATGTTGGGTCAGGGTTGAACCATAGGTTACATTGGCGCTATTGGATGTCCTCTCTCGGCTACCATGCAGTGGGCTGGTTCTGCCTGCTGTGCATGCCGGGAGAGGATATAAAAGAGGCAGATGCCATTTTATTGGGAGAGACCCGGGGACCAGTACCCGGAGGAGTGTGCCCCCTAAGGAGGGGGTGCATATCCCGACTGAGGAGTCTCGGGCACCTTTGGCCCGAGACCGCAACGTTCTGGGTAGGCCCAGTACCTTTAACTGGGTCTACAAGCAGAATTTAGGAGTCCCAGGATGCCCGGGTGAGGGTATACGCTCCGACCAAGAGAAAGCCAGGGGAGGATCGGTCCCATAACAGGAGAGAGTGATAGTTAGATTGCTGTCTCAGGAAAGGCCTGGTGACCTGTCGGTAGGGAAGAGCCGAACACCCCCCTGTTCGGTTCGCACCAGAACCTGCGAACAGACCTAAAGTTCGCGTGAACTTTAGAACCCTATTAAATACAATGGACTCGAACGTTTGAAATCTAAAGTGCTAATTATAAAGGCTAATATGCAAGTTATTGTCCTAAAAAGTGTTTGGGGACCCGGGTTCTGCCCCAGGGGACATGTATCAATGCAAAAAAAAGTTTTAAAAACTGCAGTTTTTACGAGAGCAGTGATTTTAATAATGCTTAAAGTGTAACAATAAAAGAGAATTATTCCTTTAAATTTCGTACCTAGGGTGTGTGTATAGTATGCCTGTAAAGTCGCGCTTGTTTCCCGTGCTTAGAACTGTCCCTGCACAGTGTAATTTCTGAAGGAAAAAAAGTCATTTAAAACTCACTCGCGGCTATAATGAATTGCCAGCTCCCAGCAATACATAGAAAAGTCATTGATAAAAATAAAAAAATGCGTGGGGGTCCCCCCAAATTCAATTACCAGGCCCTTCAGGTCTGGTATGGATATTAAGGGGAACCCTGCCTCAAATTTAAAAAAAAATGCGTGGGGTTCCCCCAAATATCCATACCAGGCCCTTCAGGTCTGTTATGGATTTTAAGGGGAACTCCACCCCAAATTTAAAAAAAAAATGGCGTGGAGTTCCCCCAAAAATCCATACCAGACCCTTTATCCGAGCACGCAACCTGGCAGGCCGCAGCAAAAGAGGGGGGCACGAGAGAGCGCCCCCCTCCTGAACCGTACCAGACCACATGCCCTCAACATGGGGAGAATGTCCCCATGTTGACGGGGACAAGGGCCTCATCCTCACAACCCTTGCCCGGTGGTTGTGGGGGTCTGCAGGCAGGGGGCTTATCGGAATCTGGAAGACCTCTTTAACAAAGGAGACCCCCAGATCCCGCCTCCCCATGTGAATTGGTAAGGGGTACATTGTACCCCTACCATTTCACGAAGAAAGTGTAAAAAAAATGTAAAAAAAACACACAGACACCTTGGAAAAGTTTGGCGAACGGGCAATGTTCGAGTCGAACATGAGAAGCTCATCCCTACCTGTCGCAGGGAAGGATCCTATTCTCCGCAGAACTGACCCTGCGGAGTGCTGCTGCTCTTTGAGGACAGACTGAACTTGTCCTTGGAGGATTAAATTGCTTGTTCGAGCTCCACACTGGCTGCTAGGACCATTGAGGGACTATCCGGGTGAGCTGTACCCACTCGAGACCGAGTGGTGATGAATCTGGGAGTTCTATGCCTGAATCTGCTTTAGTTCGACTATCATCTCTCATCTACTCTCTCTCTATCAAGCAAAGACATAAAATAACGTTGGAGTTTAAATGGTTTGGACATTGACTTTTTTGGAGAGGGAAAAGTACAGACTCGTCTCTACACTCTGGAGATGGGAACCAGTGGATGGAGGTAACTCGCTGCGGGACCCAGGTACATATACACCGCCTGACCTCTAAACTAGAGGACACGGGCTTGTGGCATGGGTGCCTCTCCTTTGCCCTAGGAGGAGAGGGTGGTGCTACATAAATATAAGATTTTTTTTGTGCCCATGTTCAGTTCACAAACAATTTTGTAAGTATTGCTCAAGATTTGAGGTTTATGAAATTTGCAGCTAACCCATTTCAATCTACAGGGCTAAATCTTGTTATTCAGTTCTAGCCATTTGTAGAGAAAATAAGCAAGCTAATGTCAAACAAGGGGCAGAAAACAGGCAAGCCAGTCTCCTCAGAATCAAAAGTTAGGGAGGGAGGGGACTTGAGCAGCTAAACAGTCAGTGTATAATCTGAGCTGTGGTCTCACACTCATTATGGATAAGGATGAGCTCCGGCGTGTTCGCATAGTACACGTGCAGAGCCCACCAGTAAGTCGGCTCCATGCTGCGCTAAAGACAGGCAGGGAGACATTTCCCGATGCTCGGCTGCAGAGATCGGGAAATGTCTCCCTGGCTGTGATTAGCGCAGCTCATCAGCTGTTATGTGCCTTTTCTTTTTCGTACATCACGGGACACAGAGTGACTTAGTCATTACTAATGGGTTATATAGATTACCTTCAGGTGTGGGCACTGGCCAATTCCAAACCGGAAGTACCCTCCCCTATATAAGCCCCTCCCATCCGGGAGCACCTCAGTTTTTTGCCAGTGTCTAAGGTGTTGGCCAAAGAGTAACATGTGTTTTCACTGGGCTTGCGTACAGGTTCTTTTGGGCCTTAGTAAGCTGTTCCGGATCCCACCAAAAAAGCTTCATAGCTAAACGGTCGGTACCCGGGCCTTGCAGCAGAAGAGCAAGGTTTTGCCTGTAATGCTTCTCTTAGGAGGGCTGGACCCTGGGATCCAGAGCTCTGATCATACCCACGACCAAGATGTTGTCTGTGCAGGGTGCTATACAGGTGCAGGGGAGTGGAATCCTTGGGAACCCGGTCCCTGAAGGTTTAATTACAATGCCTGCCGTGATAGGTGAAGTTTGGACTTCTGTGGACCAAACAAAGTCCTGCGGCGGGGATCAGGTAAGTGGGGGCCCCCAGGAACTTGGTTCTATTGGGGGACCCCCAAGCCTAATTTGTCTTTCTGTCTGTTACCTAACGGTATTCCCGCTAAATATCTGTGTTTGCCTGTAACTACTGAAAATGTAAAATTTTAATAGTAGTCAAGAAAAAAAAAAAAAAAAAGGGGACCGCGGTACCTGTGTTAAACCACTAGAGGCCGCTGTAGTCCATTTTTCTTGTCATGTGGATCTTTGGTTTTCTCAAGTCAAAAGATCCAGGCAGCTGGTAAGTTTCTCTGTGGGAATCCACTTCCTCTGCCCTGTTGCTGCGCTCATCCACCGCACAGGCCCTCCGGCAAAAAGGGCCCTGGCTCCTAGTCCCCTGTTTGATTTCGAAAAGGGCGCCAATGGCGCACGGGCGCGCGCGCGGGCGCGTGCACGCGCCTCCTATGAAAAAAAGGGGCGGGGCGGGTGGATGACGCTCGATGCGCGCCGCGGCGCTTCTGCGCATGTGCGGGCGTCCCAGCATGGTTAAAAGTCACAGTACAAGTGTCAGCTGGATGCAAACAGAGCTAGCAACAAACAGTGGCACACAGAGGCGGTTGATGCAGGCATCCCCATAGAAAGGCACTTTAGTGGACACCAGCTGGTATATAGCAGCAACTTTGTTAGACTATTACCAGCAAAATTGGTGTATGACGACGGGAATACCTCAGCTTTGTGCTTAAAGGATATGTCGTCCAGACGCTCCGGAAATAGATCTTCCAGGAAGCCAAAGGGGTCTCCATCGGGCTCTGAGGATATTGGGCATGCTTGTACTGCACCAATCTCCCCTGAGAATTCAGAGGTCAGTAGCCGTAGAAACCCCGCAGGAATGCCTGGTGCTGCGGCTGTCCCCAGTCCACCTGCTCCTGTATATATAACAGAGGAGGTTTTATCCTCAACTCTGGGAGGATTGGAAGAGAGATTAACAGCATTGATCGCTGCTTCCCTGTCACAGGAAAAGCGCGTCCGATCTCCGTCTCCTCCTTCAGAGTGCCTGTTAGTGGAGGAACAGCCCCACACAGAGATCGACCTACCTGAAGGGGATCAGGATGAGGTTGATTCAGTTATGGAGGAATCAACAGTGGAAGAACCTTTCTCAGCATCTCAGGCTGAAAGATTATGGGTTCAGTCTCTGACTAATATGGTCCGATCAGCATTTAAAATGCCTCTGGCGGAACCACCATCCACTACGGTTTCCTCGCTGGGGTCGCTAAAAGCTCCCCAGGCTGTCTGTTCCTTCCCAATCCACCCTTTATTAGAAGGGCTTATTTACCAGGATTGGGAGCATCCTGATAAAATATTTGCTCCCCCCAAGAGATTTCTGGTGATCTATCCCATGGAGGATAAGTTCATAAGAAAATGGAGGGTCCCTACAGTGGACGCAGCCATCTCTTCTGTTAACAAATCACTGACATGTCCAGTAGATAATGTTCCAATGTTCAAAGACCCAATAGATAAAAAATTGGAGTCTTTACTAAAATCTGCTTTCTCTACAGCAAGCATGGTGACACAACCTGCGGTAGCAGCGATTGGAGTCTGCCAAGCAGTGAAAGATCAGTTGAAACAAGTCTTAAGGGACTTACCAGATCAGCAGGCTCTTGCCCTAGCTGACCTGCCTAGAGCCTTGTGTTTTGCGGTGGACGCCATAAAGGATACAATCCAACAGGCCTCCCGCTTTACGCTGTCTATAGTACATATGCGTAGGCTTCTGTGGCTCAAAAACTGGTCTGCTGAAGCTCCCTGTAAAAAACTGCTGGTTAGCTTCCCATTTCATGGAGAATGCTTATTTGGAGAAGATCTGGACAAATATATCCAGAAAATTTCTGCCGGTGTAAGTTCACTCTTACCGGTTAAGAACAAGGGTAGAAGTCCTTCTTTTAGGAGGCCTACTTCTTCAGTCCCTGGCACATCGGCTGTGAAACAGTTCCGACGGCCTCCGCGGTCAAATCCAGGGGGCAGAAATCAGGGACAATCACAGGGTAACAAGAAACCCTGGGTCAAGAGAGGTACAAAACCTCCCCCTAAGTCATGAAGGGTTGCCCCCACTCAATCGGGTGAGGGGAAAACTTCAGTTGTTCACAGAGACCTGACGGGACACCATCAGAGATGGGTGATCTCCGCAGTAAGTCTGGGATACAGGCTGGAGTTAAAAGACATTCCTCCTGCCCATTTTATAAGGTCAAACGTGCCAAGCGATCCCCAGAAGAGTGGATCCCTCCTTCTGGCACTAGAGCAACTATTGCCCCAAGGGTAATCATGAAGGTTCCCTTGGAAGAAAACGGGTTCGGGTTTTACTCGAACCTTGTCACAGTCCCCAAACCAAATGGGGACATGAGGCCCATATTAAATATAAAAGGGCTAAACAAGTTCCTACATATCAGGACTTTTTCGGATGGAGTCGATCCGATCGGTGGCCACCGCCCTACAAGGGCAGGAATGGTTAGCCTCGATCGACATAAGGGATGCTTATTTGCATATTCCCATCTGTCCGGCCCACCAGAAATTTCTACGCCTTGCAGTAGAAGGGCGCCATTTTTAGTTCAGAGCCTTACCTTTCGGTCTGGCCACGGCACCACGAGTGTTCACAAAAATTTTGGCCCTACGATTGGCCAAACTAGGAACACAAGGTGTAACGATAATGGCATATCTAGACGACTTGTTGCTGATAGACCACTCAGTGAAAAAAAACTAGAAGTGGTCGTTCACAAGACAATCAAGTATCTGGAATCTCACGGTTGCATTATCAACCGAGACAAGTCAGCCCTAAAACCAGTCAAAAGCCTGGAATACTTGGGGGCTAAGACTGGATTCAAATCAGAGAAAGATTTTCTTACCTCCAGAGAAGGTGTCATCTTTGAAAGATTTGACCCACTTAGTGGGTACAAAAAAGAAAAACCATCCATACGCCTGTGTATAAGGCTGCTGGGAAAAATGGTGGCTTCATTCGAAGCAGTACCCTACGGTCAATTCCATTCAAGGAACTTGCAGAGGGCCATACTGTCAGCCTGGAACAAAAAAGTTCAGGCTTTAGACTTACCAATGTCCCTGTCCCCTTCCATTCGCAAAGAGCCTCCATTGGTGGTTGGTACCAGAATCTGGAAAAAGGGAAACCCTTCAGTCCGGTTTCTTGGAAGGTGGTCACTACAGATGCCAGCCTCATAGGCTGGGGGGCAGTACTGGAGCAATGGTCTCTCCAGGGCAAGTGGTCAGAAGCAGAGAAGGCCCTGCCCATCAATCTCTTAGAGATACGAGCAGCCCGGTATGCCCTAGTAGCATGGACATCCAAACTCCAAGGGTCACCTGTCAGAATTCAATCAGACAATGCCACAGCAGTGGCATATATCAATCACCAGGGTGGCACCAGGAGTCGTGCAGCCCAGAGGGAAGCGAATTGCATCCTGGAATGGGCAGAAAGGTATGTCACAGCCATATCCGCGGTTTTCATCCCAGGAGTGGAAAATTGGAGAGCGGACTTTTTTTAGGTCGCCAGCAATTAGGCCCGGGGAATGGTCTCTTCACCCCGAGGTTTTCCAGGCAATATGCCAGCGGTGGGGAACACCGGATGTAGATCTGCTAGCATCCAGATTCAACGCAAAGGTGGACAGATTTGTGTCTCGCACAAAGGATCCCCTAGCTTGCGGTTCGGATGCCCTAGTGTTCCCTTGGGATCAGTTCAAGCTGATATATGCATTCCCACCGCGATTAATCCGCAGAATCAGGGTAGAAAAGAAACCAGTGATTCTGGTGGCTCCAGCGTGGCCCCGAAGGGCATGGTACGCGGAGATTGTAAAAATGTCAGTGGGAAGTCCTTGGACCCTCCCACATTGTCCGGACCTGCTTTCGCAAGGACCGATATACTACCCTTCCTTACCAGCCCTAGGTTTGACGGCCTGGCTATTGAAGCCCACATTCTAAAAAAGAGAGGGCTCTCTAATCCTGTGGTATCTACCATGATCAATGCCAGGAAGCCGGTATCCAGGCAGATCTATTATAGGATCTAGAAGGCGTACATTACGTGGTGTGAGGCCAGGAAATGGCATCCACGTAAGTATGTAATAGGTAGGATTCTGGACTTCCTACAGTGGGCTGTACATAGGAAGCTTGCCTTGAGTACTATCAAGGGTCAGACGGCCTTGTCAATATTTTTTTCAAAGGCCCTTGGTTTTGCATTCATTAGTCAAAGCTTCCATATAAGGCGTGATGCGTATTAGCCCTCCGGTTAGTATTCCCATATGTCCATGGGACTTAAACCTGGTTCTGTCGGTTCTACAGAAACAACCATTTGAACCATTGCGGCACGTTTCCTTGGTTCTTTTCACCAGGAAATTGATTTTCTTAGTAGCCATTTGTTCGGCTAAAAGAGTATCGGAATTAACCGCCTTGTCCTGTAAGGAGCCATATCTGGTTATCCATAAGGACAGAGTAGTATTACGTCCTCATCCAGCCTTTCTTCCTAAGGTGATATCGAGGTTCTATTTGAACCAAGATGTGGTTCTTCCTTCCTTTTTCCCCAAACCTAGTTCGGTAGAGGAAAAGTTATTGCATTCTTTGGATGTAGTAAGAGCAGTTAAAGCTTATCTAAAAGCCACTGCTCAGATTCGCAGAACGGATACTTTGTTTGTTCTGCCGGAAGGCCCCAGAAAGGGTCAGGCAGCATCAAAAATCTACTTTAGCCAAGTGGATTCGACAGGTCATAATACAAGCCTATGGCTTGAAAAGGAGACCGCCTCCGTTCAAAGTTAGGGCGCACTCCACAAGAGCAGTTGGATCTTCATGGGCAGTGCATCACCAAGCCTCCCTGGCTCAAATCTGTAAGGCCACAACATGGTCTTCAGTACACACGTTTACTAGGTTCTACCAGGTAGACGTCAGAAGTCAGGAGGATGTCGCCTTTGGGCGCAGTGTGTTGCAGGCCGCAAAAGAGCCTCATGCCTGATGGCGCCCAGCTTATGTATCCCTCCCCTCATTTGGCATTGCTTTGGGACGTCCCATTAGTAATGACTAAGTCGCTCTGTGTCCCGTGATGTACGAAAAAGAAAAAGGGATTTTTATAACAGCTTACCTGTAAAATCCTTTTCTTGGAGTACATCACGGGACACAGAGCTCCCACCCCTCTTTTTGGGACACTTATTGCTTGGCTACAAAACTGAGGTGCTCCCGGATGGGAGGGGCTTATATAGGGGAGGGTACTTCCGGTTTGGAATTGGCCAGTGCCAACACCTGAAGGTAATCTATATAACCCATTAGTAATGACTAAGTCGCTCTGTGTCCCGTGATGTACTCCAAGAAAAGGATTTTACAGGTAAGCTGTTATAAAAATCCCTTTTTTTCAGACTTGTTGTTCGGTTCGCAATCAAAACAGATCAGCTGTTTTCTTGGAGTGGGTCTGAAAATCTAGGCAGTAGTGTGTTTGAAGGTACCAATAGAGGTATTTTTTGTATATCTCCCTAAATACAGGACTTTTTGACCCAGCTTTGTTGACGTATGTAATTTTTCACTTTTATTATTGTCTCATGCTTTTGGTTTCAGTGAGGCGTTTTGTCCTTTTCAAACTTTTCTGGATACCTCCACACACTTTTTTCATCCTTATACAAACCCTTTCCAGATTACAAACTTATCAAAGGTATGTTTTCCATTCATTACCATTGGTCTTAGGTAATAATGTAGCGATATATGGCAATTTGGAATTTACAATCACTGCCCTTTTTTTGCCCCTAGAAGTATTTTTACACCTTTTTTGAGAAGCACTGCATCCAGACTATACTAGGATTCCTATTGTCACTGCTTTACATTCTAACACCTTTATTCATGTAAGTACCAGATTAATATAAATATAGTACCCATTTAATAATATTTCTATGTTTCTAAATAGCCCAATTTCTCTTATATGATAATATTTTATAGCTTCCTGGTGCATCCCCTTATTCCCTGCTCTACTCACCACGTCCATTTTGGGGATTACCAGTCAGGGCCAGGTTGAAATAGTCCTTCTCTCCCCATCCTGGGGTGTGGATTGGATAGCTGAGGTGCCTGGGGTATTAGAGCGACTGCACTGGATACACTCCAGCAAACACATTTTTGGTGAGTGTTATGTATTTTAAGGCTATTGACACTCACAACTGCTGTATAAGCCTGTATTGTATTATTTTCAATTAAAACGGTGTTTTCTATTGAAATTTAGAAGCTCCTGAGGAAGCGATTCTCAAAATCGCGAAACATGTTGAGCAACTTTTAATGTTTCAAGAACTTCGTGGATGATATTACCCGGGAGACACTCCTTCTTTAGTTCAGCATGGGCATCTTCACCATCTATACCCCCGCAACAAGAGATACCTACCTTTGAGTGCCTTCCTGTGGTTATTTCATGCAGTTCCTTTACCTTTTCCTTTATGTATTCTATGGATGTATTCATTGATTAATTTGTAATATATGTGCAATATTAAAATGTGTTATATATTTTTTTAATTAGTGCCTAAAAAGTCCATATTTTCTATACAACCCTTTATCAATCAATTAGGATGTGGCACTGTAGTTAACATGGTGTTGATTACCACCCAAAGGCACCTGTAATCAATCATTGATTAGCGCAGCGCGGTGCCGACTTCCTGGCGGGCTCTGCACGTGTACTATGCGAACACGCCAGAGCTCATCCTTAATTATGGATAATGGGGAAAGCTCAAACCCTAGGACAACCCAGTGATCTGGTTTAGTCAGGCTGAAGCTCTGCATGTTCTGAAACAGGGATCCGCAATACCAACTCACACGGGGTCGCAGTAATTGGCCACGAGGATCAAGCCATACACTTTTGCCCCACAGGAACATAGATATCACCAAAGATTAAATAAAAGTTACACATATAGACAAGTTATGCCGCGTACACATGGTCGGAATTTCCGACAGAAAAAGTCAGATGGGAGCTTTTGGTTGGATATTCCGACCGTGTGTATGCCCCATCTGACTTTTTCTGTCGGAATCTCTGACGGACTTAGATAGAGAGCAGGTTTTCTATTTTTCCGTTGGAAATTCCGACTGAGGTTTTCCCGTTGGAAAGTCCGGCCGTGTGTACGCGGCATTAGGCTTATTATCCCATATTAAAACTGTCCGGCTGCTGGCCAATTTTACACTATTGTATCCTTCATAGAGTAGCGCCCTCTACTATAGGTAGGTTTAAGAGGCAAGGTTTTGGGTGATAGCTACCAGGCAGGTAAAATGTAGGCAGCCCTATGCTGCATGCTAGGCCTGCTTGTTTTGATCTGGGGGGCAGGGAGTGTTTAGTGTAGCAGTGGGTGGGACCACCTGTCATTCAATTATTGGGCACCTCCCCTGCTTCCAGGGAGACTGTTCTGGAAGAGGGGCAGGGCTGGGAAGTGGAGTGACAGAGATTTCATGTGAGGAGCCCTGACCAATCCCCAACTGGAATTGGCATGGGGCAGGCCTCCTACATAAATTCAGGTCCAGCCCCACTGGAGGGGAGTTGTTGGCTGGGTGAAGTGAAGAATGGAGTGTTACACTGCAGCAGGAGGCCCACCCCCATCTGCACGCCTTGGCGGAGGAGCTCGGGAGCTGGGAAGGGGCCTCTCCCTACACGGTATTGTAGAGGTGTCCTGGAACAGAGGAGCTGGAGAAACAGTTGGTATGCACAGTCCGGGTAAATTCTTCATGAAGGACTCAGGGCAGGAGAAGTTTGGTGAGTGAGTCACAGTGGATATCTGGAGGAGGCATGCCAGGGGAGCTGGGTGCGTGGCCAGAGGAGAGACTGTGGGGTTCTGTGTCAAATCACTGTAGCCTGAGGGCACAGGGTTTGCAAGATGGACTGGCTGGGATCAGTAGTCCATCAACCATTTAATGCTGCTAAGTAACTAGGCCATCAAGAAAGGGATTATTCAGAGTGATCCCCTGGTGCAATTCAAGATTATAGGGTGGAAAGACTAATGCTGTGGCAGTGAAGTTTTTGCAGGAGGAGAGAAGTCCTGGGAGTTAGGCCCCGTTCACACCTATGCAAATTGGTTGCGGCTTACAGCGCATCCAATTCGCATAACATTATAAAAAACATTGATTGTAATGAGGCTGGTTCACATTTGTGTGATGCATTCGCACTGCGCATTGCCCAAAAAATGTGTGTGTTTTCTAGGCATTGCGGTGCGGCTCGGGTGCGAATTCAGGCCCATTATCTTCTATGGGCATGCATCTGATTTGCAGATGTGTTCAGTTCTCATCAGGATTTCACTCACAGCTCACTACACTTTCCCCCCCTCCCCTCTCCCAGGTCACCAAAACGCAGATGATCCGCTGAACAGCTCTCTTATCTCTTTGCAGAGCTAACAGAGCTGGAATTTGCACCGCACAAGTTTGAACCCAGTCTAACAGTCTGCAGGAGTTGTGCAGAAGAGAGGTGTAGAGTCAAGTCTGCCAAGGTTAGAGTCCATAATTTTTCTTCAAGTGCTATTTCAAGTATATGCTAAGCGCAACTGCTATAGCAAAATATTTCAAGTAACTATGGCAAATGTAACCTGTTCTATGGGCATTCCCAACCAGGTTACCATATATCCCGCAAATAAACAAAACAATGCAAATGACTGTTCATTGTCTACCAGGGAGTGATGTATGGAAGTCTGGCAGCAGGGTGATTATGTGTGGATGATAGTAACTAGTAGCAACCATCCGCTACAGTAGTATCTTAATTCCTGTAGTGATTCCCCAGCCTGTGCACTTCATCTCTAGTATAATAACGCTTTTAATCAAAGACAAATCCAGATCACCTTTCTTGGAGTGCACCTTCCACTTACTTCACCACATTTCAGATTCGAAAAAGCTGGGTTGAACTACATTATCGGTGTATAGTGCTTTTAGATACACTGAAATTATTATTTTAAAGGATGAAATAAAGGCTTAATTTTAACTTATCCTGGAAATGTGTGTAGCGGCCTCACCCCGCCTCCTTTGTCTAGGGCAGTGGTTCTCAACTCCAGTCCTCAGGGCCCACCAACAGGCCAGGTTTGCAAGATAACTGAAATGCATCACAGGTGATATAATTTGCTGCTCAGGGATTGCAGTATTCTAGTCTGCATCTCACCAAGGTAATACTTAAAATCTGGCCTGTTAGTGGGTCCTGAGGACAGGAGTTGAGAACCACTGGTCTAGGGGTATGTCACACGACAGGGTGAGATGTGCTACGGCCCATGTCCTCCCCATAGCTGTGGGTGAGGTGAAGGCCAGCACCAGATATTTCCTCGGGCCTATGTGCTTTGTTCTAGAATACAGTCCTGCTGTGTCAACACTTCCCTCTGCTCCCATTAACCAGAGTTCCACACACCGATCACAGTCCAACTCTTGTTTTATTGTACATCTCACAATAAACAGTGCTTCAGTAGCCAACTGGTTGCGACTTGATGACATTTTGATACGGGGGTGAGCAGGGCGAGGCACTATCCTGGTTATCAACTAAACCACTGCGATTTCGCCAGCGGTTACTATAGCATTCAGCTAGAAAGGACTTAGAATCTATGAGTCTCTACCAGCGACTCAAGAGAACGTAGATAGGAGTACATTCGCTGCGGCCCCTATCAGGGGAAGATGTCCCTCCAAGGGAGTTACCAGAGGCCCATCCGTCACTGGGTTGATGCTGCTCCAGACTCTCCGGACGGGTAACCTCCCTGGCCTCCTCACCTCAGACATGGGCCCCATCCACCTCAGGGACCCTCGGACGTCTCCACCCTCGCGGGATCCAGTCGAAGTCACTGGACCCCAGGCCTCCTAGTTCAGTACCTCACCCCAGGCTGAAGGTGCCTGGGATGGACTCCAACTCCATTCCGGTCAGGCCTAGGGCACCTGAGCCGGAATCCAGAACCCGCCCGCACCCAGGCCTAAGGTGCCTGGGCGCGGGAAGAACTTCCTCCAGAAGACAGACCTCATGGTTAGGGCATCTCCCCCTTTTATCTCCTCCCATCAACACCACGGCAGGTTCCCCGCCCTCGCCGTACCATCTCCGGAAAGGGACAAAAAGGGTAGCACTGTAATGGCAAATCTACCTTGAGCCTCCGGGTACCCCGCCACCCAGAGGCCAAGGAGATTATTACACCATCCAATCCTCCACGAACACAAGTGGTCCACTATCCCTATACTTCCACACCTGGGTGTCCCACATAAATTTAGAGACCCCGCTACATGTGATCATTGGGGACTTGTCAAAATTGAACTATGATTATGAGTGCAAGAACCTCTGTCTGTTTATAAGAGATATATAAGATCAAAAGTAACCCACTGGGGCACATTTCAGGGAAGTACCCTGTATATAAAATGACAGTGCTGCAGTCTAGTGAGGTACCCAGTGTTAGCTCAGCCCTTTGAAGTGGCTCAGTTCTAGGGTTGCCACCTCATCCCTTTAAACCCGAACACATATTAAATACACAGGTTCTGTGGCTGATTAAGGTGGTAATTAAACTCACTTGGTGCCTTATCTGCATTAAATTAGCCTCAGAACCTGTGTAATTCATGTATTCAGGTTTAAAGGGATGAGGTGGCAACTCTACTCAGTTCACACCTAACAGTTTCTGAAGTGCTTTTTGCTGTGCGTTTTTGCATGCACAGTTTTCATTTTGCATTTTTTATGCTTTTTTTGGTCAATTTGTTGTTGGGCAGATAAAAAAAAATACAAAACGTGAATTGTGGCAAAAATGTGCTACATGCTTTTCTGCAGCTTCTCCATTGAAGTCTATTGAACAACAAAAGGCATTTAAAAAAGTTCCAAAAATGCAGTGGCTGAAAAAAAGTATAGATGTAAACGTGTCCCATAGGAAAACAATGTTAACCACTTACGGACCGCTCGTCGTCATTATACGATGGCTTTTTGAAGAGAAATACATTTGTTATGGCAGCAGATAGCTGCCATAACCCCAGTATCCTCTTCTTTGGTGGGCGGCCCCCTTACAGATAAAAGTGGTCTCTGCAGTGGATTCACCACAAGATCATTTTTATCGGGGGTGGGAGAGGGCCCCCCCTCCCGCCGCGCTCCGGTGGTCTCCGCCGCTTACCTGACCTGGCAGAGGCAATCGCGTCTTCTCCTGTGTTTGGCATGGACCCGAGTGAGGGGAAGATGGCCCACGCTCGGTTCCATAGCATTGACTGGCGGAAGCGACGTCAAATGTCACTTCCGCCCAATGCTCTTAAAGGAGACTTTTGTTTTTTAAATGCCATTTTTTTATTTTATTATTATTGCATTTTAGTGTAAATATGAGATCTGAGGTCTTTTTGACCTGTCATGCTTTTTTCTATTACAAGAGATGTTTACATTCCTTGTATTAGGAACAAAAGTGACCCAATTTTTTATTTTTTTGTTAAAGGATAGTATCAAAATAAAAAGTAAAATAAATAAGATTTTTTTTTTTTTTAAAGCATGCAATCTCGCCGAGCTCGCACACAGAAGCAAACACATACGTGAGTAGAGTCCGCATATAAAAATGGTGTTCAAACCGAGGTATCACCGCGATCGTGAGAGCAATAATTCTATCCCCAGACCTCCTCTGTAACTCAAAACATGTAACCTGTAGAATTTTTTAAACGTTGCCTATGGGGATTTTTAAGGGTAAAGGTTTGTCGCCATTCAACGAGCGGGTGCAATTTTCAAGCGTGACATGTTGGGTATCAATTTACTCGGCGTAACATTATCTTTCAAAATCTAAAAAAAATTGGGCTAACTTTACTGTTGTCCTATTTTTTTATTTAAAAAAAATGTATTTTTTCCCAAAAAAGTGCGCTTGTAAGACCGCTGCACAAATACAGTGTGACATAAAGTATTGCAACTACCGCCATTTTATTCTCTAGGGTGTTAGAAAAAAATATATATAATGTTTGGGGATCTAAGTAATTTTCTAGCAAAAAAAATAAAAAATTATTTTAACTTGTAAATACTGAGTCTGAAAAATAGGCCCGGTCCTTAAGTGGTTAAATTAACTGTAGTGTGTTTCTGCAAAAAGCACCAAAAAATGCATAGGTGTAAACCAGGCTGCTGTGTATTACTACAGAGTAGGGATGAGCTTCGTTTTCGAGTCGAACATACGTTCGACTCGAACATCGGCTGTTCGATCGTTCGATGAAGATCGAACGATTTGGGCCGTTCGCGCCAAATTCGAGTGACGCGAACGGCCCACAATGCACTACGCCATCGCAGTGTCATCCAGGCGCTGTGATTGGCCAAGCATGCACTGTGACCCCGCATGCTTGGCCAATCACAGCGCCGGCAGCGAGGAGAGCAATGATTGGCCACAGGCAGGATGCCTGTGGCCAATTATTGCTGAGGGTGTTTAGTACACGCCCCACACTATAAAAGGCCGCCAGCACGGCGGCCTAGTGTAGTGTGTTCCGGAGCAGGGAAAGACAAGCATAGGCAGGGACAGTGACATTTATTTCTTTCTTGCTTAACCTGGATTCCTTTAGTTTAGAGAAAGAGAAGGATAGGTAGGGAGAGTGTCAGTGTGTTTTACTGTGCGAGTCCTTGTTTCTAGGGACAAAGAAGGAAAGTGAGGGGATTTCTCCTTGTGCTATAGTGTGCTTTAAAAAAACATTTTTTCTAGGGACAGAAAACTGTAGGTAGGGAGAGTGTCAGTTTCTTTCACTGTGCCAGTCCTTGTTTCTAGGGACAAAGAAGGAAAGTGAGGGGAATTCTCCTTGTGCTATAGTGTGCTTTAAAAAAACATTTTTTCTAGGGACAGAAAACTGTAGGTAGGGAGAGTGTCAGTTTCTTTCACTGTGCCAGTCCTTGTTTCTAGGGACAAAGAAGGAAAGTGAGGGGAATTCTCCTTGTGCTATAGTGTGCTTTAAAAAAAACATTTTTTCTAGGGACAGAAAACTGTAGGTAGGGAGAGTGTCAGTTTCTTTCACTGTGCCAGTCCTTGTTTCTAGGGACAAAGAAGGAAAGTGAGGGGAATTCTCCTTGTGCTATAGTGTGCTTTAAAAAAACATTTTTTTCTAGGGACAGAAAACTGTAGGTAGGGAGAGTGTCAGTTTCTTTCACTGTGCCAGTCCTTGTTTCTAGGGACAAAGAAGGAAAGTGAGGGGAATTCTCCTTGTGCTATAGTGTGCTTTAAAAAAACATTTTTTCTAGGGACAGAAAACTGTAGGTAGGGAGAGTGTCAGTTTCTTTCACTGTGCCAGTCCTTGTTTCTAGGGACAAAGAAGGAAAGTGAGGGGAATTCTCCTTGTGCTATAGTGTGCTTTAAAAAAACATTTTTTCTAGGGACAGAAAACTGTAGGTAGGGAGAGTGTCAGTTTCTTTCACTGTGCCAGTCCTTGTTTCTAGGGACAAAGAAGGAAAGTGAGGGGAATTCTCCTTGTGCTATAGTGTGCTTTAAAAAAACATTTTTTCTAGGGACAGAAAACTGTAGGTAGGGAGAGTGTCAGTTTCTTTCACTGTGCCAGTCCTTGTTTCTAGGGACAAAGAAGGAAAGTGAGGGGAATTCTCCTTGTGCTATAGTGTGCTTTAAAAAAACATTTTTTCTAGGGACAGAAAACTGTAGGTAGGGAGAGTGTCAGTTTCTTTCACTGTGCCAGTCCTTGTTTCTAGGGACAAAGAAGGAAAGTGAGGGGAATTCTCCTTGTGCTATAGTGTGCTTTAAAAAAACATTTTTTCTAGGGACAGAAAACTGTAGGTAGGGAGAGTGTCAGTTTCTTTCACTGTGCCAGTCCTTGTTTCTAGGGACAAAGAAGGAAAGTGAGGGGAATTCTCCTTGTGCTATAGTGTGCTTTAAAAAAACATTTTTTCTAGGGACAGAAAACTGTAGGTAGGGAGAGTGTCAGTTTCTTTCACTGTGCCAGTCCTTGTTTCTAGGGACAAAGAAGGAAAGTGAGGGGAATTCTCCTTGTGCTATAGTGTGCTTTAAAAAAACATTTTTTCTAGGGACAGAAAACTGTAGGTAGGGAGAGTGTCAGTTTCTTTCACTGTGCCAGTCCTTGTTTCTAGGGACAAAGAAGGAAAGTGAGGGGAATTCTCCTTGTGCTATAGTGTGCTTTAAAAAAAACATTTTTTCTAGGGACAGAAAACTGTAGGTAGGGAGAGTGTCAGTTTCTTTCACTGTGCCAGTCCTTGTTTCTAGGGACAAAGAAGGAAAGTGAGGGGAATTCTCCTTGTGCTATAGTGTGCTTTAAAAAAACATTTTTTCTAGGGACAGAAAACTGTAGGTAGGGAGAGTGTCAGTTTCTTTCACTGTGCCAGTCCTTGTTTCTAGGGACAAAGAAGGAAAGTGAGGGGAATTCTCCTTGTGCTATAGTGTGCTTTAAAAAAACATTTTTTCTAGGGACAGAAAACTGTAGGTAGGGAGAGTGTCAGTTTCTTTCACTGTGCCAGTCCTTGTTTCTAGGGACAAAGAAGGAAAGTGAGGGGAATTCTCCTTGTGCTATAGTGTGCTTTAAAAAAACATTTTTTCTAGGGACAGAAAACTGTAGGTAGGGAGAGTGTCAGTTTCTTTCACTGTGCCAGTCCTTGTTTCTAGGGACAAAGAAGGAAAGTGAGGGGAATTCTCCTTGTGCTATAGTGTGCTTTAAAAAAACATTTTTTCTAGGGACAGAAAACTGTAGGTAGGGAGAGTGTCAGTTTCTTTCACTGTGCCAGTCCTTGTTTCTAGGGACAAAGAAGGAAAGTGAGGGGAATTCTCCTTGTGCTATAGTGTGCTTTAAAAAAACATTTTTTCTAGGGACAGAAAACTGTAGGTAGGGAGAGTGTCAGTTTCTTTCACTGTGCCAGTCCTTGTTTCTAGGGACAAAGAAGGAAAGTGAGGGGAATTCTCCTTGTGCTATAGTGTGCTTTAAAAAAACATTTTTTCTAGGGACAGAAAACTGTAGGTAGGGAGAGTGTCAGTTTCTTTCACTGTGCCAGTCCTTGTTTCTAGGGACAAAGAAGGAAAGTGAGGGGAATTCTCCTTGTGCTATAGTGTGCCAAAGCATTCCTCATCAACCATCTTTGAAATCCTTGTTTTTTGGACAGTCAGGGAAATTGTCGTTGTGCTATTCTGTGCAAAAGCAATAATCCTCAACCATATTTAGAAATCCTTAAGTAAAGGGACAGAGAAGGACACCTGAAGGTAGCCCTTATTGCTTTTTTCCCATCTCCCTGCAGGCCATCTATTAGAATGTCTGGAAGGCAAACAAGGAGAGGCAGACAGTCAGGAGGCAATAAAAGAGGGCAAGCAGGCTCTGTGTCTGGGGGCAACAGTGCTGGTCGTGGACGCGGTGCATTGTCATCAGCACATGGCCATGGGACACGCTTGTCCTTCTTTTCGGCAGCTGGACATGTTGAGCCACATCATGCCGAAGACTTGGTAGAGTGGATGACCAAGCCCTCCTCCTCCTCCTCATCCTCTCTCACCCAGGCTCAGGGTACTGGCAAAGCAGCTGCCAAAGCGTCCTCTTCCCTGGTATCAATGTCAGACTCATCATCAGTCACTCCTTCCCTAGACCCACCATGTCCTTCTCCTGAGGAGTCCCCCGAACTGTTTGAGCACAGTGTTGGGTACATGCTCCAGGAGGATGCCCAGCGTTTCGAAGGGTCTGATGATGAAACCCAGCTACAGGAAGGCAGTAGCGTGAGAGCAGACAGAGGGGATGCTCAAGAAGGACACCAATCTGACAGTCATGTTCCAGCAGCTGCAGCATACTGCCAGATTGGCTCCAGTGATGAGGAGGGAGGGGATGATGAGGTCACTGACTCCACGTGGGTGCCTAATAGGAGAGAGGAGGAGGAGGAGGATGAGGAGGAGGCACATCTCCAACGAGGCAGGATGCCCTTTGGTGGCCAGCGTAAGGGCAGTACACCGACGGAATCACACCGCAGAGCTCCGCCTGTGCAGGGCGCAGCCTCTGCCCGTCATTCAAAAAGTTCCTTGGTGTGGGCCTTTTTTGAGGCTAGTGCATCAGATCGCACAGCTGCTGTTTGCAACATATGTCTCAAGCGTATATCGCGTGGCCAAAACATCAGCCGCTTGGGTACCACATGCCTGACCAGACATATGTTGACCTGCCATGCAGCTCGTTGGCAAGCCTACCTCAAAGACCCACACCAAAGAACAAAGCGGACCTCTCCTTGCACCGCATCAGCTGGGATCTCCAACCCCACTATAACTTCAGTCCTCTCTGAAACATGCACTGAGAGGAATGAAGGTGTAGAATTAGGTGTGTCACAGCCAAGTACTTGCGGCCACTCTGCTAGCAGTACACCGACGTCCGATTCTAGCAGGCAAATTTCCCTGCCCCAGCTGCTGGACCGTCGAAAGAAGTTCACTCCCAGCCATCCACATGCCCAGCGGTTGAATGCTAGCTTGGCTAAATTGCTAGCGCTTCAACTGCTGCCTTTTCAGTTGGTAGACTCGGCCCCCTTCCGTGAGTTTGTGCAATGTGCGGTTCCTCAGTGGCAGGTTTCCAAACGCCACTTTTTCTCACGGAAGGCTATTCCGGCTCTCTACCGGCATGTGGAAGGCAATGTCTTGGCCTCGCTGGACAGGGCGGTCAGCGGTAAGGTGCATATTACCGCTGACTCATGGTCCAGCAGGCATGGACAGGGACGTTACCTTTATTTCACGGCCCATTGGGTCACTCTTTTGGCAGCTGGGAAGGATGCAGGACAAGGTGCAGTAGTGTTGGAGGTTGTTCCACCGCCACGCCTCCAAAATGCTACTACTGGTTGTGACACACCTCTCTCCTCCACCCCCTCCTCTTCTTCTTCCTCCATGGCCTCTTCCTGTGGTTTGTCCTATGAACCAGCGGTGCTCCGTAGCCGTTCACGGGGCTACGCAAGTACGCAGGCAAAAAGATGCCATGCCGTGCTTGCGCTGGTGTGTTTGGGGGACAGAAGCCACACTGGGGCAGAGGTCCTGTCTGCTCTGCAGGGCCAGGCCGAGAGGTGGTTGACGCCACGCCAGCTTAAGCCAGGAATGGTGGTTTGCGACAATGGCACCAACCTCCTCTCCGCCCTCCGACAGGGACAACTGACCCATGTGCCCTGTGTGGCTCACGTCCTTAACCTGGTGGTGCAGCTGTTCTTGGGCAGGTACCCGGGCTTACAGGATGTCCTGAGGCAGGCCAGGAAAGTCTGTGTGCATTTCCGCAGATCTTATAATGCCAGTGCTCGCCTGGCTGAGCTGCAAAAGGAGTTGAACCTGCCCAAGAACCGCCTTATATGTGACATGCCCACCAGGTGGAACTCAACGTTGGCCATGCTGCAGCGGCTGCACACGCAGCAGAGGGCCATCAATGAGTACCTGTGCGACTACGGCACCAGGACAGGGTCAGGGGAGCTTGGTTTTTTTTCTCCACGCCAGTGGGGCATGATCAGGGATGCATGCACTGTCCTGGCACCATTTGAGGAGGCCACGAGGATGGTGAGCAGTGACAGTGCATGCATCAGTGACACTGTACCTCTTGTCCACCTGTTGGAGCACACGCTGCGTGGAATAATGGACAGGGCACTTGAGGCAGAACAGAGGCAGGAAGAGGAGGACTTCCTTGCCTCTCAAGGCCCCCTTTACCCAGACAGTGTTCCTTCTGTCCCACCCATCGCACAGGAAGAGGAAGAGGAGGAGGAGGAGGAGGAGGAGGAGGATTGTGTCAGCATGGAGGTGGAGGCTGGCACTCAGCATCATCAGCAGCAGTCTTTTAGGGATGATTTACAGTCCCAAGAAACCAGTGGACTTGTACGTGGCTGGGAGGAGGTGGCTGCGGATCATGTCGTCCTTAGTGACCCAGAGGACTCCGGAGCGAATGCCTCAGCAAACCTACGCTGCATGGCCTCCCTGATCCTGCAAAGTCTGCGGAAGGATCCTCGTATTCTTCGGATCAAGGAGAGGGACCATTACTGGCTGGCCACTCTCCTTGATCCACGGTACAAGGGTAAGGTTGCGGACCTTATGTTACCTTCGCAGAGGGAGCAGAGGATGAGACAACTCCGGGAGGCCTTGCAGAAAGGTCTGTGCAACGCGTTCCCAGAGACTGGGAGGTTACAAACTCCTGGTCCTGGACAACGAGTTGCTGAGGCTTCGGACAGTCAAAGAAGGAGCGGTGGGGAAGGTGGCCGTCTGACCGATGCGTTCAGACAATTCTTTAGTCCGCAGCCCCAAAGTATGATCGGTTCCAGCAACCATCGCCAGCGTCTGATAAACATGGTGCAGGAATATCTAGGGGCAAGGTCAGACTTGGACACCTTCCCCACCGAAAATCCTCTGGCTTACTGGGTCTTGAGGATGGATCACTGGCCAGAGCTTGCACAGTATGCAATTGAGCTACTGGCCTGTCCTGCATCCAGCGTTCTTTCGGAATGCACATTCAGTGCTGCTGGAGGATTTGTCACGGATCACAGGGTGCGCCTGTCCACCGACTCGGTTGATCGACTGACTTTCATCAAGATGAACCAGTCTTGGATCACCACCAGCTACCACACACCTGATGCTGATATAACAGACTAATTGATTTTAACATGTCACATCCCTTCAAGACTGATGCTGATGCTGAGTGCCTGTGCTGTTATGTTGACTGGCTATCCTCCTCCTCCGAGTCCTCAATGATACGATTGATGATGATAGCTTGGAAGATCATTTTTGTTTATGGGTGCCGCCACCAGTGGCTAAGGCCCAATTTTTCAGCCCCTGTTTTACAGGGGCGTGTAATTACAATTTTTTTAGCAATAATTTGCCATAGGGCTCATTGCTGTGCTCCAAGTACAGTATCTGTGAGGGGTTGGAGTGTTGTGGCACCAGTGCCTAAGGCCCAATTTTTCAGCCCCTGTTTAACAGGGGCGTGTCATTACAATTTTTGAAGCAATACTTTGCAACAGGGCTCATTGCTGTGCTCCAAGTAACGTATCTGTGAGGGGTTGTAGTGTTGTGCCACCAGTGCCTAAGGCCCAATTTTTCAGCCCCTGTTCAACAGGGGCATGCAATTACAATTCTTGTTCTAATAATTCACAGCAGGGCCCATTGCTGCACCCACCAAGAGTAACTCTGAGGGCTTACAGTGTTGTGGCAACGCCACCACCACCACCACCACCACGAAAGGCCCAATTTTTCAGCCCCTGTTCAAAAGGGGCATGTAATTACAATTCTTGATCTAATAATTCACAGCAGGGCCCATTCCTGCACCCACCAAGAGTAACTCTGAGGGCTTACAGTGTTGTGGCAACACCACCACCACCACCACCACCACCACGAAAGGCCCAATTTTTCAGCCCCTGTTCAACAGGGGCATGCAATTACAATTCTTGATCTAATAATTCACAGCAGGGCCCATTGCTGCACCCACCAAGAGTAACTGTCAGGGCTTACAGTGTTGTGGCACCAGCACCACCATCAAAGGCCCAATTTTTACTACCACTGTTCAACAATTATATGTAATTAAAATTCCTGATATAATAGTTGACAGCAGGGCGTTCCAGCACCAACCAAGAGTAACTGTGAGTGCTTACAGTGTTGTGCCAACACCAACAACTAAGGGGCCTATTTCTGCAGAGTATATACGGCAGGTCCCTACTTTCAAACATACAACTTACAAACGACTCCTACTTGCAAACGCAAGAAGACAACAGGAAGTGAGAGGAAATCTACCACTAGGAAGGAAAATTCTCTCCTGTAAGAATAAATATGGGAGAAAGGTGTCTCCTCTGTACTGATGCTTTATCAGCAATCCTTGTTTCAAGAAAAACACCACATTTCAAAAACAGTTGTCATTGGGACGGAAAGTGAGGTGAAATGTTCTGAACAGGGGCACAGACAGCAAAACAAATGTTACAGGGGTGATAACCCTTACCTATGTTTTCCAAAAAGTTTAAAAATAGATTTTTGGGCTGGAGCTACACTTCAACAATGTACCTGTTCAAAATTACAAACAGATTCTACATAAGAACAAACCTACAGTCCCTGTCTTGTATGCACCGCCTGTATACGGCTGTTCAGAGTATATAGGGCCTTTTTTATTTTATGTGCGGGGTTCCCCTTAATATCCATACAAGACCCAAAGGGGCTGGTAATGGGCTGGGGTGGGGGGGGGGTCATGGGGTAGCTATGCCATTTTTCTTAAAGATTTTCATCCATATTACCGGGACCAGACATTACATTAAAGCCGCAAGCAGTTTTTTTTCCTTTAGAAGTGTCATTTTGTGCAGGGACAGTTCTAAACACGGGAAACACGTGGCACTTCACAGGCATACTTTAGACACCCCCCAGGTACGATATTTAAAGGAATATTTGACTTTTTTTTTTTCACTTTATGCATCATTAAAATGACTGCTCCCGAAAAACGACCGTTTTTAAAACTTCTTTTTGCATTGATACATGTCCCCTGGTGCAGAACCCGGGTTCCCAAACCCTTTTTAGGACAATAACATGCATAATAGTTGTTATAATTAGCACTTTAGAATTCGAACGTTCGCATCCATTGTATTTAATAGGGTTCTAATGTTCGTACGAACTTTCGGTCCGTTCGCGGGTTCTGGTGCGAACCGAACTCGGGGGTGTTCGGCTCATCACTACTACAGAGTGCAGTTAATCATGCAGCCATTTTGCAGACCAGGCCATTGCAGATTGTGCATCATAAATGATGCTCTTATGTATACTGTTGGTGCATATTAGTGCTAAATGCATGCTGTAAGCACATACATGTATAATTGTGTCAGTAGCACCGGGTATGAAGACCTATCTGTAGTTGGCCAAGAGTGTTTTTTCACAAAAGCCTTGTTGTGTTTCTGGGATTGTATTAGGGTTATGTTTTGTGGCCAATTTAGATGTTAATAAGGCAAAGCTTTAACATTATTATTAGGACAGGCAGAGAGGTGCAGCAGGATTACATGAACAAAGCAAACTATCAGTTTTTCATATTGTGTAAACATAAAAAAAAATATTGATGATCATTCTCAGATTGTAAAGAATGGTATTTGAATGTTTGCTATAATGCAACTGACTCTGTTCCAGGATATAATTTATATGCAACATAATCCAATTTGCATGCTAAAGCACTTTGCTTAATGTAAATGAATGAATGCCATTCTTTTTCCTGGTATAATCCATAAATTTACAATGCATTAACATCTTTATAGAAAAAAAAAAAAAAAACAGTAGTGACGGTCCCCCTGTTATGAAAATGTTTGTAACAACTGAAGTCTATATTCTGCTGTAAGACTGCTGAGTGCTGCATTTTAATTCTGGAACCTAGCAGGATATTATTAGTTTATTGATTGAAGGGTGGAGTTGGAGTCATTCTGTCATGTTCCATCTGCACCTGGTGAACGTGGGAGGATCTTTTAAACTCAGTCTGTCAGTTTTGCCTGCAAAAGTTCCAAGATTATTGCATTTAAAATGTCCTGACTATGAGACTTTAACAAAGGTGCATAAACCATACCCGCTTTCTCTCAACAGCTATAAAGAAAAGGGCATTTATAAAATCTTTAACTCAGTCACTACTGTCTGTTTTTACATTGTACTGTAATTATCTTGGCTGTGGCACAGTTACCTATGCATATATAAAAATGAATGGTCCATGAGATTGCAGGCCACACCCGCCCAGACCCAAACTTCCCCAGATACAAATAATTAAATAAATACCTGAAACATTTTCTTTGGCAAAAACTTGGCCGCGACACCTTTATTGGTTTTTCACAAATAATTTTCCATAAATCTTTATTACCACTCAAAACTTCATAAAAATTAAATTAACATATCTCTACCTGCTCAGTTATTAGAACTTGAGCAATATCACAACTTCAAATATAAATAAAAGTCCCCCCTGGATCCAGGGTGACCCACCACATAAAAGTGATCGCGACTGGGGCGGGAGGAAGGGAGTAGAGATGGCCTTGCCGTTCGCCCCGCGGTCAGTTCGCAGGGAACTTTGCGCATTCGCGGTTCGTGAAACCGGACATATGGCGCTATTCGCGGCCGGTTTGCGGCCGCCATATTCTTTTACATTGTGGAACTTTGACCTATGACACATCCATCATGTGGTACAGGACAGCCAATTGAGACATTTCAGCAGATGGACATACCCCCTACCTTATAAATAGACCTGATCTGGCTGCCATTTTACATTCTGTTATTTGTCAGCGTAGGGACAGGTTGCTGTGTGGAGCAGGGACAGACTGTAATCCTAGCTATTAGGTCCACAAAAGTCCTTTTAAGGACTGGTATAGGTGTACTATTTTGTGTGCAGTAAATAGGGGTGTACTACACGCATAAAATACTCTAGGAAGAATAGTATAGTGCATTTCTACTGTGCAGCTTCTGAGCGGTTCTGCAGCTGTCTTTAGTCAGTGTAGGAAGGTTGCTGTGTGTGTACTAGCAGGGACAGACTCTACTAAAACAAAAGTCCTTCTAAGGACTGGTATAGGTGTACAGTCCACAAAAGTCCTTTTAAGGACTGGTATAGGTGTACTATTTTGTGTGCAGTAAATAGGGGTGTACTACACGCATAAAATACTTTCACATATAGGAAGAATAGTATAGTGCATTTCTACTGTGCAGCTTCTGAGCGGTTCTGCAGCTCTTTTCTCGGTTTAGGTAGAAGTTGCTGCTGTGTGTCGCAGGCACAGACTAGCGACTAAAATCGCTAACCAATAAAGCTCCACAAAAGTTCATTTAAGGACTGGTATAGGTGTATTATTTGGTGTGCAGTATATAGGGGTCTAATACACGCATAAAAAAACTTTCAAACATACTATATAATATATATACTATACTATATAATATATAGTGCATTTCAACTGTGCAGCATTTCTACTGTGCAGCTTCTGAGCGGTTCTGCTGCAGCTCTTTTCTCGGGTTTAGGGAGAAGTTGCTGCTGTGTGTCGCAGGCACAGACTAGCGACTAAAATCGCTAACCAATAAAGCTCCACAAAAGTTATTTTAAGGACTGGTATAGGTGTACTATTTTGTGTGCAGTAAATAGGGGTGTACTACACGCATAAAATACTTTCACATATAGGAAGAATAGTATAGTGCATTTCTACTGTGCAGCATTGTGACTGCTGAGAGGTTCTGCAGCGATACTACAAAGAGTGACAAACGCAATTAGAAAAAAGTATTATAACTGCTGTGATAGACCAGTGGCCCCCGAAAACGACAGTTTGAAGCGGGGTGTTATATACCTTCTTCCACATATACTGCCCTTCTCTACAGCCTTTTGTCACAGGGTCATTTGAAAATATGACAGGCAGAGGAAGAGGCAGGCCCTTCCGCAGGGGTGGTAGGGGTAGGACAGGAGCACCAGGCCAGAGCCAAAGTGGGAAGTTGCAGAAGGTGCGTTCGATTACTTCAAAGGACGCACAAGACTTGGTTGAGTGGCTCACTCAGCCTTACTCTTCTGCACCCTCCTCATCCTCTCTATCTGCACCTTCTTCACTCTCTGCTGTGTACACCCCCAAAGACACTACCACCAGCACCACCACCACCATATACCCTCCGCTTGAGTCACAGGAATTATTTTCCGATCCATCACAAGACTTCTCCGATGCGCAGGCATTCTTGACATTGGATCAGGAAGAGGAGGTAGCAACAACCGCCACTCAGCAGTCTGACGACAGTACCCAGATCAGCCCAAGGATGTTGGTCCCCGCTGTTGCTGCCTACTCCAAGATCTCTAATGTTAGTGGTGGGGAAGGTGACGTAGATGATGATGTGTCTACGGACGTCACGTGGGTGCCCACAAGAGAGGACCAGATGGACCAGCAGATAGGGAGGAGTGGCAGGCGGAATTTACATTGCACAGGAGGGACAAACCAGACTGCTAATGTATCAGGACTCAGAGCGAGCCATCAACTATGTACGGTCAACTCTGGCGCTCCCAGGACGCCGGCACATGGCTCCGCAGTGTGGGCTTTTTTTAACGTGTCCGCTGCTGACAATAGTGTTGCCATCTGCAGCCTTTGCAGTCAACGCATAAGTCGCGGTAAGCCCAACACTCACCTAGGGACAACCGCCTTAAGAAGGCACATGAACTCCCATCACCGAGCCCAGTGGGAGCAACGCCGTCAGAACCCACAAAGCCAAACTCCAGGCTCTCACCGTCCAGCCTCTTCTACTACTTCTCCTCTCTCTTCACAGTTGTCCTCCACTCCACCTTCCATCATCCCGTCCCCAAGTTTATCTGGAAAAAGGCAGGCTTCCGTGGGCCAAATGTTCGAGCGTAAAAGAATGATGACGCCGGATAACCCTCTTGCCCAACGGTTGACCGCTGGCTTGTCAGAACTCCTAGCCCGCCAAATACTGCCATATAAACTGGTGGACTCGGAGGCCTTTTGAAAATTTGTGGCTATTGGAACACCACAATGCAAGGTCCCAGGAAGGAAATATTTCTCCCAGAAGGGCATCCCAGAGCTATATGGCCATGTTCAGCGGCAAGTGAATGTATCTCTGGCACACAGTGTGGGTGCCAAGATACATCTGACCACAGACACGTGGTCTAGCAAACACGGGCAGGGAAGGTATATTACTTTTACTGCCCACTGGGTGAACCTTCTGACGGCCGTCAAGCATGTAACCCGTGGCACCCGTGTAGATTTGGTTTTACCGCCACGGATTGCATGCAGGCCTGCCTCTTCTTCTCCTCCTCCTCCATCCTCCCTCTCCTCCTCGGCTGACTCCTCCTCTTCTGCTGCTACCGTCTCTTCCGCTGCGCCGCCCAAGATCCCCAGAACCTATTCGACATGCCAGGTGAGACGTTGCCATGCTGTGCTGCGTCTGTTGTGCCTGGAAGCCAAGAGCCACACTGGCCCTGCACTCCTTTCAGCTTTGCGTTCACAGGCAGATAAGTGGCCAACACCGCTCAATTTGACAGTTGGTAAAGTGGTGTGCGACAATGGTGCCAATCTGCTGAGCGCATTGAAACAGGGCAAAATTACACACGTGCCATGCATGGCACACGTCTTGAACTTGGTTGTGCAGCGATTCGTTGTCAAATACCCTGGGGTCCAGGACGTCTTGCGGCAGGCAAGGAAAATCTCAGCCCATTTCAGAAGATCTTACACGGCCATGGCTCGCCTTGCTGACATTCAGCGGCGACACAATCTGCCGGTCAGACGTCTTATTTGTGACTGCCCGACGCGATGGAACTCAACCTTGTATATGCTTGATAACTGCACGTTTCTGCTGGAGCAGCCTAACGACTACCTGTACGAACTCTGCGCCAGAACAGGTTCTGGGGATCTTGTTTTCTTTTCACCGCGTCAGTGGCTGCTCATGCGCGATGCATGCAGACTTTTGCGGCCATTTGATGAGATCACCAAACTGGTCAGTCGCAGCCATGGCGCCATCAGTGACATCGTACCTTATGCCTTCTTTATGGAGCGTGCATTGCGTTGTGTCATTGATCAAGCCGTCGAGGAGCAGGAGCAGGAAGATGAGGAAGTCACAATGCTGGATGAATTCCCAGGGGGGGCTACTCTATCTGAGACAAGTCAACAACAGGAGTCTGAAAAGGAGTCAGAGGAGGATGGTGCCGGGGCGGATGAGGAGGAGCAACAAGAGCATGCTTTAAACCTTTCTGGGATCCCTGCTGTTGTTGTTCGTGGATGGGGGGAGGAGGACGACATTATCCTGGATGATGACGAGCAGGAGCCAGGCCACCACACTGCTTCCAGTTTAGTGCAAATGGGGGCCTTCATGCTCCAGTGTTTTAAGAGGGACCCCCGTATAAAAAGCATAAAGGGCAAGGACCATTACTGGGTGGCAACGTACTTGGACCCCCGGTACAAACAAAAAATGGCAGAAATGTTACCACCATCACAGAGGGCTGTCAGAATGGAGCACTTCCAGGCCTTGCTTCGAGAAATGCTGCATTCTGCTTTTGCGTGTGCTGGAAGAGGAATTTCCACTCCCAGAGGAACAGTTGTGGATACCAATCCAACAGCGCCTGCAAGAAGAGGGCAGTTTGAAGATGTCTTGGTCACTTCTGATATGAGATCATTCTTTCAGCCGACCCATCGACAGGTCTCATCCGGATCCAGCATCAGGGAACGCCTAGACCGACAGGTGTCCGACTACATCGGATTAACGGCTGATGTGGACGCTCTGAGAAGTGATGAACCCCTGGACTACTGGGTGGGCAGGCTTGACCTCTGGCCAGAGCTTGCACAATTTGCAATGGAACTGTTGGCTTGCCTCTCGTCCAGTGTCCTGTCCGAAAGGACGTTCAGCGCAGCAGGGGGGATCGTGACCGATAAGCGCACTCGCCTAGCTCACGACAGTGTTGACTACCTCACATTTATAAAAATGAATGAGGCATGGATCTCTGAGGAATTCAACACATGTGACCAGTAGACCATGTTTCATTCAAATTCCTCATGACAGGCCACAAATATCCACCACCACCTATAACAATTATTCATGGTCCCTGTCTTCTTGGGTAAATTCAGCGGAATAACGGGCCTTTTATGTCCGTTGAATGCCTAATTTTTGGGGGCCTGTAGTGCCCGAAACGTATTTATCCTGTGAATGCCTAATGTACCTCCAGCCACAGAATACAAAGTTCTTTGCTGTCAGATGAATGCCTGTTGGCTAATTTTTGGGGCCTGTACTGGCTGACACTTACTTCTTTATCCAGGCTGTGAATGCCTAATTTTTCAGACTGGAATTGAAAATCAATTCCGCTAAATTGTGGAACGGATGCGGACCCATTTTACAGACGTGTGAATGGACCCTATATGTATTTGACATGTATTTACCGGCTGCTGTCAGTTCTGGATGATTTAGGCCGAGCTGTTACAATAAAACCGAGCAATATTACAAAAAACGAAATAAACGTTATAACTGTATAAAAGATTTATATAACTTATAAAAAAAAAACATTTATGGCAACTTTTCCAATAGCAGGATCATCTCCTGCACCCCCTTCATAGCCTGGCCTTGCGTCTCTTCCATGGCCTTCATGCGCTCCTGAATTGACAACATTTTTCAGATAAGAAAAGAATGCTTGTCGTTCACAAAGTTGCTTAATACTCCTGTTATGTCATTGTCCATGTTGTGGGACTATGTGTGCACAGCTAGTAATTATTTTGTGGCTGCATATATGACCTGGAGGTTTTTAATGTTCGCCTCCCATTGAAATAAATGGGGCCCGCCGCGAACCCACGGTTCGCGAACATTTACCCGTGTTCGCGAACCGCCCCGGGAGATGTTCGTCCATCCCTAGAAGGGAGCTCAAAAACGTCTTTGCTGTCCACCGGAAAAGAGGAAGAACCCCCGCACCTGCTGGCCCTTTTATAGCCAACCCCTTCACTTCCAGAAATTTCCCTGGACCCCCATTGGCTCTTCCTACCTAGCTGTATTGTAGCCCCTTAAAGGGCAGGCACTGACTAAACTAAACCACTGCTATCCAACTAACCTAATTTTTTAATTTGGGCTAGGGAGGCCACAATCTCAGGAAAGTGGCCCCATAATGTAAACCCTTTTTTCATGAGATTGCAGGCCACACCCGCCCAGACCCAAACTTCCCCAGATACAAATAATTAAATAAATACCTGAAACATTTTCTTTGGCAAAAACTCGGCCGCGACACCTTTATTGGTTTTTCACAAATAATTTTCCATAAATCTTTATTACCACTCAAAACTTCATAAACATTCAATTGACATATTTCTACCTGCTCAGTTATTAGAACTCGGGGCGGTAGCACAACTTCAAATATAAATAACAGTCCCCACATGCCGGTCGTGAGCATCAAGTCTGGCCCACCCCAAGCGTCGCGGCCTTCTCAATAATGTTCTGCAAACCCAAATTAAATACATCAATACCCACTTTGGATAAGTGGACACCATCCAGCCTGTATAGACCTGGATAACCCCCTTCCAGGTCCACATGCCGATAAGACAATCCCCCCACCTGGGGCATGAACTTTTCAAGAGCCCTATTGACTCTTTTCCTCATTTTTTCCATAACCCTCCTCTGTGCAGAGGAGAGCCATGAAAGACGAGGAAACCACCTCAGAAAAAACTACCGTTGTACCTGGGAAAGTCGTACTGAAGCGATGCAAGTCTCGCTTGATCACAAACAGAAAGTCTAACGTTTTAACGTTCCCCAAATCATTACCTCCCAAGTGAATTATCAAGATAGATGGCAATGGAAATAAGTGACACAACCTGGTTAAATGGAAGTTCAGTTGAAACCACTGAAGGCCTCTTATACCTTTCCAAAATAACCAAAAAGAGTCCGGGTGCAGAGATATATTTGTTGAATAGCTGCGTTGAGCCACTCTTTTTTGTGTCCAATAAATAAATGAGTGCCCCAGAATCCAAACTGTGTGCTGGGTACCTAAAATTTAAGCAAACAAATTAGGACAAACATATAACTTAAAACATTTCGACTTCCACTTCCCCATTGCTTTAATATCCGAATCCGGGAAACCCAAACGGGCCGCCTCCGAGGCTGCGCCTATCCGAAAGAAGTGGGAGGAAAACCTGAAGTTACTTAATCCCATGCTATCTAAATTCTTCTTTAGGACTGCATCAAATTGGTACTTTGTAAGGGGTAGCAAATTAACGTGAGTGAGAAAAAATCCCCCCCTCCGGGAGGCCTAAGCCCCAGGAACTGTTTTACTAAGGCTACTGGGCACATGAATAGATCATCGTGCTCCCGTAAATTAACCCATCTACCCTTGCCACATTGATCCGATTTGGAATGCTGCAGCTGAGCTTTCCTATGAGGCTGCAGAGCTCCTGACCCTCTGTCTGGACTGTGCTGATTGGCCCTGTGCTGATCACATACACTCTCCCAAGGAAAAAAAACTTCTCTAGCAATACACAGCCTGACACAGCCTGACTCCAAATGCTCTGTCTTATCCGGACATATTTTGGAATCAGTGGAAGAAGAGGAGGGTCTGTGCATACAAAATCAAGCAGCCTTTTTATACAATTTAGAGGATTAACCCCTTAGGTTCCACAGTGAGTATAACCAGCATGCTGTACTGCATATACAGACTGATTTTACTGTTGTGGGTTTAGTAACACTTTAAACTTCTAAACTTAGCCTTTAACATCCAGTGACAGTTGGGGAGGGGTAGCAGCAGCAAATACCCCGCTCTGCTACACAGCATACAGAAACAAGCACTCTGTCTTTCTCTGTATACCTAACTTAACCACTTAACGACCGCTCACTGTATATATACGTCGGCAGAATGGCACAGACAGGCACAATCACGTACCTGTACATGCCTGCCTTCATATAGTTGGGGGGTCCCATCGGACCCCCCTTCTATGCAGTGAGCAGTCGGTATCGTTCCGGGAGCGATCCGTGATGAAGGGACGGCCATTCGTTTCCGGCCACCCCCTCGCGATCGCTCCCGGCGAATGAATAGCTTCCTCTGCCTGTGTAATATTTACACAGGCAGGAGGAAGTGATGTCATCTCTCATGCGGCGCTCACATATACCGAGCGCTGCATGAGAGAAGACACAGAGGTTAGTGCACTAAACAGCACACTGACACCACACACATAGGCACACGATCGCACCCCCAGATCACCCCCCAGTCAGTGTCACTGATTGCAGTGACCATTTATTTACTGATCACTGCAATCAGTGACATTTGTGACTGTAAAAGTGTCAGGGCAGAGTGTTTTAGGTCCAGTGTAGCCCCCTAACCCCCCCCTAATAAAGGTTTAACCCCTTGATCGCCCCCAGGTAACCCTTTCACCCCCTAGCACCGCTGTCACTAAGCGATCGTTTTTCTGATCGCTGTATTTGTGTCGGTGATGCCGATAGGTAGCCAATTATTTTTTTTAGGTTCGCCTCAGGTTTTTATAGCATCAGGTACCCCCATATATTACCTAATAAAGGTTTAACCCCTTGAACCCCCCCAAGGTAACCCTTTCACCCCCTTTTGCCAGTGTCACTAAGCGATCGTTTTTCTGATCGCTGTATTAGTTATGCTGGGGCCGATAGGTAGCCAGTTATTTTTTTTAGGTTCGCCGCAGGTTTTTATAGCGGCAGGTACCCCCATATATTACCTAATACAGGTTTATCCCCTTGATCGCCCCCCCAGGTAACCCTTTCACCCCCTTTTGCCAGTGTCACTAAGCGATCGTTTTTCTGATCGCTGTATTAGTTATGCTGGGGCCGATAGGTAGCCAATTATTATTTTTAGGTTCGCCGCAGGTTTTTATAGCGTCAGGTACCCCATATATTATCTAATAAAGGTTTTAACCCCCTAATTGCCCCTAGTTAACCCTTTCACCAGTGATCACCGTATAAGTGTTACTGGTGACACTGGTTAGCCAGTTAGTTATTTTGTTATTTAGGTTCCCCGTCAGGTTTTTATATAGCGTCAGGTACCCCCATATATTACCTAATAAAGGTTTAACCCCCTGATTGCCCCTAGTTAACCCTTTCACCAGTGATCACCATATAAGTGTTACGGGTGACGCTGGTTAGTTAGTTTGCTTTTTATAGTGTCAGGGCACCCGCCGTATATAACCCAATAAAGGTTTAACCCCTGTTTGCCCGGCGGGTGATATTAATTAGGATTTAGCATCAGAGAGGGTCTGCGTCGCCCCAGGCAGCGTCGGGTTAGTGCCAGTAACGCTAACACCCACGCGTGAAGCATACACCTCCCTTAGTGGTATAGTATCTGAACAGATCAATATCTGATCTGATCAGATCTATACTAGCGTCCCCAGCAGTTTAGGGTTCCCAAAAACGCAGTGTTAACAGGATCAGCCCAGATACCTGCTAGCACCTGCGTTTTGCCCCTCCGTCCAGCCCAGACCACCCAAGTGCAGTATCGATCGATCACTGTCACTTACAAAACACAACACACATAACTGCAGCGTTTGCAGAGACAGGCCTGATCCCTGCGACTCCAGTGCTGTAGGAGGTGATTTCACCACCACAGTTAAAAAAAAAGAGCATATATGCCAAAGCATGGGGGCAGCAGGGGCGGAGGAGCGATTTTGCTCCTAATGCCGCGTACATACGGTCAAAATTCCGACGGAGGCATGCCCGTGGAAAAGTCCGACCATGTATGTGCGGCATAACTTTTGCGGGAGGATGCCCCCATGCTTCGGCATATATAAATGGTGCATGTATGCCCATCATTAGAAGTGGGTGGATGAAGGGAGGTATTCTAATGGTGGGCATACCCACCGATCAATCTCTTTTTTTCGTTCAGCCAACAGGCTGCATGAAAAAAAAGATTACAATACATGTCCAATAAGGACCAGCAACGTACTGGTATGTTGCTGGACTTTGAATGGTTATACCAGATTGATGCCTGCGGGTTTAGGTATCATCTTGGTATCATTCTTTTCAGCCAGCGGCCGAATTTCATGTAAAAGCAATCCTAGCGGCTAATTAGCCTCTGAACTGCTTTTACAAGCAGTGGGAGGGAATGTCCCCCCCCCGGATATAAAAAGCGCCATTGGGAAATTGGGAAAGCATTTTATCACACCGATCTTGGTGTGGTCAGCTGCTTTGAGGGCAGAGGAAAGATCTAGGGTCCAATAGACCCCAGTTTTTTCAAAAAAATAGTACCTGTCACTACCTATTGCTATCATAGGGGATATTTACATTCCCTGAGATAACAATAAAAATGATAAAAAAAAAATATGGAAGGAACAGTTTAAAAATAAAATAAAAAAGCAAAATTAATAATAAAAAAAAAGCACCCCTGTCCCGCCCTGCTCTTGTGCAATGGCGAACGCAAGCGTCGGTCTGGCATCATATGTAAACAGCAATTGCATCATGCATGTGAGGTATCACCGCGATGGTCAGATCGAGAGCAGTCATTTTAGCAGTAGACCTCCTCTGTAAATCTAACGTGGTAGCATGTAAAGGCTTTTAAAAATGTATGTAGTTTGTCCCCACTGCGCGTTTGTGCGAAATTTTAAAGCATGTCGTGTTTGGTATCTATGTACTCGGCCTAAGATCATCTTTTTTATTTCATCGAAAATTTGGGCAATATAGTGTGTTTTAGTGCATTAAAATTAAAAAAAGTGTATTTTTCCCCAAAAAATTAGTTTGAAAAATTGCTGCGCAAATACTGTGTGGGAAAAAAAATGCAACACCCACCATTTTAATCTGTAGGGCCTTTTCTTTAAAAAAATATATAATGTTTAGGGGTTCAACATAATTTTCTTGCAAAAAAAAAAAATTTTTTTCATGTAAACAAAAAGTGTCAGAAAGGGCTTTGTCTTCAAGTGGTTAGAAGAGTGGATGTAAGCTTCCTAATGTTGTGTATAAAATGCCAGGACAGTTCAAAACCCCCCCCAAATGACCCCATTTTGGAAAGTAGACACCCCAAGCTATATACTGAGAGGCACGTCGAGTCCATGGAATATTTTATATGTTGACACAAGTTGCGGAAAAAATACTATTTATTTATTTATTTATTTTTGCACAAAGTTGTCACTAAATTATATATTGCTCAAACATGCCATGGGCATATGTGGAATTACACCCCAAAATACATTCTGTTGCTTCTCCTGAGTAAGGGGATACCACATGTGTGAGACTTTTTGGGAGTCTAGCCGCGTACGGGACCCCAAAAACCAAGCACCGCCTTCAGGCTTTCTAAGGGTATAAATTTTTGATTTCACTCCTCCCTGCCTATTACAGTTTCGGAGGCCATAGAATGCCCAGATGGCACAAAACCCCCCAAATGACCCCATTTTGGAAAGTAGACACCCCAAGCTATTTGCTGAGAGGTATGGTGAGTATTTTGCAGATCTCGCTTTTTGTCACAAAGTTTTGTCTCGGGTCCTTATTTGATAGACTGATAGCAGCAGGAGCCATTGGCTCCCGCTACTGTCAATAAAATCCAGTCACACAGGAGCCGGGGGTCAATGAACACAGCAGCAGGACTTGGGAGCGCACCCGCATGAGTGCCCCCATGGAAAGCGGCTCTCCATGGGGGCACTCGATGTGGAGAAGGAGCCAGGAGCGCCGCCAGGGGACCCCAGAAGAGGAGGATCGGGCCGTTCTGTGCAAAACCCTTGCACAGAGGAGGTAAGTACAACATGTTTGTTTGTTATTTATTTTATTTTTTTAAAACAAACCTTTTTATTACTTTAAACTTTCTATGTTTCTAGTAACTGGAGGTAATTATTTTTGAATTTTTGACTAGAAATTTAACAATATAGTAATATTAAAAGAGAAGTTAAGGATTTTTTTTTCTCTGCAGTCATACTTACCTAGGTGACTGCAGCATCATTTCGATGCTGCATTTGTCCCCTGGTGCCTCACTCGGTTTTTACAGCTCCTTGAGCAGAGAACTGCAGACTGTCAGTCATAGTTCTCTGCTCTACTCGCTCATTGGATCGCTGAGCTGTGGAGGGTGCGGAGCAGCCATCTCAGGCTCTTAGCGGATAGCTGAGAGGCTGAGACAGGTGTTAATCCAGGCACCTGGTGGATCCAGACTCCGTGGTCAGCTAGAAAACAGCGATAATAAATTAGAATCACTTGCAGAATTGAGCGATAGCGATTTGTGGGGAAATTCATCATAAAATACTGAAAGTAATGACAGCGACAATTGTGCAACTGAGCAAATTTCTGTGTTTTTGATTTGATTACATTATTGAATAATTTTTATTATAATTACATTATTATTTGTTATAATTATTTATAGTTATTTATTATATTATAATTTATGATTTTGTGTTTCAAACTTTATCATACCTGGGATGTCTACTAGACTCTTGTTTGGACACATTTAAGTGAGTTATTCCTAAGAATTACAAGCCTACAATATAAAACGCCAAATTTCCATGCAAAATAATTGTACCGCTTTCAGCACCTAAAATCAGAAATAATCATACCGCCAGGGAGGTTAAGAACTATCTGAATCTGCTGCGCGTTTATATAAAGCTACTGAATCTGGCAGTAGGGCATTTTGAATCTGATGCAAGACCTTTTTAAAGGGCCATACCACCAGGTAAGTGGTTCTAATACTGTAATGAATTTCCCTGATTGTGTTTTTTTTTTTTTTATGTCTCAATAATGTAGTGAGAGTGTCCTGTCTGGGCCTCACCATCACTCTAGCTTTGATCAATCTGCAAATAATTTCCTGCTTTGTACAATTTAGGGAAAAGTGTTTTTGGCAGGAGAATCTTTAACTCTATAATCACCCAATCACTTTTAATAAGTCAATGCAGATTACTGTGTTGCAGAAACCAGGGCTCTACAGTAATCACAAATTCCCTAAAAATAGAAAATGAATAGCATATAGAAAATAAATAAGACATTGAACTGTTCATATCAACCTATGTTCTCAGTCTGTCAGAGAGACTCCACTGACCCTGTACACATTAATTGTTTGATGTAAAACACAGTGAATATGTTGAGAATGACACATCGATCAACCTATATTAAACTCCCAAGAATCGCATTAGAGCATTTCATTATCTTTTCCAATTATCTCATAAAATAATCTCCATTTGGTTAGCAGCAAAATATTAGGGAAGGTGAGTCCAGAAATAAAGTACCTAACCAAAGAATATCAACAAGTCTGTCATTATCTTACTACAAATAATTAATTCATGTTTATAGCAATGTCAAGACAATCCATCATTCAGTCTCATAGGCTGTCTGGGACTTTAATAGATTAACCCTGACAATGTTTATGTTATCTATGGCCTGTCCGTAAGCACTGGGAGAAAAGTGACAAACTGATTGCAGTTGTTAACTGAATTGATCCAGCACCATGCCCAATTGCAAAATAAATTGATGAGGAGATTATGTACAAAATTACTTTTATTTAACAGTGCCACGGATATGCTGTATGTGAATTGCACACAATACTACCGCCAGGCTTAGTAATATTAGCACTAAGTATTATAAGCACTTGTCATTGTGTTTTCTTTTTCATAAACTACTGTTTCTCCCTGTTTTTCACAAATTTTTGCATTTCAGTGCTGCTGATCTCTTGTGACATTTTTTCCTGTCTACATGCATTCACTCCTGTTTCAACTCCAATCATTGCTCAGAACCAGCATTTGGAAAGTGTCAATTGTGAACCATGCCTGCGCAATGTGTTTTTGGTGGGGGCGATTATAGTCTTCAACAGGGGTGCATGTGTCAGTATGACACTGCAGGAGCATTACTGGGAGACAGTTTTTACCTTATAATAGGAAGTACATAAACAAGGACTGTCATGGCAAGATCAAAAGGTATTCTTTAAAAAGATTCAAAACAACTTGAAATGACATTAAAGAGGTCCTGTCATATAATAAAGGAAGAAGACACTGGATGCATGCCTCTCCTGCCTGTATTCAGTAGGATACAACAGTGATGTGATGTCAAAAAGAGGAACCAATGAGAGGTGCAGGAGTCTATGGAGATAATAGTGGTTTCCCAGCAGACTTAAAGTGGTTGTAAACCCCTCCTTACAACTTGCACCTACAGGTAAGCCTAGATTAAGGCTTGCCTGTAGATGCAATAAATATCTCCTTAACCTACATGATTAAGGAGATATTTGCTTTTAAAAACCGCGCCGATGACGTCACGCGCTCGTTGACGGTTTTCTCAATGGAGACTGCCGGTTGTCTCAATGGAGAAAGCCGGCCCCGCGCGCATGCGTGTGACATTATCGCCGCTCCGGCCAATCACAGCGCCGTATAGCGATAACAGGAAGACGGTCGGAGCTGACATGGCGGCGGAGGGGGACAAGGAGCGCTTCGGAGGCTTCGATCTGAGGTAAGTGCCACATAATGAGCTAGTATGCTATGCATAAGAACAAATGAGCATTGCAAGAAAGAACTAGGTACAAAATTATCTTATCAAAATAATTAACTTAACATTGAAAACAGCTAGAAATGTTTTGGGTGGCTGGTATTAGCCCTGTTCACATTGGGGCCGATTTGACATAACAAATCGGAGCCCAACTGCGCGGTCTGAATCGGTGCGATGCCGACTTTGTGGCACCGCCCGATTTCCAAAAGTAGTTATTGCAATTCTTTTGGCGACTTCGGGGGTTATTTCAATAGACATCTGTGCATGAACTCACATAGATGTCCTGTCAAATCACCCCCGAACTCGCACTGAAATGCGGCTTTGAAATAATGCTAGTTCAGCTGAACTCGCACAATTTCAAACCCGCCCTCAGTGTGAAAGACGGATTTGCTTATTGCTAAGAATATTTTAGCCACCTGTCAGCAAGAAAAAAAAGTCCTAGCCTCACAGGATCTGGTTTTCATCACACAGGTAGTTTTCTGCTCCCCAGTCTGACTACTGGATTTAAGGCCCCGTTCACATCTGGCAATTTGGGATTGAGGGCAGAATTGCCACCATTCTACCCACGATTCCAAATTGCAGTGTGATAGTAGCAAAATACACCATGTGTGTTTGGATGTTATTAATTTGTAATGACACCTCAAATGTGTTTCAGTTTGGCCGTGATTGTTGTGCAAAAATCATGACATGTTGCATTTCGCAAAACTTGTTGCACAAAGAGGGGAAAAGGAGCATTATTTTGGCGACAAAATTTGCACAATGCAGTTTTTCATACTGCATTTGAGGCGCCAATAAAAATTAATGGCACCCAAACATGCGTGGTGCATTTTGCCACTATTGCAGTACAATTCTCAACGATTCTGTCCACAATTCCAAATCACCAGATCACCTAAACAAACTGGGTGTTTTGAAGGATAAATTTGCCTTTACAAAAAAAATATGCATTTTTTATTTATTTTTAGGAACCTGTAAAGCATTGCATCCATAATAAGCAGATCATGGGTGTAATGTCTGTGTAGTTGTCTGCCCATGCCAGGCAGTTACAGAATGACAGGAAGTTCAAAGAACTACCTACAGTGCTCATCAGTGGCCTAAGAGCTACAAGCCATCAGCCGCAAAGACTGACAATAGTTGTAGTTCATTGATTTAGAGGGATCTGTGAATGGATTCTTCATTCTAATTCTTTTTATTTTCAACAGTCACTTTCATCTTTCACTCATCATCCATACACCTTTCACCGTCTAATGCCTGACCGACCTGGGTGCGTCCTGTGTGGGAGCCGTGTGTCCTGTATTACCCTGCCACAGTCCCCGGTAGGGGCTGTTTTAGCCCATTGGAGCCTGTTTGGGCCTCACCTCCATGCCAGCAACATATGGTTGCCTGGTGAGTACCATCTAGGACCCTGATTTGTTCACGGTCCCCTGTATGTCTGATGCCCTGGAACAACTCAAAATATGTTTATGTCGTTACAGAAACAAATGCATGCCTGCTCCTGATGAGTGACTAAAGTCGCGAAATGCGTAGAGCTTTCTACCTCATGCTTCATGCTTCCAAAATGCATCATTGCAGTATACTATATTGTAATTTTTGTGTATTCGGGTCCGTAGTTGCAAAAATTTTCTCTTTTTAACTCAATCTGTGAAATGTATATGTGTTTTGATTTAATAATGCAATATAGTCATGGACGGTGCATTATGTGAAAGTATAAAATACATTTTAAAGATACAATGTATTCCAGATGTGTTATTACCTTCTATTTACCCAAACCTTTTCCTGCACATGCTTCACTCAAAGTCCCGCTTTTCCCTGTCCCCTTTATTATTACAAATTATGGGATGGAGGCATCTGACCCACTGCCTCTTTAAAGTCCCACAATACCCTTTTTCCCCCCTCCCCCTCTGATATTTATGGTTGTAACATGTTCAGAAAGGTGAACTTATCCTTTGACCACTTGCCACCCGTGCTATAGCTGAATGACGGCTACAGGGTGGGCTTACTTTGCCTGGAGGGCATCTATTGATGTCACCCCGTGATCATGCTCCCCGCATGCTCTGTGATCGCCAAGTCCGAAGGACTCAGCTGATCACAGATCGGGGTAAAGGGCCAATCACAGACCCTTTACCACGTGATCAGCTGTCAACCTATCAGTGTCACCTATCAGTGCCGCCTATCAATGCCACCTTTCAGTGCCTCCTCATAAGTGCCCACCAGTGCAGCCTCATCAGCGCACATCAGTGAAAGAGAAAAATTACCTGTTTGCAAAATTGTATAACAATCTATGATTAATTTTTTTTCAAAATTTTCAATCTTTCTTCTTTGTTTAGTAAAAAAAAAACAAAAAAAAAACAGAGGTGATCAAATATCGGCCTAAAAAAAAGCTCTATTTGTGGGAAAAAAATTCAAAGTGTGACAACGTTAAAGGCTGAAAATTGTCCTGGGCAGGAAGAGGGTGAAACTGCCCAGTAGGGAAGTGGGTTAAGAGCTCAGAGTAGCCAGACTCATTTGCTCTTCAACCAGCCATCAAGCTCACTACACAGCAGAAGAAAAAAAAAATCTACATACTGCCAGAACCTGGGACAAATACTATATCTTTCATCCTGGACACAAACAGCAGTTCTCCCGGCCTCCTGTCACTATACGTTATTGAAGATTATGGGGCTGACTCATATAAACCAGAAAAATAAAATGAGAATAAAGGACCTGTTGGCCAATATGTTCAATGACAATGATTGTTTAATTTATTTTAATTTGATTCCTATCTAGAGCTATTTTATTATAAATGCACTGATTCAGATGTGCAGCAAGGCATCCTTAAATATATTATATAGTGAATCTCCTCTAATTACTGTAATATTAAATAAACCACTCAAAAACCCATTGGTACTATTATCTTAAAATGCTTAAATTAGAGCTTTATATCTTCCCTGAATTCTTTGTATTTGTAGGAGAGTAAATTGCCAGTTGAAAAATGTGTTCATATTCCACACGTAATTTAATGGTTTAAAAGGTAAATGCGGCCAGGGGCATTCTCTGGTGAGAAATTGAATGCTATTGGCTAGAGCTGAAGTTAAGAATGGCTCTAGTTTGTCATGTCAAAGATGAGAAATGGCATCTTGTCTTAAATTGTCTCATGAAAGCCATCCAGGTAACGAATATTAAGTATTTAACAACAGCAATTCCTCCTCAGAGACAATGCAAAATAGGAAAACATTTTATATTGACATATTCTTGTTCAGCCATAAGACTCCTATATATATTTCATTCATAGGCTTTTATTTTTACTAGAATGTGCCAGAAGGGATTTTAAAACAAAAGTAATCATATATAATAAATTAACAAAACTGAATTAAATAGAGCCTTTCAACAATATAAATTCTAAATCTGTTAAACATGCTTTGTGACTAATATAAGCCTTCCTGCACCTAGAAAGCTTTTAATTAATAATACAGCTGAATTTCTATTTTAAACATATTTTAATTTTTTCAGCAGGGTTTGTGTATTAAATTGTAAACGATAAACAATAAAAATATAGGTTTAAAGCTTAACCACTTAACGACCAGCGATTTACCCGAACATTGCTGGACTTTCAGTGGTTATACCGCAATGATGCGCAGCCACAGGCATCATCCCAGTACTGTTCTTTAGAGTAGGCGGTTGGCTCTCTTGTAATAGCAATTGGAGTGGCTAACTAGCCACTCGATTGCTATTACAAGGAGCAGATGTTTTGAATGCTTTTAAGGGCAGATGAGTGATTTGCGGCCTTATAGACCCCAATTCCCTCCATAAAGAGTACCTGTCACATGCCTATTGCTGTCACAAAGGATTTTTACATTCTTTGTGACAGAAATAAAAGTTATAAAACATTAATTAAAGCAACAGTGTAAAAATAAAAAATAAAATAAATAATAATCTAAAAAATATTTAAAGAGCCCCCCGTCCTAGCACACAAATGTGAACACGTGCGTCGGTCCTGCACGCTCGTAAACAGTAATCGTCCCACACATGTGATGTATCGCTGTGAACATCAGATCATGGGCAGTAACTCTAGGACTAGACCTCCTCTGTAAATCTAAAGTGGTTTTAAAGCGTCACCTATGGATAGTAAAAAGGACGTCGTTTGTCGCCGTTCCATGGCTGTGTGAAATTTTAAAGTGTGACATGTTTGGTATCTATTTATTCAACATAACTTCATTCTTTATATTTTACAGAAGATTTTTACAGAAGATTGGGTTATGTATTGTGTTTTTTTTTTTTTGCATTAAAAGTAAAAAAACTGTGTTTTTTCCAAACGAATTGCTTTTGAAAAATGGCTGCGCAAAAAACGTGTGACATAAAAAATGTCAACACCCACCATTTTATTCTCTAGGGCCTGTACTTTCTAACAAATTTTCTAGTCCCAGTTGTCCTATCAACCCCTCATCTACCTCCCTAAATACTTCTCTCAGTATCAATCCAGCGCTGTTTCTGTCTGCAACAGCACAGGCACTCTCCCTACTCTTACAGGCACAAAGACAGCATCAGCAGTCATTGGCTCCTGTTGCTGTTAATCAAATTGTGTGAGCAGGGAGCAGGGGGCGAGGCTAAGCCACACTGTGTGTGTTTATAAATGCACACAGCCTGGCTTGGGAGTGAGCCTGCAGTCGTGCCACCATACAACGTTCCTATCGTGACACACAGAAACGTAGAGGAGCCGAGCGCGCAAGTGAGGGACGCCAGGGAGGAGGTTTGAGGCTGCTCTGTGCAATACCGCTTCAGCTTTCAGTTTAAATCTACTAAATACATTTCTTTCTTTTTTTGTGACTCAATCAATCCTTTATTATGGATCATTGCAATTCCATAAGATATGGACTTGAATGAAGCTACATTAGCGATTAAATATGATTTTTTTTTGTTTTATTTGTTAAAAAAAAAAAAAAATTGGGTTATCAAAGACATAACATTTGCAGATACATGTATGGACGCAGACACTTTAGTAAACTTACATATAAAGAAATGAGAAATGTATCTGTATGAAAAAGGTTATACATGACAATGTTTTCATAGCGTGACACTAGGCCACTGGTCACTTAGGTTGCTCAGTTTGTTTTTTTAGCTTCCAGTAATGTTAGGTGTAGCTTATCTTTGAAGTGGTGCTGCTCGATAACTGCTAAGTCTCTATTCCTTCTATTCTTTCAGAGACTGTCTGGTTGTGTTGTGTATGTTAAATGTTATAAGTGCATATGTATTAAGTTCGGAGTACGGGTATCTGAAACATGGAATTATTAATGTGAGGGTAGGGGTCACGGGAGGTGGCTAGGGGTATTTTGGAGGATTGGGGGGGATAATGTAAGCGTCTCTAAGTGTTAGGCATTGGAGGGGAGGGAGGGGGTCTCAGATTTCTACAATTTTTCCTCACTCACCCGCCGCAACTTTGTGGTTACTACAGATCTTAAGTTGCTTGTATTCTTCTATCGTGACGTAGTGTCACCAACATGACCATACTCTTCTAAATACATTTCAAGTGGATAACAACAAAAGGTTTGCAAAGTTTACAAATTGTTTCTGCAAGAAAGCAGCCACGGCCTGTCCCCTGTCAGCATGTGAAAGCAGTGGTCTCTTTGCAGAGGTCAGACACCCCCCCATCAAGGATTGGGTTTTATGGTAATTAATTGCTCTAAAAGGAAATGAGCTGACTATAATATTGACACATAGTTCAATAATTACTTTAACAATGCATTCAATATTCCCAAAAGCTAATACAAATATAATCATGGTACATTTTCATAATGTTTTAGGATTTATTTGGCTTGTGTACAAATGGTTACACTAAATATGTCCTTTTTTCACTGTTATGTGCCTTCTTTTAAATCAAGACTTCTCAGAACAAATGTCAGGAAACCTTTGCATGGTTATAATTCAGCTTCTGCTTTTTATCCAGCAACTATTTTAGTATTAACGGCAACTTTGACCAAACTTGTCACGTATATGGAAAGTGTCATTGTGACCCATGTAAATGAAAAGGATGGCACGCGTTTGCTGCCCTTTAACAGTACCACTTATCTTCAATATCGCTTTAGACCATCAAAGGCCTTTGAATCCTTCTTATCGTTTTTTTTTTTTTTTTTTTTTTACAAAAGTAGCCACTGAAACAGCAAAGCTGACATTCTGAGAAAGACAAAATATAAGCTCAGTTAACTTAAAAATAAAACTTTTGTTTGTGTAAAAGTTTCTAACACTATTTAAATGCACATTGTATATTCTTTCTTTTTTTGTGTACCCATTTACAGTATAGATAGTAACACTTATTTAAAAAAAAAATCACGTAGGTATGTAGCCAGCGAAACTGCATGTGCATTCCTTCTGTGGGGACGTGTAGACAGGAGTTAACTTGTTGCCCCCCTTTAACCAGTTTACAACCACCTGCCGACAAATAACGTAGACAAGGTGGTTGCTTAACTCTGGGAGGATGTTATATAACCTCCTCCCAGAATCGCACCCCCTGGGGCGCGCACACGGGAATCTCCGTGACCGCTGGGTCCAGAGGACCCGGCGCATCCTGAATCGCGGTAAATCGCCACTGATAGTGGCCGTTTACCACGTGATCGCTCTGTCAAATGACGGAGCAATCACTTGTAAACAGACCGGCGTCATGTGATGACGCCGGTTCCTCTCTCCCCTCTCTGTACCGATCGGTACAGTGTGAGAGGAGAGGGGGAGAGAGCGAATCATGGCAGCAGCACTGGGCTGGATCTGTGACAATTGCAGTCACAGATCTAGTCATCCATCCATCCCTGCTCAGCCATCCCTGTGCAATACCCTGCCAATACTCTGCAAAATACCCTGCACAATACTCTGCAAAATACTCTGCAATACCTTGGTGCAATAGTCTGCAATACCCTGCGCAATACTCTGCAATACCCTGCGCAATACTCTGCAATACCCTGCGCAATACTCTGCATTACCCTGCGCAATACTCTGCAATACCCTGCAATACCCTGCGCAATACCCTGCGCAATACTCTGCAATACCCTGCGCAATACCCTGCACAATACTCTGCAATACCCTGCGCAATACTCTGCAATACCCTGCGCAATACTCTGCAATACCCTGCACAATACACCCTGCGCAATACTCTTCAATACCCTGTGCAATACCCCGTGCAATACCCTGCCATACTCCGCTATGCCTTGCAATACTCTGCAATGCCCTGCAATACTCCGCCATGCCCTGCAATACTCCGCAATGCCCTGCAATGCCCGGCAATACTCTGCAATAACCACTTCCCGCCCGGCGGCCGTCATATGACGTCCTTGAATTTGTGCGGGGTTATCTGAATGATGGGAGCAGCTACAGGCATCATTCAGATATTAGCTTTTTCAGCCGGCGATTCCCTACACCATAACAACAATCATAGCGGCTTTTCCGCCGCTTGATCATTCTTACGGGAGGCGAGAGGGGATGTCCCCCCCCGCCGCCCTCCGGTGCTTCTACCGACTCACCGCTACGATCAAAGCCAGGATTGTTTTTTTTTTTTTTTTTTTCAGGCTTCCTAGCCTAGAGGTAAGATGTGGGGTCTTATTGACCCCTTATCTCACTGTAAAGAGGACCTGTCATGCCATATTCCTATTACAAGGGATGTTTACGTTCCTTGTAATAGGTATAAAAGTGATAAAAAAAAATTTTGGGGCGGAAAAACATGTCAAACTAAAATAAATAAAGTAAAATGAACAATAAAAAAAGATATATTTTTTTTTAAGCGCCCCTGTCCCCGTGAGCTCGCATACAGAAGCGAACGCATACGTAAGTCCCGCCCACATATGAAAACGGTTTTCAAACCACACATGTGAGGTATCGCCGCAAACGTTAGAGCGAGAGCAATAATTTTGTCCCTAGACCTCCTCTGTAACTCAAAACATGTAACCAGTAAAAATATTTAAAGCGTCGCCTATGGGGATTTTTAAGTAGCAAAGTTTGGCGCCATTCCACGAGCATGTGAAATTTTTAAGGGTGACATGTTAGGTATCTATTTACTCAGCGTAACTTCATCTTTCACATTATGCAAAAACATTGGGCTAACTTTACTGTTTTTTTTTTTTTTAAGCACAAAACATTTTTTTTCCGTAAAAAAAACGCGTTAAAAAAATTGCTGCGCAAATATCGTGCAAGATAAAAAGTTGCAACAACCACCATTATATTCTCTAAGGTCTTTGCTAAAAAAACATATATAATGTTTTGGGGTTCTATGTAATTTTCTAGCAAACAAATGATGATTTTTACATGTAGGAGAGAAATGTCAGAATTGGCCTCGGTGCTCCAGAACGCCTGATCGTGCTCCCTGCATGTTGGGCCTCTGTGTAAAAGTCTCACACATGTGGTATCGCCATACTCGGGAGTAATAGCAGAATGTGTTTTGGGGTGTAATTTGTGGTATGCATATGCTGTGAGTGAGAAATAACCTGCTAATATGACAATTTTGTGAAAATAAAAAAAAGAGAACAAAAAATACTTGATTTTGCAAAGAATTGTGGGAAAAAATGACAACTTCAAAAAACTCACAATGCCTCTTTCTAAATACCTTGGAATGTCTTCTTTCCAAAAAGGGGTCATTTGGGGGGTATTTGTACTTTTCTGGCATGTTAGGGTCTCAAGAAATGAGATAGGCCATCAGTACTTCAGGTGTGATCAATTTTCAGATATTGGCACCATAGTTTGTGGACTCTATAACTTTCACAAAGACCAAATAATATGCACCAATTTGTACTTGTTTTTACCAAAGATATGTAGCAGTATAAATTTTGGCCAAAATTTATGAAGAAAAAATAGTAATTTGCAAAATTTTATAACAGAAACGAAATCATTTTTTTACAGAATTTTTAGTCTTTTTTCTCTTATAGCGCAAAAAATAAAAAACACAACGGTGATTAAATACCACCAAAAGAAATCTCTATTTGTGTGGAAAAAAAGGACAAAAAAATCATATAGATACAGTGTTGTATGACTGAGTAATTGCCATTCAAAATGTGAGAGCACCGAAAGCTGAAAATTGGTCTGGTTATTAAGGGGGTTTATGTGCCCAGTGGTCAAGTGGTTAAGTAGAATTCTGCTTTAAATTCTTTCAGGAAGTGAGGCGAGTTTACATCTTTCCTGGCTGAATCATTTAAAAATTGTGGGTGGAATATAACCAGTGTTCTTTTGGCTGTTGGGAAGGGCAAAGCCTTATCTAAGTATGGGTTAAAGACAGATCTTTTCTGCTAACCCCTGGATGGACACCCCTTCTGCTGGGACAAGAAAGGTACATTACCATGGATTTTTTTTTTATTTTTTATTTATGGAAGTAATAGAATGCTCTTATTTGAACTGTAATTATGGACTCCTTACAAGTAACACAATTGAGTTGTACAAAGTCTGTTGCTGCTTTAAAGTGAGTAAAGTGGATTCCTGTTACCATAGTTACATAGTTAGTCTGGTTAAAAAAAGACACAAGTCCATCTAGTTCAACCAATAAAAAGGAAAAACATATGTATACAATCCTATATACACAATCTTATACCCACAATTGATCCAAAGGAAGGCAAAAAACAAACAAACAGCAAAGCATGTTCCAATTAGTTTCAGCAGGGGAAAAAATGTTTACTGAACCCCCAAGAGGCAATTGGATATTCTCTGGATCAAATTTACCTATAAATGTTAGTACCCAGCTATGTTATGTCAATTTAGGAAAGAATCCAGGATTTTTTGGGCATATACCCAGAAAGGAAAGGCTCACAATAGTGTAATACTAACTTGACTATTTAATAATTTAAAGTAATGCACTTACAGCAGGTTGCAATAAAAAGAACAAGGTAATATTTCGGCCAGCTCTGATAAACCACTCGTCCTTCTGGGATTAAACAACGCAGTGACGTCAGCACCTCCCTCCTCCCGACGCGTTTAATCACAAGATGTCATCCTGGGGCACCCGTGCCATATGCCATATCGACTGCTGAGAGGTGAGGCGACCTCCTGACCATATGAGACTTCTTGGATGGTGTTGGGATTTTCCAGTCAGAAGTGAGATATATCCAGAAGCTGTCATCAGACTTTCCCTCAGGGTATAAACTACTAGCTTCTAATGCTTGCCATCTGGTAAGCAAGTTTTTTATGTGGTGGAGGTGTATTCATAGTTTGGTGTGTTCCCATGGATTTGTATGATGAATTTTAACCGGGATACTCACTTTAATAATTCCACTGTTCATTATTTGATCTCCTATGGACTTTAATTATTGAGATTAATTCATTATTTCAATATTATTCAATAGCACAGCTCCGTTCTATTTATTTCAAATTTGTGTGTATCTCACTATTGAGTTGCTGCTCACTTTATCAATATATAATTTGGTTTGCTAGTGCAGTAATTTTCCCCTTTTTTGTATAAGCTATTTTCATGTCTGGTTAAATGTTCATCAAATATTATTGGCATCAATAAAGAGTTTCATTCATAATGAACAAAGAGTGAATCGGAAAATTACTGCATTATGGCTCGTAGGTGGAACTGAGGATCACAGTAAATACATACATCTCAGTAAGAAGAGTTACAATATTACAATTGTAAAGAATGCTGGACTGATTAGCTAATGAACATGGATCCTGTAGTTGCAACAGCTAATTGTATTTGATAATTCCCTCCAGCGTTCTTTAGAATTTGTAAGGAAAGTTCAGTGCATTCCAGTATGAGGAGACAAGTGCCGATGCATGTACATGTTTTCTATACATGGTCAGTACCAGATGTGCGCACAGACATTTTAGCACACGTGCAGTTGCACATGTACTTGCAATTCTGGTATTGGTGCCAAATGGTCTATATGAGCTGGAGTGTGACATGGTTTTATTGCTAGGTGGTTTTCAACTTGTTCCTGATTTACCTGTTACGTGATTATTATTATTATTATTATTTAGGTACTTATATAGCGCCGTAAATTTACGCAGCGCTTTACATATATATATTTTGTACATTCACATTGATTAGCTACTTTTGCCTTCTTATGTGTGACCTGACATGTCTTTGACCTTTCTCTGGATCCTTGTCTGCCTGTTGTGACCTCGGCCTGTGTTTTTTTGAACTCTGCTCTCTTTCTTCTGATTTTGTACAATGCTGCCCATCTCTTAACTGACTCATAGGCATGTGCACAGGGTGTGCTGGGTGTGCCTGGGCACACCCTAATCTCTGTGCAGTGCAGCTTTCCCTTAGTAAACCATGTTTTCTATTCTTTAGTTTTTGAATGAACAGGAAGTCGCTCAGCACAGAGCACTTTTACTCACTGTCCAATGCAGCTGAGGCTGCAGAGAAAGGGATTGGGGGATCTCTGCCCTCGGTCCCTTTCTCTGTCTCAAAAGTGAGACATCGGGGATCTGTTTAGACCCCTGATATTTCACCAAAGCCCCGCAACAGGGCTCCTAAAAAAATTATAATAAAAAATAATGTAGCCAAGGTTGATATTGTAGTTATTATTAAGGAACAGTTTGTTGTTTTAATGTATGAGTTTGGCTCCCTCTAGTGTATGTTGGTCTCTATGAGTGGGTTTTTCCACCTTGAGAATGACCAGAGCAATGCATTATGGGACATGTAGTCTGTGACGAGGAAGTGACACTGTTGGCCAGGCCAGTCTGGACCACAGGACACACAATGCAGAGCGCACAGAACAGCCTGCTGGGAGGGGAAAGAAAAAGGTGAGCGCGGCCTGTTTTATGCCTCCCAGGATGCCATTCTGAACTTGCCAGCATTAGGTCTGTGTGACAGGGAATGAGAGTCTGTGGCCTACACAGCGGAGAGCCGAATCGCCAGCCTCAGAGGACAGCATCGCTATTCCAGAAAAGCGGACCGGCCGGCGCTCCAGAGCTTCTGATTACACCTGCACTCCAGTCCCCCGGGAGTCGCAGTGCAGTGTGGCTGCGCCATTTCCACCGGACGGAGACACCAGGGGACACCAGGGGATTCTGGCTGGAGCCCTCCATCCATCTGAAATCTGTAGTGGTGAGCTGGCACAGCCCATCCAGATAGTGATAACAGTATTGCTGAGTGGGTTTCTACAGACTGGCTGGTGATACTTGTAGTTCCACGGATGTGAATCTACTAATTCACAGACCTTATACAGCAGGCGCTTGGGGTCTATTCTTCCCCACTGTGCTGTAAAGTCAGTACTGTACTCAACTCCTTAACATAATTAAAGAGGAACATACACATGGTAATAACTCTTCAGACTAAGCACCAATCAGTCCATCTTTGCTCTTCTTTTTTTGTCTTTTCCCTACCTGGATTACAAATCACACTGCAGTATAAATAACAGGCTAGCTAAAGATATCCTCTTTGTTATGCATTACTGCTCTGCATCCTACTACTAAATCTTTGAATTATGACCTAGGGGGAGCCAATCTGTGGGATATTATCCAATTTACTGTACATTGTGGTTACTGTATGTCCTGTATTTATTGGCGTATAACACTCACTTTTTTACCCTGAAAATTATACGCCGATAATGCTACACACTGTTTGCTGGTCTGTGTGCTGAGGCCTCAGAGGTGTTGGATATTTGTCTCTCTGTATACCTGTTCACATAGGTCTTCTAGAGGTTTCAAGTTGATCACCTTTGTAAATCAGTGTTGAGAGATATTTTCTGTCAAACATAAGCTGTGTTTTTCTTGTGTTAATTTTTATCTCAGTTAACAGTGATACTGTGTGAGTTTCTCATTACTAACGCAACATTTCAGGATGGAACCCTAGGTGTCAGAGGTAAGAGAGGATTTGCAGAGTCAAGGTAACCAGTGGGGTATAGAGTCTATCAGAAGCCCCCACGGGGGTACCGCTACAATAATATTGAAAAAAATTATAAAAATATATATAAAAATAATACAAAAACAAATGTAGCGGGGTCTTCAAATCTAGGGGAATGTTTGAGTGGTAGTTGTACTCAAACACCTTATTTGATAGGGCTTTGCTAAACCATTTTTATACCACAGATGGGATACTGGTGTATAGTTCCCTGTGACCTGTGGATGGCGCTGCCATCAGGGGCTAGGGTTGAATCGCTGGTATAGTGCTGTGCCTTGGATGTCCCCTCTCGGCGGTGGTATGGTGGGCGTGGTCGGCCTACTGTGCATGAGGATATAAAAGGGGCAGACACTGCCTGTGGGGCGTGAATTCCTGGGGGTTCTACCCCGGGGAGTGTGTTGTTCTGTTCGTTGGCCACCCCGGGCACCTTTAGCCCGAGGGTGAGGTTCCAGGTTCGAGAGTACCGGGTCTTCCTGGCCCGGTACACTGGTGGATCAGTCCCAGGCACCTTTAGCCCTGGGGATGCAACTGAAGGCCTTGGGTCCAGCACCTTCGGCTGGGGCCCACGGAGGGAAGAGGAATCCCAGGGTGCTGCCTTGTGAGGAGACCCGTATCTGGAAGAGGAGGCTGGGGGAGGACCGTTCCGAGGGACTGGTGAGAGATCACAGTGAAGGAAGGGGCCCGGTAACTCTCTGGAGGGATGTCATCTTCCTGAAAGAGGCCTAATACCACAAGCAAAGTTCACCAGGTCTGTGGCAGAGACCCAAAGTTCACCAGGTCTGTGGCAGAGACCCAAAGTTCACCAGGTCTGTGACAGAGACCCAAATTCACCCGTAACAGTTTGAGCAGAGACTGTGTGTAATCTAATTCGAGCATCACTCCAGCTGCTAGGATCCACTCTAATGGGAGTCTATCCGGGTGAGCTGAGCCTACTTGAAGATACAGGTAGTGAATTGTATATTCGTTTGTGCCTGGACCTACTCCAACACCTTTTGCTGTCCTGTTCTCCATCCACCCTTTTCTATCTAGTGACTGTGCATATGAGAAAATAAACTCTACGTTGGAGTTGCAACTGGTGTGGACCTTGGAGTTATTGGGGGAAATAGAGACTTGTCTTTATTGCAGTGGAGACAAGAACCATGCTCTTGAGAACCTAGCCGTGGAGACCCAGTTACATTTACACCGCTCAACCTCTTCACACAGGAGGGTACGGGCATGTGACACGGTGTGCCCCTTTTCCTAAAAGTGAGCCAAAGGTAGGGAAAAGGGGTCCGTGTGCTACACAAAACTGCTGACATTGTCCACAGGTTTACTGACATTGTCCTCTGCCCAACTGAAACCATCTACTGTCCTACTCACACCAACCTCTGCCCCACTGGCACCTTCCATGTTTTAATACTTTTTAAATAAGAGTGCGTGCGTGTGTGTATGTGTGTGTATATATACGTATGCATGTGCTTTTGTGCTTTGGGGTGCACACCCTAATGCAATAGGCTGTGCACACCTATGAACTGATCTCATTATAAACCACTTTAAACTGACATCAGCCTGTAGCCCAACACAGCCTGTGCCCTATGTTACTGTACCTACCTACAGTACCTTGCTGTTGCTGACCTTCACTTGTACCCTAATGCTGTCCTTGCCCTCTGATTTGGTTCCCCGCTGCCCAACTGTTGATAATCTTTGCCTTGTGTTTTGGCTATGCTCCTGCCTTTAAGTTAGGTGCTGCCTGAAACTTCAGCCTGTCGGACATTCTGTGTCCTCACATTCCCTGTCTCCACTACCAGGGTTGAAACCCCCTCTTCAGCTTGATCTCTATCAGGTATGTGACAGATTTGTTACACAGTGGGGTTGATTTACTAAAACTGGAGAGTTCAAAATCTGGTGCAGCTCTGCATAGAAACCAATTAGCTTCCATATTTTTTTTTTATCAAAGCTTAATTGAACAAGCTGAAGTTAAAAGCTGATTGGCTACCATGCACAGCTGTTCCTGATTTCGCACTCTCTCCAGTTTTAATAAATAAACCCATGTATCTCTTCTACCCAGGGCCGCTGATAGGGCAGGACCTCTTGTAGGGGGTCAGAGCACACAGGGGGGCCCACACAGGGAGGGGGATTAGTGATGGACGGCAATAGCAGGACTCTTCCTCCAGCATCTGAATGCTGGTCTCTCCCCCTCTCCCTGCTGCCAGTTTTTATCTGCTAAGAAAGAGTCCTCCCTCACTAATACCCCTCCCAGATCAGTTAAAAACCCTTTTCGCTGGAAACTTGAAAGCTGGAAAGGTCAGTGAAAAACATCCGTTTTACATACCTAAGTTCATGCGAGTTTAGCAGCGGTTATGAGCGTTTGAAGTTAGAAGCGTTTTTTTAAAGACAACCTCAGGAGACCTTCCAAATACCCACAATGCATTAAAAACAAGTACTAACTATTTCAGCCATTCAGCCAGAGAAGAGAGAGCAGCAGCAGAGAGAGCAGTGTGCTTGTAGATAGCGGTCTTATTTATTGTGTTTTCACTATGGATCCCATCATGAGCATTTGGGATGAGCTTCGAGTTCGAGTCAAACCCATGTTCGACTCGAACATCGCCTGTTCGGCTGTTCGCACATTTCGAACATTATGGGCTGTTCGCGCCAAATTCGAGTGGCGCGTCACGGCCCATAATTCACTGTGGCATCGCAGTGCATTGCTGGCTGATGATTGGCCAAGCATGCACTATGACCCGCATGCTTTGGCCAATCACAGCGCACAAAAATGGAGAGCCATAATTGCCCAAAGGGTGGCTTTGGCCAATTATGTCTCGGGGGTTTAGTACATGCCCCACACTATACAAGGCCTCCTCCGCGGCGGCCTTGTGTAGTGTGTTGCGGTGGTTAAATCAATAAAAATCTATTGTTAAAAAAAAAAAAAGAGAGAGGTTAAAGACAGAGAGAGACAGTGTCATTCATTTTGAGTTGGATAGAGCAGGCAGGCGAGTCAGTTAGCTGCAGTTACAGTGTGTAGAGGATATATATGTATCCTAGGTGTTGTATATATATTGTGACAGCAGGAAGGTAAAGTCACCTGGTTGCATCCAGGGGGGTAGATATATTTCGCCCAGATTCAGGCTTTACGCCGACTTATACAACTAGGTGGAGAGTTGTATAAGCCCAGCTGAGGCTAGTGGGCTCATGGATGACTCATACCTCTAGGGAGAGTGTGGGGCGTCGTGTAGACAGGGAGTTGATGAGACCAGCTGAAGCTTGTCAGCTCATTTAGGCCTCTATAAGAACTCCCAGATTCATTAGGTGTTAGCTCATGCCTGGAACCAGACCTGTGTGGACTGTCTAGGGAGAGTGAACCCCTGTGCGGTGAGAAAAAGCCTGTGTGGCTATTTGTTTGGACATTGACTAAACCAGGGACTTAGGGACTAGGACAGCACTAGGCTGATCCCAGTTGTTAGTTAGGAAACCTGTATGTTTAGTCAGAGGTCAAGTTGACCAGGATTTATTTTGTTTATGTTTCTTTTGCTTTGCTGTGTTTTGTCACTGTAAATAGAAAATAAACCGCACCTTTTTGATTTTGAAAACCACAACCTCCGTTTGCTGGGCCTGTTTTTGTGTGGGGAGCCCATCTCGGGGGTCACACACACCCGCTGCCGAGCTAACCCCCTCACAGTTGGTGGAGAACCAGTGGCAGTTTTTTTTTAAGCCAGCATGGAGGAGATACTGAAGCAGCTGGCTCTAGCAAATGCCAATCAACAGCAGACAAATGCAGGTTTGCAAAAGAGCCTTGCAGCTCATCAACAGAGCCTTGCAGCTCAACAACAGAACTTCGCAGCCCAGCAGCAAGCTCATCAACAGAGCCTTGCAGCCCAGCAGCAAGCTCACCAATAGAGTCTGGAAGCTCAGCAACAAGCCCAGCAGCAATCTGAGGCCCGCTTCATAGACCTGTTACAGAAGCAAGAGCAGAGACTACAACAAATGGAAGCAGTAATGCAGCAACGTCCGCAGACCAGTGAGGAAAGCCGTCCCACTAATACCGCGTCCTTTGGGGTGAGTCGTTTATTGACAAAAATGACTGGAGAGGATGATCCAGAGGTATTTTTGACCACATTTGAAAGGACTGCTGAAAGAGAAAAGTGGCCTGAGGAGCAGTGGGCTGGACTGGTGGCTCCTCTGTTAACTGGTGAATCGCAGAAGGCTTACTATGACCTAGAGCCTGACCAAGCAAAAGACTATGTGATGCTAAAAGCTGAAATATTGGCAAGGCTGGGTGTCACCCAGGCTGTCCGGGCTCAGCGTGTGCATAACTGGACTTTCCAGCTTGGAAAACCCCCCAGGTCTCAAATGTATGATCTCATTCACCTGAGCAGAAAGTGGCTACAGCCAGAGACTTTGTCCGCACCAAAGATTGTGGAACGTGTTGTAATGGATCGGTTTTTGAGAGCTCTTCCTACTGCCATCCAAAAGTGGGTAAGCCATGGAGACCCAGAGACGGCCGATGGTCTTGTGGATCGTGTGGAGAAATACTTGGCTACAGAGAACCTGACGGCCTCTTCCAGAGACACTCGGACTTTCCACCCTAAGACCAGACCATCCCCAGGGGCGGATAAGAGGATTCCAAGGGGTGAGGGTGGAGAGAGTGAGAGGGTGGGAGCTCTACCCCAAGTTTGGCGAGAACAGCCTGGGAAATCAGCGGCTCAAGAGGCGGCAAGAAGGATCGTTTGCTACCGCTGCCGGCAAGCGGGACATATTGCAGCCAATTGCCCGGTTGTGGAGGAACCCATGCAGTGTGACTTTCTGACGGGCAGACGTCAGTCGCTGTGTGCGACAGTCGCATGCACTGCCATTCGAGGAACTGAGAAACATTTATGCAAAATGTGTGTTAATGGTAGAAATGTTGTGGTATTGCTGGATTCAGGTAGCCTTGTGACCCTGATAAAGGCTGAGTTAGTTAAAACAGAGGTCTCTGGGAATAGCAAGGTAGCTGTTATTTGTGTGCATGGGGACACCCGAGAGTATCCAGTGACTACAGTGTGTTTTGAGACCCCCAAAGGTACCCTCTCTCATCCAGTGGGCTTAGTATCTCAGTTACCGCATGACGCCATTGTGGGAAGGGATTTTCCGAAGTTCTGGGAACTGTGGGATGATCCTGAGCCCCCCACTGGTGCCCCTATATACCAGGAATGTGATAGCCAGAACTCCCCTGAGAGTGGTGAGGACTCTCCGGAATTTCCCTTATCAGTATTGGCAGGGGAGACTCAAGAAACTGGAGAGGAGCCCACCTCCTCAGACGAAAACCTACCGTCTGTGGAGTTTCTGATCTTGAGGTTCACAGGGAAAACTTTGCCACAGAACAGTTGAAAGACCCCGCCCTAATAAAGGCACGGGAAAACGTAGTGAAAATAGATGGCGAGTTAGTGAACCCAGATAATACCTGCACTTACCCATACTTCAGCGTAGAGAAGGACCTACTGTATCGGGTGGCAAAAAGGGCAGAAGAAACCGTTGAGCAGCTTGTGGTGCCCAAACCTTACAGGAAGTTGGTGTTGGAGTTGGCCCATGGGCACATTCTTGGAGGTCATCTGGGGACAGAGAAAACCCGAGAGAGGGTAGTACAGAGATTCTATTGGCCGGGGGTGATGAAGGACATAGAAAATTATTGTTCCTCCTGCCCTGTGTGTCAGAGGTCGGCCCCGATGCCACATTTCCGTAGCCCGCTGGTCCCTCTACCCATCATTGAGGTCCCGTTTGAGAGGATCGCCATGGATTTGGTAGGTCCTATAATCAAGTCCGCTAGGGGGCACCAGTACATATTAGTTATAATGGACTATGCCACCCGTTATCCAGAAGCGATCCCTCTCCGAAATACCTCGGCCAAAACCATAGCCAAAGAGCTATCTCTTGTGTTTAGCCGGGTGGGTATTTGTAAAGAACTGCTTACGGACCAAGGTACACCCTTTATGTCCCGGGTTATGAAGGAGCTGTGTAAATTGTTCAAAGTGACGCAATTACGTACATCTGTGTATCACCCCCAAACCGATGGGCTGGTTGAAAGATTCAACAAAACCCTAAAACAAATGTTGAAGAAAGTGGTGTATAGAGATGGAAAGGATTGGGACTGTCTACTTCCTTATCTGATGTTTGCTATTAGGGAGGTGCCCCAATCCTCTACGGGATTCTCCCCCTTTGAGTTACTGTATGGGAGACACCCAAGAGGGCTGTTGGATATTGCCAAGGAAACTTGGGAAAGTGAGAGTTCTCCCCACAGGAGTGTGATTGAGCATGTCGCCCTGATGCAAGACCGAATTGCACAGGTAATGCCCATCGTGAAGGAACATTTGGCCCAAGCGCAGTTAGCACAGCAGAGAGTGTACAACCGTGGAGCCAAGACCCGTACCTTTTCCCCGGGGGATAGGATACTGGTACTTGTCCCTACGGTTGAAAGTAAATTCCTTGCCAAATGGCAAGGCCCCTACGAGATAATAGAAAAAGTGAGCGAAGTGAATTACAAGGTCAGACAACCAGGAAGGCGAAAGCCCGAACAGATCTATCACGTTAATCTGTTGAAAGCCTGGAGGGATAGAGAGTCCCTAGTCGCAGACACTTGGTCACCAGCTCAAACTGGTTGCGTGATTCCTGAGGTTGGAATAGCAGCCACCTTGTCACAACCCCAACAACAGGAGGTTAAGGAGTTTGTGCTTCGCAACAAGGAGGTATTCTCTGAGCTGCCGGGACAAACATCTGGGGTAGAGCATGACATCATTACCCCGCCCGGTGAAAGGGTGAAGTTAAAACCCTATCGGATCCCAGAGGCCCGACGGGAGGCAATACGGGAGGAAGTACAGAAAATGCTGAACTTAGGGGTGATAGAGGAGTCCCAAAGTGATTGGTCTAGTCCCATTGTGTTGGTGCCTAAACCGGATGGGAGCTGGCGATTTTGTAACGATTTTCGTCAGTTGAACAAAGTTACAAAATTTGACACCTACCCCATGCCACGTATAGATGAGTTGATCGACCGGCTGGGAACAGCCCGATACATGACGACTCTTGACCTCACAAAAGGGTATTGGCAAATCCCCCTGGCCAAATTGGCCAAAGAGAAAACCGCATTTGTAACCCCAGACGGGGCGTTCCAATATAAAAGAGTGCCGTTCGGGTTACAGAATGCGCCGGCCACATTCCAGCGGAAAATGGACCAGATGCTGAGGCCCCATCGGAAGTATGCTGCGGCTTACCTGGATGACGTAATTGTCCATAGCACAGATTGGGCCTCACATCTGCCAAAAGTGCAAGCAGTCCTGGACTCTGTTCGGGAAGCGGGGTTTACGGCTAACCCCAAGAAGTGTACCATTGGGCAGGAGGAGGCCAAATATCTTGGGTACACCATTGGGAGGGGAGTAATAAAACCCCAACTCAACAAAGTCGAGGCCATCCAGAGTTGGCCACGTCCCAACAGCAAGAAGCAGGTACGAGCCTTTCTGGGAATCGCTGGGTATTATCGGCGATTCATTCCCCACTTTGCTTCTAAGGCTGTGCCCCTAACCAACCTAACGAAGGGGAAAGGGTCGGTCATGATTAAATGGACCCCCGAGGCTGAGGCAGCATTCCAATTCTTGAAACAAGCCTTATGTAGCCAGCCAGTGTTGTACTCACCCGACTTCTCTAAAGACTTTGTCGTACAAAGTGATGCGTCAGATGTGGGGTTAGGAGCAGTATTGTCCCAGGTCTGGAACGGGGAAGAGCACCCAGTCATTTACCTCAGCAGGAAGTTGAAGTCCCATGAGGTAAATTATGCCACCGTTGAAAAGGAGTGTTTAGCGGTGAAGTGGGCTCTAGATTCCCTTCGGTACTACCTGCTAGGTAGGCACTTTGACATGGTTACGGATCACGCTCCGTTAAAGTGGATGGCTCAAAACAAGGAAACAAATAGAAGAGTGAATAGGTGGTTCCTGGCCCTCCAGGAATTCAACTTCACAGTAAAGCATCGTCCTGGCGTTCAAATGGGGAATGTGGATGCTTTGTCTCGAGTACATGAATGCCTGATTGCTGGTGTTCCAACCCCGAGGTTAAAACAAGAGGGGGGGTATGTGACAGCAGGAAGGTAAAGTCACCTGGTTGCATCCAGGGGGGTAGATATATTTCGCCCAGATTCAGGCTTTACGCCGACTTATACAACTAGGTGGAGAGTTGTATAAGCCCAGCTGAGGCTAGTGGGCTCATGGATGACTCATACCTCTAGGGAGAGTGTGGGGCGTCGTGTAGACAGGGAGTTGATGAGAGCAGCTGAAGCTTGTCAGCTCATTTAGGCCTCTATAAGAACTCCCAGATTCATTAGGTGTTAGCTCATGCCTGGAACCAGACCTGTGTGGACTGTCTAGGGAGAGTGAACCCCTGTGCGGTGAGAAAAAGCCTGTGTGGCTATTTGTTTGGACATTGACTAAACCAGGGACTTAGGGACTAGGACAGCACTAGGCTGATCCCAGTTGTTAGTTAGGAAACCTGTATGTTTAGTCAGAGGTCAAGTTGACCAGGATTTATTTTGTTTATGTTTCTTTTGCTTTGCTGTGTTTTGTCACTGTAAATAGAAAATAAACCGCACCTTTTTGATTTTGAAAACCACAACCTCCGTTTGCTGGGCCTGTTTTTGTGTGGGGAGCCCATCTCGGGGGTCACACACACCCGCTGCCGAGCTAACCCCCTCACAATATTTACACACTGTATTCAGTTTAGCTAGATCCGTTCCTGTTATTCTCTATACTGACAGGCAGGCAGATGATTGTGCTAGCTGCAGTGTTTCACTTAGTGTACTGTGTCCTTTGCACAGCGTGTACCTGAATACAATTGGTGGTGTTATACCAATACCACAGGCAGGGAGCTGCATTAATTTAATTTAGTGTACTTCTGTCCTTTGCACAGCGTTCACCTAAAGGTACCTCAATACAATTAGTGGTGTTCTCATACTAAAACCACAGGCAGGGAGCTGCTTTATTTTCACTTAGTGTACTGTGTCCTTTGCACAGCGTGCACCTAAAGGTACCTGAATACAATTGGTGGTGATCTCATACCAATACCACAGGAAGGGAGCTACTGTATTTTCAGTTAGTGTACTGTGTCCTCTGCACAGTGTGCACCTAAAACTAACTGAAGACAATTGCTGGTGTTCTCATACTAATACCACAGCAGTTGATTCTGCTAGCTGCAGTATAATCAGTATATATATATATATATATATACATCCTACCTTTGTGCAGCTACATCTCACTGAAGGCCATTAGTATGTCTGGAAGGCAAACAAGGAGAGGCAGACAGACACAAGTCAATAAAATAGGGCAAGCAGGCTCTGTGTCTAAAGGTAACAGTGCTGGTTGTGGACACGGTGCATCCTCATCAGCGCTTGTCCTTCTTTTCGGCAGCTGGCCATGTTGAGTTGCAACATACCGAAGACTTGGTAGAGTGGATGACCAAGCCGTCCTCATCCTCCTCATCCTCTCTCACCCAGGCTCAGGGTACTTTGTCTGGCAAAGCATCTGCCAACGCGGCCTCTTCCGTCGGCTCAATGGCATCAGTCACTCCTTCACTAGCCCTACCATGTCCTCTTGAGGAGTCCCCTGAACTGTTTGACCACAGTGTTGGGTACATGCTCCAGGAGGATGTCCAGCGTTTTGAAGGCTCAGATGATGATACCCAGCTAGAGGAAGGCAATAACATGAGCCTAGAGAGAGGGGGTGCCCAACAAGGACAGCAATCTGGCAGTCATGTTTCCCCAGCTGCAGCATACTACCAGATTTGCTCCAGTGATGAGGAGGGAGGGGATGATGAGGTCACTGACTCCACGTGGGTGCCTGATAGGAGAAAGGAGGAGGAGGCACATCTCCAACGAGGCAGGATGCCCTCCAAGGGCCAGCTTAAGGGCAGCACACCGACTGCATCACACCGCAGTGTTCCGAATGTTCAGGGCGCTGCTGTCTCTGTGCATTATTCCAAAAGTTCTTTGGTGTGGGCCTTTTTTGAGACGTGTGCAGCAGATCGCACTATTGCTATTTGCAACATATGTCTGAAGCGTATCTCGCGTGGCCAAAACATGAGCCGCTTGGGCACCACGTGCTTGACCAGACATATGTCGACCTGCCATACAGTCCATTGGCAAGCATACAAAAGACCCACACCAAAGAACAAAGCGGACCTCTCCTTGCTTCCTCATCAGCTGGGATCTCCAATCCCACTATACCTTCAGTCCTCTCTGAAACCTGCTCTGAGAGGAATGAAGGTGTAGAATTAGGTGTGTCACAGCCAAGTACTTGCGGGCAATCTGCTATCGGTACACCGACGTCAGATTGTACCAGGCAAATTTCCCTGCCCCAGCTGCTGCACCTCCGAAAGAAGTTCACTCCCAGCCATCCACATGCCCAGCAGTTGAATGCTAACTTGGCTAAATTGCTAGCACTCCAACTGCTGCCTTTTCAGTTGGTAGACTCTGCCCACTTCTGTGAGTTTGTGGAATGTGCGGTTCCTCAGTGGCAGGTTCCCAAACGCCACTTTTTCTCACGGAAGGCGATTCCGGCTCTCTACCGGCATGTGGAAGGCAATGTCTTAGCCTCGCTGGACAGGGCGGTCAGCGGTAAGGTGCATATTACTGCTGACTCATGGTCCAGCAGGCATGGACAGGGACGTTTCCTATCTTTCACGGCACATTGGGTGACTCTGCTGGCAGCTGGGAAGGATGAAGGACAAGGTGCAGTAGTGTTGGAAGTTGTTCCGCCACCACGCCTCCAAAATGCTACTAATGGTGATTCTGACACACCTCTCTCCTCCACTCCTCCTCTTCTTCTTCCTCCATGGCCTCTTCCTGTGCTTTGTCCTTGGAACCAGCGGTGCTCCGTAGGCATTCAAGGGGCTACGCAAGTATGCAGGCAAAAAGATGCCATGCGGTGCTTGAGCTGGTGTGCTTGGGGGACAGAAGCCACACTGGGGCAGAGATTCTGTCAGCTCTGCAGGGGCAGGCTCAGAGGTGGTTGACGCCATGCCAGCTTAAGCCAGGAAAGGTGGTTTGCGACAATGGCACCAACCTGCTCTCCGACCTCCAACAGGGACAACTGACCCATGTGCCCTGTTTAGCTCACGTCCTTAACTTGGTGGTGCAGCGGTTCTTGGGCAGGTACCCGGGCTTACAGGAGGTCCTGAAGCAGGCCAGGAAACTCTGTGGGCATTTCCGCCAGTCATATAATGCCAGTGCTCGGCTGGCTGACCTGCAAAAGGAATCCAACCTGCCCAAGAACTGCCTAATCTGTGACATGCCCACCAGGTGGAACTCTAGGTTGGCCATGCTGCACACGCAGCAGAGGGCCATCAATGAGTATCTGTTGCAATATGGCACCAGGACAGGGTCAGGGGAGCTTGGACTTTTTTCCCCACGCCAGTGGGCCATGATCAGGGATGCATGCACTGTCCTGGCACCATTTGAGGAGGCCACGAGGATGGTGAGTAGGGATGAGCCAGAACATGCGAACAGGCAAAAAATTAGTTTGAACACGCGAACACCGTATGTCCGCCGGTGTCCCGCGATCGTGTCACAGAGCCGAGGAACGGGGAGATGCCAGAGAAAAGGGGATCTGGTCTGATGCAACCACTCAAACACCTCCATCCCTAAAAAATGAACAGAAAAGCAAAAAATGCATGTCGCCCTGGGACTTTGAGTGAGGTGAGAGAGTTAGGCACATGCTCACACAGATGCATAATAAAAACAATTTATTAGTAACAGATGCTGTAGAAACAAAATGGAGACAACAATGATTGTGCATCACCCGGCATGGTAGCCAATGTAAAACATCATAAGTAGGGATGGGCCTGGTGCTCGATTCGAACCCATGTTCGAATCGAACATCGGGCGTTCGCTCGCTCGCTCGTCGAGCCCAGAACTATTTGGGCCGTTCGCATCACATTCGTGTGATGCGAGCGGCCCCGCAATGCATTGCGGCCGGCGCGGCCGGCGCAGTGCATTGCTGGCTGATGATTGGCCAAGCATGCACTGTGACCCCGCATGCTTGGCCAATCACAGCGCCCGAAACTCGGAGAGCAATAATTGGCTACAGGCAGGACGCCTGTAGCCAATTACAGCTCAGGGGCTTTAGTACACGCCCCACCATTTAAAAGGCCGCCACGCCATCAGCCCCGGTCACATGAGTTCCGGCTTTAGGAGAGATTAGTCTGCTGATTCAGTCTTTGCTTGATACTGAAAGATTTGCTCTTCTTTGCTAAACCATTGGCTATTTATTTGCTAAACCATTGCTACCTAAGTCATTGATCGTTCATTGCTGCTGATTGCACAGTTAGTGTGTTATTAGCTGCTGCTGGGGATTAGTCTGGTGCGTGCTTACTGTTAGTACAGTATTGCAGTAGTACCAACCGCAGTGCTGTTAGCACAGCATTGCACCCCAACAGCACCCATAGGACTTCTAGTGTGTTAGTGGCAGCAAACAGAGCTCCTATATTTTCTTCTCAGCAGCACCCATAGGACTTCTAGTGTGTTAGTGGCAGCAAACAGAGCTCCTATATTTTCTTCTCAGCAGCACCCATAGGACTTCTAGTGTGTTAGTGGCAGCAAACAGAGCTCCTATATTTTCTTCTCAGCAGCACCCATAGGACTTCTAGTGTGTTAGTGGCAGCAAACAGAGCTCCTATATTTTCTTCTCAGCAGCACCCATAGGACTTCTAGTGTGTTAGTGGCATCACACAGAGCTCCTATATTTTCTTCTCAGCAGCACCCATAGGACTTCTAGTGTGTTAGTGGCAGCAAACAGAGCTCCTATATTTTCTTCTCAGCAGCACCCATAGGACTTCTAGTGTGTTAGTGGCAGCAAACAGAGCTCCTATATTTTCTTCTCAGCAGCACCCATAGGACTTCTAGTGTGTTAGTGGCAGCAAACAGAGCTCCTATATTTTCTTCTCAGCAGCACCCATAGGAATTCTAGTGTGTTAGTGGCATCACACAGAGCTCCTATATTTTCTTCTCAGCAGCACCCATAGGACTTCTAGTGTGTTAGTGGCAGCAAACAGAGCTCCTATATTTTCTTCTCAGCAGCACCCATAGGAATTCTAGTGTGTTAGTGGCATCACACAGAGCTCCTATATTTTCTTCTCAGCAGCACCCATAGGACTTCTAGTGTGTTAGTGGCAGCAAACAGAGCTCCTATATTTTCTTCTCAGCAGCACCCATAGGACTTCTAGTGTGTTAGTGGCAGCAAACAGAGCTCCTATATTTTCTTCTCAGCAGCACCCATAGGACTTCTAGTGTGTTAGTGGCAGCAAACAGAGCTCCTATATTTTCTTCTCAGCAGCACCCATAGGACTTCTAGTGTGTTAGTGGCAGCAAACAGAGCTCCTATATTTTCTTCTCAGCAGCACCCATAGGAATTCTAGTGTGTTAGTGGCATCACACAGAGCTCCTATATTTTCTTCTCAGCAGCACCCATAGGACTTCTAGTGTGTTAGTGGCAGCAAACAGAGCTCCTATATTTTCTTCTCAGCAGCACCCATAGGAATTCTAGTGTGTTAGTGGCATCACACAGAGCTCCTATATTTTCTTCTCAGCAGCACCCATAGGACTTCTAGTGTGTTAGTGGCAGCAAACAGAGCTCCTATATTTTCTTCTCAGCAGCACCCATAGGACTTCTAGTGTGTTAGTGGCATCACACAGAGCTCCTATATTTTCTTCTCAGCAGCACCCATAGGACTTCTAGTGTGTTAGTGGCAGCAAACAGAGCTCCTATATTTTCTTCTCAGCAGCACCCATAGGACTTCTAGTGTGTTAGTGGCAGTAAACAGAGCTCCTATATTTTCTTCTCAGCAGCACCCATAGGACTTCTAGTGTGTTAGTGGCAGCAAACAGAGCTCCTATATTTTCTTCTCAGCAGCACCCATAGGAATTCTAGTGTGTTAGTGGCATCACACAGAGCTCCTATATTTTCTTCTCAGCAGCACCCATAGGACTTCTAGTGTGTTAGTGGCAGCAAACAGAGCTCCTATATTTTCTTCTCAGCAGCACTCATAGGAATTCTAGTGTGTTAGTGGCATCACACAGAGCTCCTATATTTTCTTCTCAGCAGCACCCATAGGACTTCTAGTGTGTTAGTGGCAGCAAACAGAGCTCCTATATTTTCTTCTCAGCAGCACCCATAGGACTTCTAGTGTGTTAGTGGCATCACACAGAGCTCCTATATTTTCTTCTCAGCAGCACCCATAGGACTTCTAGTGTGTTAGTGGCAGCAAACAGAGCTCCTATATTTTCTTCTCAGCAGCACCCATAGGACTTCTAGTGTGTTAGTGGCAGCAAACAGAGCTCCTATATTTTCTTCTCAGCAGCACCCATAGGACTTCTAGTGTGTTAGTGGCAGCAAACAGAGCTCCTATATTTTCTTCTCAGCAGCACCCATAGGAATTCTAGTGTGTTAGTGGCATCACACAGAGCTCCTATATTTTCTTCTCAGCAGCACCCATAGGACTTCTAGTGTGTTAGTGGCAGCAAACAGAGCTCCTATATTTTCTTCTCAGCAGCACCCATAGGAATTCTAGTGTGTTAGTGGCATCACACAGAGCTCCTATATTTTCTTCTCAGCAGCACCCATAGGACTTCTAGTGTGTTAGTGGCAGCAAACAGAGCTCCTATATTTTCTTCTCAGCAGCACCCATAGGACTTCTAGTGTGTTAGTGGCATCACACAGAGCTCCTATATTTTCTTCTCAGCAGCACCCATAGGACTTCTAGTGTGTTAGTGGCAGCAAACAGAGCTCCTATATTTTCTTCTCAGCAGCACCCATAGGACTTCTAGTGTGTTAGTGGCAGCAAACAGAGCTCCTATATTTTCTTCTCAGCAGCACCCATAGGACTTCTAGTGTGTTAGTGGCAGCAAACAGAGCTCCTATATTTTCTTCTCAGCAGCACCCATAGGAATTCTAGTGTGTTAGTGGCATCACACAGAGCTCCTATATTTTCTTCTCAGCAGCACCCATAGGACTTCTAGTGTGTTAGTGGCAGCAAACAGAGCTCCTATATTTTCTTCTCAGCAGCACCCATAGGAATTCTAGTGTGTTAGTGGCATCACACAGAGCTCCTATATTTTCTTCTCAGCAGCACCCATAGGACTTCTAGTGTGTTAGTGGCAGCAAACAGAGCTCCTATATTTTCTTCTCAGCAGCACCCATAGGACTTCTAGTGTGTTAGTGGCAGCAAACAGAGCTCCTATATTTTCTTCTCAGCAGCACCCATAGGACTTCTAGTGTGTTAGTGGCAGCAAACAGAGCTCCTATATTTTCTTCTCAGCAGCACCCATAGGACTTCTAGTGTGTTAGTGGCAGCAAACAGAGCTCCTATATTTTCTTCTCAGCAGCACCCATAGGACTTCTAGTGTGTTAGTGGCATCACACAGAGCTCCTATATTTTCTTCTCAGCAGCACCCATAGGACTTCTAGTGTGTTAGTGGCAGCAAACAGAGCTCCTATATTTTCTTCTCAGCAGCACCCATAGGACTTCTAGTGTGTTAGTGGCAGCAAACAGAGCTCCTATATTTTCTTCTCAGCAGCACCCATAGGACTTCTAGTGTGTTAGTGGCAGCAAACAGAGCTCCTATATTTTCTTCTCAGCAGCACCCATAGGACTTCTAGTGTGTTAGTGGCAGCAAACAGAGCTCCTATATTTTCTTCTCAGCAGCACCCATAGGACTTCTAGTGTGTTAGTGGCATCACACAGAGCTCCTATATTTTCTTCTCAGCAGCACCCATAGGACTTCTAGTGTGTTAGTGGCAGCAAACAGAGCTCCTATATTTTCTTCTCAGCAGCACCCATAGGACTTCTAGTGTGTTAGTGGCAGCAAACAGAGCTCCTATATTTTCTTCTCAGCAGCACCCATAGGACTTCTAGTGTGTTAGTGGCAGCAAACAGAGCTCCTATATTTTCTTCTCAGCAGCACCCATAGGAATTCTAGTGTGTTAGTGGCATCACACAGAGCTCCTATATTTTCTTCTCAGCAGCACCCATAGGACTTCTAGTGTGTTAGTGGCAGCAAACAGAGCTCCTATATTTTCTTCTCAGCAGCACCCATAGGAATTCTAGTGTGTTAGTGGCATTACACAGAGCTCCTATATTTTCTTCTCAGCAGCACCCATAGGACTTCTAGTGTGTTAGTGGCAGCAAACAGAGCTCCTATATTTTCTTCTCAGCAGCACCCATAGGACTTCTAGTGTGTTAGTGGCATCACACAGAGCTCCTATATTTTCTTCTCAGCAGCACCCATAGGACTTCTAGTGTGTTAGTGGCAGCAAACAGAGCTCCTATATTTTCTTCTCAGCAGCACCCATAGGACTTCTAGTGTGTTAGTGGCAGCAAACAGAGCTCCTATATTTTCTTCTCAGCAGCACCCATAGGACTTCTAGTGTGTTAGTGGCAGCAAACAGAGCTCCTATATTTTCTTCTCAGCAGCACCCATAAGAATTCTAGTGTGTTAGTGGCATCACACAGAGCTCCTATATTTTCTTCTCAGCAGCACCCATAGGACTTCTAGTGTGTTAGTGGCAGCAAACAGAGCTCCTATATTTTCTTCTCAGCATCACCCATAGGAATTCTAGTGTGTTAGTGGCATCACACAGAGCTCCTATATTTTCTTCTCAGCAGCACCCATAGGACTTCTAGTGTGTTAGTGGCAGCAAACAGAGCTCCTATATTTTCTTCTCAGCAGCACCCATAGGACTTCTAGTGTGTTAGTGGCATCACACAGAGCTCCTATATTTTCTTCTCAGCAGCACCCATATGACTTCTAGTGTGTTAGTGGCAGCAAACAGAGCTCCTATATTTTCTTCTCAGCAGCACCCATAGGACTTCTAGTGTGTTAGTGGCAGCAAACAGAGCTCCTATATTTTCTTCTCAGCAGCACCCATAGGACTTCTAGTGTGTTAGTGGCAGCAAACAGAGCTCCTATATTTTCTTCTCAGCAGCACCCATAGGAATTCTAGTGTGTTAGTGGCATCACACAGAGCTCCTATATTTTCTTCTCAGCAGCACCCATAGGACTTCTAGTGTGTTAGTGGCAGCAAACAGAGCTCCTATATTTTCTTCTCAGCAGCACCCATAGGAATTCTAGTGTGTTAGTGGCATCACACAGAGCTCCTATATTTTCTTCTCAGCAGCACCCATATGACTTCTAGTGTGTTAGTGGCAGCAAACAGAGCTCCTATATTTTCTTCTCAGCAGCACCCATAGGACTTCTAGTGTGTTAGTGGCATCACACAGAGCTCCTATATTTTCTTCTCAGCAGCACCCATAGGACTTCTAGTGTGTTAGTGGCAGCAAACAGAGCTCCTATATTTTCTTCTCAGCAGCACCCATAGGACTTCTAGTGTGTTAGTGGCAGCAAACAGAGCTCCTATATTTTCTTCTCAGCAGCACCCATAGGACTTCTAGTGTGTTAGTGGCAGCAAACAGAGCTCCTATATTTTCTTCTCAGCAGCACCCATAGGAATTCTAGTGTGTTAGTGGCATCACACAGAGCTCCTATATTTTCTTCTCAGCAGCACCCATAGGTCTTCTAGTGTGTTAGTGGCAGCAAACAGAGCTCCTATATTTTCTTCTCAGCAGCACCCATAGGAATTCTAGTGTGTTAGTGGCATCACACAGAGCTCCTATATTTTCTTCTCAGCAGCACCCATAGGACTTCTAGTGTGTTAGTGGCAGCAAACAGAGCTCCTATATTTTCTTCTCAGCAGCACCCATAGGACTTCTAGTGTGTTAGTGGCAGCAAACAGAGCTCCTATATTTTCTTCTCAGCAGCACCCATAGGACTTCTAGTGTGTTAGTGGCAGCAAACAGAGCTCCTATATTTTCTTCTCAGCAGCACCCATAGGACTTCTAGTGTGTTAGTGGCAGCAAACAGAGCTCCTATATTTTCTTCTCAGCAGCACCCATAGGACTTCTAGTGTGTTAGTGGCATCACACAGAGCTCCTATATTTTCTTCTCAGCAGCACCCATAGGACTTCTAGTGTGTTAGTGGCAGCAAACAGAGCTCCTATATTTTCTTCTCAGCAGCACCCATAGGACTTCTAGTGTGTTAGTGGCAGCAAACAGAGCTCCTATATTTTCTTCTCAGCAGCACCCATAGGACTTCTAGTGTGTTAGTGGCAGCAAACAGAGCTCCTATATTTTCTTCTCAGCAGCACCCATAGGACTTCTAGTGTGTTAGTGGCAGCAAACAGAGCTCCTATATTTTCTTCTCAGCAGCACCCATAGGACTTCTAGTGTGTTAGTGGCAGCAAACAGAGCTCCTATATTTTCTTCTCAGCAGCACCCATAGGACTTCTAGTGTGTTAGTGGCATCACACAGAGCTCCTATATTTTCTTCTCAGCAGCACCCATAGGACTTCTAGTGTGTTAGTGGCAGCAAACAGAGCTCCTATATTTTCTTCTCAGCAGCACCCATAGGACTTCTAGTGTGTTAGTGGCAGCAAACAGAGCTCCTATATTTTCTTCTCAGCAGCACCCATAGGACTTCTATTGTGTTAGTGGCAGCAAACAGAGCTCCTATATTTTCTTCTCAGCAGCACCCATAGGAATTCTAGTGTGTTAGTGGCATCACACAGAGCTCCTATATTTTCTTCTCAGCAGCACCCATAGGACTTCTAGTGTGTTAGTGGCAGCAAACAGAGCTCCTATATTTTCTTCTCAGCAGCACCCATAGGACTTCTAGTGTGTTAGTGGCAGCAAACAGAGCTCCTATATTTTCTTCTCAGCAGCACCCATAGGAATTCTAGTGTGTTAGTGGCATCACACAGAGCTCCTATATTTTCTTCTCAGCAGCACCCATAGGACTTCTAGTGTGTTAGTGGCAGCAAACAGAGCTCCTATATTTTCTTCTCAGCAGCACCCATAGGACTTCTAGTGTGTTAGTGGCATCACACAGAGCTCCTATATTTTCTTCTCAGCAGCACCCATAGGACTTCTAGTGTGTTAGTGGCAGCAAACAGAGCTCCTATATTTTCTTCTCAGCAGCACCCATAGGACTTCTAGTGTGTTAGTGGCAGCAAACAGAGCTCCTATATTTTCTTCTCAGCAGCACCCATAGGACTTCTAGTGTGTTAGTGGCAGCAAACAGAGCTCCTATATTTTCTTGTCAGCAGCACACATAGTACCTATAGTGTGTTAGTGTCAGCACCCATAGGACCTACAGTGTGTTGTGAGCACACATAGGAGTTCTATTTTTTATACTATATACACTACCGACTACAATGGCTGGAAGACCGCCAAGGAGAGGCAGAGCGTGCCGAGGCAAGAACACAGGGCAGGCAGGCTCTGTTTCTAGAGACAACAGTGCTGGCCGTGGACGTGGTCGTGCATCGTCATCAGCACGTGACCATGGGACACGCTTGTCTTTGTTTTCGGCAGCTGGACATGTGGAGCCGCATCATGCCGAAGGCTTGGTAGAATGGATGACCAAGCCCTCCTCATCCTCCTCATCCTCTCTCACCCAGGCTCAGGGTACTGGCAGAGCAGCTGCCAACGCGTACTCAATGGCATCATCAGCCACCCCTTCCCTAGACCCACCATGTCCTCCTGAGGAGTCCCCCGAACTGTTTGAGCACAGTGTTGGGTACATGCTCCAGGAGGATGCCCAACGATTCGAAGGCTCGGATGATGATACCCAGCTTGAGGAAGTCAGTAGTGTGCGCGCAGAGAAAGGGGATGCTGAAGGACAGCAATCTGGCAGTAGTGTTCCACCAGCTGCAGCTTACTGCCAGGTTTGCTCTAGTGGTGAAGAGGGAGGGGATGATGAGGTCACTGACTCCACGTGGGTGCCTGAAGGGAGAGAGGAGGAGGAGGAGGAGGATGCAGCGTCACATGTCCAACGAGGCAGGATGCCCCCTGGAGGCCAGCTAGAGGCCAGCACAGCAACTGTACCACACCGCAGAGCTCCGCCTGTGCAGGGCGCTGCCTCTGCACGTTATCACAAAAGTTCTTTGGTGTGGGCCTTTTTTGAGACGAGTGCATCAGATCGCACCACTGCTATTTGCAATATTTGTCTCAAGCGTATCTCGCGTGGCCAAAACATCAGCCGCTTGGGCACCACAAGCATGAGCAGACATATGTCGACCTGCCATGCAGCTCGTTGGCAAGCACACATAAAAGACCCACACCAAAGAACAAAGCGGACCTCTCCTTGCTCCTCATCAGCTGGGATCTCCATCCCCACTATATCTTCAGTCCTCTCTGAAAGCTGCTCTGAGAGGACTGAAGGTGTAGAATTAGGTGTGTCACAACCAAGTACTTGCAGTACACCGACGTCCGATTGTAGCAGGCAAATTTCCCTGCCCCAGCTGCTGGACCGTCGAAAGAAGTATACTCCCAGCCATCCACATGCCCAGCGGTTGAATGCTAGCTTGGCTAAATTGCTAGCACTTCAACTGCTGCCTTTTCAGTTGATAGACTCGGCCCCCTTCCGTGAGTTTGTTCAATGTGCGGTTCCTCAGTGGCAGGTTCCCAAACGCCACTTTTTCTCACGGAAGGCAATTCCGTCTCTCTACTGGCATGTGGAAGGCAATGTCCATGCCTCGCTGGACAGGGCGGTCAGCGGTAAGGTGCATATTACCGCTGACTCATGGTCCAGCAGGCATGGACAGGGACGTTATCTTTCTTTCACGGCCCATTGGGTCACTCTATTGGTAGCTGGGAGGGATGCAGGACAAGGTGCAGTAGTGTTTGAGGTTGTTCCGCCACCACGCCTCCAAAATGCTACTACTGGTTGTGACACACCTCTCTCCTCCACCCCCTCCTCTTCTTCTTCCTCCATGTCCTCTTCGAGTGCTCTGTCCTCGGAACCAGCGGTGCTCCGTAGGCGTACAAGGGGCTACGCGAGTACGCAGGCAAAAAGATGACATGCCGTGCTTGCGCTGGTGTGTTTGGGGGACAGGAGCCACACTGGGCCAGAGGTTCTGGCAGCTCTGCAGGGGCAGGCCGAGAGGTGGTTGACGCCACGCCAGCTTAAGCCAGGAATGGTCGTTTCTGATAATGGCACCAACCTCCTCTCCGCCCTGCGACAGGGGCAGCTCACCCATGTGCCCTGTATGGCTCACGTCCTCAACCTGGTGGTGCAGCGGTTCTTGGGCAGGTTCCCAGGCTTACAGGATGTCCTGAGGCAGGCCAGGAAAGTCTGTGTGCATTTCCGCCGATCTTATAATGCCAGTGCTCGGCTGACTGAGCTGCAAAAGGAGCTGAACCTGCCCAAGAACCGCCTAATATGTGACATGCCCACCAGGTGGAACTCAACGTTGGCCATGCTGCAGCGACTGCACACGCAGCAGAGGGCCATCAATGAGTACCTTTGCGACTACGGCACCAGGACAGGGTCAGGGGAGCTTGGCTTTTTTTCCCCACGCCAGTGGAGCATGATCAGGGATGCATGCACTGTCCTCTCACCATTTGAGGAGGCCACGAGGATGGTGAGCAGTGACAGTGCATGCATCAGTGACACTGTACCTCTTGTCCACCTGTTGGAGCATACGCTGCGTGGGATAATGGACAGGGCACTTGAGGCAGAACAGAGGCAGGAAGAGGAGGACTTCCTTGTCTCTCAAGGCCCCCTTTATCCAGACAATGTTCCTTCTGTCCCACCCATCACACAGGAAGAAGAGGAGGAGGAGGAGGAGGAGGAGGAGGATTGTGTGAGCATGGAGGTGGAGCCTGGCACTCAGCATCAGCAGCAGCAGTCTTTTAGGGATGATGTACAGTCTCAACAAACCAGTGGACTTGTACGTGGCTGGGAGGAGGTGGCTGGCGATCATGTCATCCTCAGTGACCCAGAAGACTCCGGACCGAATGCCTCAGCTAACCTACGCTGCATGGCCTCCCTGATCCTGCAAAGCCTGCGGAAGGATCCTCGTGTTCTTCGGATCAAGGAGAGTGACCATTACTGGCTGGCCACTCTCCTTGATCCACGGTACAAGGGTAAGGTTGCGGACCTTATCTTGCCGTCGCAGAGGGAGCAGAGGATGAGACATCTCAGGGAGGCCTTGCAGAAAGGTCTGTGCAACGCGTTCCCAGAAACTGGGAGGTTACAAACTCCTGGTCCTGGACGACGAGTTGCTGAGGCTTCGGTCAGTAGCAGAAGGAGCGGTGGGGAAGGTGGACGTCTGACCGATGCGTTCAGACAATTTTTTAGTCCGCAGCCCCAAGGTATGATCGGTTCCAGCAACCATCGCCAGCGTCTGATATACATGGTGCAGGAATACCTAGGGGCAAGGTCAGACTTGGACACCTTTCCCACCGAAAATGCTCTGGCTTACTGGGTCCTGAGGATGGATCACTGGCCAGAGCTTGCACAGTATGCAATTGAGCTACTGGCCTGTCCTGCATCCAGCGTTCTTTCCGAACGCACATTCAGTGCTGCTGGAGGATTTGTCACCGATCATAGGGTGCGCCTGTCCACCGACTCGGTTGATCGACTGACCTTCATAAAAATGAATCAGTCTTGGATCACCACCAGCTACCAGACACCTGAAGCGGATATAACGGAATAATTTATAATGTCACATCCCTTCAAGACTGCCTATGCTGATGCTGAGTGACTGTCCTGTTATGTTCACTGACTATCCTCTTCCTCCTCCTCAATGATCCATGCCACCACACCAGTGCCTAAGGCACAATTTTTCAGCCCCTGTATAACAGGGGCGTGTAATTACAATTTTTTAAAAAGATGCTTCGCAACAGGTGTGACTGCTGTGCTCAGAGTACAGTATCTGTGAGGGGTTGCAGTGTTGTGGCACCAGCACCAGTGCCTAAGGCACAATTTTTCAGCCCCTGTTGGGGCGTGTAATTACAATTTTTAGCCAATGCTTTGCAACAGGTCTCATTGCTGTGCTCAGAGTACAGTATCTGTGAGGGGTTGCAGTGTTGTGGCACCAGCACCAGTGCCTAAGGCACAATTTTTCAGCCCCTGTATAACAGGGGCGTGTAATTACAATTTTTTAAAAAGATGCTTCGCAACAGGTGTGACTGCTGTGCTCCAAGTACAGTATCTGTGAGGGGTTGCAGTGTTGTGGCACCAGCACCAATGCCTAAGGCACAATTTTTCAGCCCCTGTTTAACAGGGGCGTGTAATTACAAATCTTGATCTAATAGTTCACAGCAGGGCCCATTCCTGCGCCCACCAAGAGTAACTATGAGGGCCTACAGTCTTGTGGCAACACCGTCCACCACCACCACCACCACCAAAGGCCCAATTTTTCTGCCCTGTTCAACAGGTGCATGCAATTACAAATCTTGATCTAATAACTCACAGCAGGGCCCATTCCTGCACCCACCAAGAGTAACTGTGAGGGCTTACAGTCTTGTGGCAACACCGTCCACCACCACCACCACCACCACCAAAGGCCCAATTTTTCTGCCCGGTTCAACAGGTGCATGCAAGTACAAATCTTGATCTATTAACTCACAGCAGGGCCCATTCCTGTGCCCACCAGTCTTGTGGCTACACCAATATCTAATAGGGCAAATTTCTGCAGAGTATATACGGCAGGCCCCTACTTTCAAACATCCAACTTACAAACGACTCCTACTTGCAAACGGCAAGAGAAAACAGGAAGTGAGAGGAAATCTACCCCTAGGAAGGAAAATTCTATCCTGTTAGATTTAATTTGGGAAAAAGGTATCTCCTCTCTACTGATGCTTTATCACCAATCCTTGTTTCAATTAAAACCCCACTTTTCCAAAAACATTTGTCATTGGGACGGAAAGTGAGGTGACATGTTCTGAACAGATGTGCAAAGACAGCAAATGTTACAGGGGTGATAACCCCTCCCTATGTTCTCCAAAAAGCTTAAAAATTGATTTTTTTGGGATGTAGCTACACTTCATAATGTACCTGTTCAGATTCTACTTAAGAACAAACCTACAGTCCATGTCTTGTTTGCACCACCTATATACTGCTGTTCAGAGTATATAGGGTTGTAGGTATAGGGTTTTATTTTGGGTGCGGGGTCCCCCTTAGTATCCATACAAGACCCAAAGGGGCTGGGGTGGGGGGGGGGGGTGATGGGGTAGCCATGCCATTTTTCTCAAGGATTTTCAGCCATATGGCGGCCAGGACAAGACATGACATTAAAGCCGCAAGTGGTTTTAAATGGCTTCTTTTTTTCCTTTACAAATGTCATTTTGTGCAAGGACAGTTCTAAACACGGGAAACACATGCCACTTCACAGGCATACTTTAGACACCCCCCAGGTACCGTATTTAAAGGAAAATTTCACTTTTTTTTTTTCACTTTATGCATCATTAAAATGACTGCTCCCGAAAAAACTTTAGTTTTTAAAATTTCTTTTTGCATTGATATATGTCCCCTGGGGCAGGACCCGGGTCCCCAAACCTGTTTTATAACATTAACATGCATATTGGCCGTTGTAATTAGCAATTTTGATTTCGAACGTTCGCGTCCATTATAACGAATAGGGTTCGAAAATTCGCGCGAACTTTCGGTCCGTTCGAAGGTTCTGGTGCGAACCGAACCCGGGGGTGTTCGGCTCATCCCTAATCATAAGTACAGATAATTGTGAATACATAGCAAATATTATACATCCTTGAACAATATGATGACAAATGATAGCTGAGCCAGTGGATACATGCACATAGACATGGTTACTTGAACAAATATTGTTGTATAAAAATCATTATAAGAGCTTGTTGGGGAGAGTAAGGTCCTCAACGCATGCAGATATACAAAAACGCATCATTATTCCCCACACGTTTCGCAAGATTCCACTCGCTTCTTCAGGGGCTGATGCATGGTAGTTGTATCAATGCCTTGGGTTGACTTGCCGATCGCTGGCTGCCAAGATGGAGGCATATGATATATCCAGCTCGGGAGCTGAGGGGATGAAACAATGGGGTACCATCCACGGGGAGGATTCGGATGAATAGCATAGTCTATGCGGAGGTGTCTGACCAGTGGTCAAAGAAAGCCCACCTTGGAAAAGTCTGGAAAAACTTGAGGAGATACATGGACTTCCAATCATGGTTGCTGCCTTCACTTCACTGTGAACCTCACCCCAGACCAACGGACCGCAATGACAGAGGAACGGGGAGATGCCAGTGTAAACACAGCATCTCCCCGTTCTGTCTAGTGACAGGACACTGATCGCCTGCTCCCTCTCATCTGGAGCAGTGATCAGTGTTGTGTTAGTGCTAGCCCATCCCCCAGATAGTTAGAACACATCCCTAGGACACACGTAACCCTTTCCCCGCCCCCTACTGGTTAACCCCTTCACTGCCAGTCACATTTACACAGTAATCAGTGCATTTTTATAGCCTTGATTGCTGTATAAATGTGAATGTTCCCAAAATAGCGCCAAAAGTGTCTGATGTGTCCGCCATAATGTTGCAGTCACGATAAAAATCGCTGATCACTGCCATTACTAGTAAAAAGAAAAATATTAATAAAAATGCCATAAAACTATCCCCTATTTTGTAGACACGATAACATTTGCGCAAACCAATCAATAAACGCTTATTGCGATTTTTTTTTTTTTTACCAAAAATATGTACAAGAATACATATCTGCCTAAACCGTGGAAAACATTAGTTTTTTTATATTTTTTGGGGATATTTTCTATAGCAATTTTGTTTGGGAGCCACGTCGCATGACCCCGCAATTGTCAGTTAAAGCGATGCAGTGCCGATTCGCAAAAAGTGCTCTGGTCTTTGGGCAGCCAAATGATCTGGGCTAAAGTGGTTAATTTCAGTTTAGCAGCTGCAGTGTACATGAGGCCTTAGGCCTCTTGCACATGATACTCCTGTTTGAGCATCTTCTTTTTCAGACTTTTTTATGTGTTTGCGCATATTTTAGCGCATATGCATTTTCGCAAAAATGTGTGCACATCTGAGGCATGAGGCATAAATTACTGACCAAAAATGCAGATTTTTCAATAAATTTTTTTACTAAAGAATGCACGGCTCTTGTTTACGTGCCTGTGTGCACAGGCACATTACAATTAGCTCAGTAAAACAATACGTTTTACTGAGCTTTTTCAAGCTGCAGTGTGCAAGAGGCCTAACTTTGTTTCTCTCCCTCTGTCTTTCTGATCCTGGAGCCCAGCCTGTATATTTTTTTCATCTCATCTTAATTTTCATTTATTAACTCAGTTTTAACAGGAATTCTGTGAGTCATGTTGTATTTGTGAAATATAGCTTTAATATTTTATTGTGGGCCTTTCAGGTCTAACGCGTTTGACATCGTGAGATGCTTACTCATGAGCTATGAGTAAGCATCTCATGATGTGAAACGCGTTAGCCTTGTCCCTGTCTTCATTTCACATTTGACTGTATGCTGTGATTTGGATTTTATCTTCAATAAAGAACATCTTATACAGAGTGCGGCAGTCCAGGACAATTTCCTTCCTTCCTGCATGATGCCTGTACAAAAATGGGAAGAGTAAATGGAACAGTAAAAGCATAGCCAAAAGTTCTAATTATTCCTCACTCTATTAAAATATGTATTTTTGTTTTGTTTCTGTCTCCACTGGGAAAATTCCCATCACTTTCTACCCCAATGGGGAATTAAGGGAATCTTCCCAGTAGGGAACCAGATGGCACAGTCTCTTTCAATTGTTTTCAAATGTTGTTTGTACTTGTCCAGGGAAAAAACGCAACGCGAATGCAGAAAAAAATGCTTTTAAAATGCAATGCACCATGGCAAAAACTCATTTGGGTTTTTTGCAATGGAGCAGTGTGAAAGCAGCCTAAGTAGGAATCATCATCGTATTTGTCTTTTATACCTTAATGTATTTATTGCAAAATGATTCCATTACGTATGCACTGTAGTACATTTTATACAATAAAGAAAAATTGTAATGCAACAATAAAAATTAAATGGACCCAAATTCGAATTTGGATAATACTTTTTTTACTTGCGTTAATTTGTAGTGTGGTTATAATTTATGTTGGATTAGTTGAAATTCGTTACTTTTGTGATTCAGAGATTCAGATACACCCGGATCACAAAAACCTTGATTAGTAACAAAATTGCACATGTCTATTCACATTTATTAGCAAGTACATTAGATATAGTAATGCCTCGTACACACGACCGGTTTTCCCGTCGGAAAAACTGCCATGACAGCTTTTGGCCGGGAAAACCGGCCGTGTGTATGCTCCATCGCAGTTTTCCTGTCTGGAAAACTGCGGGGGGAAAAAAAAGAGAACTTGTCTATTTTCCCGTCAGGAAAAAATCCTGCCGAGAAAACCGGTCATCTGTATGCTTTCCCGAGGGGGAAAAAAACATGCATTCTCGTAAACAATTTGACGCATGCGCGGAAGCATAGAACGTCATTTTGTTGGCTCGTCGTAGTCTGTGACATCACTGCGTACCTGGTAGTCAAAAGTTCAGTGCTCTTTTGTGTGACTGTTGTCAAGGCAGGCTTGAGAGGAATCCCGTCGGGAAAAGCGTCGTTTTTTATCCTGCCGGGAAAACGGGTCGTGTGTACGAGGCATATAACTAAGCATTTTTGTGAGTTTCTTAGTGAATGTAATCAATCAGCATATAATATCCTACCGCCATAGGAGGACATGGAGGGATGAGAGTGTCGTGTATCAGCGTGTATCCGCCCACATATGTGACTCTATAGTCACGTGGGGTACACACATAAGAAAAATTAGCAACTAAAAAGCTAAGAAGGGAACTGAAAGTGAACATGCTCAGTAGAGTACACAAGCTGGTCTACACAATCTCAGGCTACAGTGGGGACACAGAGACAATGGGGAAACAGCTGAAGGCAGGATCAACCAGGTATATTTTACTCTACACAAAGCAAATACTTTAGTGGTTTTGTGAGACTGAATATGAACACTTTGTTCATTCAGAACTACAAACCATCAGTTGTGGTGGCTAATGGTAGTGGTAATCTATTCATTTTACAGGAACTAAGTCCCACATGGCCGCACTGTTTTTGAACTGTGAGAGTGGGTGCGGGAAGACAATCCCCTGCCCAGCGTTACACTGAGGTGAGGAGAGAGGCTGCAGAAGCTGAAACATGTTACATGTCCCAGGCCAGCCTAAATACAGGTGGAACATGTAACTAAAGGTGAACTTACCCTTAAATGACACTTTAAAAGCTCTTACGGACCATAAGTTTAGTATTGATTGGGAATAATGGCTCAAGAACTACTGCTCTCAAACTGATGTGCACATTGATATATAATACAGTGCTTTAAAAAAAGTATTCATACCCTTTGACATTTTCCACATTTTGTCAGGTTACAGCCAAAAATGTAAATGTATTTTATTGGGATTTTATGTGATAGACCAACACAAAGTGGCACATATGTTTTGAAACTTTTTTTACATAACTAGCTGATATCCCCAATATGTGGTAGCGTATAGATTGTGGCAGGCTCTCTTTAATGGCACATAGGACACATTTTTCCCAAATATCAAATGCAATAGTGAAAGTGTAAATTTACTATCCTTTTATGCAGTACTTACCTCAAAAAGCAGAAACACTCAGTAAATACCACATAAAATAGTGTTAAAGTCAATTTGTTAAAGGAAATAAATACATCTGTTAAATAAGTAGTGATCCAGGCATGCAAACTTTAAGGAATGTATGAACTTTCAGCTAGTTGTTAAAGTATAGATTCACCTTTAATAACATGTTACATGTTACACCCATAATCAGGGTGTAATATGTAACATGTTCAGAATGCACCCGCCCCACGTCCCCCCCTCCCCTGTTCCCCACTGTGACAGCAGACTGGGAACTTGCCACAATTCAAAAAAGAAGCAGCTGGGCGGGCTCCGCCCACCCGGCCAAGTCACTCATTCACAGTCCTCTGTGAATTGAAAACTACAAGTTCCGGCAGCCTTTGGGGTTGTCAGCTTGTAGTTTTCAATGAACTACCATGGTGCTGTGAGTGCTGTGGTAGTTCATTGATTCTTCCTGTCAGAATGTATAGGCTTCCTCGTACGAGCAAGCTGGTACACTGACAGATCTGCAGGATACCTGCATAACACCAGCGAGCTTTACAGGCTCCTGCAACAAAAAATAATAAATGCATATTTTTTATGTAGCGACCTCACCCCCTTTGATTTGTCTAGGGGTACTTCGTGTATGAGGGTGAGATGCGCTACGGCCCATGTCCTCCCCATGGCAGTGGGTGAGGTGAAGGCCAGTGCAAGATATTTTCCTCGGGCCTGTGTGTTTCAGTTAAGGACCAAGTCCTGCTGTGCTGACACTTCCCTTTGCTTCCATTAACCAGAGTACCACACACCGATAAAGGTCCAACTCTTGCTTTATTGTCACACTCACAATAAACAGTGCTTTAGCAGCCAACTGGTTGCGACCCGATAACAGTTCAATACGGTGGGGTGAGCAGGTCGAGGCACTATCCTGATTGTAAGCTAAACTACTGTGGTTTCACCAGCGGTTACTATAGCCATCGGCTAAGAGAGAACTTAGAACTTGTGAGTCTCTACCAGCAACTCAAGAGAACGTAGATAGGAGTACCTTCGCTGCGTTGTGGCCCCTGTCAGGGGAAGATGTCCCTCCAAGGAAGTTACCGGAGGCGCATCCGTCACCGGGTTGATGCTGCTCCGGACTCTCCGGACGGGTGACCTCTCCAGCCTCCTCACCTCAGACTTGGGCCCCATCCACTTCAGGGACCCTCGGACTTCTCCACCCTCGCAGTTACCGGGCCCCAGGCCTTTAATTTAGTACCTCACCCCAGGCTGAAGGTGGGAGAAAGGAGGGGGGGAAAGGGGGGTAGGGGAAGAAGGGCGAAAGAGGGAAAGGGGTGAGGGGGAGGGGAAAGGGGGGGAAAAATGGTAAAAACATATCTTACATCAGACAACCATACGCAAGATCAGACAGTGGCCAAAAATTGGCTAAAAAATATATATAGTATAGACCAGTCAGCACACAGCAGATATTCCAGCGAGGATCACAGTGTCCACATCCGGAAAACCACTAAATATGGGAAGTGAGAATTAGGTACAAAACTAAAAGAGAAATGCAGCTTTTGTTCAGAATAGAGGTGTATAGAGTATATAAATAACCTACCAGGATGTAAGAAAAGTGTGGTTATGATGGACCCCTAAGGGAGTCTCTTTGCTGAAATATCAAAAAGAGAGACCCGTGGAATAAAGCAGTGGTCCATGAATGCATCTAATATATCTGTATGGATAACAATTACTTGACGACAAGTAATTGAGAAATTAAGTTGATTGAAATAAAATAATATAATTATGTCATTTATGAAGAGAGTATAATTAAATGAACCTATAAAGAAATATAAAGTTAATGTGTTGTAGAACAGCTGGGGGAATAAATTAGGCTAAACCAGGGCCAAGTTCTTTCTCTTGGCTTGGCTTTATCTGGTGCGAAGGTCAAAAATCCCAACCATTCAAAGCATCTTCTATTACAGTTGGTATATCAGATAATTAACAAGTATAAACCTAGTAGAGGGGATAGGGCACAGAGGGGAGAGAGAGAGAGAAAGAAATGTCCAGGGGGACCAATGGTTAGAGAATCAGGTGAAGGTAACCATAGTAGTGGGGTGTATATTATAATCTCTCAGGGAGAAATTAGTGAACAGTCCAAACCAGGGGGTAAATAGTGTTTGATCCAAGGTCTCCATAAGGATTCAAAATTAGAAACTTTATCTAGCAGTATAGCTTCAGTTTTAGCATGTATCATAGATTGTGTGACTCTTTGTTTGACTGAGTCTTTGCAGAGAGAGTTCGATTTCCACGCTTTTGCTAGAATTTGTTTAGCTGCCGTGGTTATAAAATGAAGTAATTTGAATTGGTGGTGAGTTATGATTTGTGGTTTTCTGTTCAGAAGTGCTACTGAGGGATCGGGTTTAAGGGTTATATTGAACATAGTAGAAAGAATTTTGAAGATTTCTGACCAAAAGAAGCTTACTATGGGACATTCCCATCATATATGTACATGTGAACCCAGAGTACTACAGCCTCAAACAGTGAGAGGGATATTGGGGGGAAAATTGGATATTCTGGATGGGACCAGATACCATCTAGTTGGCACCATATAATTTGTTTCGCGAGCCACTATATTTGGTGTGGCTGATTTCGTTGTTTGACAAATTTGAGACCAGTCTAGTTCATTTGGTTGAAGATGAAGATCAGTTCCCCATTTGGTTGTGTATGTTGGAGGAGAAGCGGTTACATGAGAGAGTACTTGTTCATATATGGCAGAAATAGGTCCACGTCTATGGGGGTCCGATTTGCAAGCACTTTCAAAAACCGTGAAGTCAGGAGTTTGTGTGTCAGTGGGTTTGTTGTGTTCCAAAAAAAAAAAAAAAAAATTGAGATATCGAAAGGTTTCTGTGGATGGGAGGGAATATGTTTTGTTTAAGTCTGGAAATAATATGATATTTTGAGAATTAAAGAAATTATGAGCTCTAATTCAACCTACATTTGACCATGCTGAAAAAGAATTTTGGAAGGACCAGGCTGGGTAGAAGGAAGGGTTATGTAAGAATGAGAGGAGGGGATTATGTTTGGATATGAGTCCAAATCTGGTTTTCAATCTGTCCCAAATGGAAAGGCTGTGTTTGGTAATAGGATTTGTGATTTTCTTCCGCTGTGTAGGAGTTAACCATAGTAAATTTGCAATAGAAAGAGGGTCACAGTCGATTGACTCCAATGATCCCCATAATAGAATTTCCTTCATAGCCTGATATTTGGGTAATTGTGCTAGTTGTGCTGTGTAATAATATTTGGTGAAATCTGGCACACTAATGCCCCGTACACACGTTCAGACTTTTGACCGGCCAAAATCACATCGGAATTCTGACGGAATTCCATCGGAGTAAAAGAGAACATGTTCTCTATCTAAACTCCGACGGAATTCCTCGGAATTTCTGATAGAAAAGGTCCGATGGGGCATACACACGGTCGGAATATCCGATGAAAAAATTCCGTCTGACTTTTTCCATCGGAAATTCCGATCATATTGTACAAGGCATTAGACCACCTCCAATACGGGGGGGGGATATAAGGTTAAGTTGGGTAAACGAGGTTTGAGTGAGCCCCAAATTAATTGGTTGGTTTTCGTTGTAAAATGCATAGAAAATGTGAAGGGCTTGTTATGGGTAATACTTTAAAGAGGTACAAAAGTTTAGGGAGGATAGACATTTTGATCACTGTTATTCTACCCATCCATGCCAACGATAGAGAAGACCAATTAGCTAAGAGTTTAAGTTGTGTAAGCATAGGTGGGTAGTTGACTGTTACATCAATACATTTTCATACATTTTCCCCCAAAAGTAGTTTTTAAATCACTTACTTAGAAAATTAATGATTGTGCTACAATGTTGTCATTAAAAACTTAAATTATTCTCTCCTTTAAGCCTCATGTCCAATCACTGTCCAAATCTTGCCACCTCAACCTCCGCAACATCTCCAAAGTACGCCCCTTTCTAACCAATGACACAACAAAGCTCCTAATTCACTCCGTAGTCATCTCTCGCCTCGATTACTGCAACTCCCTCCTCATAGGCTTACCTCTGCATACTCTATCCCCCTTCAGTCCATCATGAATGCTGCTGCCAGACTCATCCACCTTACCCATTAAACATGTTAGGGTTTGGGGAAAAGGGGTACGCAAGTTCCGCTAATAAGTGGGTAGACAAAGGTGTCACCCAGGATCATTTACCTAGTGAGGTATAGTCGCTGTAACCATTGTGACAGCAGGAAGGTAAAGTCACCTGGTTGCATCCAGGGGGGTAGATATATTTCGCCCAGATTCAGGCTTTACGCCGACTTATACAGCTAGGTGGAGAGTTGTATAAGCCCAGCTGAGACTAGTGGGCTCATTGATGACTCATACCTCTAGGGAGAGGGCTGGGCGTCGTGCAGACAGGGAGTTGATGAGTCCAGCTGAACCTTGTCAGCTCATTTAGGCCTCTATAAGAAAGCCCAGATTCATTAGATGTTAGCTCATGCCTGGAAGCAGACCTGTGTGGACTGTCTAGGGAGAGTGAACCCCTGTGCGGTGAGAGAAAGCCTGTGTGGCTATATTTTGCTTGGACATTTAAAACCAGGGACTAGGACAGCACTAGGCTGATCCCAGTCGTTAGTTAGGAAACCTGTAAGTTTAGTCAGAGGTCAAGTTGACCAGGATTTATTTTGTGTTTGTTTTTTTTGCCTTGCTGTGTTTTTGTCACTGTAAATAGAAAATAAACCGCACCTTTTTGATTTTGAAAACCACAACCTCCGTCTGCTGGGCCTGTTTTTGGGTGGGGAGCCCATCCCGGGGGTCACACATACCCGCTGCCGAGCTAGCCCCCTCACAGTTGGTGGAGAACGCGGGCAGTTTTTTTTTAAGCCAGCATGGAGGAGATACTGAAACAGCTGGCTCTAGCAAATGCCAATCAACAGCAGACAAATGCAGGTTTGCAAAGGAGCCTTGCAGCCCAGCAGCAAGCTCATCAACAGAGCCTTGCAACTTTACAACAGAGTCTGGAGGCTCAGCAACAAGCCCAACAGCAATCTGAGGCCCGCTTCATAGACCTGTTGCAGAAGCAAGAGCAGAGACTACAACAACAGATGGAAGCAGTAATGCAGCAACGTCCGCAGACCGGTGAGGAAAGCCGTCCCACTAATACCGCGTCCTTTGGGGTGAGTCGTTTATTGACAAAAATGACTGGAGAGGATGATCCAGAGGTATTTTTGACCACATTTGAAAGGACCGCTGAAAGAGAAAAGTGGCCTGAGGAGCAGTGGGCTGGACTGGTGGCTCCTCTGTTAACGGGTGAATCGCAGAAAGCTTACTATGACCTAGAGCCTGACCAAGCAAAAGACTATGTGATGCTAAAAGCTGAAATATTGGCAAGGCTGGGTGTCACCCTGGCTGTCCGGGCTCAGCGTGTGCATAACTGGACTTTCCAGCTTGGAAAACCCCCCAGGTCTCAAATGTATGATCTCATTCACCTGAGCAGAAAGTGGCTACAGCCAGAGACTTTGTCCGCACCAAAGATTGTGGAACGTGTTGTAATGGATCGGTTTTTGAGAGCTCTTCCTACTGCCATCCAAAAGTGGGTAAGCCATGGAGACCCAGAGACGGCCGATGGTCTTGTGGATCGTGTGGAGAAATACTTGGCTACAGAGAACCTGACGGCCTCTTCCAGAGACACTCGGACTTTCCACCCTAAGACCAGACCATCCCCAGGGGCGGATAAGATGATTCCAAGGGGTAAGGGTGGAGAGAGTGAGAGGGTGGGAGCTCTACCCCAAGTTTGGCGAGAACAGCCTGGGAAATCAGCGGCTCAAGAGGCGGCAAGAAGGATCATTTGCTACCGCTGCCGGCAAGCGGGACATATTGCAGCAAATTGCCCGGTTTTGGAGGAACCCATGCAGTGTGACTTTCTGACGGGCAGACGTCAGTCGCTGTGTGCGACAGTCGCATGCACTGCCATTCGGGGAACTGAGAAACATTTATGCAAAATGTGTATTAATGGTAGAAATGTTGTGGTATTGCTGGATTCAGGTAGCCTTGTGACCCTGATAAAGGCTGAGTTAGTTAAAACAGAGGTCTCTGGGAATAGCAAGGTAGCCGTTATTTGTGTGCATGGGGACACCCGAGAGTATCCAGTGACTACAGTGTGTTTCGAGACCCCCAAAGGTACCCTTTCTCATCCAGTGGGCTTAGTGTCTCAGTTACCGCATGACGCCATTGTGGGAAGGGATTTTCCGAAGTTCTGGGAACTGTGGGATGATCATGAGCCCCCCACTGGTGCCCCTATGTACCAGGAATATGATAGCCAGAACTCCTCTGAGAGTGGTGAGGACTCTCCCGAATTTCCCTTGTCAGTATTGGCAGGGGAGACTCAAGAAACTGGAGAGGAGCCCACCTCCTCAGACGAAAACCTACCGTCTGTGGAGTTTTCTGATCTTGAGGTTCACAGGGAAAACTTTGCCACAGAACAGTTGAAAGACCCCGCCCTAATAAAGGCACGGGAAAACGTAGTGAAAATAGATGGCGAGTTAGTGAACCCAGATAATACCTGCACTTACCCATACTTCAGCGTAGAGAAGGACCTACTGTATCGGGTGGCAAAAAGGGCAGAAGAAACCGTTGAGCAGCTGGTGGTGCCCAAACCTTACAGGAAGTTGGTGTTGGAGTTGGCCCATGGGCACATTCTTGGAGGTCATCTGGGGACAGAGAAAACCCGAGAGAGGGTATTACAGAGATTCTATTGGCCTGGGGTGATGAAGGACATAGAAAATTATTGTTCCTCCTGCCCTGTGTGTCAGAGGTCGGCCCCGATGCCACACTTCCGTAGCCCGCTGGTCCCTCTACCCATCATTGAGGTCCCGTTTGAGAGAATCGCAATGGATTTGGTAGGTCCTATAATCAAGTCCGCTAGGGGGCACCAGTACATATTGGTTATAATGGACTATGCCACCCGTTATCCAGAAGCGATCCCTCTCAGAAATACCTCGGCCAAAACCATAGCCAAAGAGCTATCTCTTGTTTTTAGCCGGGTGGGTATTTGTAAAGAACTGCTTACGGACCAAGGTACACCCTTTATGTCCCGGGTTATGAAGGAGCTGTGTAAATTGTTCAAAGTGACGCAATTACGTACATCTGTGTATCACCCCCAAACCGATGGGCTGGTTGAAAGATTCAACAAAACCCTAAAACAAATGTTGAAGAAAGTGGTGGATAGGGATGGAAAGGATTGGGACTGTCTACTTCCTTATTTGATGTTTGCTATTAGGGAGGTGCCCCAATCCTCTACGGGATTCTCCCCCTTTGAGTTACTGTATGGGAGACACCCAAGAGGGCTGTTGGATATTGCCAAGGAAACTTGGGAAAGTGAGAGTTCTCCCCACAGGAGTGTGATTGAGCATGTCGCCCTGATGCAAGATCGAATTGCACAGGTAATGCCCATCGTGAAGGAACATTTGGCCCAAGCGCAGTTGGCACAGCAGAGAGTGTACAACCGTGGAGCCAAGACCCGTACCTTTTCCCCGGGGGATAGGATATTGGTACTTGTCCCTACGGTTGAAAGTAAATTCCTTGCCAAATGGCAAGGCCCCTACGAGATAATGGAAAAAGTGAGCGAAGTGAATTACAAGGTCAGACAACCAGGAAGGCGAAAGCCCGAACAGATCTATCACGTTAATCTGTTGAAAGCCTGGAGGGATAGAGAGTCCCTAGTCGCAGACACTTGGTCACCAGCTCAAACTGGTTGCGTGATTCCTGAGGTTGGAATCGCAGCCACCTTGTCACAACCCCAACAACAGGAGGTTAAGGAGTTTGTGCTTCGCAACAAGGAGGTATTCTCTGAGCTGCCGGGACAAACATCTGGGGTAGAGCATGACATTATTACCCCGCCCGGTGAAAGGGTGAAGTTAAAACCCTATCGGATCCCAGAGGCCCGACGGGAGGCAATACGGGAGGAAGTACAGAAAATGCTGAACTTAGGGGTGATAGAGGAGTCCCAAAGTGATTGGTCTAGTCCCATTGTGTTGGTGCCTAAACCGGATGGGAGCTGGCGATTTTGTAACGATTTTCGTCAGTTGAACAAAGTTACAAAATTTGACACCTACCCCATGCCACGTATAGATGAGTTGATCGACCGGCTGGGAACAGCCCGATACATGACGACTCTTGACCTCACAAAAGGGTATTGGCAAATCCCCCTGGCCAAGTCAGCCAAAGAGAAAACCGCATTTGTAACCCCAGACGGGGCGTTCCAATATAAAAGAATGCCGTTCGGGTTACAGAATGCGCCGGCCACATTCCAGCGGAAAATGGACCAGATGCTGAGGCCCCATCGGAAGTATGCTGCGGCTTACCTGGATGACGTAATTGTCCATAGCACAGATTGGGCCTCACATCTGCCAAAAGTGCAAGCAGTCCTGGACTCTGTTCGGGAAGCAGGGTTTACGGCTAACCCCAAGAAGTGTACCATTGGGCAGGAGGAGGCCAAATATCTTGGGTACACCATTGGGAGGGGAGTAATAAAACCCCAACTCAACAAAGTCGAGGCCATCCAGAGTTGGCCACGTCCCAACAGCAAGAAGCAGGTACGAGCCTTTCTGGGAATCGCTGGGTATTATCGGCGATTCATTCCCCACTTTGCTTCTAAGGCTGTGCCCCTAACCAACCTGACGAAGGGGAAAGGGTCGGTCATGATTAAATGGACCCCCGAGGCTGAGGCAGCATTCCAATTCTTGAAACAAGCCTTATGTAGCCAGCCAGTGTTGTACTCACCCGACTTCTCTAAAGACTTTGTCGTACAAAGTGATGCGTCAGATGTGGGGTTAGGAGCAGTATTGTCCCAGGTCTGGAACGGGGAAGAGCACCCAGTCATTTACCTCAGCAGGAAGTTGAAGTCCCATGAGGTAAATTACGCCACCGTTGAAAAGGAGTGTTTAGCGGTGAAGTGGGCTCTAGATTCCCTTCGGTACTACCTGCTAGGTAGGCACTTTGACATGGTTACGGATCACGCTCCGTTAAAGTGGATGGCTCAAAACAAGGAAACAAATAGAAGAGTGAATAGGTGGTTCCTGGCCCTCCAGGAATTCAACTTCACAGTAAAGCATCGCCCTGGCGTTCAAATGGGGAATGTGGATGCTTTGTCTCGAGTACATGAATGCCTGATTGCTGGTGTTCCAACCCCGAGGTTAAAACAAGAGGGGGGGGTATGTGACAGCAGGAAGGTAAAGTCACCTGGTTGCATCCAGGGGGGTAGATATATTTCGCCCAGATTCAGGCTTTACGCCGACTTATACAGCTAGGTGGAGAGTTGTATAAGCCCAGCTGAGACTAGTGGGCTCATTGATGACTCATACCTCTAGGGAGAGGGCTGGGCGTCGTGCAGACAGGGAGTTGATGAGTCCAGCTGAACCTTGTCAGCTCATTTAGGCCTCTATAAGAAAGCCCAGATTCATTAGATGTTAGCTCATGCCTGGAAGCAGACCTGTGTGGACTGTCTAGGGAGAGTGAACCCCTGTGCGGTGAGAGAAAGCCTGTGTGGCTATATTTTGCTTGGACATTTAAAACCAGGGACTAGGACAGCACTAGGCTGATCCCAGTCGTTAGTTAGGAAACCTGTAAGTTTAGTCAGAGGTCAAGTTGACCAGGATTTATTTTGTGTTTGTTTTTTTTGCCTTGCTGTGTTTTTGTCACTGTAAATAGAAAATAAACCGCACCTTTTTGATTTTGAAAACCACAACCTCCGTCTGCTGGGCCTGTTTTTGGGTGGGGAGCCCATCCCGGGGGTCACACATACCCGCTGCCGAGCTAGCCCCCTCACACCATGTAAGCATACAAAGTTGGGTTGGAGGGGGAAAGGGATCGGTCTGTTTAGGACAGACACAAAGGGGTTACTATAGGCAACAAATTATAGATCCAAAAACGGAAATGATTTAAAATTGATCATTTATTCCTATTATCATATATAAAAAAGAAAATATTTGGAGGTGCAGTATTGATACCAAAATGTGAATGGTCATACAGTACATAGGGTAATTGAAAACATCAAATTGACAGACAAGACTAACAAATAACTAAACATATAACAACACACAAGTCCGGACATGTGGTTCAGTCTTGTGTAAAGAGGCAACCCTAAAAGGAAATAGTATGACTTTATTTATTAATTACCCTCCACTAGGGAATATAGGGTAATGTAGACCACTTGCTAATAAGTGGATTCATATATTAAGTTCAAATGGGTGCCATTTAACAGAAGGCTGAACCTAATGGGGTGGGGGAAGGGAACCGGGGCAGGGGGGTAATAGCGCTGGGGGAACGCGCAAGGACTAATTAAATCAATGCAGTTGACCTAGATATGATATTGCATTAGGTACATCATGGGGATCCCCTGATGGTAATGTTCCTTGAGGGTTGAAGGGGTTAAATAGATGCTTATAACGAGACTGTTTGATTGAAGAAATAATAATGCAAATAAATTTCCTCCAAAAGCTGTAGGCAAAAAAAGTTCATCCATATGATTTTACTTACAGATGTCAGTAGCATTTTATAGAATGACTCTGGTATAAACATGTAAACAGGGTGAAGTTAATCTTTGGTTATTAGGTTCACCTCTACTTCAACCTGTGAATCAAAAAGGTACGTACATTACCGTTGGACGTCTTTATATTAGAACTGGATTTGACCAGCTCTTATTTCGGTGGGTCCCAAGTTGCCTGATATTTGGCGGCTGATTTAAAAATATTTTTTGGCCATACCTGTTCGTTGTGTTGGCCGTTAACCCAAACGGGTATCCAAGAAAGTCCGGGTCTCCCGAGCACTGCCTGCGCCGGTATCAGGAGGATCCAATGTGGCAGCTTCAATAATGCCAAGTGCCTGTTGCCGCGGTCATTACCGCTATCGTAGGTGCTAACTGCTGCCTACGTTCTCCTGGCCATATCGATCCACCCACTCCATTCAAAACAACGTCATGTGACTGTGTGGGATGTTACGTCAATGCGTTTCATCGTGCTCTGTGGCGTAGCTTCACCTTACCAACCGCTCTGTCTCTGCTAATCCTCTCTGTCAATCCCTCCACTGGCTTCCGCTCACCCACAAATTAAATTCAAAATACTAACAACTACCTACAAAGCCATCCACAACTCTGCCCCCAGCTACATCACTGACCTAGTCTCTAAATACCGACCTAATCGTTCTCTTCGTTCTTCTCAAGACCTCCTGCTCTCTAGCTCTCTCATCACCCACTCCCATGCTTGTCTCCAGGACTTTTCCAGAGCCTCTCCAAGCCTATGGAACCCCTTACCCCAATCTGTCCATCTATCTCCTTCTCTATTAACTTTTAGAGGATCCCAGAAAACCCTCCTCTTCAGAGAAGCCTATCCTACCCACACCTAACAACTGTATTTTCATTTTTGTCCATCTGATCATCCCCCACAGCTACTTCCCTTTGTTCCACTTGACCCTCACTTCTAGACTGTAAGCTCTAATGAGCAAGCAGGGCCCTCTGATCCCTCCTGTATTGAATTGTATTGTGACAGTACTGTCTTCCCTGATGTAAATCGCTGTGCAAACTGTTGGCGCTATATAAATCCCGTATAATAATAATAAATGCCATTCAAGATGGCAACTGAGCCACACTCGCCCAGATGTAAGCTTAAGGGGATACCAGGAGAAATAATGCTTGTGATCTTCTATAAAATATTCTGTAAATTCTATAGTAGTCTTCCAAACAATATAACCCTACTCAAAGCAAATGTGTCTATATTGTGATGGTACGAGGCTCTGTCACTTTGGAGATGGCCAGGAAAAGACAAAGTTTGCATGTCTGATGACTGCGGGGCTGCAGAGAATAGGTTTTGAGTGGAGAAAACTGTTTGTGCTGCTTTCTCTTGATCTTGGTAATCCCGGATGGGGCTCTGTAGTTTGGAAATTCTTAAGAGTCTTAGGAGGGATTTAATCTTAAATCCAGTGTGTGGGTGTTCTAGTCAACCTGCAGAGTGTGTGCCCAGGTGCGCACAGCCCTTATAACAATGGGCTGGTGGGAGCAGTAGGTGGTAGGAGTTGGAGCTGTTTGAAAACAGGACCCTGTCAGGAGAGACCTGGTGGAGACTGCAGCCTATGTGAGGAGGATTCTGGGACCAAGGAATGGGAAAGTCTGGCCAACACTGAGCGTCTGGGAGACTGAGGAAGCCGTGGAGGCCAGTGAGTCCAGGGAGGGCTAGAGAGAATCCAGAAGTTTCTGGTGGGTGCAAGCTGGACATACTAGGAAAACCCTGTCAAGAGTCCATATGGGCCCGAACAGCAAGGTGCTGTCACCTAAGTTAGGAGAGAGCCTGAATAACAAGTGGTCTGGGAGACCAAAACAAACAGAGGGACTGCTAACCAGGTGGCTTGGTATATTTTTCATTTGTGTTTGCTGAATGAAGTTGAAACCCCTGTGTGGAAATGTTGGATAGATTTTTGGTTTGTTCTTTTGGCTTAATCGTAGAGGGGTTATAAGTTTTGCCTATAGTTCTATTTTAAGACAGGGCCCTTACATGCAGGAAGATGACACCCTAGGGTTAATTTACTAAAGGTAAATAGATTGTGCAGTTTGCCAGTGCAGTTGATCCAGACCTTTTTATATGAGGGGAAGCTCTGTTGGCTTCCATCATTCAATCATGCAAAAAATACATATTTTTTCTTTTTTTTCCTTGCATGTGATTGGGTATTCTTTGCAAAGTGAAGCTTTGCCTCATTTATTAAGTTCTGGAGCAGCTGCATTTGCAGAGTGCAACTGCACTTTCAAAGTCCACAATCTACTTGCCTTAGGTAAATCAAGCCCTCTGTTTTTCAAAATCTGCCTTACATGGTTGCATATTTGACGTTGATGCAGATTCACTTTACATCATACTTTAGTAAATCAGTCTCTAGGTGTCTATTATCCCCATGTGTCACTGTGCATAGAAAAAAATCAATACCAGAATACATAATGTAATTTTATACTTTTTGAACTCCTAAAGTTCCAGAAAAAGAACCTACATAGACAGAATCCTGTCAGTGTCTAGATGTGTGATTTTTTTTTTCTACAGTAAGATAAAAGTAAAGATATGTGTCTCTTTCATCTTTGAAAAGCAACTTTAATCTCCTAGGAATAAAGGCCAGTATACGAGTGACCTTGATTAATCAGCTAACCCTTGAGCATTGCCTGTTTTCATAGTATCTTGTAGATAAAAATCATTGTTCTACATATGGTTTTCTGTTCAGAACAGGTAGGTGATTGTCAGGATTAAGTTCCTTTTGGTTGAGGAATATTCAGTATTATATGTTGAGAATAATCCGTCTCATGGCAAAAAGTGAGAAAGATAATAAAACCAATTTATTTTTAAATAGGGCATGTGAAGAATGATATTTTAAATAGAGAAGATATCATTTCTGCCATGGATAAGACAATGCAAGTGCAGTGCACCATTTACAGTATTAGTAAACCAAAAAAAAAATTTCAGCAACTTTTTCTCTTAATATGTGTGCTCTTATTTTTAAAAAAAATCATTACAGTAATCAGAAAATTTAATGTAGATGGGTGAAATATCCGTGGTCAGTTTGAAATATATCAAGCAGCAGCTGAACACTATAACCTGAATACTAGGCACAAAGTCAAAATGGATAAAGAGAAGTGCAGCGCTTGTAAAACATGTATCAATAAATATAAAAAGTCCATATAAGTGACTAAAAATCCTTGTGGAAATAAAGTGACTTGGTACAAATGCTTGACCTCGTGAGAACCGTCACCCCAGTGAGATGAAAGGCTTACCGGAACTCCAGCGACCCCCCTTCGCTCAGGGAGGTCACGTTGCACTATTTGGAGCAGAGATCCTCAACCATGGATATCCAGATCTCCCGGGACACCACGCTCACACGCTCTGCGCATGTGCGATCGCTTCTACACGTCTGTGTTGAGGATTTTTTCTACTTGTTAGGAAGCTCCTTGTTTTTACCTTGTTTTATGCGAATTGGAGTCTCAGTGGAGTCAGATTACCTATATGCAGCATTCACATGTAGCATTGCACCTGTTTTATTTCATTAAATCTACTTAACCACTTAAGCCCCAGACCATTTTGTTGCTAAAGGGCCAGGCCCCTTTTTGCGATTCGGCACTGCGTCGCTTTAACTGACAATTGCGCGGTCGTGCGACGTGGCTCCCAAACAAAATTGACGTCCTTTTTTTCACACAAATAAAGCTTTTTTCTGGTGGTATTTGATCACCTCTGCGGTTTTAATTTTTTGCGCTATAAACAAAAATAGAGCGGCAATTTTAAAAAAAAAACAATATTTTTTACTTTTTGCTATAATAAATAATTTTTTTTTCCTCAGTTTAGGCTGATACGTATTCTTCTACATATTTGTGGTAAAAAAAAATCACAATAAGCATTTATTGATTAGTTTGCGCAAAAGTTATAGCGTCTACAAAATAGGGGATAGTTTTATGGCATTTTTATTAATAATTTTCTTTTTTACTAGTAATGGCGGCGATCAGCGATTTTTATTGTGACTGCGACATTATGGCGGACACATCGGACACTTTTGACACTATTTTGGGACCATTGTCATTTTTACAGCGATTAGTGCTATAAAAATGCACTGATTACTGTGAAAATGACACTGGCAGTGAAGGGGGTTAACCTGTAGGGGGTGCTAAAGGGGTGTGACCTAATGTGTGATTCTAACTGTAGGGGGGCGTGGCTTGACGTGTGACGTCACTGATCATCGCTCCCTATGAATAGGAACAGACGATCAGTGACAGGCTCACTAGGAAGCACGGGGAGAGGTTTGTTTACACTTACCTCTCCCCGTTCTTCAGTTCTGTGACCCGATTGCGGGACACCGGCGGCGATCGGGTCCTCGGGTCACGCGGGCGCGGTCACGGAGTACCCGACCGGGTCGCGAGCGCGCCGCCGGCGGCGCACGCGTGAACCACGGCTGCGCATATTAAAGGGGATGTACCTGTACACCAATATGCCCAGCCGCCCCATTCTGCCGACGTACATCGGCGTGCGGCGGTCGGCAAGTGGTTAAAGAGACAATATCGCACTATTTGGAGTTTTTTTTTGCATGATTTGCATTTCCTTTGGATATTCGAGACACTTGCTTTGAATACCGCCCGGGATACGGAGGCTCCTGGTGGGTGACGCCCAGGAGATTTGAGATGCACAGGAGATCTGGATATCCATGGTTGGGGATCTCTGATCCAATTAGCGCTGCGTGACCTCGTTGAGTAAGGGGGGTCGCTGGAGTTCCGGTAAGCCTTTTATCTCACTGGGGTGACGGTTCTCACAAGGTCAAGCATTTGTACCAAGTCACTTTATTTCCACAAGGATTTTTAGTCACTTATATGGACTTTTTATCACATATGTCACTTTTTAATATTGCACTTTATTGTTGCATCTTATTATATGGCACATGGTTTTGTTTACACATTAATTGATATATATATATATGCATATTTTATGTAATTGTATTTCTCTGCACATTTGCACTTTATCGATACAGGAATATTGATACATGTTTTACACGCGCTGCACTTCTCTTTATCCAAGTAAACAGAAAATACCTGGTGATATTGTTACTCTGCAGTACTCTCTTATAGATGAAGGCAACGCTCTGCAAGTTTTTGGCATTGCCATCCTGTCTGTGCATGATCCTGTATTCTCTCAAAGTAAAGCATGCATTGGTGTAAATGGTGGCAATGCATTTACTGCATACAGTGGGAAAATAATTATTTGATCCCTTGCAGATTTTGTAAATTTGCCCACCTTCAAAGAAATGAAGGGTCTATAATTTTTATCATATGTGTATTATAAATGATAGGGACAGAATATCAACCAAAAATCCTGAAAAAACACACAAAACAAATCCTATAAATTAAGTTGCAGTTCAGTGAGTAAAATAAGTATTTTATCCCCAAACAAAACCTGAGAAACGCTTGTTGGCAAGCACATAGGTAAGACATTTCTTGTAGTTGGTGATCAGGTTTGCACACATCTCAGGAGGGATTTTGGTCCACTCTTCTTTACAGATCTTCTCTAAATCCTTAAGGTTTCATGGCTGTCTCTTGCCAACTCAAAGGTTCACCTCCCTCCATACATTTTCTACAGGATTAAGGTCTGGAGACTGACTAGGCCACTCCATGACCTTAATGTGATTCTTCTTGAGCCACTCGTTTGTTGCCTTGGCGGTATGCTTTGGGTCATTGTCATGCTGAAAGACCCATCCATCACACATCTTCAGTGTTCTGGCTGAGGGAAGAAGGTTCTCATCCAAGATTTTACAATACATGGCCCCGTCTATTGGCCCCTCCCATGTCACAAGTGGGTGAAACATGTCGGTGTGTGCGCCTACACATGCCCTCTGCCGATAGCCAACCTGGGCTTTTCATCACCCTTTAGCCCTCACCCTGTCTCCGCAAACCATGAACAACCGAAAACAAAGTAGACGGCCAGATGGCCCCATGCTGGTTTTAAGTGGATGACACCCTGTGCATGTCACCAGGTCTAGGAATACAGAGATTTGCATCCTGCATACCCGTGGACCCCTGCAAAGGACTCTGGATTCACCACCTTGTCTCTGCAATCGAGGACCAATTCAATATCTGAGTCTTTTTCAAGCTGGTATATCCAGCAAGCGACCACAGCCTGAACAATTTATGAGGCTTTGTGATTTGACTCAGTTGACTATATCTTTCTATCCAACTTATATGCGGTGCTGTCTTTAATGTTTCATAGAAACATGGTGCTGAATGATTAACACGCTCACTATGGATCTATTGTTCCTCCTTGACACAAGTCACATTTCTACATCACTGCGTGCTGCATTCCACTATTCTACCATCTCTATGACTGATAGTGCTACACCAAGAAACCAAACCTGCCTTGTTCACTAACTGGCAAGGATACGTTCCAGCCAAAATTGCATTTATTTGACTGTGATGATTAATGCCTTTTTTCAATACTGTAGATACCTAATGCAGTAGCTTTAAAGGCATATAGGGAGTCTGGAGGTCCATGGTTAAGCACAATACGGATACCAGTCTGTGCTACCAAGGTTTCCCAGAACTCACCTCGCATAATGTACATAAGCATTGTAGCGCCCCCCCAATATTTGGGGGCGCTATGTGAATATTTAGGGGTAGTCTGAGCTAGTAGTTAGGCTCAGACCAATTATGATTTGATTTTGGCTCCGGCTCTGGGTGTGATACTGCCTGGCAGTAGTGTTCTCTGTTGCCTGTAGGTGGCACTGTCACCGCCGCCATAGGTTAAAATACGGGGGGTATCACAGCACCTTGGGTTTCCTCTCTCGGCAGCCAAGCAGTGGGCGTGGTCCACCCGCTGTGCATGCTGGGAGAGGGTACAAAAGGGACAGACACCTTTTTGCGTGGGGCAATTCCAGGGGGACACCAAGGCGTTCGGGGGGGACACCCCTGGTCCAGGAGTGTGCCTCGTGGCCCACATGGCATGAGGTGCGCAAGTGTGTTTAGGCCTCGGGCACCTTTAGCCCGAGGCCCTGTTGCTGCATCGTGGGCCCAGCTCCGCTGGCAAGGGCCTACGCCTCAGAGAAGGATCCCAGGCTGCCCATTTGTAGGGGGCCCATCGTTAGGAAAGGAGTCCAGGGGAAGATCAGTCCCGGCGGAATTTAGCGACGGTACTGCTATCTCGGGGAGAGGCCTGGAGACTTGCCTAGAGGGGGATTCATCGTCTCTGATATCCGTGCTCCATCCCGGCTGCTAGGACCGCTCTCATAGGGACTATCCGGGTGAGCAATACCCACTCAGGCTTGAGTGGCGACGAGTGTAGATACTGAACTTAAGTGTTGCGTGCCTGAACCTTCCCCTACTTCTTTCAGCTTCATACTCTCTCTCTCTTCAAGTTGACTCAAAGAAAAATAATAAAGTCTTGCTGATTAGGTTTTACTCATGTGTGGCTATTGGCCTTATTCCTGAAGATTTTTGTTTGCCTAGACAACGGAGCTAAAGGATCCACTCTAGAGATGTAATTGCTGCAGACCCAAAACAAAACCAGCCCGTCCCTTAAATGGGGGTAAGTGCTACAGCCAGGGGCGGATCCAGGGGGGGAATAGGGCAATTGCCCCCCCCCCGAGACCATCTGTCACACTCACTTGCTTGCTGATTTTTTTTTTGCGCCTAATCTCCCGGACTTTGGGGACCTGGTACCGGCCCTTGGCACAGATGTAGCCCCATATCTCCTCTACAAGTGTGCAAAGTTTGGTATCTGGGAGACCTCTGGCTGGGGAGAACCAATTTTTCAAAGCCGGGTACTCCTTCCATAGACTCCCATGTTAAACATCAGTCTAGTCATGGGCACAGTGAAGCATGGGCACAGTGAGGCATGGACACAGTGAGGCACAGTGAGGCATGCAGATGGACACCATAGGCTTATACTTGAGTCAATAAGTTTTCCCAATTTTTGGGGTAAAATTAGGTGCCTCGGCTTATATTCGTGTCGGCTTATACTCGAGTATATACAGTACTTGTTCTGCGGCTGCCTCTCTGAGTCGCTCTCTCAGTTTCTCACATCAGCCGATCAGCAGCGCAGAGAGAGAGACCCATCTAATGTAGGCGCACTGACACGATACCAGTAGCGGAGGAGGAGGTGGGTGGAGCCTCTTCCCTGCACTCGTTGCTAACGCCTGGGCCACTTGGCGTCTAGCAATGAGTGACGTCAGTGAGTCACGTCGGGGCGCTCTGCGGGCAGGTGCGTTAGCGTGCGGCTCCACAGACGGGTAAGAAAGCGGGCGGCTCCGCTTGCGGCGGGGTTTGTGGGCGGGCGGCGCGGTTCGTGGGCAGACCGTGCTGCTCCGTGTGTTGACAGCGCAGGTGAGAGTGAGAGAGCAGGCTCAGTGTGGCAGCTGGCCAATCAGCTAGCCGTGAGCAGGGGGAGCAGAGAGATGAGATCATCTGTCACCGCCCTTGCCTGCCCTGCATTCCTGCAGTGACTTCCGCCCTCACTGTGCAGGCAGCAGAGAGATTACATTATCTATCTGCTGCCTGACTCTGGGAGTCTGGGACACAGCAAGAGACAACCAAAACTACACCTTAGCAGGCAAGTTAGTGACAATCCGCAAATTGTGGCAGGTGACGTGGCAAGTGACAATCTGCATCTGGTGGCAGGCAAGTGACAACCAGCAAGGTGTGGCAAGTGACAATCCGCAAGGTGTGGCAGGCGACGTGGCAAGGGACAATCCGCAAATAGTGTCAGGTGACATGGGCAAATGACAATCTGCATCTGGTGGCAGGCAAGTGACAATCAGCAAGGTGTGGCAGGTGACGTGGCAAGTGACAATCCGCAAGGTGTGGCTAGTGACAATTCGCAAGGTGTGGCAGGTGATGTGGCAAGTGACAATCCACAAGCTGTGGCAGGTGACGTGGCAAGTGACAATCCGCAACATGTGGCAAGTGACGCGCTCAGGGCTCCCACTAATTGCAGGCGACGGTGGCAAGTGACACACTCGGGGCTCCCACTGATTCCGCATTGAACTATTTAATTTTATAATACAATGTAATAATAGAAATAATGCGCTTCAATCATCCTGACACCATAACAACCATGGTTCCCGGGATGATTGAACCGCTGACACCAGCCATTTCCCCGATAAATTTCCCACAAAAAAACATATTTTTTGGCCGTGCCCCTCCCGAGAAAAGACTCTGGATCCGCCCCTGGCTACAGCATTATATGTTAAGTCACACTAAATAACTTGAGGTGATTGACACGTGTGGATGACTTGGATATGGCTGAGCTCATGGGCATGTGTTTTTAAGTAACAGTGGGATTTATTTACTAAAGGCAAATCCACTTTGCACTTTGAAGTGCACTTGCTATAGATCTGAGGGGAACATGCAAGGAAAATAAAAAACAGCATTTTTGCTTGTAGATGATTGGATGATAAAATAAGGAGAGCTTCCCCTCATTTCAGATCTTTCCCACAGATTTAAAGCGACTGCACTTCCAAGAGCAAGTGCAAAGTGGATTTGCCTTTAGTAAATCAACCCCAATGTTGTCAGTTTTTACCATGTGTAATTTCCTATTGTTTATGCTTTCCTTTCAATGATAAAAAAAAAAAATCTATTAATTGCGCTAATAAAGTTATATCAGGTTAAACAGCAGTTTGTTCCTTTTCCTTCATTGAAGGCAAGGACACCTTGGGTCCTATTCCCACTCCCCTTTTATTTTAAACAAACGAGTGGCTCAAGACCTTAAGCCACTTAGCTTAACCAATCTCCATACCTTAATCCTATAGCTGAAACTTCGAGTTGCTAAGCGACAGACAAGAAATCTTAAGGATTTTAAGAAGATCTGTAAAAGAGTGGACCAAAACCCCTTCTCAGATGTGTGCAAACCTGGTAACTAACTACAAGAAATACCTTACCTCTGTGCGCTGCTCAAAAAAATGAAAGGAATACTTTTGAAAACACATCAGACCTCAATGGGGAAAAATATCATGCTGGATATCTATACTGATATGGACTGGGTAATGTGTTAGGAATGAAAGGATGCCACAATGTTTGATGGAAATTAAAATGATCAACCTACAGAGTGCTGAATTCAAACACACTGAGAAAATCAAAGTGAAAAAATGATGCAGCAGGCTAGTCCATTTTGCTGGAAATTGCAGCAGCTCAAAATGGTACTTAGTAGTTTGTATGGCCCCCACGTGCTTGTATGCATGCCTGACAATGTCGGGCATGCTCCTAATGAGACAACGGATGGTGTCCTTGGGTATTTCCTCCCATATCTGCACTGGGGCATCACTGAGCTCCTGAACAGACTGAGGTGCAACCTGACAGTGTCGGCTGGATGGAAAAATAATGTCCCAGAGGTGTTCTATTGGATTTAGGTCAGGCACGCATGGGGGCCATTTAATGGTATCAATTCCTTCATCCTCTAGGAACTGGCCTGCATACTCTCGCCACATGAGGCCGAGCATTGTCGTGCACCCAGGACCCACTGCACCAGCATAGGGTCTGACAATGGGTCCAAGGATTTCATCCTGATACTTAATAGCAGTCAGGGTACCATTGTTTAGCCTGTAGAGGTCTGTGTGTTCCTCCATGGATATGCCTCCCACAGACCATCACTGACACACCACCAAACTGGTCATGCTGAACGATGTTACAGGCAGCATAATGTTCTCCACGGCTTCTGAAGACCCTTTTACATCTGTCACATGTGCTCACCTACAGGCCTCCACCTGTAAAACCATTCCTGTTTTGGAGGTTGTCTCATTGTTGCCCATCTAGGGCACCTGTTGTTAATCAGTTTCAGCTGCTTTGGTGTTAATGAAATTAACAACCCCCTCTGCCACTTAACTGACTAGATCAATATCCCAGGAGTTTAATTGAATTGGCTTGATGCTGTATGCTTATTAAAAAGTGTTCCTTTAATTTTTTTGATCAGTGTAGTTGACATTACGTATATGGTGATTGAAATAACCAACATTCAAGTTTTTATTTGAATATATATATATATATATATATATATATATATATATACACACTGTATATATACTGCTGTGCCAACTGTTGGGGCCATACAACTCTTGTACAATATTATAGTTATAATAGAAAACGTTTTACTTTTTATTTACACAAAAAGTGAGAACATGATGGGTAAAAAGTTTTAAGAAATGGTGTTAATTACATAAAAAGGATTGTTTCCATGGGCTAATTTAAAAAAAATATTTGATGCTTTTTTTTTAATGCAACCAAATGACCACAAGAGCACCAATTGACTCTGTTCGGACCTTAGTAATAGACAGGAAAACACTGAAATGACATGTGCAAGATGCATCACATACTGCCACTTAGCTCTGCCCACACATTGGATAGTGCAATGTGGAGAGACAGGGTAATCATATGGTCTCAGTAAGGGAGAGAAACAAATTGTAATTTGCAATTAATCAAATGCTGCTATATATGAACCATTATTTTAATATGTATTTTTTCACTGGTACAAAGAGGTTTACGTACACTTTATCATTTTCAAAAAGCATCTTTGTGAACATAACATTATATGCAACCCTACCAGCATAAGGTAATATTTTGTATAGATGCCCATTAGGACAAGGATTAACTCTGCAGAACCTAATAACTTTCCGCTGTTTGCATACTTTGAACCACTTCATTCTGACAGCTAATATGCTACAAACAAAGAACCTTAACCATAGCAGCATGAACTTCTGTTGTGGATTGCTGAATTTTCACTGTGTGAAATTGTTTATTGACAAACGCATTGGATTAAGCATTTTGATCCTGAGCTGTGAAGGTTTATAAATGTTTCTCTTTGTAGGTTACTCTTTGAATGTAGCAGCTGAGTTAAAGCAAAACATAAAGAATTGCTTTCTTAGGTGTTATATTAACAAAACCATACCCATTGCTCTAGTTTTCCAATGGAGCTACTTCTAGGTCAATATCATGTTGTAGTTTATATGGTGCAGTGGATACTACTCAGCTTGGGAGCCAATGTTGCTTCTTAGTAGGGATGAGCTTCGTGTTCGAGTCGAACATACGTTCGACTCGAACATCGGCTGTTCGATCGTTCGACGAAGATCGAACGATTTGGGCCGTTCGCGCCAAATTCGAGTGACGCGAACGGCCCACAATGCACTACGCCATCGCAGTGTCATCCAGGCGCTGTGATTGGCCAAGCATGCACTGTGACCCCGCATGCTTGGCCAATCACAGCGCCGGCAGCGAGGAGAGCAATGATTGGCCACAGGCAGGATGCCTGTGGCCAATTATTGCTGAGGGTGTTTAGTACACGCCCCGGCCCACACTATAAAAGGCCGCCAGCACGGCGGCCTAGTGTAGTGTGTTCCGGAGCAGGGAAAGAGCAGCATAGGCAGGGACAGTGACTTTTATTTCTTTCTTGCTTAACCTGGATTCCTTTAGTTTAGGGAAAGAGAAGGATAGGTAGGGAGAGTGTCAGTGTGTTTTGTGCTTGTGCTATAGTGTGCTTAAAAAAAACATTTTTTCTAGGGACAGAAAACTCTAGGTAGGGAGAGTGTCAGTTTCTTTCACTGTGCAAGTCCTTGTTTCCAGGGACAGGGAAGGACAGTGAGTGAATTCTCCTTGTGCTATAGTGTGCTTAAAAAAAACATTTTTTCTAGGGACAGAAAACTCTAGGTAGGGAGAGTGTCAGTTTCTTTCACTGTGCAAGTCCTTGTTTCCAGGGACAGGGAAGGACAGTGAGTGAATTCTCCTTGTGCTATAGTGTGCTTAAAAAAAACATTTTTTCTAGGGACAGAAAACTCTAGGTAGGGAGAGTGTCAGTTTCTTTCACTGTGCAAGTCCTTGTTTCCAGGGACAGGGAAGGACAGTGAGTGAATTCTCCTTGTGCTATAGTGTGCTTAAAAAAAACATTTTTTCTAGGGACAGAAAACTCTAGGTAGGGAGAGTGTCAGTTTCTTTCACTGTGCAAGTCCTTGTTTCCAGGGACAGGGAAGGACAGTGAGTGGATTCTCCTTGTGCTATAGTGTGCTTAAAAAAAACATTTTTTCTAGGGACAGAAAACTCTAGGTAGGGAGAGTGTCAGTTTCTTTCACTGTGCAAGTCCTTGTTTCCAGGGACAGGGAAGGACAGTGAGTGAATTCTCCTTGTGCTATAGTGTGCTTAAAAAAAACATTTTTTCTAGGGACAGAAAACTCTAGGTAGGGAGAGTGTCAGTTTCTTTCACTGTGCAAGTCCTTGTTTCCAGGGACAGGGAAGGACAGTGAGTGAATTCTCCTTGTGCTATAGTGTGCTTAAAAAAAACATTTTTTTCTAGGGACAGAAAACTCTAGGTAGGGAGAGTGTCAGTTTCTTTCACTGTGCAAGTCCTTGTTTCCAGGGACAGGGAAGGACAGTGAGTGAATTCTCCTTGTGCTATAGTGTGCTTAAAAAAAACATTTTTTCTAGGGACAGAAAACTCTAGGTAGGGAGAGTGTCAGTTTCTTTCACTGTGCAAGTCCTTGTTTCCAGGGACAGGGAAGGACAGTGAGTGAATTCTCCTTGTGCTATAGTGTGCTTAAAAAAAAACATTTTTTCTAGGGACAGAAAACTCTAGGTAGGGAGAGTGTCAGTTTCTTTCACTGTGCAAGTCCTTGTTTCCAGGGACAGGGAAGGACAGTGAGTGAATTCTCCTTGTGCTATAGTGTGCTTAAAAAAAACATTTTTTCTAGGGACAGAAAACTCTAGGTAGGGAGAGTGTCAGTTTCTTTCACTGTGCAAGTCCTTGTTTCCAGGGACAGGGAAGGACAGTGAGTGGATTCTCCTTGTGCTATAGTGTGCTTAAAAAAAACATTTTTTCTAGGGACAGAAAACTCTAGGTAGGGAGAGTGTCAGTTTCTTTCACTGTGCAAGTCCTTGTTTCCAGGGACAGGGAAGGACAGTGAGTGAATTCTCCTTGTGCTATAGTGTGCTTAAAAAAAACATTTTTTCTAGGGACAGAAAACTCTAGGTAGGGAGAGTGTCAGTTTCTTTCACTGTGCAAGTCCTTGTTTCCAGGGACAGGGAAGGACAGTGAGTGAATTCTCCTTGTGCTATAGTGTGCTTAAAAAAAACATTTTTTTCTAGGGACAGAAAACTCTAGGTAGGGAGAGTGTCAGTTTCTTTCACTGTGCAAGTCCTTGTTTCCAGGGACAGGGAAGGACAGTGAGTGAATTCTCCTTGTGCTATAGTGTGCTTAAAAAAAACATTTTTTCTAGGGACAGAAAACTCTAGGTAGGGAGAGTGTCAGTTTCTTTCACTGTGCAAGTCCTTGTTTCCAGGGACAGGGAAGGACAGTGAGTGAATTCTCCTTGTGCTATAGTGTGCTTAAAAAAAAACATTTTTTCTAGGGACAGAAAACTCTAGGTAGGGAGAGTGTCAGTTTCTTTCACTGTGCAAGTCCTTGTTTCCAGGGACAGGGAAGGACAGTGAGTGAATTCTCCTTGTGCTATAGTGTGCTTAAAAAAAACATTTTTTTCTAGGGACAGAAAACTCTAGGTAGGGAGAGTGTCAGTTTCTTTCACTGTGCAAGTCCTTGTTTCCAGGGACAGGGAAGGACAGTGAGTGAATTCTCCTTGTGCTATAGTGTGCTTAAAAAAAACATTTTTTCTAGGGACAGAAAACTCTAGGTAGGGAGAGTGTCAGTTTCTTTCACTGTGCAAGTCCTTGTTTCCAGGGACAGGGAAGGACAGTGAGTGAATTCTCCTTGTGCTATAGTGTGCTTAAAAAAAAACATTTTTTCTAGGGACAGAAAACTCTAGGTAGGGAGAGTGTCAGTTTCTTTCACTGTGCAAGTCCTTGTTTCCAGGGACAGGGAAGGACAGTGAGTGAATTCTCCTTGTGCTATAGTGTGCTTAAAAAAAACATTTTTTCTAGGGACAGAAAACTCTAGGTAGGGAGAGTGTCAGTTTCTTTCACTGTGCAAGTCCTTGTTTCCAGGGACAGGGAAGGACAGTGAGTGAATTCTCCTTGTGCTATAGTGTGCTTAAAAAAAACATTTTTTCTAGGGACAGAAAACTCTAGGTAGGGAGAGTGTCAGTTTCTTTCACTGTGCAAGTCCTTGTTTCCAGGGACAGGGAAGGACAGTGAGTGAATTCTCCTTGTGCTATAGTGTGCTTAAAAAAAACATTTTTTCTAGGGACAGAAAACTCTAGGTAGGGAGAGTGTCAGTTTCTTTCACTGTGCAAGTCCTTGTTTCCAGGGACAGGGAAGGACAGTGAGTGAATTCTCCTTGTGCTATAGTGTGCTTAAAAAAAAACATTTTTTCTAGGGACAGAATACTCTAGGTAGGGAGAGTGTCAGTTTCTTTCACTGTGCAAGTCCTTGTTTCCAGGGACAGGGAAGGACAGTGAGTGAATTCTCCTTGTGCTATAGTGTGCTTAAAAAAAACATTTTTTCTAGGGACAGAAAACTCTAGGTAGGGAGAGTGTCAGTTTCTTTCACTGTGCAAGTCCTTGTTTCCAGGGACAGGGAAGGACAGTGAGTGAATTCTCCTTGTGCTATAGTGTGCTTAAAAAAAACATTTTTTCTAGGGACAGAAAACTCTAGGTAGGGAGAGTGTCAGTTTCTTTCACTGTGCAAGTCCTTGTTTCCAGGGACAGGGAAGGACAGTGAGTGAATTCTCCTTGTGCTATAGTGTGCTAAAGCATTCCTCATCAACCATCTTTGAAATCCTTGATTTTTGGACAGTCAGGGAAATTGTCGTTGTGCTATTCTGTGCAAAAGCAATCATCCTCAACCATATTTAGAAATCCTTAAGTAAAGGGACAGAGAAGGACACCTGAAGGTAGCCCTTATTGCTTTTTTCCCATCTCCCTGCAGGCCATCTATTAGAATGTCTGGAAGGCAAACAAGGAGAGGCAGACAGTCAGGAGGCAATAAAAGAGGGCAAGCAGGCTCTGTGTCTGGGGGCAACAGTGCTGGTCGTGGACGCGGTGCATTGTCATCAGCACATGGCCATGGGACACGCTTGTCCTTCTTTTCGGCAGCTGGACATGTTGAGCCACATCATGCCGAAGACTTGGTAGAGTGGATGACCAAGCCCTCCTCCTCCTCCTCTCTCACCCAGGCTCAGGGTACTGGCAAAGCAGCTGCCAAAGCGTCCTCTTCCCTGTTATCAATGTCAGACTCATCATCAGTCACTCCTTCCCTAGACCCACCATGTCCTCCTCCTGAGGAGTCCCCCGAACTGTTTGAGCACAGTGTTGGGTACATGCTCCAGGAGGATGCCCAGCGTTTCGAAGGGTCTGATGATGAAACCCAGCTACAGGAAGGCAGTAGGGTGAGAGCAGACAGAGGGGATGCTCAAGAAGGACACCAATCTGGCAGTCATGTTCCAGCAGCTGCAGCATACTGCCAGATTGGCTCCAGTGATGAGGAGGGAGGGGATGATGAGGTCACTGACTCCACATGGGTGCCTAATAGGAGAGAGGAGGAGGAGGATGAGGAGGAGGCACATCTCCAACGAGGCAGGATGCCCTTTGGTGGCCAGCGTAAGGGCAGTACACCGACGGAATCACACCGCAGAGCTCCGCCTGTGCAGGGCGCTGCCTCTGCCCGTCATTCAAAAAGTTCCTTGGTGTGGGCCTTTTTTGAGGCTAGTGCATCAGATCGCACAGCTGCTGTTTGCAACATATGTCTCAAGCGTATATCGCGTGGCCAAAACATCAGCCGCTTGGGTACCACATGCCTGACCAGACATATGTTGACCTGCCATGCAGCTCGTTGGCAAGCCTACCTCAAAGACCCACACCAAAGAACAAAGCGGACCTCTCCTTGCACCGCATCAGCTGGGATCTCCAACCCCACTATAACTTCAGTCCTCTCTGAAACATGCACTGAGAGGAATGAAGGTGTAGAATTAGGTGTGTCACAGCCAAGTACTTGCGGCCACTCTGCTAGCAGTACACCGACGTCCGATTCTAGCAGGCAAATTTCCCTGCCCCAGCTGCTGGACCGTCGAAAGAAGTTCACTCCCAGCCATCCACATGCCCAGCGGTTGAATGCTAGCTTGGCTAAATTGCTAGCGCTTCAACTGCTGCCTTTTCAGTTGGTAGACTCGGCCCCCTTCCGTGAGTTTGTGCAATGTGCGGTTCCTCAGTGGCAGGTTCCCAAACGCCACTTTTTCTCACGGAAGGCTATTCCGGCTCTCTACCGGCATGTGGAAGGCAATGTCTTGGCCTCGCTGGACAGGGCGGTCAGCGGTAAGGTGCATATTACCGCTGACTCATGGTCCAGCAGGCATGGACAGGGACGTTACCTTTCTTTCACGGCCCATTGGGTCACTCTTTTGGCAGCTGGGAAGGATGCAGGACAAGGTGCAGTAGTGTTGGAGGTTGTCCCACCGCCACGCCTCCAAAATGCTACTACTGGTTGTGACACACCTCTCTCCTCCACCCCCTCCTCTTCTTCTTCCTCCATGGCCTCTTCCTGTGGTTTGTCCTATGAACCAGCGGTGCTCCGTAGCCGTTCACGGGGCTACGCAAGTACGCAGGCAAAAAGATGCCATGCCGTGCTTGCGCTGGTGTGTTTGGGGGACAGAAGCCACACTGGGGCAGAGGTCCTGTCTGCTCTGCAGGGCCAGGCCGAGAGGTGGTTGACGCCACGCCAGCTTAAGCCAGGAATGGTGGTTTGCGACAATGGCACCAACCTCCTCTCCGCCCTTCGACAGGGACAACTGACCCATGTGCCCTGTGTGGCTCACGTCCTTAACCTGGTGGTGCAGCGGTTCTTGGGCAGGTACCCGGGCTTACAGGATGTCCTGAGGCAGGCCAGGAAAGTCTGTGTGCATTTCCGCAGATCTTATAATGCCAGTGCTCGCCTGGCTGAGCTGCAAAAGGAGTTGAACCTGCCCAAGAACCGCCTTATATGTGACATGCCCACCAGGTGGAACTCAACGTTGGCCATGCTGCAGCGGCTGCACACGCAGCAGAGGGCCATCAATGAGTACCTGTGCGACTACGGCACCAGGACAGGGTCAGGGGAGCTTGGTTTTTTTTCTCCACGCCAGTGGGGCATGATCAGGGATGCATGCACTGTCCTGGCACCATTTGAGGAGGCCACGAGGATGGTGAGCAGTGACAGTGCATGCATCAGTGACACTGTACCTCTTGTCCACCTGTTGGAGCACACGCTGCGTGGAATAATGGACAGGGCACTTGAGGCAGAACAGAGGCAGGAAGAGGAGGACTTCCTTGCCTCTCAAGGCCCCCTTTACCCAGACAGTGTTCCTTCTGTCCCACCCATCGCACAGGAAGAGGAAGAGGAGGAGGAGGAGGAGGAGGAGGATTGTGTCAGCATGGAGGTGGAGGCTGGCACTCAGCATCATCAGCAGCAGTCTTTTAGGGATGATTTACAGTCCCAAGAAACCAGTGGACTTGTACGTGGCTGGGAGGAGGTGACTGCGGATCATGTCGTCCTTAGTGACCCAGAGGACTCCGGAGCGAATGCCTCAGCAAACCTACGCTGCATGGCCTCCCTGATCCTGCAAAGTCTGCGGAAGGATCCTCGTATTCTTCGGATCAAGGAGAGGGACCATTACTGGCTGGCCACTCTCCTTGATCCACGGTACAAGGGTAAGGTTGCGGACCTTATGTTACCGTCGCAGAGGGAGCAGAGGATGAGACAACTCCGGGAGGCCTTGCAGAAAGGTCTGTGCAACGCTTTCACAGAGACTGGGAGGTTACAAACTCCTGGTCCTGGACAACGAGTTGCTGAGGCTTCGGCCAGTCAAAGAAGGAGCGGTGGGGAAGGTGGCCGTCTGACCGATGCGTTCAGACAATTCTTTAGTCCGCAGCCCCAAAGTATGATCGGTTCCAGCAACCATCGCCAGCGTCTGATAAACATGGTGCAGGAATATCTAGGGGCAAGGTCAGACTTGGACACCTTCCCCACCGAAAATCCTCTGGCTTACTGGGTCTTGAGGATGGATCACTGGCCAGAGCTTGCACAGTATGCAATTGAGCTACTGGCCAGTCCTGCATCCAGCGTTCTTTCGGAACGCACATTCAGTGCTGCTGGAGGATTTGTCACGGATCACAGGGTGCGCCTGTCCACCGACTCGGTTGATCGACTGACTTTCATCAAGATGAACCAGTCTTGGATCACCACCAGCTACCACACACCTGATGCTGATATAACATACTAATTGATTTTAACATGTCACATCCCTTCAAGACTGATGCTGATGCTGAGTGCCTGTGCTGTTATGTTGACTGGCTATCCTCCTCCTCCGAGTCCTCAATGATACGATTGATGATGATAGCTTGGAAGATCATTTTTGTTTATGGGTGCCGCCACCAGTGGCTAAGGCCCAATTTTTCAGCCCCTGTTTTACAGGGGCGTGTACTTACAATTTTTTTAGCAATAATTTGCCATAGGGCTCATTGCTGTGCTCCAAGTACAGTATCTGTGAGGGGTTGGAGTGTTGTGGCACCAGTGCCTAAGGCCCAATTTTTCAGCCCCTGTTTAACAGGGGCGTGTCATTACAATTTTTGAAGCAATACTTTGCAACAGGGCTCATTGCTGTGCTCCAAGTACAGTATCTGTGAGGGGTTGTAGTGTTGTGCCACCAGTGCCTAAGGCCCAATTTTTCAGCCCCTGTTCAACAGGGGCATGCAATTACAATTCTTGATGTAATAATTCACAGCAGGGCCCCTTTCCTGCACCCACCAAGAGTAAGTCTGAGGGCTTACAGTGTTGTGGCAACACCACCACCACCACCACCACCACGAAAGGCCCAATTTTTCAGCCCCTGTTCAAAAGGGGCATGTAATTACAATTCTTGATCTAATAATTCACAGCAGGGCCCATTCCTGCACCCACCAAGAGTAAGTCTGAGGGCTTACAGTGTTGTGGCAACGCCACCACCACCACCACCACCACGAAAGGCCCAATTTTTCAGCCCCTGTTCAAAAGGGGCATGTAATTACAATTCTTGATCTAATAATTCACAGCAGGGCCCATTGCTGCACCCACCAAGAGTAACTGTCAGGGCTTACAGTGTTGTGGCACCAGCACCACCATCAAAGCCCCAATTTTTACTACCACTGTTCAACAATTATATGTAATTAAAATTCCTGATATAATAGTTGACAGCAGGGCGTTCCAGCACCAACCAAGAGTAACTGTGAGTGCTTACAGTGTTGTGCCAACACCAACAACTAAGGGGCCTATTTCTGCAGAGTATATACGGCAGGTCCCTACTTTCAAACATCCAACTTACAAACGACTCCTACTTGCAAACGCAAGAAGACAACAGGAAGTGAGAGGAAATCTACCCCTAGGAAGGAAAATTCTCTCCTGTAAGAATAAATATGGGAGAAAGGTGTCTCCTCTGTACTGATGCTTTATCAGCAATCCTTGTTTCAAGAAAAACACCACATTTCAAAAACAGTTGTCATTGGGACGGAAAGTGAGGTGAAATGTTCTGAACAGGGGCACAGACAGCAAAACAAATGTTACAGGGGTGATAACCCTTACCTATGTTTTCCAAAAAGTTTAAAAATAGATTTTTGGGCTGGAGCTACACTTCAACAATGTACCTGTTCAAAATTACAAACACATTCTACATAAGAACAAACCTACAGTCCCTGTCTTGTATGCACCGCCTGTATACGGCTGTTCAGAGTATATAGGGCCTTTTTTATTTTATGTGCGGGGTTCCCCTTAATATCCATACAAGACCCAAAGGGGCTGGTAATGGGCTGGGGTAGGGGGGGGGGGTCATGGGGTAGCTATGCCATTTTTCTTAAAGATTTTCATCCATATTACCGGGACCAGACATTACATTAAAGCCGCAAGCAGTTTTAAATGGCTTTTTTTTCCTTTAGAAGTGTCATTTTGTGCAGGGACAGTTCTAAACACGGGAAACACGTGGCACTTCACAGGCATACTTTAGACACCCCCCAGGTACGATATTTAAAGGAATATTTGACTTTTTTTTTTCACTTTATGCATCATTAAAATGACTGCTCCCGAAAAACGACCGTTTTTAAAACTTCTTTTTGCATTGATACATGTCCCCTGGTGCAGAACCCGGGTTCCCAAACCCTTTTTAGGACAATAACATGCATAATAGTTGTTATAATTAGCACTTTAGAATTCGAACGTTCGCATACATTGTATTTAATAGGGTTCTAATGTTCGTACGAACTTTCGGTCCGTTCGCGGGTTCTGGTGCGAACCGAACCCGGGGGTGTTCGGCTCATCACTACTTCTTAATTACCATTGATGTTACTAGTGAAAGAGGCCTTTCAAAGACAAAAACAATTCTACAAATAAAAGTGCATGTGCCTACATCTGTGTATTACCTTTACTTTGGGCCCTAGGTTGTGTTCAAATCATGGGGCCCCTGCCTGTTTAATAAGAACATGCATTAAGGTCAATGTACTGTGAGGTTGGGGACCATAAGCTCTCGTAGTAGATGCGTTTTTCCAGTGATTCAAGCCAGTCAGGAACTCTAGTTAAGGGCATGGTAGCCCACTTTTATTTAAAAGCACAAACATTTCACAAATACATCAGTAGCCCTCACAGGGGGTTCCACCATTACTGTATCTTGCATACTCAACAGTTTAACCTTCTGGCTTTCATTCTAGCGATCCGGCTGTCTCAGACCTTTAGCCTAGGCCTAAAGTCTGCTCCTCAGAACAAACAGAGTTTCCTAGAGATAAGCTCACTCCTCGCTTACTCCCGGTCAGCACCTTCTTGCTTACTTCAGCAATGACGTCTGCCTCCTGCAGACATGCATACTCTGGCTGCACCCATGCAGCATAGATATCCTCTGACTCCTATCAGAGGGATGGGAGTCCACCTGACTCCCAGGCACACAGACTTTCTGTCTGTTGGGTAGGGGCCTGATCCATAGTCATGTCAGAACTAAATAGCCCAAGACACAGCTGTTCAATCGGCATGTCTTTCTCTACAAAATCTGGCGTAAACCAACACTCTTTAAGGATGCACAGGGTCCCACCGTCACATATCCTCCCCCCCTGTTTCGAACCGGAGGGAGGAACACTTAAACCCGTCATCATAAATGGGACACCTCTGTGCCAGCCATTGGCTGTGTAGGCCCATTTCTTCTTCCGGGTATGTTTCCACCAACACTTCGCTTTGATGCCTCTGTACCAACTATCAGTAGCAGGAGTCCTAATCTGCCCAACCTTTTCTCTAAAGGGGCACTCCACTCACATCTTCTTCTGGGTGTGCTTCCACCAGCACTTCTTCCTGAACCGTGGGCTACCACTAATCTCTCTATCCCTGCTACCTTTTGGCCTCAGGATCCTTCTTTTTTCTCCCACAGACCCACTCTCCCGGGACTGTTGGGGACCCACTTCCATGCACTCTGTCAGGGATTGGCCATTCTCACTACCTGACGCAACAACATTTGTTTCTCAGGTTCACTAACCCCTGTGTGGTTACTCTTGGTAACCAAACCATCTAGGATCAACACCATATCCTTTTGTTTAACCTCAATATTATCATTGGTACCTCTTGTCCCCTTGTTTGCTAGGACAGTGTCTATGGAGGGACCACCTACAGGCAAGCAGTTACTCCCTATGGGACAGTCCCGCAGATTCACATCGCCCCCTGTTGTCCAACACTCCAATAGCAATTGTCCTACCAACGGCTATTTTTCACCACATTTTTCCACATCAACCTCTTTAACCATTTCTGCGTCCATTGGTACCTCAACCAATAGCTCAGAGTTGTCTGACAGTGCTCTACAGGGCCTCTCATACACTTTTTCGTTACAGTTACCATCACTGTTATTTCCTGTCAAAGTGTCTCCAGGTACCTCAAACTGCACCTCTCTGCGCGTGATGGACTGAATTCCCACTACTGCCACGTCCGTTCCGGGCACTTCCTTTACATGAGGTCTAGCGGGTGAGACAATACGCGCGCCACATACCAACCACTGCTCAGCCGCACCAGCAGGAATGCACACCAGCGTATGGAGAGACTTCCACTATGTCCATTATCTCTGATTCCTCCAGCAATTCCCCAGAGCGCCTTCTGTACAAAACTGTCGCTGGAAGCACTCTCGAAGAGAAATGTGAGACAACTTTCCACAAAAACAACCAACAGTGCAGCAACCAATTTTCATCAACATTGCTTAACAACGCATGTATCACCTGCGTCCACCGATTGGTACTATGCAGTACCATGTCGTCCTTCTGCGGTGGATACATGCAGGTGTACATTGGAAAGATTTTCACCAATTCCCGCAACATCTCAGTTATTTCTAGACATGCCGCATCTAAACACAGAAGTCTAGGAACTTTTCCTTTACTAATGATGTGGAGGGACTCATTTGCTAAGGCGCGAGAGGCCGAGACACTTAAAAAAGACCTCTACCTCAGAGGAAACTGACAAAATTTGCGGCTCCCCCTGAGCACTGCAAAATCGCATGTGTCACGCTCATCCTTTCACTTTCAGCAACACTGAGCCCTTCCAAGTCGCTATCCAATCCATTACCTCATCTACCTGACGCTTAACATTACTCATCTCTTTTACTGTGGACAAAACCTCTGCCATGTATGCGCCCTTTTCAGATCCTTCCAACTGGAGAGGGTTAATTTCTGCAAAAGCCAACGCACCCATGTCTACTGGCCCTGCAGCCTCTCCATTTAGCATAGCAGAAATTGTGTCCACTCCACTGTTACCCACTGAGAATCCTTTGTTTAAATGCACTTGTGGCAAAACATTTTCAAACACAACAGGCTGCAATAACATAACTTCACCCCTTTGCTCAGGTGGTGCTTCATTAAACCCATTTTCTTTCTCGTACATCACGGGACACAGAGCGACATAGTCATTACTAATGGGTTATATAGATACCGTCAGGTGCTGGCACTGGCAACTTCCAAAACCGGAAGTACCCTCCCCTATATAAGCCCCTCCCATCCGGGAGCACCTCAGTTTTTTGCCAGTGTCTAAGGTGTTGGCCAAGAAGAAACATGTGTTTTTCACTGAGCTTGCGTACAGGTTCTTTTGGGCCTCAGTAAGCTATTCCGGATCCGACCAAAAAAGCTTCATAGCTAAACGGTCGGTACCCGGGCCTTGCAGAGAAGAGCAAGGTTTTGCCTGTAATGCTTCTCTTAGGAGAGCTGGACCCTGGGATCCAGAGCTCTGGTCATACCCACGACCAAGATGTTTTCTGTGCAGGGTGCTATACAGGTCCAGGGGAGTGGAATCCTTGGGAACCCGGTCCCTGAAGGTTTGATTACAATGCCTGCCGTGATAGGTGAAGTTTGGGCTTTTGTGGACCAAACAAAGTCCTGCGGCGGGGAACAGGTAAGTGGGGGCTCCCAGGAACTTGGTTCTATTGGGGGACCCCCAAGCCTAATTTGTCTTTCTGTCTGTTACCTAATGGTATTCCCGCAAAATTCTGTGCATGCCTGTAACTACTAAAAAAATGTAATAATTTTTAATGGTGGTCAAGAAAAAAAAAATTTTTTTTTATATATATATATTTAATATATTAGACTGCGGTACCTGTGTTTGTTCACTAGAGGCCGCTGTGGAATGTTTTCTTGTCATGTGGACTAGCTTCTTCTCAGCAGAGCAAAGTCCAGGCAGATGGTGAGTTCTCTTATAGGAAACTGCTTCCTCTGCCATGTTGCAGTCCTCGTCCATCCCCCGGCCTGCGGCAAAGAGGGGCCCTGGCTCCTGTCCCTTGTTACCATATTTTGAAATTAGCGTCGAAGGCGCACGTGGCCGCGCGCGTGCGCGTGCACGCGCCTCTATATATAGAGGTGAGCCGGGAAAGGGGGCGGAGCCTGGGGGATGACGCTCTGTGCGCGCCGCAGCGCTTCTGCGCATGTGCGGGCGTCCCAGCAGTTTAAAAAAACCACAATATTGTAGTGAGCTGGCTATGAAGTACAGAGACAGAGCTGGCAACATTTAAAGGCATACAGCAAGCGGTTGATACAGGCATCCCCTAGAAAGGCACATTAGTAGACACCAACTGTGATATAGCAGCAATTGTGCTAGACTATTCTCAGTAAAAGTGGTGTATTACGGCTGGAATACCTCAGCTTTAGGCTTAGGAATATGCCGTCCAGAAGCTCCGGAACTGAATCTTCCAGGAAGCGAAGGGGGTCTCATCGGGCTCGGAGGATCTTGGGCATACTTCTGCTGCACCAGTCTCCCCTGAAGTTCAGAGGTAAGTGACCGTAGAGACCCCGCAGGGGTACTTGGTACTGTGGCTGTCCTCAGTTCACCTGCTCCTGTGTATGTAACAGAGGAGGTTTTTTCCTCAGCTCTGGGAGGATTAGAGAGGCTGCCTCCCTGTCAGGGAAAGCACGCCCGATCTCCGTCTCCTCCTTCAGAGTGCCTGTTAGCAGAGCAACAGTCCCATACAGGGATCGACCTGCCTGAAGGGGATCAGGATGAGGTTGATTCTGTTATAGAGGAATCAACAGTGGGGGAACCTTTTCTCAGCATCTCAAGCTGAAAGATTATGGGTTCAGTCTCTGACTAACATGGTCCGATCAGCATTTAAAAATGCACCTTGCGGAACCATCAACCACTACTGTATCCTCGTTGGGGTCGCTGGAAGCCCCCAGACTGTGTGTTCTTTTCCACTTCACCCTTTACTGAAAGGGCTCATTTACCAGGATTGGGAACGTCCTGAGAAAATATTTATTCCCCCAAGAGATTTCCGGTGGTCTATCCCATGGAGGATAAGTTCATCAAAAAAAAAAAAAAAATGGAAGGTCCCTACAGTGGACGCAGCCATCTCTTGTATGTATAAATCACTGACATGTCCAGTGGATAATGTCCAAATGTTCAAGAACCCAATAGATAAAAGATTGGAGTCCTTATGAAAATCTGCTTGGTGATACAACCAGCAGTAGCAGCTATTGGGGTCTGCTAAGCAGTGAAGGATCAGTTGAAACAGGTCTTGAGGGACTTGACAGATCAGCAGGCTTTGCCCTAGCTGATCTACCTAGAGCCTTAGGCTTTGCGGTTGACGCCATAGAGGATTCAGTCCATCAGGCCTCCCGCCTTACGCTGTCTATAGTACATATGCGTAGGCTCCTATGGCTCAAAAACTGGTCTGCTGAAGCTCCCTGTAAAGAATGGCTGGTTAGCGTCCCGTTTCATGGTGAACGCTTATTCAGGGAAAACCTGGACAAATATATCCAGAAAATTTCCAGCGGTAAAAATACGCTCTTGCCGGTTAAAAACAGAGTTAGAGGTCCCTCTTTGAGAGGCCTGCTTCTCCAGTCCCTGGGGCATCGGCTGTGTAACAGTTCCGACGGCCTCCTCGGTCAAATCCCGGGGGTAAAAAACAGGGACAGTAGCAGGGTAATGAGAAACCCTGGGTCAGGGGAGGTACAAAACCTTCCCCAAAGTTAAATTCATTGAAGCCCCCACTCAGTCGGGTGGGGGGAGGACTCCAGTTGTTCGCTAGAGACCTGGCGGGACACGATCAAGACAGATAGGTGCTCTCCGCAGTAGGTTTGGGATACAGTTTGGAGTTAAAAGACTCTCCTCCTTCCCATTTTTGAGGTCAAACGTGCCAAGGGATCCCCGGAAGAGAGAGTCCCTCCTTTTGGCACTAGAACAACTATTGCTCCAAGGAGTAATTATGGAGGTTCCCCTGGAAGAATGAGGGTTCGGGTTTTACTCAAACCTCTTTACAGTCCCGAAGCAAACGCGGACGGGAGGCCCATATTAATTCTAAAAGGGCTATACAAATTCCTGTATATCAGGACTTTCCGATGGAGTCGATCCGATCGGTGGCCACTGCCCTACAAGGGGAGGATTGGTTAGCCGCGATCGACATCAAAGATGCTTATTTGCACATTCCCATCTTTCCAGTCCACCAAAAATTTCTACGCTTTGCAGTAGAAGGGCGCCATTTTCAGTTCAGAGCCTTACCCTTCGGTTTGGCCACAGCACCACGAGTGTTTACAAAAATTCTGGCCCTTTATTGGCCAATCTAAGAACACAAGGTGTAATGATAATGGCATATCTGGATGACTTATTGCTGATAGACCACTCAGTGAAAAAACTAGACGTGGTCGTTCACAAGACAATCAAGTATCTGGAATCTCACGGTTGGATTATCAACCGAGACAAGTCAGCCCTAAAAACCAGTCAAAAGTCTGGAATACTTGGGGCTAAGGTTGGATTCAGGCCAGAGAAAAATATTCTTGCCTCGAGGAAAGGTGTTGTCTTTGAAAGATTTGATCCACTTAGTGGGTACAAAAAAGACAGCCGTCCATACGCCTGTATATGAGGCTGCTGGGAAAAATGGTGGCATCATTCGAAGCAGTACCCTACGGTCAATTCCATTCAAGGAATTTGCAAGGGGCCATACTGTCAGCCTGGAACAAAAAAGTTCAGGCCCTAGACTTACAATGTCCTTGTCCCCTTCCGTTCGCAAGAGCCTCCGTTGGTGGTTGGTTCCCCAGAATCTGGAAAAAAGGAAATCCTTCAGTCCGATTTCTTGGAAGGTGGTCACTACAGATGCCAGCCTTATAGGCTGGGGAGCAGTACTGGAGCAATAGTCTCTCCAGGGCAGATGGTCGGATGCAGAAAAGGCCCTGCCCATCAATCTCTTAGAGATACGAGCAGCCCGGTATGCCCTAGTAGCATGGACATCCAAACTCCAAGGGTCCCCTGTCAGAATTCAATCAGACAATGCCACAGCAGTGGCATATATCAATCATCAGGGGGGCACCAGGAGTCGTGCAGCCCAGAGGGAAGTAAATTACATCCTGAAATGGGCAGAAAAATATGTCCCAGCCATATCTGCAGTATTCATTCCAGGAGTGGAGAATTGGAAGGCGGACTTTCTAAGTCGCCAGCAATTAGGCCCAGAGGAAGGGTCCCTTCACCCCGAGGTTTTCTGGACAATATGTCAGCGGTGGGGAACATCGGATGTAGATCTTCTAGCATCCAGATTCAACGCAAAGGGGGACAGGTTTGTCTCTCGGACAAGGGATCCCCTAGCTTGCGGCTCGGATGCCCTAGTGTTCCCTTGGGATCAGTTCAAGCTGATATATGCATTCACACCGCCACAATGGTTACCTCGATTACTCCGCAGAATCAGGGTAGAAAAGAAACAGTGATTCCGGTGGCTCCAGCGTGGCCCCGAAGAGCGTGGTACGCGGAGATTGTAAAATTTCAGTGGGGAGTCCTTGGACTCTCCCACGTCGTCCGGACCTGCTTTCGCAAGGACCGATATACCACCCTTCCTTACCAGCCCTAGGTTTGACGGCCTGGCTATTGAAGCCCACATTCTAAAAAAGAGAGGGCTCTCTAATGCTGTGGTATCTACCATGATCAATGCCAGGAAGCCGGTATCCAGGCAGATCTACTATAGAATCTGGAAGGCGCACATTGCGTGGTGTGAGGCCAGGAAATGGCATCCACATAAGTACGTAATAGTTAGGATTCTGGACTTCCTACAGTGGGCTGTAGATAGGAAGCTTGCCTTGAGTACTATCAAGGGTCAGATTTCGGCCTTGTCAATATTTTTTCAAAGGCCCTTGGCTTCGCATTCACTAGTCAAAGCCTTTATACAAGGAGTGATGCGTATTAGTCCTCCGGTTAATATTCCCATATGTCCATGGGATCTAAACTTGGTTCTGTCGGTTCTACAGAAACAACCATTTGAACCATTACAGTATATTTCCTTGGTGCTTCTCACCAGGAAATTTATTTTTCTAGTAGCCAATTGTTCGGCTAGAAGAGTATCGGAATTAGCAGCTATGTCCTGTAAGGAGCCATATCTGGTTATCCATAAGGACAGAGTAGTGTTACGTCCTCATCCAGCCTTTCTTCCTAAGGTGGTATCGAGGTTTCATTTGAACCAAGATGTGGTTCTTCCTTCTTTTTTCCCCAAACCTACTTCGGTAGAGGAAAAGTTATTGCATTCTTTGGATGTAGTAAGAGCAGTTAAAGCTTATCTAAAGGCCACTGCTCAGATTCGCAGAACGGATACTTTGTTTATTCTGCCGGAAGGCCCCAGAAGGGGTCAGGCAGCGTCAAAATCTACTTTAGCCAAGTGGATTCGACAGGTCATAATACAAGCCTATGGCTTGAGAAGTAGACCGCCTCCGTTCAAAGTTAGGGCGCACTCCACGAGAGCAGTTGGAACTTCATGGGCAGTGCATCACCAGGCCTCCCTGGCTCAAATCTGTAAGGCCGCAACATGGTCTTCAGTTCACACGTTTACTAGGTTCTACCAGGTGGACGTTAGAAGTCAGGAGGATGTCGCCTTTGGGCGCAGTGTGTTGCAGGCCGCAAAAGATCCTTATGTCTGATAGCGCTCAGCTTATATATGGTGTATCCCCCCCCTCATTTGGCATTGCTTTAGGACATCCCATTAGTAATGACTATGTCGCTCTGTGTCCCGTGATGTACGAGAAAGAAAATAGGATTTTTATAACAGCTTACCTGTAAAATCCTTTTCTTGGAGTACATCACGGGACACAGAGCTCCCGCCCCTCTTTAGGGACACTTATTGCTTTGCTACAAAACTGAGGTGCTCCCGGATGGGAGGGGCTTATATAGGGGAGGGTACTTCCGGTTTTGGAAGTTGCCAGTGCCAGCACCTGACGGTATCTATATAACCCATTAGTAATGACTATGTCGCTCTGTGTCCCGTGATGTACTCCAAGAAAAGGATTTTACAGGTAAGCTGTTATAAAAATCCTATTATCACTACAAGTAATTGCAAACATTTGAGTTTTACCATTTTTCTCATCACCAAGGTCAAGTACCCTCTTATCTATCAGAGCGGCACCAGAGTTGTCCCAGGCAACCTCTGGCTCCAACACACAGAGCTCCCTGGAGGTCTCCAAGGACACCTCTGCAGCCTTATATACTGTTGCTAAGGGGAATCGCATATCCTGCTTAGCGATCACCCCTAACTCATTAAGCATCACATTACCATAAGTACATGTTTCATCCACAATATCTTCATCATCAACATTCACAAACATAGCAGTTTACAAGCCCCATCAAATTGTCCTTTTTCACAATGCATGGCACCCTGCATGCCACTCAGCACACCACCCTTCCTCTCCAAAGGAATTATTTTGCCCACTAGAGCGTCTTCACAGTTGTCCTGGGAAACCACTTGCCTCACCACTGCAGGCTCCTTGGTGGTTTCTCTTGGCAACTGCGCAGCACCTGTCACTGTCACTAGGGAACATGGCATAGCAACTGCTTTGGTCACCCCTAGCACATCTCTCCCAGCACTCTGCTGGATTACCTTAGGCGTACCCAAGTCCATATGTCCTTTTTAATTCTTGACCTCGCTGCAAGCAGGGTTTTAACCTGTGTCTCCCCACTGATCTGGGTAGCACACTGCAGCAAGTTCATTTTTACACCTTCACTGGGATCAGTCTTACAAACTGCAACCGTCTTACCATACCCTGTAGTCGAAAACTTCAATTGAGGGCGTTGTCCCTTCTTTGCTGTGCTCTCACAAGCAGACGCCCCCTCCTGGACACAGGGTAACATTACATTCCTCTTGGATTTTCCAACATCGCCTGCAGGCAAAACAAATTTCCTGTTGCCAGGGGTAACAGCAGACCCACACACCTGGTCATACCCCTTGCAGGATGCTGGATATGATACGCTCTTTTTGGGGCTTGCAGGCACAGCATTAAGCCCAACACTATCAGCAGCTGTATTCCACAAGCTTGGACAAGAAAAGATCCCATGGCCCAGCTGACCACATTCCAGGCATGGCACTTGGCGACGTTCTACTGTTGTTAAGGGAGATGTCACTCTCCCCGCTGATCTTTTCTCTCTAAACTGGATTGCTCTTAGAAAATTGTTGTAGTCATCTCGGTTACTATACATCCCACGATACACCTCCTGGTACTCCTCCATCAAAAAAGGTTGCACCAACTCAACCCAGCGATTTCTGGGCCATCCTTTTTTAGGAAGCAATCAACGCAAAGTCATCCAAAAAATCTTCAACATATTCCGAAGGTAACATAGGCCGTACGAAGCCAGCTGTATGGATTTCTGCTTTGTTGCCACGGGCAACCGCACCCATCTTCTCACTCTTTACACTCCGAGCAGACTTCTCATATCTTTGCTTTGGTGAAGCCTGGGACAAAGGGCATTTAGGAACTTCATGCCACCACTCACTGCACTGCAAACAGCGCACTTGGTTCTTAACCCTTTGCACATCATCAGCTGGCCATCTTGCATCAGTGTTGCCAGGGGCAACAACATGTCCTCCCCCTTTAACTTGATTCAGTGCGGCCAAGTGTTGCCTGCACCAATCTACTGCAGGCTCAGACTTTGGTGAACTCTCCATACTTGCAGTCACCTGTGCACTCATTGCACCTGTGTTGCTAGGGACAACACCAGCTCTCTTTCTCCTTGGCAAGTTCTGTTCAGGCATGTTGGGGGTTCGATCAGGCGGTAACAACCCCTCCAGCCACAGAGCTCTGTCTCTCATCTCAGCAAACATTGCTTACTTTTTGTGTTTTGACCGCCCCATCTCTGCAGTCAGGCCAACAACGTTTTTTTAACACAGTTCCTTTTAACATAGGAAAATTTTGAAGTACTGTCTCCAAGACTTGCCAACAGCACACTTTCACATGCAGACTTCACTCTCTGCTTGAGCTCACTTCCACAGGCACATCACCTGTATGCAACACAGTCCATTAATTGAACTCCTGTGCAATGCAGTTCGCCTGGCTGTCCAACACAGCTAACAGCAGTTCACCGCAGAAAACTTTAACTTTTCAAGCCAGTCAGGAACTCTATTTAAGGGCATGGTAGCCCACTTTTATTTAAAAGCACAAAAAGTTCACAAATAAATCAGTAGCCCTCACAGGGGGTTCCACCATTACTGTATCTTGCATATTCAACAGTTTAACCTTCTGGCTTTCATTCTAGCGATCCGGCTGTCTCAGGCCTTTAGCATAGGCCTAAAGTCTGCTCCTCAGAACAAACAGAGTTTCCTAGAGATAAGCTCACTCCTCACTTACTCCCGGTCAGCACCTTTTTGCTTACTTCAGCAATGACGTCTGACTCCTGCAGACATGCATACTCTGGCTGCACCCATGCAGCATAGATAGCCTCTGACTCCTATCAGAGGGATGGGAGTCCACCTGACTGCTAAAATTACTGCCCTTGATCTGACCTTTGCGGTGATACCTCACATGCATGGTGCAATTGCTGTTTACATATGACGCCAGACCGACGCTTGTGTTCGCCTTTGCGCAAGTGCAGGGTGGGACAGGGGTGCTTTTTTTTTTTTTTAAACGGTTCCTTCCATTTTTTTTTTTCATTTTTATTGTTATGTCAGGAAATGTAAATATCCCCTATGATAGCAATAGGTAGTGACAGGTACTCTTTTTTAAAAAAAACTGGGGTCTATTAGACCCTAGATCTTTCCTCTGCCCTCAAAGCATCTGACCACACCAAGATCGGTGTGATAAAACTCTTTCCCAATTTCCCAATGGCGCTTTTTATATCCGGGGGGGGGACATTCCCTCCCACTGCTTGTAAAAGCAGTCCAGAGGCTAATTAACCGATAGGATTGCTTTTTCAAGAAAGCCGGCCACAGGTTGAAAAGAATGATACCAAGATGATACCTAAACCCGCAGGCATCATTCTGGCATAACCATTCAAAGTCCAGCAACATACCAGTATGTTGCTGGTCCTTGTTGGACATGTATTGTAATCTTTTTTCCATGCAGCCTGTTGGCTGAACGAAAAAAAGATCGGTGGGTACCTCCCTTCTTCCACCCACTTCTAATTATGGGCATACATGCACCATTTATATATGTTCGAAGCATGGGGGCATCCTCCCACAAAAGTTATGCTGCGTACACACGGTCTGACTTTTCCACGGGCAAGCCTCCGTCGGAATTTTGACCGTATGTACGCGGCATTAGGAGCAAAATCGCTCCTCCGCCCCTGCTGCCCCCATGCTTCGGCATATATGCTCTTTTTTAACTGTGGTGGTGAAATCACCTCCTACAGCACTGGAGTCACAGGGATCAGGCCTGTCTCTGCGAACGCTGCAGTTATGTGTGTTGCTTTTTGTAAGTGACAGTGATCGATCGATACTGCACTTGGGTGGGCTGGGCTGGACGGAGGGCCAAAACGCAGGTGCTAGCAGGTATCTGGGCTGATCCCGCTAACGCTGCATTTTTGGGAACCCTAAACTGCTGGGGACGCTAGTATAGATCTGATCAGATACTATACCACTAAGGGAGGTGTATGCTTTGCGCGTGGGTGTTAGTGTTACTGGCACTAACCTGACGCTGCCTGGGGCGACCCAGACCCTCTCTGACGCTAAAACCTAATTGATATCACCCGCCAGGCGATCAGGGGGTTAAACCTTTATTGGGTTATATACGGCGGGTGCCCTGACACTATAAAAAGCAAACTAACTAACCAGCGTCACCCGTAACACTTATACGGTGATCACTGGTGAAAGGGTTAACTAGGGGCAATCAGGGGGTTAAACCTTTATTAGGTAATATATGGGGGTACCTGACGCCATAAAAACCTGGCGGCGAACCTAAAAATAAATAACTGGCTACCTAGCAGCAGCAGCGACACTAAGACAGCGATCAGAAAAACGATCGCTTAGTGACACTGGTGATAGGGGGTGAAAGGGTTACCTGGGCGGCGATCAAGGGGTTAAACCTTTATTAGGTAATATATGGGGGTACCTGACGCTATAAAAACCTGGCGGCGAATCTAAAAAAATAACTGGCTACCTAGCAGCATCAGCGACACTAATACAGCGATCAGAAAAACGATCGCTTAGTGACACTGGTGATAGGGGGTGAAAGGGTTACCTGGGGGGCGATCAAGGGGTTAAACCTTTGTTAGGTAATATATGGGGGTACCTGATGCTATAAAAACCTGGCGGCGAATCTAAAAAAATAACTGGCTACCTAGCAGCATCAGCGACACTAATACAGCGATCAGAAAAACGATCGCTTAGTGACACTGGTGATAGGGGGTGAAAGGGTTACCTGGGGGGAGATCAAGGGGTTAAACCTTTATTAGGGGGGGTTAGGGGGCTACCCTGGACCTAAAGGGACCTAACACTAACTGGCCTGACATTTTTACTATCACAAATGTCACTGATTGCAGTGATCAGTAAATAAATGATCACTTCAATCAGTGACACTGTGAATGGGGGCTGGGGGGTGATCTGGGGGTGACTGGGGGGTGGAAAGTGTACCAATGTGTCCTGGTGTCAGTGGGCTGTTGGTGCACTAACCTGATGTCTTGTCTCCCCGGCGCTCTGGACGAATAGAGCGCCGCATGGAGAGATGACATCACTTCCTCCTGCCTGTGTATACATTACACAGGCAGGGGAAGCTTCTCATTCGCCGGGAGCGATTGCGAGGGGATGGCCAGAAACCAATGGCCGCCCCCTCATCACGGTTCACTCCTGGACCGAAAACGACCACCGCATGTACCGGGGGGGTCCGATCGGACCCCCCACTCATACGAAGGCAGTCACGTACAGGTATGTGATTGTGCCTGTCTGTGCCATTTTGCCGATGTATATGTACATGGGGCGGTCGTTAAGTGGTTAAACACATTAAGATATTTGGCATTCAAACAGATTTACATTTCTGGAGCTTGGACGCACACATGTTCTGCCACTCTGTGCTCTATTCATTTGTTTTTTTTAAACAATCTTTTTTATTGGGTACATAATACAACAAAAGTGGTACAGACAGTAGTAACAAAAATAAATGGAAATGCCATTCATATGGTATATATTTCTGAAACATTATATCAAGCTACATAAATATTGATGGAGGAACAATATTATGGTGGTATGAAATATAAATAGAGGGAACTATAATTCCAGTATTTTTCTAATGAGTATCAATAGTCTAGGGTATAGAGTAAAATCAGTCAGGGTTGAAGAAATTTTTAGAATGGGTGAACCATGGATTACATTTTTTTCATAAATGTGTTTTGTATTGTGTAAGGTGTGGAATATTTTTTCCATAAGGTTAATATTGTTTATGCGTGTTTTCGAATGGGTTAAAGGAACTACTGAAGATTTCCAATGGAACGCTATCAACCAGTGAATTGCTACACAAATTGTGTGGATCAGTCTCATTTTGTGGGTGGATAGACCTGCATTTGATAAAAATAAGAGGCAGTTTTGGAATGTGAGTTGTATAGCGTTGTTAGAAATTTTTGATGCAAAGTTTTCTAATTGTTTCCATGATTAGGAAACTTTTCTACATTCCCAGAAGATGTGTGTAAAGAATCCAGCTGAGGTGCAACCTCTGAAACATGTTTGGGGAACATGGCGTGAAGTTTTACAGGTGTGTAATACCACCTTGTGAATAACTTCATTGCTGTCTCTTTGGTTGTTATTGATCTTGTGCATTTGTGTAAATTATTGATACATTCATCCCAAAATTCAGTTGAGAGTGAGATATTAGATTCTTGTTCCCATTTGAACATATATGGAAGTTTATCTTGTTTTTCATTGTTAACCAGATTTGTATAAATCTGTGATATTAGTCATTTTCCTCTAGGTGATTTTAGACATATATTCTCGTAGAATGAGGGGTTTTTTGTTTCTGTGATTTGAAAATATGTGTTGTAGAAGTGTCTGATTTGGAGAAATTTTCTAAGTTCGTTATTGAGAATATGATATTTGGATTTTACAGTAGAGAATGAAAATGAAGGAGGAGTTCTCAATGAATTTAGAAAGGGATGTCAAGTTGTTGTTTATCCACCATGTGAATTCTCCAGATTCATGAGGACTTGGGATACATTTTGGGTCTCCAATAAAAGAGGCGTGTGGGGGAGTGGTAGAGACTAGTGCATATTTCTTGTTGTGTAGTTTACAAAGTTGGTAGGATTGTGCTATTAATAAATTAAGAGTATCTAAAGCAGGGGTCTCAAACTGGTGGCCCTCCAGCTGTTGCAGAACTACAATTCCCATGAGGCATTGCAAGGCTGACAGTTACAAGCATGACTCCCATAGGCAAAGGCATGATGGGACTTGTAGTTCCGCAACAGCTGGAGGGCTGCCAGTTTGAGACCCCTGATCTAGAGCATGGTTTGAGATGTTGTTACCCCATAACAGCCCTGAAATAGAGGAGGGGTGGAATGAATCTGTCTCAAATTCGACCCAGGGGACCTTGGAGTCATGGATGTGCCATTGGGCCATCTGTGACCATCTGGCAGCCAAGTAATATAACCAGAAGTCTGGGAGGCCTAACCCCCCATTCTTTTGTGATTTATATAACACTATCCTAGAGAGACGTGGGTGGGAGTCTGACCAGATGAATTTGTTAATATCTGACTGAAATTTTGTTATTATTTTATTTAATCTAATTGGGAGTGCCCTAAACAAGTATAATAGTTCTGGTAAAATTTTAATTTTAATCGCTGTAATTCTGCCTAGGAAGGATGTATTGAAAGATTTTCACATTTTAATCATCAGTCTTAGCTTTTGTAATTGAGGTAAGTCGTTTTTAGTTGATAATTGATTAATATCAGGAGTAAGGTGAATTCCTAGGTATGGGAGGGAGTCTGTTGTCCAAGTAAATTTAAATAAAGAGAGAATGGCTACTGCTTGATTTGGAGGAATATTTATTGGCATACCTATTGATTTTGAGACGTTCACCTTTAAGTCTGAGAGTGATGCGAATATTTTTAATGTTTGTAGCAGGTTTGCTAATGCTGTGTTGGGTTGTGTAAGTAACAATATCATATCATCCGCATACATACTCAATTTATATGTATTGTTATTTGACTTATATCCTTCGATATCCGGATGCAATAATATTTCTGTGGCCAATGGTTCAATTGCAAGAGCAAATAACAATGGAGAAAGGGGGCATCCCTGACGTGTGCCTCTACCTATCTTGAAAAAGTCTGAATTGCATCCAGGTAACATTATCCTAGTGGATGGATTGTTGTAAAATGCATGAAAGGCATGGGTGAATTCTCCTGTAAAGCCATATCTTTCTAAAATTATATCAAGATAATTCCATGAAACACTATCAAATACCTTATTTATGTCAAGGCTCAATAGTAGTACTGAACGAGATTTAATATTTGCGTCTTGGATTATATTTGTAACTAATCAAATATTATCTGTAATTTGTCTACCAGGGATGAATCCAGATTGAAAGGGGGATATTAGAGATGGGATTATTGATGCTAATCTATTGGCTAATAGTCTGCTGAATATCTTAAGGTCATTGTTCATTACCGAGATTGGTCTATAGTTTTGGGGCAATGTATGATCTTTCTGCGGTTTTGGTATAAGAGACATGTTGGCATGTAACATTTCTTCTAGGAACTGTTCGCCTTTGAGAATATTGTTGAATATTTTTGTTAGATTAGGGATTAGGAGTTGTTGGAATTGCTTATAATAAAAGGGGGAAAATCCGTCTGGGCCTGGAGCAGATCCTATTTTGAGGGATTTGATCATTTTGAGACTTACATCGTCGGTACATGGTGCATTTATTTGTCTACTTGTGTAGAATCTGATTTGGGTATAGGGAGTTTATTTAACCATGCTAGTGCCGTTGGTGAAATTGGAGCTGTTGGCTTGGAGAGAAGGTCTGAGTAAAATTTCTGGAATATAGACATAACCTCGTAACCAGTTGGTTGGCATTATTTTTGAGTTTATAGACATGAATCGGTTTTATGGATTGATTTAACTTGCGAGCGAACATAATAGAATATGTATTACTGGAGAGTAAAAACCTCGCTTTTGATCAGTAAAGCACCTTCTCGGCCTTGAATGGAAGTAATCCATCGAGTTCATTATGTTTTTGGGAGATCTTATTATATATATTGGGATCATGTGTAGTATTGTGATCTTTATATAGATTGTGGAGGTCTAACGTAAGGGAGTGATTTTTTTCCCATTTAAATTTATTATTTTGTGCTGCTAGTTTAAAAAGACGACCTCTCAGGACTGCTTTATGTGCTAGCCATATTGTAGTGGGAGATATATCTGGGTTTGTATTTAGTTTAACATATTCTATAGCTGACGATATCTCTTTTTGAGGTATAGGGTCTGTCAGTAATGACTCATTAAGTCTCCATGAGTATGGTGTAGGGGTGAGGCCTATAAATTGTGTGTTGAGCGTGGTAATATGGTGATCTGATCATGGGCATGGATGTATGGAGGCATCGTGGGTGTTAGCTAGGATTATAGTAGTGCAGAAAATATAATCCAAGCGCGAGTATGAATCGAGAGGATAAGAGTAAAAAGTATATTCGCGTGCGCCTATATTCAGTGCTCTCCAAGAGTCTATCAACTGTAAATCATTTATCTGTGTGGTGAGTGTTTTTGAAAACGATTTTGAGGTTGAGTTTTGTTTGCTTCGATCTAAATTAGGTTGTGATACAGCATTAAAGTCACCACCTAGGATGATATGTGGTGAGTGGTAGCTGGGTAATGTATTAAAAAATTGTGTGAAGAATGTAGATTGTGTTTCATTTGGAGCGTATACATTATCTATCGTTATTTTTCTACCCGACAACATACATTTGAGAATGATATATCTACTATCTTGATCCTTGTAAACCTGTTGAACCTCTAGGGGGAGAGATTAATGGATAAAGATAGCTACTCCTTTAGTTTTAGTGGAAGTTGAGGTATAGAAAGACTGATTATATGCTTTGTGGAAAAAAGTTGGATGATTGTCTTTCATAAAATGTGTTTCCTGTAGTAGAATTATTTTGGCATAAAAAAATTTGTATTGCAAAAAGGCTTTTTTTCTTTTATTAGGGGAATTAAAACCTTGTACATTGTGCAATATAATTGTAATAGTCATTATGATTGATCGTATTTTGGGGAATCATCTGAAAGTAATGACAGAAGCTGTATAATGAGGTAGGAGAAGTACGAGTGATTATTATTTTTGAAACCCGTTGAGGCAGACCAGGTGTACAAGGAATTAATCAAAGACATTTTCTTCTTAATTACATAGAATAAAAGGCATTTTAGTAGGATTGTACCATAACTTTTGTTTGTATTATGCCCCATACACACGATCATTTTTCATGCCGTTAAAAATGCCATTAAAAAAAATGGCCATTAAAAATGATCGTGTGTATGCTCCAGAGCATTTTTAACGACGTGAAAAACGGGCATTAAAAATTTCGAACATGCTCTCTTTTTTCACGTCGTTTTTCATGTCGTTTTTTTTTAACGACGTGAAAAACGATAGTGTGTATGCTTTAACGACGTGAAAAAAAATGCGCATGCTCAGAATCAAGTATGAGACGGGAGCGCTCGTTCTGGTAAAACTAGCGTTCGTAATGGAGATAGCACATTCGTCATGCTGTAACGGACTGAAAAGCACTAGACTGAAAAGAGCGAATCGTCTCTCAACAAACTTTACTAACATGAAGGGTGGCGCCATTCGAACGGAACTTCCCCTTTATAGTGCCGTTGTACGTGGTGTACGTCACTGCGCTTTTCTTGAACATTTTTTAAAATGATGGTGTGTACGCAAGACAGGCTTGAGAGGAAACAAGAAAAAAAATGACGAGAAAAACGTCAGTTTTAAAAATGACATTAAAAATGATCGTGTGTATGGGGCATAAGAGTCAACAATTTTTCATTGCCATATGTAAATAATGTAATATAAATGTATTGAAAAACATATTTGGGGTTTGGAAAAAAAAAGGTTTTCCAACCGACCGAGAGTCTTTCCGAGATTCGGGATCTCAAGCTCAGTCTCTGTGTATTTGAATTAAAATTTATGAAACTAACAAAAATAAAAATGAAAAAACATTTGAAAAAATAGATGCAATCCCAATTCAACCGACTGGAACGAGGGCAACTGCAATCGGTAATATAGGACAACTGAGTGGGGATGAATCATGTCAGCATACGGGCGGGCAGTCACATCAATAAAGGTATGTGTGAACGACTGTTCTATTATATCTATGATATTTTGTATAAAAAAAAAGTTGAGAATGGTTCATCTGTTGGCTTTACAATAATACTGGTGATCCCAGTAGGGAGACCAGACTTCAAGGGAGTCCAGCTTTTTCCCTGAGGACAGACTCAAACCTGAATGTGTATCTATATCTGTGGGTATATGATGAGGTTAACTTGTCACATCAAGTCTATTTATGAGCTAGGGGTCATGGGGGAATCTAGAGATTCCTGTATATATAAAACTTCACAACCATCTGAACTCTAAGAATAACATTAAATATGAGATAACTGAAATCAGAGATCTGTATATGAACTAGTTAACCCTGGAATGTCTCTTTGAAAGAATAGGTATAAGAGAAAGTATATCATCCATTGTTACAGGCACTACCATTTTCAATTGTCTTCAATGTGGGTGTTGAAGGAGGAGTACTTAAGCCCCGGACCATTTTGCTGGTCAAAGACCAGGCCACTTTTTATGATTCGGCACTGTGTCTCTTTAACTGACAATTGCGCGGTCGTGCGACGTGGCTCCCAAACAAAATTGACGTCCTTTTTTTCCCACAAATAGAGCTTTCTTTTGGTGGTATTTGATCACCTCTGTGGTTTTTATTTTTTGCGCTATAAATAAAAATAGAGCGACAATTTTGAAAAAAATGCAATATTTTTTTACATTTGGCTATAATAAATATCCTCCAAAAATATATAAAAAAACATTTTTTTTCCCTCAGTTTAGGCCGATATTCTGCTACATATTTTTGGTAAAAAAATTGCAATAAGCGTTTATTGATCGGTTTGCGCAAAAGTTAAAGCGTCTAAAAAATAGGTGATAGTTTTATGGTTTTTTTATTAATATTTTTTTTTTTACTAGTAATGGCGGCGATCAGCGATCTTTATCGTGACTTCGACATTATGGCGGACACATCGGACACTTTTGACACATTTTTGGGACCATTGTCATTTTTACAGCGATCAGTGCTATAAAAATGCACTGATTACTGTGAAAATGACACTGGCAGTGAAGGGGTTAACCACTAGGTGGCACTGTAGGGGTTAAGTGTGCCCTAGGGAGTGATTCTTACTGTAGGGGGGATGGGCTGTGTGTGACAAGATAGTGATCACTGCTTCCGATTACAGGAAGCGGTGATTAGTGTCATTGTCACTAGGCACTGGGCAGAGCGGGGAGATGTTTGTTTACATCAGCATCTCCCCGTTCTTCCTCACTGTGAGACGATCGCGGCAATCAATTCCATGGGACCGGCGGTCGGGCTCACGGAGCTCGCGGTGGGCGTGCATGTACCAATGCCGCTTCCTTAAAGGGGATGTATATATACGTCCTTCTGCCCAGGAGTGCCATTCTGTCAACGTATAAGTGCATGCGGCGGTCGATAAGTGGTTAATGTAAGCCTCATCAGAAGGGACTAGAGAGATTCATATTCCTCCTTCTAGATATAAAATGGTAGTGTGGTATGTTAAACTTTGATGTTACACAACAAATCAAAGTGTTGGAGAATTCTACCAAAAACTCCCTTTCATTTCTGAATAGTTTTCATTATTCCTGATTAATCTTCAGTTCTTCCCTCGATATTGTGATGAAACTATGTTAGTATCCGGATCTCTGACTACTAATTCACTTTACCTGTAGTCATTAGTGATGTCGCAAACATAAAATTTTCCGTTTGCGAACGGCGAACGCGAACTGCCGCAAATGTTCGCGAACGGGCAAACCCGGCGAACCGCCATAGACTTCAATAGGCAGGCGAATTTTAAAACCCACAGGGACTCTTTCTGGCCACAATAGTGATGGAAAAGTTGTTTCAAGGGGACTAACACCTGGACTGTGGCATGCCGGAGGGGGATCCATGGCAAAACTCCCATGGAAAATTACGTAGTTGACGCAGAGTCGGGTTTTAATCCATAAAGGGCATAAAGCACCTAACATTCCTAATGTGTTTGGAATAACGTGCTTTAAAACATCAGGTATGATGTTGTATCGATCAGGTAGTGTAAGGGTTACGCCCGCTTCACAGTGACAGACCAAACTCGGACAGACCAAACTCCCCATTTAACGCACCGCAAACAACTGCAAACAGTCCATTTGCACAACCGCAAGGCTTTAATGATCACCTTAGATGATCACAAAGAAAATTTATGTTTTTTCTATGCAAAATTATCAAGCCGATCGCTTTTGGTCTGTTCACAATGAAGCAACGACCTTACCATCTGGGGTGTGCCAACAACGCCATTGCCAACACACTCATAGAGGTGGTCGCTTCATTGTGATACGCAAGCCCCTTCACCACAACAAGGTAATGATCACGAAGGGGAATTGACACAGGTATGTGTTTTTTTGTTTGTTTTTTTTGCAGCCACAGTGCAGCACCAGAGGCCAGAAAAATTAGGCATGTACACATGCCTGTAAAATTAGGTATTGTTGCAGCCGCTGCTGTAGCAGCGGCCAGAAAAAATTATGTTTTTCAGGCAGAAAGTGCCCTAAAACATTGCGGCTTGTGGACCATTTTTAGCCCAAGGCAGCTCATCTCATCAGGCCTTTTTTAGTCAAATGTATCGCCCACTGTCAGTCCCTTCGGGATCCATGCCTCATTCATCTTAATAAAGGTGAGGTAATCTAGACTTTTTTGACCTAGGCGACTTCTCTTCTCAGTGACAATACCTCCTGCTGCACTGAAGGTCCTTTCTGAAAGGACACTTGAAGCGGGGCAGGCCAGAAGTTCTATCGCAAATTGAGATAGCTCAGGCCACAGGTCAAGCCTGCACACCCAGTAGTCAAGGGGTTCATCGCTCCTCAGAGTGTCGATATCTGCAGTTAAGGCGAGGTAGTCTGCTACCTGTCGGTCGAGTCGTTCTCTGAGGGTGGACCCCGAAGGGCTGTGGCGATGCGTAGGACTTAAAAAGCTCCGCATGTCCTCCATCAACAATACGTCTGTAAAGCGTCCTGTCCTTGCCGGCATGGTCGTGGTAGGAGGAGGATTACTTTCACCTCTTCCCCTGTTAGATTCCTGTTGTGCTGTGACATCACCCTTATACGCTGTGTAAAGCATACTTTTTAATTTATTTTGGAACTGCTGCATCCTTTCCGTCTTCCTGTAATTCGGTAACATTTCTGGCACTTTCTGCTTATACCGGGGGTCTAGTAGCGTGGCCACCCAATACAGGTCGTTCTCCTTCAGCCTTTTTATATGAGGGTCCCTCAACAGGCACGACAGCATGAAAGACCCCATTTGCACAAGGTTGGATGCCGAGCTACTCATGTCCTGTTCCTCGTCCTCACTGATCTCACTGAAGGTCTGTTCTTCCCCCCAGCCACGTACAACACCACGGGTACCAGATAGGTGACAACGAGCACCCTGGGATGCCTGCTGTGGTTGGTCTTCCTCCTCCTCCTCAAAGCCACATTCCTCCTCTGACTCCTCTTCCTCAGACTCCTCTTCCAGCGTTGCCGCAGGTCCAGCAAGCGATGCTGATAAGGCTGTTTCTGGTGGTGGTGATGGTGACCACAACTCTTCCTCTTCACGCTCATCTACGGCCTGATCCAGCACTCTTCGCAGGGCATGCTCCAGGAAGAAAACAAATGGGATGATGTCGCTGATGGTGCCTTCAGTGCGACTGACTAGGTTTTTCACCTCCTCAAAAGGACGCATGAGCCTACAGGCATTGCGCATGAGCGTCCAGTAACGTGGCAAAAAAATTCCCAGCTGCGCAGAGGCTGTCCTAGCACCCCGGTCATACAAATACTCGTTGACGGCTTTTTCTTGTTGGAGCAGGTGGTCGAACATTAGGAGTGTTGAATTCCAACGTGTCGGGCTGTCGCAAATCAAGCGCCTCACTGGCATGTTGTTTCGCCGCTGGATATCTGAAAAGTGCGCCATGGCTGTGTAGGAACGCCTGAAATGGCCACACACCTTCCTGGCCTGCTTGAGGACATCCTGTAAGTCTGGGTACTTATGCACAAAGCGTTGTACAATCAGATTTAACACATGTGCCATGCACGGCACATGTGTCAACTTGCCCAAATTCAATGCCGCCAACAAATTGCTTCCGTTGTCACACACCAATTTGCCGATCTCCAGTTGGTGCGGAGTCAGCCACTGATCCACCTGTGCGTTCAGGGCGGACAGGAGTGCTGGTCCGGTGTGACTCTCTGCTTTCAGGCAAGTCAACCCCAAGACAGCGTGACACTGTCGTATCCGGGATGTGGAATAGCCCCTGGGGAGCTGGGGGGGTGCTGTTGATGTGGAGCAAGACGCAGCAGCAGAAGAGGACTCAGCCGAGGAGGTTATCGAAGAGGATGGAGTAGGAGGAGTAGAGGAGGTGACAGCAGGCCTGCCTGCAAGTCGTGGTGGTGTCACCACCAACTCCTCTGCAGAGCCACGCATTACATGCTTGGCAGCCGTCAGCAGGTTTACCCAATGAGCAGTGTAGGTGATATACCTGCCCTGACCGTGCTTTGCAGACCAGGTATCAGTGGTCAGATGGACCCTTGCCCCAACACTGTGTGCCAGACATTCCATGACTTCCTTTTGCACAATAGAGTACAGGTTGGGGATTGCCTTTTGTGAAAAGAAATTTCGGCCGGGTACCTTCCACTGCGGTGTCCCAATAGCTACAAATTTTTTGAAGGCCTCAGACTCCACCAGCTTGTATGGTAAAAGCTGGCGGGCTAAGAGTTCCGACAAGCCAGCTGTCAGACGCCGGGCAAGGGGGTGACTCTGTGACATTGGCTTCTTACGCTCAAACATGTCCTTGACAGACACCTGACTGTGGGCAGATGAGCAGGAACTGCTCAAGGCGAGAGACGTAGTGTGAGATGGTTGAGAGGGGGCAAGGAGGACAGCAGTGGTTGACGTGGCTGAAGATGCTGGACCAGGAGGAGGATGGTGGCTTTGAGCTTGTGTGCTGCTTGTACTCGTCATCATGTGTTGATCCCATAGGTGTTTGTGATGTGAGATCATGTGCCTTCGCAAAGCAGTTGTACCTAGGTGGGTGTTGGATTTCCCACGACTCAGTTTCTTTTGGCACAGGTTGCAAATGGCATCGCTGTTATCAGAGGCAGACACACAAAAAAAATGCCACACTGCTGAGCTTTGCAATGGCGGCATTCTGGTGGTGGCAACAGCATGCGTTGATTGGCGTGCTGTCTGGCTGACCCCGGGTGCCGATACATGCTGTCTGACTGTGCCACTAGCTCCTTGCGACGACCTACCCCTCCTTCCAACTCGTCTCCTCCTCCTCTCTGTCTCCCCATCTGAACTTTCCCCCTGTTCTTCTTCTTCTCTTCGAGCGGGCACCCACGTGACATCCACATCGTCATCATCAACCGCTTCACTTGTATCTGACAACTCAGCAAAGGAAGCAGCAGCGGGTACAACATCATCATCATCACACCGTACATCCATGTGTGTAATGCTGCCTGACTGAGACATATCCCTTTTATCCACATCCTCTGGCAATAATGTTTGTGCATCACTCATTTCTTCCAACTCATGTGTAAATAACTCCTCTGACAGATCAAGTGAAGCAACTGTGGTGCTAGTGTTGGTGGTGGCGGCAGGCGGGCGAGTGGGAACTTGAGAGGTGCCCAAAGCTGAGCTGGAGAAGGATGGTGCGTCAAGGTTCCGAGCGGAAGCTGTAGAAGATTGGCTGTCCTGTGTTAGCCAGTCAACTATGTCCTCAGAACTTTTCGAGTTCAGGGTACGTGGCCCCTGAACACTGGGCATTATTCTTAGGCCAAAGGGAATCACAGTACCACGACCACGACAGCCCCTGCGGGGTGGCCTGCCTCTGCCTGTCATTTTTTTTAGATTAGTTTAGTTGTACTATGCGTGCAAGCTACTGTGACACCAGATATGAGTGGCACTGTGCACTGGCAGAAGTTGGCACAGTAGACACTGTAGGTCTGACACACTCGCTGGCAGGCAACTGACTGCTCATCTACTGCAGTCAAAACTGTTGTGGTTTTTTTTATGTAAGCTACTGTGCCGAGGAAAAAAAACAAGCAGACTGGTGTTTTACCAGCCCTAAAAAGGGCTTTTTGGGGTGCTGTCAGGACGCTGTGCTTACAGCAGAGATCAGATGAGTCTTTCAGGAGTGGAGTGAACACTGAATACACTGGCCTAGCCTAGCTTTCCCTATAAAATCAGCAGCAGCTAAACTGTCCCTCCTCTGGCTAACACTGCAGCTTAAGTACAGACTGAATCTAAAATAGATGCTGTCCAGGGAAAAAAAAAAAGCAGACTGGTGTTTTACCAGCCCTAAAAAGGGCTTTTTGGGGTGCTGTCAGGACGCTGTGCTTACAGCAGAGATCAGATGAGTCTTTCAGGAGTGGAGTGAACACTGAATACACTTGCCTATAGCTTTCCCTATAAAATCAGCAGCAGCTAAACTGTCCCTCCTCTGGCTAACACTGCAGCTTAAGTACAGACTGAATCTAAAATAGATGCTGTCCAGGAAAAAACAAAAAAGCAGACTGGTGTTTTACCAGCCCTAAAAAGGGCTTTTTGGGGTGCTGTCAGGACGCTGTGCTTACAGCACAGATCAGATGAGTCTTTCAGGAGTGGAGTGAACACTGAATACACTTGCCTATAGCTTTCCCTATAAAATCAGCAGCAGCTAAACTGTCCCTCCTCTGGCTAATACTGTAGCTTAAGTACAGACTGAATCTAAAATAGATGCTGTCCAGGAAAAAACAAAAAAGCAGACTGGTGTTTTACCAGCCCTAATAAGGGCTTTTTGGGGTGCTGTCAGGACGCTGTGCTTACAGCAGAGATCAGATGAGTCTTTCAGGAGTGGAGTGAACACTGAATACACTTGCCTATAGCTTTCCCTATAAAATCAGCAGCAGCTAAACTGTCCCTCCTCTGGCTAACACTGTAGCTTAAGTTCAGACTGAATCTAAAATAGATGCTGTCCAGAAAAAAAAAACAAGCAGACTGGTGTTTTACCAGCCCTAAAAAGGGCTTTTTGGGGTGCTGTCAGGACGCTGTGCTTACAGCAGAGATCAGATGAGTCTTTCAGGAGTGGAGTGAACACTGAATACACTTGCCTATAGCTTTCCCTATAAAATCAGCAGCAGCTAAACTGTCCCTCCTCTGGCTAACACTGTAGCTTAAGTACAGACTGAATCTAAAATAGATGCTGTCCAGGAAAAAACAAAAAAGCAGACTGGTGTTTTACCAGCCCTAATAAGGGCTTTTTGGGGTGCTGTCAGGACGCTGTGCTTACAGCAGAGATCAGATGAGTCTTTCAGGAGTGGAGTGAACACTGAATACACTGGCCTAGCCTAGCTTTCCCTATAAAATCAGCAGCAGCTAAACTGTCCCTCCTCTGGCTAACACTGTAGCTTAAGTTCAGACTGAATCTAAAATGGATGCTGTCCAGAAAAAAAAAACAAGCAGACTGGTGTTTTACCAGCCCTAAAAAAGGGCTTTTTGGGGTGCTGTCAGGACGCTGTGCTTACAGCAGAGATCAGATGAGTCTTTCAGGAGTGGAGTGAACACTGAATACACTGGCCTAGCCTAGCTTTCCCTATAAAATCAGCAGCAGCTAAACTGTCCCTCCTCTGGCTAACACTGCAGCTTAAGTACAGACTGAATCTAAAATAGATGCTGTCCAGGAAAAAACAAAAAAGCAGACTGGTGTTTTACCAGCCCTAAAAAGGGCTTTTTGGGGTGCTGTCAGGACGCTGTGCTTACAGCAGAGATCAGATGAGTCTTTCAGGAGTGGAGTGAACACTGAATACACTGGCCTAGCCTAGCTTTCCCTATAAAATCAGCAGCAGCTAAACTGTCCCTCCTCTGGCTAACACTGTAGCTTAAGTTCAGACTGAATCTAAAATAGATGCTGTCCAGAAAAAAAACAAGCAGACTGGTGTTTTACCAGCCCTAAAAAGGGCTTTTTGGGGTGCTGTCAGGACGCTGTGCTTACAGCAGAGATCAGATGAGTCTTTCAGGAGTGGAGTGAACACTGAATACACTGGCCTAGCCTAGCTTTCCCTATAAAATCAGCAGCAGCTAAACTGTCCCTCCTCTGGCTAACACTGTAGCTTAAGTACAGACTGAATCTAAAATAGATGCTGTCCAGGAAAAAACAAAAAAGCAGACTGGTGTTTTACCAGCCCTAAAAAGGGCTTTTTGGGGTGCTGTCAGGACGCTGTGCTTACAGCAGAGATCAGATGAGTCTTTCAGGAGTGGAGTGAACACTGAATACACTGGCCTAGCCTAGCTTTCCCTATAAAATCAGCAGCAGCTAAACTGTCCCTCCTCTGGCTAACACTGTAGCTTAAGTTCAGACTGAATCTAAAATAGATGCTGTCCAGAAAAAAAAAAACAAGCAGACTGGTGTTTTACCAGCCCTAAAAAGGGCTTTTTGGGGTGCTGTCAGGACGCTGTGCTTACAGCAGAGATCAGATGAGTCTTTCAGGAGTGGAGTGAACACTGAATACACTGGCCTAGCCTAGCTTTCCCTATAAAATCAGCAGCAGCTAAACTGTCCCTCCTCTGGCTAACACTGTAGCTTAAGTTCAGACTGAATCTAAAATAGATGCTGTCCAGGAAAAAACAAAAAAGCAGACTGGTGTTTTACCAGCCCTAAAAAGGGCTTTTTTGGGGTGCTGTCAGGACGCTGTGCTTACAGCAGAGATCAGATGAGTCTTTCAGGAGTGGAGTGAACACTGAATACACTTGCCTATAGCTTTCCCTATAAAATCAGCAGCAGCTAAACTGTCCCTCCTCTGGCTAACACTGCAGCTTAAGTACAGACTGAATCTAAAATAGATGCTGTCCAGGAAAAAACAAAAAAGCAAACTGGTGTTTTACCAGCCCTAAAAAGGGCTTTTTGGGGTGCTGTCAGGACGCTGTGCTTACAGCAGAGATCAGATGAGTCTTTCAGGAGTGGAGTGAACACTGAATACACTGGCCTAGCCTAGCTTTCCCTATAAAATCAGCAGCAGCTAAACTGTCCCTCCTCTGGCTAACACTGTAGCTTAAGTTCAGACTGAATCTAAAATAGATGCTGTCCAGAAAAAAAAAAACAAGCAGACTGGTGTTTTACCAGCCCTAAAAAGGGCTTTTTGGGGTGCTGTCAGGACGCTGTGCTTACAGCAGAGATCAGATGAGTCTTTCAGGAGTGGAGTGAACACTGAATACACTTGCCTATAGCTTTCCCTATAAAATCAGCAGCAGCTAAACTGTCCCTCCTCTGGCTAACACTGTAGCTTAAGTACAGACTGAATCTAAAATAGATGCTGTCCAGGAAAAAACAAAAAAGCAGACTGGTGTTTTACCAGCCCTAATAAGGGCTTTTTGGGGTGCTGTCAGGACGCTGTGCTTACAGCAGAGATCAGATGAGTCTTTCAGGAGTGGAGTGAACACTGAATACACTGGCCTAGCCTAGCTTTCCCTATAAAATCAGCAGCAGCTAAACTGTCCCTCCTCTGGCTAACACTGTAGCTTAAGTTCAGACTGAATCTAAAATGGATGCTGTCCAGAAAAAAAAAACAAGCAGACTGGTGTTTTACCAGCCCTAAAAAGGGCTTTTTGGGGTGCTGTCAGGACGCTGTGCTTACAGCAGAGATCAGATGAGTCTTTCAGGAGTGGAGTGAACACTGAATACACTGGCCTAGCCTAGCTTTCCCTATAAAATCAGCAGCAGCTAAACTGTCCCTCCTCTGGCTAACACTGCAGCTTAAGTACAGACTGAATCTAAAATAGATGCTGTCCAGGAAAAAACAAAAAAGCAGACTGGTGTTTTACCAGCCCTAAAAAGGGCTTTTTGGGGTGCTGTCAGGACGCTGTGCTTACAGCAGAGATCAGATGAGTCTTTCAGGAGTGGAGTGAACACTGAATACACTGGCCTAGCCTAGCTTTCCCTATAAAATCAGCAGCAGCTAAACTGTCCCTCCTCTGGCTAACACTGTAGCTTAAGTTCAGACTGAATCTAAAATAGATGCTGTCCAGAAAAAAAACAAGCAGACTGGTGTTTTACCAGCCCTAAAAAGGGCTTTTTGGGGTGCTGTCAGGACGCTGTGCTTACAGCAGAGATCAGATGAGTCTTTCAGGAGTGGAGTGAACACTGAATACACTTGCCTATAGCTTTCCCTATAAAATCAGCAGCAGCTAAACTGTCCCTCCTCTGGCTAACACTGTAGCTTAAGTACAGACTGAATCTAAAATAGATGCTGTCCAGGAAAAAACAAAAAAGCAGACTGGTGTTTTACCAGCCCTAATAAGGGTTTTTTGGGGTGCTGTCAGGACGCTGTGCTTACAGCAGAGATCAGATGAGTCTTTCAGGAGTGGAGTGAACACTGAATACACTGGCCTAGCCTAGCTTTCCCTATAAAATCAGCAGCAGCTAAACTGTCCCTCCTCTGGCTAACACTGCAGCTTAAGTTCAGACTGAATCTAAAATGGATGCTGTCCAGAAAAAAAAACAAGCAGACTGGTCTTTTACCAGCCCTAAAAAGGGCTTTTTGGGGTGCTGTCAGGACGCTGTGCTTACAGCAGAGATCAGATGAGTCTTTCAGGAGTGGAGTGAACACTGAATACACTGGCCTATAGCTTTCCCTATAAAATCAGCAGCAGCTAAACTGTCCCTCCTCTGGCTAACACTGTAGCTTAAGTACAGACTGAATCTAAAATAGATGCTGTCCAGGAAAAAACAAAAAAGCAGACTGGTGTTTTACCAGCCCTAAAAAGGGCTTTTTGGGGTGCTGTCAGGACGCTGTGCTTACAGCAGAGATCAGATGAGTCTTTCAGGAGTGGAGTGAACACTGAATACACTGGCCTAGCCTAGCTTTCCCTATAAAATCAGCAGCAGCTAAACTGTCCCTCCTCTGGCTAACACTGTAGCTTAAGTTCAGACTGAATCTAAAATAGATGCTGTCCAGGAAAAAACAAAAAAGCAGACTGGTGTTTTACCAGCCCTAAAAAGGGTTTTTTGGGGTGCTGTCAGGACGCTGTGCTTACAGCAGAGATCAGATGAGTCTTTCAGGAGTGGAGTGAACACTGAATACACTTGCCTATAGCTTTCCCTATAAAATCAGCAGCAGCTAAACTGTCCCTCCTCTGGCTAACACTGCAGCTTAAGTACAGACTGAATCTAAAATAGATGCTGTCCAGGAAAAAACAAAAAAGCAGACTGGTGTTTTACCAGCCCTAAAAAGGGCTTTTTGGGGTGCTGTCAGGACGCTGTGCTTACAGCAGAGATCAGATGAGTCTTTCAGGAGTGGAGTGAACACTGAATACACTTGCCTATAGCTTTCCCTATAAAATCAGCAGCAGCTAAACTGTCCCTCCTCTGGCTAACACTGCAGCTTAAGTACAGACTGAATCTAAAATAGATGCTGTCCAGGAAAAAAAAAAAAGCAGACTGGTGTTTTACCAGCCCTAAAAAGGGCTTTTTGGGGTGCTGTCAGGACGCTGTGCTTACAGCAGAGATCAGATGAGTCTTTCAGGAGTGGAGTGAACACTGAATACACTGGCCTAGCCTAGCTTTCCCTATAAAATCAGCAGCAGCTAAACTGTCCCTCCTCTGGCTAACACTGTAGCTTAAGTTCAGACTGAATCTAAAATGGATGCTGTCCAGAAAAAAAAACAAGCAGACTGGTCTTTTACCAGCCCTAAAAAGGGCTTTTTGGGGTGCTGTCAGGACGCTGTGCTTACAGCAGAGATCAGATGAGTCTTTCAGGAGTGGAGTGAACACTGAATACACTGGCCTATAGCTTTCCCTATAAAATCAGCAGCAGCTAAACTGTCCCTCCTCTGGCTAACACTGTAGCTTAAGTACAGACTGAATCTAAAATAGATGCTGTCCAGGAAAAAACAAAAAAGCAGACTGGTGTTTTACCAGCCCTAAAAAGGGCTTTTTGGGGTGCTGTCAGGACGCTGTGCTTACAGCAGAGATCAGATGAGTCTTTCAGGAGTGGAGTGAACACTGAATACACTGGCCTAGCCTAGCTTTCCCTATAAAATCAGCAGCAGCTAAACTGTCCCTCCTCTGGCTAACACTGTAGCTTAAGTTCAGACTGAATCTAAAATAGATGCTGTCCAGGAAAAAACAAAAAAGCAGACTGGTGTTTTACCAGCCCTAAAAAGGGTTTTTTGGGGTGCTGTCAGGACGCTGTGCTTACAGCAGAGATCAGATGAGTCTTTCAGGAGTGGAGTGAACACTGAATACACTTGCCTATAGCTTTCCCTATAAAATCAGCAGCAGCTAAACTGTCCCTCCTCTGGCTAACACTGCAGCTTAAGTACAGACTGAATCTAAAATAGATGCTGTCCAGGAAAAAACAAAAAAGCAGACTGGTGTTTTACCAGCCCTAAAAAGGGCTTTTTGGGGTGCTGTCAGGACGCTGTGCTTACAGCAGAGATCAGATGAGTCTTTCAGGAGTGGAGTGAACACTGAATACACTTGCCTATAGCTTTCCCTATAAAATCAGCAGCAGCTAAACTGTCCCTCCTCTGGCTAACACTGCAGCTTAAGTACAGACTGAATCTAAAATAGATGCTGTCCAGGAAAAAAAAAAAAGCAGACTGGTGTTTTACCAGCCCTAAAAAGGGCTTTTTGGGGTGCTGTCAGGACGCTGTGCTTACAGCAGAGATCAGATGAGTCTTTCAGGAGTGGAGTGAACACTGAATACACTGGCCTAGCCTAGCTTTCCCTATAAAATCAGCAGCAGCTAAACTGTCCCTCCTCTGGCTAACACTGTAGCTTAAGTTCAGACTGAATCTAAAATAGATGCTGTCCAGAAAAAAAACAAGCAGAGTGGTGTTTTACCAGCCCTAAAAAGGGCTTTTTGGGGTGCTGTCAGGACGCTGTGCTTACAGCAGAGATCAGATGAGTCTTTCAGGAGTGGAGTGAACACTGAATACACTTGCCTATAGCTTTCCCTATAAAATCAGCAGCAGCTAAACTGTCCCTCCTCTGGCTAACACTGTAGCTTAAGTACAGACTGAATCTAAAATAGATGCTGTCCAGGAAAAAACAAAAAAGCAGACTGGTGTTTTACCAGCCCTAAAAAGGGCTTTTTGGGGTGCTGTCAGGACGCTGTGCTTACAGCAGAGATCAGATGAGTCTTTCAGGAGTGGAGTGAACACTGAATACACTGGCCTAGCCTAGCTTTCCCTATAAAATCAGCAGCAGCTAAACTGTCCCTCCTCTGGCTAACACTGTAGCTTAAGTTCAGACTGAATCTAAAATGGATGCTGTCCAGAAAAAAAAACAAGCAGACTGGTCTTTTACCAGCCCTAAAAAGGGCTTTTTGGGGTGCTGTCAGGACGCTGTGCTTACAGCAGAGATCAGATGAGTCTTTCAGGAGTGGAGTGAACACTGAATACACTGGCCTATAGCTTTCCCTATAAAATCAGCAGCAGCTAAACTGTCCCTCCTCTGGCTAACACTGTAGCTTAAGTACAGACTGAATCTAAAATAGATGCTGTCCAGGAAAAAACAAAAAAGCAGACTGGTGTTTTACCAGCCCTAAAAAGGGCTTTTTGGGGTGCTGTCAGGACGCTGTGCTTACAGCAGAGATCAGATGAGTCTTTCAGGAGTGGAGTGAACACTGAATACACTGGCCTAGCCTAGCTTTCCCTATAAAATCAGCAGCAGCTAAACTGTCCCTCCTCTGGCTAACACTGTAGCTTAAGTTCAGACTGAATCTAAAATAGATGCTGTCCAGGAAAAAACAAAAAAGCAGACTGGTGTTTTACCAGCCCTAAAAAGGGCTTTTTGGGGTGCTGTCAGGACGCTGTGCTTACAGCAGAGATCAGATGAGTCTTTCAGGAGTGGAGTGAACACTGAATACACTTGCCTATAGCTTTCCCTATAAAATCAGCAGCAGCTAAACTGTCCCTCCTCTGGCTAACACTGCAGCTTAAGTACAGACTGAATCTAAAATAGATGCTGTCCAGGAAAAAACAAAAAAGCAGACTGGTGTTTTACCAGCCCTAAAAAGGGCTTTTTGGGGTGCTGTCAGGACGCTGTGCTTACAGCAGAGATCAGATGAGTCTTTCAGGAGTGGAGTGAACACTGAATACACTTGCCTATAGCTTTCCCTATAAAATCAGCAGCAGCTAAACTGTCCCTCCTCTGGCTAACACTGCAGCTTAAGTACAGACTGAATCTAAAATAGATGCTGTCCAGGAAAAAAAAAAAAGCAGACTGGTGTTTTACCAGCCCTAAAAAGGGCTTTTTGGGGTGCTGTCAGGACGCTGTGCTTACAGCAGAGATCAGATGAGTCTTTCAGGAGTGGAGTGAACACTGAATACACTTGCCTAGCCTAGCTTTCCCTATAAAATAAGCAGCAGCTAAACTGTCCCTCCTCTCGCTAAGACTGCAGCTTGAGAATGAATCTAAAATGGATGCTGTCCAGGAGGTGGGAGGGTCTGGGAGGGAGGGTATGCTGCTGATTGGCTGGAATGTGTCTGCTGACTGTGAGGTACAGGGTCAAAGTTTGCTCAATGATAATGAATAGGGGACGGACCGAACATTGCATATGTTCGCCGGCCGCGGCGAACGCGAACAAGCTATGTTCGCCGGGAACTGTTCGCCGGCGAATAGTTCTGTACATCTCTAGTAGTCATGTAGGAGAGCAAAAAGGATCCTTGCAGATCAAAAGCATGTGCTACTTACAGTTCCCATTAAAGTCATTAGATGGCGGTGTTGCATCAGAATAGGTTGATTTCTGTAGTTTGTGCTATACAGGTAAGCATTGATCTGGGATGGTATATATCAGGGATATGCAATTAGCGGACCTCCAGCTGTTGCAAAACTACAAGTCCCATCATGCCTCTGCCTCTGGGTGTCATGCTTGCTGCTGTCAGAGTCTCGCTATGCCTCATGGGACTTGTAGTTTGGCAACAGCTGGAGGTCCGCTAATTGCATATCCCTGGTATATATGGTTGGTAGAGAGATCTGTATACATACCAAATAAGGGAAAAAAGTTATGCAAAGAGAACATTCCAGTCAATCCAAATGAACCAATAACAAATCTATCATAGAAAGTTCTAGAAAAACTGTAAGGAAGATGAGAACAGTTTAGTGAACATGTAAACCTTTGGTTATATTATGTGAAAACGTGGGATCAATCAAGGTTCCATTGACCAACTTCATGCCTGGTTCTGCGTCTGTCTACTCTTGATGCAGGTGTGTTCCAGATAGGAGCTGGGCGAGGAGTAGAAGGGGTATGTGTGAGATTGTTGAGGTCCAAAAGACCCAGTTTTACTAGGATATCCTGCCCCTCAGGGATTGTGGTAGCAATATAGGTTGTACTATTATGTGGAACAATCAGTTTAAATGGAAAGCCCCATCTATAATGGATCCTAGCTGTGGATAACACTGCTGTTATTTCTTTAATTTTCCTACGCCTGTCCAGTGTTGCTTGCGAGATATCCGGATATATCTGTAACTGAACTCCATCCAGAATGATGTTTCTAATGCTGCGTGCGGCACGCATAATTTCCTCTTTCACTAGGAAGTCCTTCATACATAGGACTATGTCCCTGGGGGGCTTATATGGAGGGGGTTTAGCCCTTAAGGCGCGATTAATGCGATCGGAAGTGAAAGATTGGGATTTTGTTCTGGCAACAGGAACTGGAAAAGTTTAGTGGAATATGTGATTAAATCTGTGATGGATTCTGGGGCTCCTCTTATCCTAAGATTGTTCCTTCTGTTTCTGTTGTCTAAATCTTCCACGTGTGCTTGCAACTGGGTAAAAGCAGAGGATAAGGATAAGGACCCTTGAGAGGTCATTAAATGTGATTGCCAATTCGTCATGTTTGTTTTCTAGGAGATTAGTGCGTGTGCCTAGGGCTGCGATTTCCTGGGACAGGGTATTGGTAGATTTTTGGAGTTCAGTTTGAAATTTTGCCAACATTTTATTGTATAATGTGTCCAGGCTGGTATCCAGAACAGCTTTAGTGAGGGGAATGTACTCACAGTTCTTAGATGACTCTGTAATCTGCTGCAGATCCGTTGCAGGAGAAGAGGAGGCAGAGGATGTTGGCAGGGCGCCAGCGCCATTTTATGCCATGCTGTTCCGCTCTTTGGATCTGAGGGGATAATGTAAAAGAGACTTCTGGTTGCTTCCCCGTCTTTGTCCTTGAAGTAGGCATGCACAGGTCTTTGTGCGCGGGGATGCTTAAATAATGTGCCGATTGCGGACCTTGTAGTCCCCAGGAAAGTGGCGTAAAGCCCTGCAAGAACCGGAGCTCTTCTTAGAAGCGGCTGCTCTGTCCCATGCATGCACCCTATTCATTCATTTTTAAGATGTGTTTAAGTACTCTTTAAATACGTTTGTAGTCAATCAGTGGTATTACTGTACATCTGCATCTGCACACTTGATCACAAAGAGAGAGGCCCAGGGGAAAATAAATTTACCAAAGAGCCCCTTACCCTAATACACCAGTTATGAGGCAGCCTGGGTCCCAGATCTGGAAAAAATGTGTGAGGTGGAATATTACAAATAGAGATGGGCCAAACACCCCCGGTTTGGTTTGTGCCAGACCTCTCAAACATTGCGATAGTTCGGAGCTAAATAACAAACCCCATTGAAGTCTAAGGGACCAAAACTAAGGGCTTAGATGCAAGTTTTTGGCCATAAAAAATTTAATAAATGGAGCTGCCAGCACTCCCCACACTTCCCTAAATGTGACAATGCAAAAATGAAGAACAATTAGTGTGGCGCTAAAAACAATCAGTGAAGAAATGTATAATAAATTGATAACATATATATATGCTAACATGATAACCCTTAATAATACTGTATATAAAAATGTGATATCCATATACAAATGCTATAATAAAAAATAAAAAAAACACCACTGTGCAAATGGTCTAAAAACATGCAAATAGCGTTCAAAATATATAGCGTCCACAATATAAAGTGCAAGTGCTGGGTGTTCCACACACTGTCCTTAATCAATCCAATACATATATAAAATGACAGTCCATCATATGCGGGTGAATAAATATAATACAGGTGTCTTCATACTGTGTGCACAAAAATCAAAGTGTTGCCCTCCACCGGATATACCCTCACCTTAAGGGTTTATAAAAAAGGGCCTGCGATATATATATCCACTTAGATATTCCTCCTGTTGTTCCTACTTCCTGTGGTAAAACCTCTAGCATAGATTCCCGGTCAGCATATAAAGTACTCCTTCCTGATGGTAGCCAGTGACCTCCACTCACATAAGCCACATGAAAATCAACAGAAGCTTGCAATAGTGTATTATCATTTTAAAAAGTTTATTCCAAACATCACACAACATAAATGCACTCACATTTCTATAAATAGAAACCAGCCTTGATGCACTCATATGCGCTAGGGCGATGGTATCACTTAAAACCGGCTCTGTAGCCCCAGTCTTCCTTGTTCTTTGTACGTCAGACTCTCAAGCTCCTCCTACCGGTTTCATCACTTCCTCATGACTTCCTCTGGAAATGTGAGGAATGTTATTTATAGCGGTAATCGGTTTCAATTATAGCAGCTCACAAGGTTTTACACTCATTCACGATTCATGTTATTCCTCATCCTTGTTAGCAGCAGCTGTGGATGTTTTTTCATACTTAGAGGCAAGGGAGCTAAATATTGGGGAATTGTTTAATACCACCAATGCACTCACATTTCTTTAAATAAAAACAAGCCTTGGTGCACTCATATGCACTAGGGCGAGGGTATCACCTGAAACCGGGTCTGCAGCCCTGGTCAGTGGTGTTCCCTCCGTCCGTAGCCTTAGCCCAAAAACACTTTCTTGTTCCTTGTACGTCAGCTTCTCACGCTCCTCCTACCGGTTTTGTCACTTCCTTGGGGAAATGTGATTGGCTGACATATCCCATGTTATTTATAGCACCAATCGCCCCCATTTTCCTGTAGCCCACAGTAACACATGTATAGCAGCCATTTTCTTGTAGTTTATTTGTGCTCATATTAATCCTGGTGCACTCACTGTCTTTATCCTGGCGTGACTTCCACATTCTTTTATATATACACTCTTTGATAATGCATCCAGCTTATGGTTCCTAGATTACCACCCTAGTTGTAAGCCTATTTTGCCATAGATCCAGAAAGACTTAATCAATGACTAGTAACCTGTGAAACTACCAAAAAATTACAGTAAATATAAATAATATTAAATCTATAAATTAATATCTTGTGAGTGAATCTAACCCCTATTTATTTAGAATTTATAAATTAGGGATAAATAGTAATTATAAATGCAATTAAATAACCATGTTTGAATAAAATTGAATACAAATATCATGTAAAATAGATAAAATTTATTATTAAAAAATATATATATACATTTTAAAAGAAAAAAAAATTGGCCAAAAAGCAGTTAAGGTCAAATTCCTTATTTAAACCTCTAGGCGCTACTGATCCCAATTCCTATACCCACCAGGATTCCCTTTGACTGAGGGTCCTAATTAAATGGCTACCCCTCCATTGTCTTTTGTATTTTTCTAATCCCCAGAACTTCTCTATTATGTTGTGTTCTAAAATGTTGGTACAGTTAATTCTCATTTTTTCCTTTGGTTATTTGGTATATATGTTCCTTTATTCTTATATACATGGCCCTCTTGGTTCTCCCTACAGAGATCATACCACATGGGCATTCCAAAGTGTACACTATCCCCTCTGTGTTACACAATATAAAGTCCTTAAGTGTGTATTGTTTCCCATTTTTACTATTGGTGAATATGTCACGTTTTTTAATAGTGGCAGCCTTACAACTGTAGCATCTGCCGCAGGCATACAAACCTTTTCCATTGGATATAGTGATGGTTTTAATAACAGGCGGTTACACTACCCTTTTTAACCAATCAATCCCTTAAATTAGTGGCTCTTTTGTATATGAACCTTGGCTTTTCTGGGATGAGGGAACTTAGGATATCATCATGTTTTAATATATCCCAATATTTCTCAATAATCCTTTCCACTTGTTTATATTGGAGATTATAATCCATTACCAATGCTAGAGGCAATTCCTGCCTTTTCTGTATGGGTTTGGTTTCTAGTAGTACATTTCTTTCTGTTTTACCCACATCTTGTCTTTTCTTTTCAATATAAACTTGATCATATCCTTTTCTAGTTTTTTTTTTTTAGCTAACTCCGTTGACTGTTCCTCATAATCACTTACATTAGTGCAGTTTCTCTTAATCCTGCGGAACTGTCCTCTTGGTACACTAACCAGCCAAGGTCTATGGTGACAACTATCTTGGGGTATATACCAATTCCTATCTGTTGCTTTGAAGTGGGTTTTTGTGATTTATCCTATTATCTTCATTAGTAATTTCCAAACCCAGGAAAAAGATTTGCCTATGACTGGATTCCCACGAAAGTGCGATATTTTTGCTATTATTTTTCATTCCCATGATAAATGTATTTAACTCCTGCTCATTGTCATCCCAGAAAACAATCAAATCATCTATAAATCTATTGTATAAACTCATTTGATGAGGTGAGTTATACAATATCTCTTCTTCTTACCATTTGGCCATGTATAGATTCGCTATGCTTTGGGGCAAATCTAGCCCCCATAGCGACCCCCTTAATTTGTAAATAATATTGATCCTGGTACCAGAAATAATTATGCTTTAAGCAGAAATCAAGGCAATCCACTATAAACTTTTTTATGTTGTCTATCTATATCTATATTTTTAACTAAAGCCCATTTGGCCGCATTAATGGACCCTTTGTGGTTGATATTGGTGTAAAAGGATGCCACGTCCACAGTGGCCACGATGGTCTTTTCCAAAATCCTGGTTTCTTTCATGATCTGCAGTATGTGTTTTGTGTCCTTCAAATACGCCTTATGCCGCGTACACACAATCGTTTTTAATGTCATTTTCAAAAACAACGTTTTTCTCGACGTGATTTTTCTTGTTTCCTCTCAAGCCTGTCTTGCATACACACGTTCATAAAAAAAAAACGCTTGAGCAAAGCGCAGTGACGTACAACACGTACGACGGCACTATAAAGGGGAAGTTCCGTTCGAATGGCGCCACCCTTCATGTTAGTAAAGTTTGTTAAGCGACGATTCGCGCTTTTCAGCCTTGTGCTTTTCAGTCCGTTACAGCGTGACGAATGTGCTATCTCCATTATGAACGCTAGTTTTACCAGAACAAGCGCTCCCGTCTCATACTTGATTCTGAGCATGCACGTTTTTTTTCCCTCGTAAAAGCATACACACTACCGTTTTTCTAGTCGTTAAAAAAAACGACGTGAAAAAATAGAGCAGGTTCTAATTTTTTTAGGCCATTTTTTACGTCGTTAAAAATGCTCTGGAGCCTACACACGATCGTTTTTAATGCCCAATTTAAAAAATGGCATTTTTAACGACGTGAAAAACGATCGTGTGTACGCAGCATTAGTGTTTTGTACTAGGGGCTGGAGGTAGCAATCTATGTTCTGTCTCAATCTTGAGGAAAGAGAATCAATTCCATTTATGATTGGACGACCCGGTGGGTTTGTGCTATTCTTGTGAATCTTGGATATTGTGTATATAATCGGGATCCTATAAGTTTCAGGTATAAGGTACTTTTCCTCTTTCTCATTAATTATACCTTTACTTTTACAAGTTTTTCTAATTCTTTTTTATATTGTTTGGTAGGGTCCCTTTTAATAATTTATAGGTTTCTTCATCATTAAATAAATCGCTCATCACCGATTTGTACAGGGATTTGTTCCTTGATTTGTTCCATACCACAATCCCTCCACCTTTTGTCGGCTGGTCTGATCACCAAATTCTTTCGGTTTTCCAATTTTTTAATTCCTTTCTTAATGTGACTCTGGCCTGTGGGTTTATTTATATGTAACGATTCCAAGTCCTGTGTTACTAGCTTTTTGAACATATTAATATGTCCTTTTTTGTATTTTAGGGTTGAATAACGACTTATTTTGAAACAGGGTGTCAGGAAAGGCATAGCCGTCCAGCAGGAATTGCACGCCAGACACGCGCATTCATGGCACGTCAGTGAGCTTCTGTGTGTCTGAAACCTGTTACCAGTACTGACTTCTGATCTTGAACCCGGCTTGCTCTCACTAACCTTGTCTGCTTGATACCCTGACTTCGGCTTGTTTTGGACTTCTCTTCTGCCTGCTGCTCTGCCTGATCCACCTGAATGCTACCGACCCGGCCTGCCTGACTCTGCATCTGCTTCTCTGCCTGCTGCAATTCTGCTCTGCAAATCGCACCAGTTCCTGTCTCTTCTGCGGTCCAGCCTGCCACAGCTCTGGTCTACCCAGCCCTGCCGGTCTGCCTGTTGCATCACCAGCCATGAACATCCAGCCATATCAAATACTGGACTGATCCTAGGCACTCCTGCGTCACCATGCTTCTGTGGCTACTGTCTCAACCTCAGGGTCCCACAAGCCGGTGCGGCAAGAGAGGCTCTCCTCTACACGTCAGGCTCATGATCCAGGTACGTGACACTGGGTATAGATCCTTGTTTCTAATTCATTCTCATGTCTTTTCTCTCAGGGTTTAGGGCAAAAAACTTTCTTATATTAATGCACAAACTTTTGTATCCCTATGTACTGTATGTATCAAATTTATTTAGAGTTTTTTTGGGCAAATTTAAGTCCTTGATCCAATACTTTGAGCTCCTTTTTGGTCAAGTCTACCCCACTAATATTGAATATTCCCTCACCTAATATTCTCTTCTTCTTTTGGATCTTCCTCCCCCCCTGCATCCCCTTTTTCTTACCCCTCTCTGGGGGTCTCTCTCTGACGGGGGTAATGTCTGGGTGGTGTTCCCCCTCTCTGTGGTTTGTCTCTCCTTGGATAGCCTTTGTCCAGAAAAGGTGTCTGTGGTTCCCCATCTCTATGATATTCCTGCAGCAGGGAATACCTATTAGGAATGGTAGCATAATTCTGCTCATACTCGGGTGGTCTTTGCTATCTGGGTCTTTGAGGTTTAGGGGTGTGGTAGTACCCCCCTTCTTCCCTTCCTTATGTGCATAGACATAATTGTCTTTGTGATTTGGTCTCCATAGTCATGGGCATAATCCTGGTTATTCCCGCCCCCCATAGTAACCTTGTGTGTTGTTGTGTGCACCTTGATACCAGGGTCTCTGGTATTGACCCCAATTCCACCCACCCTCATTATGACCTTGATGATATTTCCCATGGTGTTGAGGATGTCATGGTCCCCTAGGTGGTTGATTATTATTATAGGATTTTGATTGGTGATTGTTGTTGGATACTTTTTCTTTTTTATATTGCTCCTGCTTTTCACTAGGTACATTTTGACTTGAAGTGTTTTGCACTACTTCAGCATATGTGACTCACTCTGGTGTGGTGTAGGTGGAACTGGGTTCATTCAGTAATAAACTGTTGTTGCCATTTAAAAACGTTCTTCATTTTATAATCATTGCAATCCCTCTGAAATTTACCAATTTTTCTTTGTTTATTCTCATCTTTCTGTGCCATGTTCTTACTTAATTGTTCAGGTAGTTTTTTTTAAATCTGCTGTATCCTTACAGGGTTCCAAACTATCCTTTATTTCTTTAATGCTGCTCTCCACCCTGATCATTTTCCTTTGCTTTCTTTCTTAATAAATATAAGAGCTTCCTTCCTTTTACCATGGAAGAATTCATACCATTCTTTTACATCCTCCTCCTCAGTTAATTTCCTATCTGAATTTACTTGGAATAATATCCTCTTTCAAGTATTGCTCAAATGGTAATGATATCGTACCATATGTTAATTTTTATGTCCATCATGTGGCCCATTTTCCTGAATAATGCATGTGTATGACTATTGGGTGTGTAGCAATACCCTCTTCAGGGCCGCTGATTAGTTTTGGGTTTTGCACGTTACCTCTTCAGCTGCGTTGTCTAGGTAGGAAACTCTGTAGTAATGCAATGTCCACACAGATGTAAAACCTCAAACAGCTAGGCTTTATTTTTCTTATGCAGCATAACTTTGAGAAGTAGAAGGTACGAAAGAGTAGGGGAAGGTTCAGGCACTCGCCACAAAAGTTGACAAAGGTAGAAGTTCAAAGTCACTCACCACTCTCAATGTTAGAGTGGGTATTGGTCACCCGGATAGTCCCCTCTCACATGGCCTAGCAGCCGGGACAACACACAAATTAGCAAGAGGGCAGTCTCTGCCACAGACTGCCCAAGGTGAAGGAGGTCTCTGCCACAGACCTGTTCAAATGTACAAAGTCTCTGCCACAGACCTGTTTGAAGTTGAGCAATGGATAGTCCAGGAATCCTCTGCCACAGGATTTCAATGTCCCAAACTTCCAGCCGTACAGTTTAAAGAGCCTTTAAGCCAATTTGGCGAACTGCAGGGCTTGTGGTGTAATGGATCCCTCCTTAATAAAGTTGACAGGCCTCACCTGAGACAGCAGTGTTGTGCCGGTCTCCTCCAGGGCAGGTCCTCCCCTGGTCTCCTTCATTAAGATGCTTTCTCCCCATTTAGATGGACAGCTTGGGATCCCTTCTCTGGATATAGGCCCCAGCCAGCCTAGCTGGGCCTACTAAGTAGCGATGCCGCCTCGGACCAACGTGACCCCGAGACCAGGACCACACACACACACACACACCTCGCGCCCGGAGGGCTGGACGGCGTGAACGAACCCCAATCAATGGCTTCTGCCCCTTAAGTATCCCCTCCCAGCAGGCACAGCGGGTTAACCACTCCCACTACACCACTGCCGAGAGGGGCCACTCAATATATCATAATCTGCCCATATTCCAACAAGTGCCTGAGGTGGTAACGCCACCTACAGGCAAAAAGGGAAATCACTACCAGGCAAACCATAACTGAGACAGATGCAGAGAGGCGAATTTAAATGTAATTATCAACCATCTGAGCCCAACTACTGGCTCAGACATCCCTCTAAATATGAATAGCGTCCCAACCATTTGGGATGGTGTATTGGTGCTATTAAACATTTCCCCAATATTTAGCTTCCTTGCCTTTTAAGTATGAAAAAACATCCATAGCTGCTGCTAACAAGGATGAGGAATAACATGAATCATGAATGAGTGTAAAACCTTGTGAGCTGCTATAATTGAAACTGATTACCGCTATAAATAACATTCCTCACATTTCCCGAGGAAGTGATGAAACCGGTAGGAGGAGCTTGAGAGTCTGACGTACAAGGAACAAGGAAGACTGGGGCTACAGAGCCGGTTTTAGGTGATACCATCACACTAGCGCATATGAGTGCATCAAGGCTTGTTTCTATTTATAGAAATGTGAGTGCATTTATGTTGTGTGATGTTTGGAATAAACTTTTTAAAACGATAATACACTATTGCAAGCTTCTGTTGCTTTTCATGTGGCTTATGTGAGTGGAGGTCACTGGCTACCATCAGGAAGGAGCACTTTATATGCTGACCGGGCATCTATGCTAGAGATTTTACCACAGGAAGGAGGAACCACAGGAGGAATATCTAAGTGTGTATATATATATATATATATATATATATATATATTGTGACAGCAGGAAGGTAAAGTCACCTGGTTGCATCCAGGGGGGTAGATATATTTCGCCCAGATTCAGGCTTTACGCCGACTTATACAACTAGGTGGAGAGTTGTATAAGGCTAGTGGGCTCATGGATGACTCATACCTCTAGGGAGAGTGTGGGGCGTCGTGCAGACAGAGATGAGGAGACCAGCTGAACCTTGTCAGCTCATTTAGGCCTCTATAAGAACTCCCAGCTTCATTAGATGTTAGCTCATGCCTGGAACCAGACCTGTGTGGACTGTCTAGGGAGAGTGAACCCCTGTGCGGTGAGGCAAAGCCTGTGTGGCTATTTGTTTGGACTTTTACTAAACCAGGGACTTAGGGACTAGGACAGCACTAGGCTGATCCCAGTTGTTAGTTAGGAAACCTGTATGTTTAGTCAGAGGTCAACTTGACCAGGATTTATTTTGGTTATGTTTCTTTTGCTTTGCTGTGTTTTGTCACTGTAAATAGAAAATAAACCGCACCTTTTTTGATTTTGAAAACCACAACCTCCGTTTGCTGGGCCTGTTTTGTGTGGGGAGCCCATCCCGGGGGTCACACACACCCACTGCCGAGCTAACCCCCTCACAATATATATATATATATATATTTATATAGTGAGGGGGTTAACTCAGCAGCGGGTGTGTGTGACCCCCTGGATGGGTTCACCACACAAAAACAGGCACAGCAGACAGTGGTAGGAGAAAACAAAAGGGTGTGGTTTTATTTGAACTATATACAGACAAAAAAATACAGCAAAAACAAAAGAAACATGAAAATAAATCCTGGTCAACTTGACCGCTCACTACACACGTTGGTGTCCCTAACTAACAACTGGGTACAGCCTTGTGCTGTCCTAGTCCCTAGCTCCCTGCTTTTTTGAAGTTCTTAGCAATAACCACACAGGCTTTGGCTCACCGCACAGAGATCACACAACCCAGACTATCCACACAGATCTGGTTCCAGGTTTGAGCATCTCCCTTAGTATGCTGGGAGTTCTTGTAGAGGCCCTAACGAGCCCACTTACTCCAGCTGGGCTCATTAACTCTTCCCCTGCAATACTCCCCGCACTCCCCCTAGTGGTATAAATCGGCATAAAGCCTGAATCTAGGACATATATACCTTCCATCCTGGATGCAACCTGGTGATTTTACCTGCATGCTGTCACATACCCCCCCCTCTTGTTTTAACCTTGGGGTTGGAACACAAGCAATCAGGCATGCATGTACTCGAGACAAAGCATCCACATTCCCCATTTGAACGCCAGGGCGATGCTTTACCGTAAAGTTGAATTCCTGTAGGGCCAGGAACCACCTATTTACTCTTCTATTTGTCTCTTTGTTTTGAGCCATCCACTTTAAAGGCGCGTGATCAGTAACCATGTCAAAGTGCCTACCTAGCAGATAATACCGAAGGGAATCTAGAGCCCACTTCACCGCTAAACACTCCTTCTCAATCGTGGCGTAATTTACCTCATGGGACTTCAATTTCCTGCTGAGGTAAATGACTGGGTGCTCTTCCCCGTTCCAGACCTGGGACAATACTGCTCCTAACCCAACGTCGGATGCATCACTTTTTACGACAAAGTCCCTAGAGAAGTCTGGTGAGTACAACACTGGCTGGCTACATAAGGCTTTTTTTAAGAATTGAAATGCTGCCTCCGCCTCTGGGGTCCATTTAACCATGACAGACTCCTTCCCTTTTGTCAGGTTGGTTAGGGGCACAGCCTGAGAAGCAAAGTGGGGAATGAATCGCCGATAATAACCAGCGATTCCCAGAAAGGCTCGTACCTGCTTCTTGCTGTTGGGACGCGGCTAATTCTGTATGGCCTTGACTTTATTGACTTGGGGTTTTATTACTCCCCTCCCAATGGTGTACCCAAGATACTTGGCCTCCTCCTGTCCAATGGTACACTTCTTGGGGTTGGCCGTAAACCCAGCTTCCCGGATAGAGTCTAGGACTGCTTGCACTTTTGGCAGATGTGAGGCCCAATCTGTGCTATAGATAATTACATCATCTAGGTAAGCCGCAGCATACTTCTGATGGGGCCTCAGTATCTGGTCCATTTTCCGCTGGAATGTTGCCGGCGCATTCTGTAAACCAAACGGCATTCTTTTATATTGGAACGCCCCGTCTGGGGTTACAAAAGCGGTTTTCTCCTTGGCCGACTTGGCCAGGGGAATTTGCCAATACCCTTTAGTGAGATCAAGAGTTGTCATGTATCGGCTGTTCCCAACTGGTCGACCAACTCATCTATACGTGGCATGGGGTAGTATCAAATTTTTTACCTTTGTTCAGTTGTCGGAAATCGTTACAAAATCGCCAGCTCCCATCCGGTTTAGGCACTAACACTATGGGACTTGACCAATCACTTTGGGATTCCTCTATCACCCCTAACTTAAGCATTTTCTGTACTTCCTCCCGTATTGCCTCCCGTCGGGCCTCTGGGATCCGATAGGGTTTTAGCTTCACCCTTTCACCGGGCGGGGTAATAATATCATGCTCTACCCCATATGTTTGTCCCGGCAGCTCAGAGGAAACCTCCTTGTTGCGAAGCACAAACTCCTTAACCTCCTGTTGTTGGGGGTTTGACAAGGTGACTGCTATTCCAACCTCAGGAATCACGCAATCAGACTGAGCTGGTGACAAAGTTTCTGCGACTAGGGATTCCCGATCCCTCCAGGCTTTCAACAGATTAATGTGATAGATCTGTTCGGGCTTTCGCCTTCCTGGTTGTCTGACCTTGTAATTCACTTCGCTCACTTTTTCCATTATCTCGTAGGGGCCTTGCCATTTGGCGAGGAACTTGCTTTCAACCGTAGGGACAAGTACCAATATCTTATCCCCCGGGGAAAAGGTTCCGGGTCTTGGCTCCACGGTTGTACACTCTCTGCTGTGCCAACTGCGTTTGGGCCAAATGTTCCTTTACGATTGGCATTACCTGTGCAATTCTATCTTGCATCAGGGCGACATGCTCAATCACACTCCTGTGGGGAGAACTCTCACTTTCCCAAGTTTCCTTGGCGATACCCAACAGCCCTCTTGGGTGTCTCCCATAGAGTAACTCAAAGGGTGAGAAACCCGTAGAGGATTGTGGTACCTCCCTAATAGCTAACATTAAATAGGGAATTAGACAGTCCCAATCCTTTCCATCTTTATCCACCACCTTCTTTAACATTTGTTTTAGAGTTTTGTTGAATCTTTCAACCAACCCATCTGTTTGGGGGTGATACACAGATGTACGCAATTGTGTCACTTTGAACAACTTGCACAGCTCTTTCATAACCCGGGACATAAAGGTTGTACCTTGGTCCGTAAGCAGTTCCTTACAAATACCCACACAGCTAAAAACAAGAGATAGCTCTTTGGCTATGGTTTTGGCCGAGGTATTTCGGAGAGGAATCACTTCCGGATAACGGGTGGCATAGTCCACTATAACCAAGATGTACTGGTGCCCCCTAGCGGACTTCATTATCGGACCTACCAAATCCATTGCGATCCTCTCAAAGGGGACCTCAATGATGGGAAGAGGTACCAGCGCGTTACGGAAATGTGGCATCGGTGCCGACCTCTGACACACAGGGCAGGAGGAACAATAATTTTCTGTTTCCTTCATGACCCCAGGCCAATAGAATCTCTGCAATACTCTCTCTCTGGTTTTCTCTGTCCCCAGATGACCTCCAAGAATGTGCCCATGGGCCAACTCTAACACCAACTTCCTGTAAGGTTTGGGCACCACAAGCTGCTCAATGGTTTCTTCTGCCCTTTTAGCCACCCGATACAGTAGGTCCTTTTCCACGATGAAGTATGGGCAAGTGCCGGTCTCACCTGGGTTCACTAACTCGCCATCTATTTCCACTACGTTTTCCCGTGCCTTTATTAGGGTGGGGTCTTTTAACTGTTCTGTGGCAAAATTTTCCTTGTGAACCTCGATCAGAAAACTCCAAACACGGCATGTTTTCGTCTGAGGATGTTGGCTCCTCCCCAGTTTCTCGAGTCTCCCCTGCCAATACCGACACGGGAAATTCTGGAGTGTCCTCACCACTCTCCGCGGAATTCTGGCTATCACATTCCTGGTATATAGGGGCACCAGTGGGGGGCTCAGGACAATCCCATAGTTCCCAGAACTTTGGAAAATCCCTTCCCACAATGGCATCATGAGGCAAGTGAGACACTAATCCCACCCGATGAGGGAGGGTACCTTTTGGGGGTCTCAAAACACACTGTAGTCACCGGATACTCTCAGGTATCCCCATGCACACAAAACAGCTACCTTGTTATTCCCAGAGACCTCTGTAGTAACTAATTCAGCCTTTATCAGTGTCACGAGGCTACCTGAATCCAGCAATACAACAACATTTCTACCATTAACACACATTTTGCATAAATGTTTCTCAGTTCCCCGCATGGCAGTGCATGCGACTGTCGCAAACAGCGACTGACGTCTGTCCGTTAGAAAGTCACATTGCATGGGTTCATCCACAACCGGGCAATTTGCTGCAATATGTCCCTCTTGTCGGCAGTGGTAACAAACAATCCTTCTTGCTGCCTCTTGAACCCCTAACTTCCCAGGCTGTTCTCGCCAAACCTTGGGTAGAACTTCCACCATCTCACTCTCTCCACCCTCACCCCTTGGAATCATCTTACCCACCACTGGGGATGGTCTGGTCTTAGGGTGGAAAGTCCGTGAGTCTCTGGAAGAGGCAGTCAGGTTCTCTGTAGCCAAGTACTTCTCTACACGATCCACAAGATTATCGTCCGTTTCTGGGTCTCCATGGCTTACCCACTTTTGGATGGCAGTAGGAAGAGCTCTCAAGAAACGATCCATCACAACACGTTCCACAATCTTTGGTGTGGACAAAGTCTCTGGCTGTAGCCACTTCCTGCTCAGGTGAATGAGATCATACATTTGAGACCTGGGGGGTTTTCCAAGCCGGAAAGTCCAGTTATGCACACACTGAGCCCGGACAGCCAGGGTGACACCCAGCCGTGCCAATATTTCAGTTTTTAGCATCACATAGTCTTTTGCTTGGTCAGGCTCTAGGTCATAATAAGCTTTCTGCAATTCACCAGTTAACAGAGGAGCCACCAGTCCAGCCCACTGCTCCTTAGGCCACTTTTCTCTTTCAGCAGTCCTTTCAAATGTGGTCAAAAACACCTCTGGATCATCTTCTCCAGTCATTTTTGTCAATAAATGACTCACCCCAAAGGACGCAGTATTAGCGGAACTACTTGCCTCACTGGTCTGCGTACGTTGCTGCATTAACGTTTCCATTTGTTGCTGTAGTCTCTGTTCTTGCTTCTGTAACAGGTCTATGAAGCGGGCCTCAGATTGCTGCTGGGCTTGTTGCTGAGCTTCCAGACTCTGTTGCAAAGTTGCATTTTTCTGCTGCTAGGCTGTAAGGCTCTGTTGATGAGCTTGCTGCTGGGCTGCAAGGCTCTGTTGATGAGCTTGCTGCTGGGCTACAAGGCTCTTTTGCAAACCTGCATTTGTCTGCTGCTGATTGGCATTTGCTAGAGCCAGCTGTTTCATTATCTCCTCCATGCTGGCCTTAAAAAAACTGCCCGCATTCTCCACAAACTGTGAGGGGGTTAGCTCAGCAGCGGGTGTGTGTGACCCCATGGGTGGGTTCACCACACAAAAACAGGCACAGCAGACAGTGGTAGGAGAAAACAAAAGGGTGTGGTTTTATTTCAACTATATACAGACAAAAAAATACAGCAAAAACAAAAGAAACATGAAAAGAAATCCTGGTCAACTTGACCGCTCACTACACATGTTGGTGTCCCTAACTAACAACTGGGTACAGCCTTGTGCGGTCCCAGTCCCTAGCTCCCTGCTTTTTTGAAGTTATTAGCAATAACCACACAGGCTTTGGCTCACCACACAGAGATCACACTCCCCAGACTATCCACACAGATCTGGTTCCAGGTTTGAGCATCTCCCTTAGTATGCTGGGAGTTCTTGTAGAGGCCCTAACGAGCCCACTTATTTCAGCTGGGCTCATTAACTCTTCCCCTGCAAGACTCCCCGCACTCCCCCTAGTGGTATAAATCGGCATAAAGCCTGAATCTAGGACATATATACCTTCCATCCTGGATGCAACCTGGTGATTTTACCTGCATGCTGTCACAATATATATATATATATATATATATATATATATATATATATATATATATATATATATATATATATATATATTGTGAGGGGGTTAGCTCGGCAGCGGGTGTGTGTGACCCCCGGGATGGGCTCCCCACACAAAAACAGGCCCAGCAAACGGAGGTTGTGGTTTTCAAAATCAAAAAGGTGCGGTTTATTTTCTATTTACAGTGACAAAACACAGCAAAGCAAAAGAAACATAAACAAAACAAATCCTGGTCAACTTGACCTCTGACTAAACATACAGGTTTCCTAACTAACAACTGGGATCAGCCTAGTGCTGTCCTAGTCCCTAAGTCCCTGGTTTTAAATGTCCAAGCAAATAGCCACACAGGCTTTGTCTCACCGCACAGGGGTTCACTCTCCCTAGACAGTCCACACAGGTCTGGGTCCAGGCATGAGCAAACACCTAATGAATCTGGGAGTTCTTATAGAGGCCTAAATGAGCTGACAAGCTTCAGCTGGTCTCATCAACTCCCTGTCTGCACGACGCCCCACACTCTCCCTAGAGGTATGAGTCATCCATGAGCCCACTAGCCTCAGCTGGGCTTATACAACTCTCCACCTAGTTGTATAAGTCGGCGTAAAGCCTGAATCTGGGCGAAATATATCTACCCCCCTGGATGCAACCAGGTGACTTTACCTTCCTGCTGTCACAATATATATATATATATATATATATATATATATATAATCACAGGCACTTTTTATAAGCACTTAAGGTGAGGGTACATCCGGTGGAGGGCAGGACTAAGATTTTTGTGCACACTGCATGAAGACACCAGTATTATAATTTATTCACATGCATATGATGGACTGTCATGTTATATATGTATTGGATTGATTGTCAGGTCACTTGAAGCCAGGTGACAGATGCACACCGTTGGGGTAAAGAGTGCACCGCTAAGGTAGTGAACCCTATGGCTGACTGCTGCGGATGGAACTCTGGGTGGTTAAGGAAGGCAGGTCCACTGGAGCACAAACAGGAATCCCACAGGGAGCTAGAGCCTAAGATTCCCCAGGGCGCAGAGTCTAAGATCCAGCAGGTGTTCACCAGAGCCTCTAGTGGTGAGGATGGACTGGGCTGCAACTGGATCCAGGTCGCGGCCCCCAGAGGCCCCCAGCTCACGCTCACAGTAGGCTATAGAGGATAGAGGGAAAGCAGCAGGTCAGGATACAAGAGATAGTGAGGTCAAGGTCACAAGCAGACAGGGATAGTCGAGAACAAGCCAAGATCGGTAAAACAGAGACAGACGTAGCACACGGCAAGCAGGAACCCAAACACACAATAGCTTAACAAACAATGTTGATCAGCACGGCTGGCTTGCAATGCAGAGGTTAATATAGTGTTCCCTGATAGGGCCTGGGGTGGAGCCATGCTTAGAGGAGAGATTACTAAAGCAGCGAGGTGAGAGTGGCTGGCCTCTTAATGTGAGCATGTGGAGAGGTAATCTGAGAGACAAACATTACTGCATAACCATGACATTGATTAAGGACAGTGTGTGAAACACGCAGCACTTGCACTTTATATTTTGGATGCTATTTGCACATTTTCAGACCATTTGCACAGTGGTGTTTTTTTTAATTATAGCATTTGTATATGGATATCACATTTGTATATATTATTAGGGGTTATTAGACATGTGCACACTGAAATATTTCGTTTCGGAATTTCGTTTTCGTCCGAAAAATAAATTTAGTTACTCCCGAAATTCGTTTTTATTTATTTTGTTTTTCGTTAGAAATTGCATTCGTCCGAAAATCTGAATTAATTAAGGTCGAATCTGTCATTGAAGGCTTATGGTGTCTGTCGAATGTTCAAAGAAGATTCGACAGAGCAGTGAAACTGTACGACGCTGCAATCATACATTTCCGGTCGAATGTTCCGCCCACAAGCTATAGAAGAATTCTAATGTTGTATGACTAGTAATAATTATATTTATTCATTACTATTACTAGTCAACCAACATTAGAGTTCTTCTATAGCCTATGGGTGGATGCATTTGACCGGAAATGTACGATTGCAGCGTCGTACGGTTTTGCTGCACCGTCGAATCTTCTAACTTTCGATGCTTTGTCGAATCTTCATCATTCTAGCTATTTTACTGCTCCTCCTCTTTGGTTACAATCAGCCAATAACATTCATCATCAACTTTATTTTTATTTTACTTCCCCCACCCAATTCCAGCAGTGATCTTTTCTCTCTATGTCGAATCTTTTCTCTCTATAATAACAAATCTTTTCTCTCCTATGTCGAATCTTTTCTCTCTATAATGTCGAATCTTTTCTCTCCTATGTCGAATCTTTTCTCTCCTATGTTGAATCTTCTCTCTCCTATGTCGAATCTTTTCTCTCTCCTATGTCGAATCTTTTCTCTCCTATGTCGAATCTTTTCTCTCTATAATGTCGAATCTTTTCTCTCCTATGTAGAATAATCTTGGACTAATAGAGTTAAGGTTAGGCACATTCGACCACAGGTTCGATAGACACAGATTGTTATTGTCAGCGTCACGTCGAATCTCCTATCTATATCGAACTGTTGTAGCAACGAAAACGAAAATAAAGCATTTGTTTATGTCGGATCTTTCGGTTTTCGGATTCTGTGCTTTCGTTTTCGTTTGTTAAAACGATAACGAAAATAGCTGAAATTCGGACGAAAATGCATTCGGACGAAAACGAATGCACATGTCTAGGGGTTATCACATTTAGCATATATATATATATATATATATATATATATATATATATATATTATATATATATATATTGTGACAGCAGGAAGGTAAAGTCACCTGGTTGCATCCAGGGTGGTAGATATATTTCGCCCAGATTCAGGCTTTACGCCGACTTATACAACTAGGTGGAGAGTTGTATAAGCCCAGCTAAGGCTAGTGGGCTCATGGATGACTCATACCTCTAGGGAGAGTGTGGGGCGTCGTACAGACAGGGAGTTGAAGAGACCAGCTGAAGCTTGTCAGCTCATTTAGGCCTCTATAAGAACTCCCAGCTTCATTAGATGTTAGCTCATGCCTGGAACCAGACCTGTGTGGACTGTCTAGGGAGAGTGAACCCCTGTGCGGTGAGACAAAGCCTGTGTGGCTATTTGCTTGGACATTTAAAAACCAGGGACTTAGGGACTAGGACAGCACTAGGCTGATCCCAGTTGTTAGTTAGGAAACCTGTATGTTTAGTCAGAGGTCAACTTGACCAGGATTTATTTTGTTTATGTTTCTTTTGCTTTGCTGTGTTTTTGTCACTGTAAATAGAAAATAAACCGCACCTTTTTGATTTTGAAAACCACAAGCTCCGTCTGCTGGGCCTGTTTTTGTGTGGGGAGCCCATCTCGGGGGTCACCCACACCCGCTGCCGAGCTAACCCCCTCACAGTTGGTGGAGAACCAGTGGCAGTTTTTTTTAAGCCAGCATGGAGGAGATACTGAAACAGCTGGCTCTAGCAAATGCCAATCAACAGCAGACAAATGCAGGTTTGCAAAGGAGCCTTGCAGCCCAGCAGCAAGCTCATCAACAGAGCCTTGCAGCCCAGCAGCAAGCTCACCAACAGAGTCTGGAAGCTCAGCAACAAGCCCTGCAGCAATCTGAGGCCCGCTTCATAGACCTGTTACAGAAGCAAGAGCAGAGACTACAACAAATGGAAGCAGTAGTGCAGCAACGTCCGCAGACCAGTGAGGGAAGCCGTCCCACTAATACCGCGTCCTTTGGGGTGAGTCGTTTATTGACAAAAATGACTGGAGAGGATGATCCAGAGGTATTTTTGACCACATTTGAAAGGACTGCTGAAAGAGAAAAGTGGCCTGAGGAGCAGTGGGCTGGACTGGTGGCTCCTCTGTTAACTGGTGAATCGCAGAAGGCTTACTATGACCTAGAGCATGACCAAGCAAAAGACTATGTGATGCTAAAAGCTGAAATATTGGCAAGGCTGGGTGTCACCCTGGCTGTCCGGGCTCAGCGTGTGCATAACTGGACTTTCCAGCTTGGAAAACCCCCCAGGTCTCAAATGTATGATCTCATTCACCTGAGCAGAAAGTGGCTACAGCCAGAGACTTTGTCCGCACCAAAGATTGTGGAACGTGTTGTAATGGATCGGTTTTTGAGAGCTCTTCCTACTGCCATCCAAAAGTGGGTAAGCCATGGAGACCCAGAGACGGCCGATGGTCTTGTGGATCGTGTGGAGAAATACTTGGCTACAGAGAACCTGACGGCCTCTTCCAGAGACACTCGGACTTTCCACCCTAAGACCAGACCATCCCCAGGGGCGGATAAGATGATTCCAAGGGGTAAGGGTGGAGAGAGTGAGAGGGTGGGAGCTCTACCCCAAGTTTGGCGAGAACAGCCTGGGAAATCAGCGGCTCAAGAGGCGGCAAGAAGGATCGTTTGCTACCGCTGCCGGCAAGCGGGACATATTGCAGCAAATTGCCCGGTTGTGGAGGAACCCATGCAGTGTGACTTTCTGACGGGCAGACGTCAGTCGCTGTGTGCGACAGTCGCATGCACTGCCATTCGGGGAACTGAGAAACATTTATGCAAAATGTGTATTAATGGTAGAAATGTTGTGGTATTGCTGGATTCAGGTAGCCTTGTGACCCTGATAAAGGCTGAATTAGTTAAAACAGAGGTCTCTGGGAATAGCAAGGTAGCTGTTATTTGTGTGCATGGGGACACCCGAGAGTATCCAGTGACTACAGTGTGTTTCGAGACCCCCAAAGGTACCCTCTCTCATCCAGTGGGCTTAGTATCTCAGTTACCGCATGACGCCATTGTGGGAAGGGATTTTCCGAAGTTCTGGGAACTGTGGGATGATCCTGAGCCCCCCACTGGTGCCCCTATGTACCAGGAATGTGATAGCCAGAACTCCCCTGAGAGTGGTGAGGACTCTCCGGAATTTCCCTTGTCAGTATTGGCAGGGGAGACTCAAGAAACTGGAGAGGAGCCCACCTCCTCAGACGAAAACCTACCGTCTGTGGAGTTTTCTGATCTTGAGGTTCACAGGGAAAACTTTGCCACAGAACAGTTGAAAGACCCCGCCCTAATAAAGGCACGGGAAAACGTAGTGAAAATAGATGGCGAGTTAGTGAACCCAGATAATACCTGCACTTACCCATACTTCAGCGTAGAGAAGGACCTACTGTATCGGGTGGCAAAAAGGGCAGAAGAAACCGTTGAGCAGCTTGTGGTGCCCAAACCTTACAGGAAGTTGGTGTTGGAGTTGGCCCATGGGCACATTCTTGGAGGTCATCTGGGGACAGAGAAAACCCGAGAGAGGGTATTACAGAGATTCTATTGGCCGGGGGTGATGAAGGACATAGAAAATTATTGTTCCTCCTGCCCTGTGTGTCAGAGGTCGGCCCCGATGCCACATTTCCGTAGCCCGCTGGTCCCTCTACCCATCATTGAGGTCCCGTTTGAGAGGATCGCCATGGATTTGGTAGGTCCTATAATCAAGTCCGCTAGGGGGCACCAGTACATATTAGTTATAATGGACTATGCCACCCGTTATCCAGAAGCGATCCCTCTCCGAAATACCTCGGCCAAAACCATAGCCAAAGAGCTATCTCTTGTGTTTAGCCGGGTGGGTATTTGTAAAGAACTGCTTACGGACCAAGGTACACCCTTTATGTCCCGGGTTATGAAGGAGCTATGTAAATTGTTCAAAGTGACGCAATTACGTACATCTGTGTATCACCCCCAAACCGATGGGCTGGTTGAAAGATTCAACAAAACCCTAAAACAAATGTTGAAGAAAGTGGTGGATAGAGATGGAAAGGATTGGGACTGTCTACTTCCTTATCTGATGTTTGCTATTAGGGAGGTGCCCCAATCCTCTACGGGATTCTCCCCCTTTGAGTTACTGTATGGGAGACACCCAAGAGGGCTGTTGGATATTGCCAAGGAAACTTGGGAAAGTGAGAGTTCTCCCCACAGGAGTGTGATTGAGCATGTCGCCCTGATGCAAGACCGAATTGCACAGGTAATGCCCATCGTGAAGGAACATTTGGCCCAAGCGCAGTTAGCACAGCAGAGAGTGTACAACCGTGGAGCCAAGACCCGTACCTTTTCCCCGGGGGATAGGATACTGGTACTTGTCCCTACGGTTGAAAGTAAATTCCTTGCCAAATGGCAAGGCCCCTACGAGATAATGGAAAAAGTGAGCGAAGTGAATTACAAGGTCAGACAACCAGGAAGGCGAAAGCCCGAACAGATCTATCACGTTAATCTGTTGAAAGCCTGGAGGGATAGAGAGTCCCTAGTCGCAGACACTTGGTCACCAGCTCAAACTGGTTGCGTGATTCCTGAGGTTGGAATAGCAGCCACCTTGTCACAACCCCAACAACAGGAGGTTAAGGAGTTTGTGCTTCGCAACAAGGAGGTATTCTCTGAGCTGCCGGGACAAACATCTGGGGTAGAGCATGACATCATTACCCCGCCCGGTGAAAGGGTGAAGTTAAAACCCTATCGGATCCCAGAGGCCCGACGGGAGGCAATACGGGAGGAAGTACAGAAAATGCTGAACTTAGGGGTGATAGAGGAGTCCCAAAGTGATTGGTCTAGTCCCATTGTGTTGGTGCCTAAACCGGATGGGAGCTGGCGATTTTGTAACGATTTTCGTCAGTTGAACAAAGTTACAAAATTTGACACCTACCCCATGCCACGTATAGATGAGTTGATCGACCGGCTGGGAACAGCCCGATACATGACGACTCTTGACCTCACAAAAGGGTATTGGCAAATCCCCCTGGCCAAGTCGGCCAAAGAGAAAACCGCATTTGTAACCCCAGACGGGGCGTTCCAATATAAAAGAATGCCGTTCGGGTTACAGAATGCGCCGGCCACATTCCAGCGGAAAATGGACCAGATGCTGAGGCCCCATCGGAAGTATGCTGCGGCTTACCTGGATGACGTAATTGTCCATAGCACAGATTGGGCCTCACATCTGCCAAAAGTGCAAGCAGTCCTGGACTCTGTTCGGGAAGCGGGGTTTACGGCTAACCCCAAGAAGTGTACCATTGGGCAGGAGGAGGCCAAATATCTTGGGTACACCATTGGGAGGGGAGTAATAAAACCCCAACTCAACAAAGTCGAGGCCATCCAGAGTTGGCCACGTCCCAACAGCAAGAAGCAGGTACGAGCCTTTCTGGGAATCGCTGGGTATTATCGGCGATTCATTCCCCACTTTGCTTCTAAGGCTGTGCCCCTAACCAACCTGACGAAGGGGAAAGGGTCGGTCATGATTAAATGGACCCCCGAGGCTGAGGCAGCATTCCAATTCTTGAAACAAGCCTTATGTAGCCAGCCAGTGTTGTACTCACCCGACTTCTCTAAAGACTTTGTCGTACAAAGTGATGCGTCAGATGTGGGGTTAGGAGCAGTATTGTCCCAGGTCTGGAACGGGGAAGAGCACCCAGTCATTTACCTCAGCAGGAAGTTGAAGTCCCATGAGGTAAATTACGCCACCGTTGAAAAGGAGTGTTTAGCGGTGAAGTGGGCTCTAGATTCCCTTCGGTACTACCTGCTAGGTAGGCACTTTGACATGGTTACGGATCACGCTCCGTTAAAGTGGATGGCTCAAAACAAGGAAACAAATAGAAGAGTGAATAGGTGGTTCCTGGCCCTCCAGGAATTCAACTTCACAGTAAAGCATCGCCCTGGCGTTCAAATGGGGAATGTGGATGCTTTGTCTCGAGTACATGAATGCCTGATTGCTGGTGTTCCAACCCCGAGGTTAAAACAAGAGGGGGGGATATGTGACAGCAGGAAGGTAAAGTCACCTGGTTGCATCCAGGGGGGTAGATATATTTCGCCCAGATTCAGGCTTTACGCCGACTTATACAACTAGGTGGAGAGTTGTATAAGCCCAGCTAAGGCTAGTGGGCTCATGGATGACTCATACCTCTAGGGAGAGTGTGGGGCGTCGTACAGACAGGGAGTTGAAGAGACCAGCTGAAGCTTGTCAGCTCATTTAGGCCTCTATAAGAACTCCCAGCTTCATTAGATGTTAGCTCATGCCTGGAACCAGACCTGTGTGGACTGTCTAGGGAGAGTGAACCCCTGTGCGGTGAGACAAAGCCTGTGTGGCTATTTGCTTGGACATTTAAAAACCAGGGACTTAGGGACTAGGACAGCACTAGGCTGATCCCAGTTGTTAGTTAGGAAACCTGTATGTTTAGTCAGAGGTCAACTTGACCAGGATTTATTTTGTTTATGTTTCTTTTGCTTTGCTGTGTTTTTGTCACTGTAAATAGAAAATAAACCGCACCTTTTTGATTTTGAAAACCACAAGCTCCGTCTGCTGGGCCTGTTTTTGTGTGGGGAGCCCATCTCGGGGGTCACCCACACCCGCTGCCGAGCTAACCCCCTCACAATATATATATATATATATATATATATATATATATATATATATATATATAATGTTATTCATTTTTTATATGTATAATACATTTTTTCACTGATTGTTTTTAGCGCTGCACTAATTGTTCTTCATTTGGTGCGTATACTAGCCAGAATGCTATCGGGAGGTATCACAGGAACAGGCACCGACTCAATTTTGAAAGCGGAGGAAAACTGTTGCGACAATGCATGAGCCCTTACATTCTTGGTACTGGATAAGAATGAGACTATGGGCGTTATTTCCGAAAGACAAATCCACTTTGCACTACAAGTGCAAACTACAAGTGCAAAGTGCACCTGAAATTGCACTTTGAAGTGCAGTCGCTGTAAATCTGAGGCGTAGATCTGAAATGAGGGGAAGCTCTGCTGATTTTACTATCCAATCATGTGCAAGCTAAAATGCTGTTTTTTATTTTCCTTGCATGTTCCCCTCGGATCTACAGCGACTGCACTTTCAAGTGCAATTTCAAGTGCACTTTGTACTTGTAGTTTGCACTTGTAGTGCAAAGTAGACATGTGCATTCGTTTTCGTCAGAATGCATTTTCGTCCGAATTTCGGGTATTTTCGTTATAGTTTTAACACACGAAAACGAACACGCAGAATCCGAAATCTGAAAGATCCAAAATAAAAAAATGCTTTATTTTCGTTTTCATTGCTACAACAGTTCGATAAAGATAGGAGATTCGACATGACGCTGACAATAGCGATCTGTGTCTATGGAACCTGTGGTCGAATGTGCCTAACCTTAACTTTATTAGTCCAAGATTATTCTACATAGAGAGAAAAGATTTTACATAGAGAGAAAAGATTCAACATTATAGAGACAGTGTTGGGGTAGACATGAACGACGAAGATTTGACGAAGCAGCGAAAAACATACAAACGTTGAATCTGTCATTGAAGGCTTATGGTGTCTGTCGAAAGTTCTAAGAAGATTTGACAAGCAGCTAAACTGTATGATTAATTCCGATTTTCGGACAAATGCATTTTTTAACAAAACAAAATAAATAAAAATTGATTTCGGGAGTAACTAAATAAATGTATTTTTCGGACCAAAACAAAATTCCGAAACAAATTATTTCAGTGTACACATGTCTAGTGAAAAGTGGATTTGCCTTTAGTAAATAACAGCCTATGTAATTTAAGCTTGACAGAAAAAGAGCCCACCACGCTCTTCTGGTATATAAGCATTTAGCCTCAGACAAGAATGTGAGATTCTTATGGTCAGTCAAAATGATGACCGGCACTGTGGCACCTTCGAGGGGACACCTCCATTCTTTAAGAGCTAAAATTTTAGCTAACAATTCTCTGTCCCCAATCTCGTAATTGCATCCTGCAGGAGACAATTGCTCTGAAAAGTAGCCACAAGGATGCATAGGGCTCCCAGAGGCCGGACGTTGAGACAGAAGGGCGCCCACTCCAGTCTCAGATGCATCAACCTCAAGAATGAAGGGTAGCATAGGATCAGGATGTGCCAACACAGCCGCTGAAAAAATGCAGCCTTTAATGGAATCGGAGACCAATTCTGTGGGTTACCGTCCTTTCTGGTCATATCAGTCAGGGGTTTGACCAGAGAAGAGTAGTTCCGAATAAATTTCCAATAATAATTGGCAAAACCAAGAAAATGTTGCAACGGACATTAGTTTTCCCAAAAATTAAATCTCCCCTTTCTACCTTCCAGGGCTAATGTGGTCTTCTAAACCCCATGCGCCTGAACTAGGCTCCTGGAACCAAGTAGTAGCCCAGGGTCTGAAGTCATGGGACCTCTACAAAGAGAAGTTTGAACTTATTTCAAAGGTCCCCCCATGTGCCTCATTTCTAGGTGATCCCAGACTCTCCTCTGCCTTTGAGGACCCGGAGGCTTTCCAGGGTTGGATTGTTTAGGGACTGACCACATTGGAGGATTTCCTGCAGGACACAAAGTTTGTCTCCTTTCTCCCAGTTGCAAAACCCCAAAAATATCCAGGCTAGAGAATTTTAGCATTGCCTTCAAATCCTACATTTTTTTCAGAATCATACACCTTTCTTGAATACCTATGCCAGACTGCCCCTCGACAGAAAGGCTTACTCTTGGGGCTGTATAAATCTCTAAAATCAGTGGGAGAAAGCCGCCTACTGAAATACAGTATCCGTCCCAGTGGGAACAGGAATTAAACTTGGGAAATGGGGATCTGGACTGGGAGGTTAACTGGCAGAATATGCATAAAGCTACTAAGTCTCTTAGAATAAAGGAGACAGCGATCAAATTGCTTACTCGCTGGTACTACACTCCTTTGCGTTTGGGTAAGATATTCCCGCAGGCCTCCTCTTCCTGCTTCAGAGGCTGTGCTCACACGGGTTCTTTTTTGCACGTGTTTTGGAACTGTGAAATTCTACAACCTACCTGGAGAGAAGCCCTAGGGCTGATAGACAAACTGGCGGGGAGACAGATGGCTCTGACACATACTCACTATCTTTTATTTGAAAAACTTTCAGATACCCCGAAACCCCTAATGAAACTAGTACACACTATATGTATTGCGGTACATTGGGCAATAGCACTTAACTGAAAGTCTTACATAATACCATTCTCGCAAGTTATGTCTCATGTTGATCAAATAATGATATCAGAAAAAATATTTCATACCCTGAATGACTACATCCCTATATATGACGCTAATGCCGCGTACACACGATCATTATTCACGGCGGTTAAAAAACCGCCGTGAATAATGACAGGAAAAACGAGGGAACCGCTTCGGTTCCAAGGGTTCCCTACACACGATCGTTTTTCCCGTCATTTTTTCTCTTGACGAGAAAAACGACCGTCTGTGGGCTCCGCGGCAGTGTCTCCCTATGGGAAAACTGCCGCGGAAAAAAATGATGGAAAAAACGATGAGAAAATTTAGAACATGTTCTAATTTTTCTCATCGTGATTAATGCCGTTTTTCCCGTCGGGAAAAACGGCAAAAAGCCCACAGACGATCGTTTTTCTCGTCCAAAGGAAAAAATGTCATTTTTCCCGATGGGAAAAATGATCGTGTGTACGCGGCATTAGTGGAACCCTTGGTTCTTATTTCGTCTCCCAGTATGACCTGAGTTATTGTTTTTATTTTTTTTTCCTCTTATGTGGTTGTTTTTACCTTGCATGGTTTCAGTCATGCTTTATGTGCCATATCATTGATAAGTTCACATGGATTTAAATCCTTCCTGTATGACATCGGACACCTGCACTATTCGAAGGATATATGTTATACTATGTAAGTCAAATGCTATCTTGATATGTAGGTTTATGTCTCAGATCATTTTGTACTGTAAACCTTTTGATCTCAAAAACTTTTGAAAAAAAAAATGGATAAAGCGGTAAATAGTCATATGAAGTGATAATAAAGGAGAAGTACAGCCAAAGCTTGTTTGGCTGTACTTCTCCTGTGGATCACAAGAGTGCAGTTCATTCTGCACTTCTGTGACCCATTTTTGGCAGACAGCGGGCTGAAGTCACAAAGCCGGTCTGTGAATGTATTTGCACCCACTTCCGGGAGTCCACTCTGCGGGGATCTGCGGGTGGTGCGTCACTTACCGCCCCCTCCCCCCGTTGTGTTCTGGGAAACACACGGCTCCCACAACACAGCGGGGACCAGTGAGCTCGGTGCACTGCGACTCGCGCATGCGCCGTAGGGAACCGGGCAGTAAAGCCGCAAGGCTTCGCTTCCTGGTTCCCTCACCGAGGATGGCGGTGGGGGCAGCAGAGTGACGAGCGATTGCTCGTCTTCTGCTGCCGACGTCGCTGGACTCCAGGACAGGTAAGTGTCCTAATATTAAAAGTCAGCAGCTACAGTATTTGTAGTTGCTGGCTTTTAATATTTTTTTTACAGCGGAGCTCCGCTTTAATGAAAGGAGAATCATAAATGCAGAGTTCAATAATAAATATGTTAAATGAAGAACTACGTGTGTGTCTTTTGTGTTTAAGCACAGTACACTGAGCAGTAAATGCTTAGTTATCTACTTTTTAGAAGCGTACTACCAATTGATATGTGATTTGTCATTTTCTAATCTTTAGCTTTCAATTGCCAAATGTTATGTCCTGCAAAACTTGTAAGAACAATTGCAAACATTTATTTTCTTTTATTGTGTAAAAGCTAACAAGGAACATATTTAAAGAGGCATTAACCCTACAATGTTAGTAAACACAATAAGCTTTGTACAGAAAGTTGTTCTTTAGGCCTCATGCCCACTGGCGTTTTTACAGCTGCGTTTTTGAGCGTTTTTTACAGCTTAAAAACGCCTGTCCATGTTATTGTAAATATTTTTTTTTTTTTTTGAAAAAAAAAAAAACAAAAAAAAAAAAAACGTCGGAGCTAAAAACGCGACCGCGCGTTAGTGCGCGTTTTTTGCGCGTTTTTTGCGCGTTAGTGCGCGTTTTTGCGCGTTTTTTGACGCTCGCGTTTTTTCCTGCCTAGTTCTGACGCTGAGGAACGCACTGGCCCTGGGTTTTTTTTACAGCTTACAAACGCCTATGCTCTTTACAGCTCAAAAACGCCTAGGTGGGCATGAAGCTATAGACTAACATGGACAGGCGTTTTTAAGCTGTAAAAAACGCTCAAAAACGCGGCTGAAAAAACGCCCGTGGGCATGAGGCCTTATTGTGAGAATATAGTGAGGCTCATTTGCAAAGGATTATGTTTGGTCCTCATATATATTCACTGTGACACAAATTAAGTGATAAGAAAAACAACATAAGCTGGTAAACATATTCAGAACAAAACAACCTTATAAAAATATTGTGGCAAGCAAAGTATCAATCAGCTCTATTTTCAGAATGTCAAATGCATATCCTAATAGGAGTGCTTCCTGTCACTTTACAAGCCATCATCAGGCTTCAGTAAGTTTCAGTCCTATTAAGGCCTCATTCACACTATGCTTAGCGGGAACTTGCATTCCCACTTGCAATTTTGTTAGCACAATTCTCACGTGGAAATTAGTGTCATGCATAGGGCAGCCCATTCAATTCAATGGGCTGTCCTATCTACGATTGTCACTCGAAAGAAGCTCAGGGACCAAATTTTGGCCCTGAACCAGGAGTAATTTTGCACTTGCAGTTTGCCATGAGTCTCACGTGTTTTGTAGCTGAACAATTACAGCAGAATTGTGCCGTGTTTGGGGTATCATTGACAATGAATGCACCCAAACGAATGTCACATGTTTTGCCATGATTTGGAAATGTGGGCAGAATTGCGGCGATTCTGCCCACGATTCTAATTTGCCATTTGTGAACAGGGCCTAAAGCTTGTTGAAAGCCTACGGAAGCCAAAGCTTGTTGAAGGCCTGCTGAATCTTTCCAGCAACTCGATCAACCTTTTTTGTGCTCAGGTGTCATTGATTTACAAATTATCAGGCCAAATTTAGCAGTGTCAGCTAATTTAAGGCCTTTTTACACTTGCAATTGAGGAGCGGTAAAACCCTGTGGTTGAGCTGCATTTTTAACGCCCCTCAATTTTACACACAGGAAGGATAACACATTATTAATCCAATAGTGGAACATTCTCTCACCTTGCTGTGGGACTCAAAACCTCATATGGCCTCCTGTCCCCATATTTGCCCCTACTATCCTATCTTAAAAACCCTTCCTTCACTATAGGCCTTTAAATCTCCTATCTCTTTCTGTTTCTGTGTGACAGCAAGGATGTTTAGACTATGTAACTTGACTATGAATACCACATTTAAAACCTTCCCAGCACTCCAGGAATCCCATGTTTTGCCTAATTCTGAAATCATTCATTACTTACAGATAAAGCACTTTTACACCCCACTCTGCAAACCAGGCCAAGCTCTTGATACAAATACGTAATTTGAAAGGATATGTAAGCAGGACCCCCATCCCCCAGGTCTTTTGTCTACATTTTACCTGAAACTGGTAGATTACCCTGGTGGCCATCCACCAGATTATATGAGTAAGTGGGAATCTGACCACAGAGTTACACTTAGACCTGATGACTGGAGCATAATATAGACCAATACTAAATCTTCAACACAGAATGTAGTAGCCCTGGAGGCAAACTATAAGGCCCTAACCATACAAAACAAACACTGACACTCAGCACCACACTGGTTGCAAGGAAGTAAAGAGGAATAGTACAATCTGGTTGAATAATGTATGTGGGGCTATATACTGGCTAAGGAATCCAGAAGGAAACCCCTGCATATTACTGCCAATGTCTGTAGTGGATTCCTCTATAAAACACCACAATGGATAGAACAATGCATAAATACATCAAAACTAGAAACAACAATCCCAAAGGTATGCTTTTATCCCAGTTCATCTTTATTTTATTGTTTTAGATGATGTTTTAATGTTTAGTATTATATTAAATTTAGTTAGTGTAATTGGAGCGCTGAACATAGCGTTGCCCACTACATATATATGTTGCCCACACCAATATGGCCGCTAGTAAAGTGAAGACCTATACAATTTCTGGACTTCTTTAATATGGCCGCCGTAGTCTGTGAGTATCCTACCAACAAAATGGCCTCCGTCATGATTGGAGACATGTGCTCCGTCAAACTGGCCGCTGACTAACTTCTGTTTTAAGCATATTTAGGGAAATCTCACACAACCAATCAGATTCCTCTGATTAAGTCACGTGAGGTGACGCAACACGTTAGGATCATTGCGTGTGACCGGAAGTGACGCTGATTTCGTCCACAACAAACGGTTTTTACTATTTTGCCCATTCTTTCATTGCTGCTTGTAAACGCTCATTTTTAGCTTTTAATAAACCCCTATGTGTTTACATCTTACACTATGAGAGGCCTTTTTTCTTCCTCATATACATATCTGTGAGCTGTGTTTACCGGATAACGCGGATATCGATACAGACACCACAGGTCATCACCGGAGCTGCAGACATCACGGAGAGCTAGCTGAATGGCCATCTCTGTTCCAACCAGAAGTTTGGGAGATCTATAAGGCCCATTTTATCTACCGGTGAGGTAAGCGCTCTGTGAGCATTCAACATAAGGAGTAGGGATGAGCTCGGTGTTCGAGTCGAACATACGCGGCGGCCTTGTGTAGTGTGTTCCGGCGCAGGGAAAGAGAAGGATAGGCAGGGACAGTGTTGATATTCTTTGTGCTATTCTTGTGTGCAGGGAGAGAGAAGGATAGGCAGGGAGAGTGTCATTGTCATATTCTTTGCTAAACCTTGTGTGCAGGGAGAGAGAAGGATAGGCAGGGGACAGTGACAGTGTCATATTCTTTGCTAAACCTTGTGTGCAGGGAGAGAGAAGGATAGGCAGGGAGAGTGTCAGTGTCATATTCTTTGCTAAACCTTGTGTGCAGGGAGAGAGAAGGATAGGCAGGGGACAGTGTCAGTGTCATATTCTTTGCTAAACCTTGTGTGCAGGGAGAGAGAAGGATAGGCAGGGAGAGTGTCAGTGTCATATTCTTTGCTAAACCTTGTGTGCAGGGAGAGAGAAGGATAGGCAGGGGACAGTGTCAGTGTCATATTCTTTGCTAAACCTTGTGTGCAGGGAGAGAGAAGGATAGGCAGGGGACAGTGTCAGTGTCATATTCTTTGATAAACCTTGTGTGCAGGGAGAGAGAAGGATAGGCAGGGGACAGTGTCAGTGTCATTGTTGCTAAGCCTCCTGCACAGTATACACCTGAAGCTAGCCCTTATTGCTGTGTTTTCCTGGTGTGTTACACCAACAGGCATTTGCAGCACTTACAGCGGGCGGAGTGTGCCTCCTGCACATTATACACCTGAAGTTAGCCCGTATTGCTGTGTTTTCCTGGTGTCTTACACCAACAGGCATTTGCAGCACTTACAGCGGGCGGAGTGTGCCTCCTGCACATTATACACCTGAAGTTAGCCCGTATTGCTGTGTTTTCCTGGTCTGTTACACCAACAGGCATTTGCAGCACTTACAGTGGGCGGAGTGTGCCGCCTGCACATTATACACCTGAAGTTAGCCCGTATTGCTGTGTTTTCCTGGTGTGTTACACCAACAGGCATTTGCAGCACTTACAGCGGGCGGAGTGTGCCTCCTGCACATTATACACCTGAAGTTAGCCCGTATTGCTGTGTTTTCCTGGTGTGTTACACCAACAGGCATTTGCAGCACTTACAGCGGGCGGAGTGTGCCTCCTGCACATTATACACCTGAAGTTAGCCCGTATTGCTGTGTTTTCCTGGTGTGTTACACCAACAGGCATTTGCAGCACTTACAGCGGGCGGAGTGTGCCTCCTGCACATTATACACCTGAAGTTAGCCCGTATTGCTGCGTTTTCCTGGTGTGTTACACCAACAGGCATTTGCAGCACTTACAGCAGGCGTAGTGTGATTCCTGCAAAATATACTCCTGAAGCTAGGCCTTATTGCTGGTTTTCCCATCTCCCTGCAGGCTATTAGAATGTCTGGAAGGCAAACATGGAGAGGCAGACAGTCAGGAGCCAATAAAAGAGGGCAAGCAGGCTCTGTGTCTAGAGACAACAGTGCTGGTCGTGGACGCGGTGCATCGCCATCAGCACGTGGCCATGGGACACGCTTGTCCTTCTTTTCGGCAGCTGGACGTGTTGAGCCGCATCATGCCGAAGACTTGGTAGAGTGGATGACCAAGCCCTCCTCATCCTCCTCATCCTCTCTCACCCAGGCTCAGGGTACTGGCAAAGCAGCTGCCAAAGCGTACTCTTCCCTGGTATCAATGTCATCATCAGTCACTCCTTCTTGAGCACAGTGTTGGGTACATGCTCCAGGAGGATGCCCAGCGTTTCGAAGGGTCTGATGATGATACCCAGCTAGAGGAAGGCAGTAGCGTGAGAGCAGAGAGAGGGGATGCTCAAGAAGGACACTAATCTGGCAGTCATGTTCCAGCAGCAGCAGCATACTGCCAGATTGGCTCCAGTGATGAGGAGGGAGGGGATGATGAGGTCACTGACTCCACGTGGGTACCTAATAGGAGAGAGGAGGACGATGAGGAGGATGAGGAGGAGGCACATCTCCAATGAGGCAGGATACCCTCGGGGGGCCAGCGTAAGGGCAGCACACCAACGGAATCACACCGCAGCGCTCCGCCTGTGCAGGGCGCTGCCTCTGCCCGTTATTCAAAAAAAAATTTGTGTGGGCCTTTTTTGAGTCGAGTGCATCAGATCGCACAGCTGCTGTTTGCAACATATGTCTCAAGCGTATATCGCGTGGCCAAAACATCACCTGCTTGGGCACCAGATGCTTGACCAGACATATGTTGACATGCCATGCAGCTCGTTCGCAAGCCTACCTTAAAGACCCACACCAAAGAACAAAGCGGACCTCTCCTTGCACCGCATCAGCTGGGATCTCCAACCCCACTATACCATCAGTCCTCTCTGAAACCTGCACTGAGAGGAATGAAGGTGTAGAATTAGGTGTGTCACAGCCAAGTACTTGCGGCCACTCTGCTAGCAGTACACCGACGTCCGATTCTAGCAGGCAAATTTCCCTGCCCCAGCTGCTGGACCGTCGAAAGAAGTTCACTCCCAGCCATCCACATGCCCAGCGGTTTAATGCTAGCTTGGCTAAATTGCTAGCGTTTCAACTGCTGCCTTTTCAGTTGGTAGACTCGGCCCCTTCCGTGAGTTTGTGCAATGTGCGGTTCCTCAGTGGCAGGTTCCCAAACGCCACTTTTTCTCACGGAAGGCGATTCTACCGGCATGTGGAAGGCAATGTCCATGCCTCGCTGGACAGGGCGGTCAGCGGTAAGGTGCATATTACCGCTGACTCATGGTCCAGCAGGCATGGACAGGGATGTTACCTTTCTTTCACGGCCCATTGGGTCACTCTTTTGGCAGCTGGGAAAGATGCAGGACAAGGTGCAGTAGTGTTGGAGGTTGTTCCGCCGCCACGCCTCCAAAATGCTACTACTGGTTGTGACACACCTCTCTCCTCCACCCCCTCCTCTTCTTCTTCCTCCATGGCCTCTTCCTGTGCTTTGTCCTCGGAACCAGCGGTGCTCCGTAGGCATTCAAGGGACTACACAAGTACGCAGGCAAAAAGATGCTATGCCGTGCTTGCGCTGGTGTGTTTGGGGGACAGGAGCCACACTGGGGCAGAGGTTCTGTCTGCTCTGCAGGGGCAGGCCGAGAGGTGGTTGACGCCACGCCAGCTTAAGCCAGGAATGGTGGTTTGCGACAATGGCACCAACCTCCTCTCCACCCTCCGACAGGGACAACTGACCCATGTGCCCTGTGTGGCTCACGTCCTTAACCTGGTGGTGCAGCGGTTCTTGGGCAGGTACCCGGGCTTACAGGATGTCCTGAGGCAGGCCAGGAAAGTCTGTGTGCATTTCCGCAGATCTTATAATGCCAGTGCTCGCCTGGCTGAGCTGCAAAAAGAGTTGAACCTGCCCAAGAACCGCCTTATATGTGACATGCCCACCAGGTGGAACTCAACGTTGGCCATGCTGCAGCGGCTGCACACGCAGCAGAGGGCCATCAATGAGTACCTGTGCGACTACGGCACCAGGACAGGGTCAGGGGAGCTCAGTTTTTTTTCACCACGCCAGTGGGGCATGATCAGGGATGCATGCACTGTCCTGGCACCATTTGAGGAGGCCATGAGGATGGTGAGCAGTGACAGTGCATGCATCAGTGACACTGTACCTCTTGTCCACCTGTTGGAACATACGCTGCGTGGAATAATGAACAGGGAACTTGAGGCAGAACAGAGGCAGGAAGAGGAGGACTTCCTTGCCTCCCAAGGCCCCCCTTACCCAGTGTTCCTTCTGTCCCACCCATCGCACAGGAAGAGGAGGAGGAGGAGGATTGTGTCAGCATGGAGGTGGAGCCTGGCACTCAGCATCATCAGCAGCAGTCTTTTAGGGATGATTTACAGTCCCAAGAAACCCGTGGACTTGTATGTGGCTCGGAGGAGGTGGCTGCGGATCATGTCGTCCTTAGTGACCCAGAGGACTCCGGACCGAATGCCTCAGCTAACCTACGCTGCATGGCCTCCCTGATCCTGCAAAGTCTGCGGAAGGATCCTCGTATTCTTCAGATCAAGGAGAGGGACCATTACTGGCTGACCTTATCTTACCGTCGCAGAGGGAGCAGAGGATGAGACAACTCCGGGAGGCCTTGCAGAAAGGTCTGTGCAACGCGTTCCCAGAGACTGGGAGGTTACAAACTCCTGGTCCTGGACAACGAGTTGCTGAGGCTTCGGTCAGTCAAAGAAGGAGCGGTGGGGAAGGTGGCCGTCTGACCGATGCGTTCAGACAATTCTTTAGTCCGCAGCCCCAAGGTATGATCGGTTCCAGCAACCATCGCCAGCGTCTGATATACATGGTGCAGGAATACCTAGGGGCAAGGTCAGACTTGGACACCTTCCCCACTGAAAATCCTCTGGCTTACTGGGTCTTGAGGATGGATCACTGGCCAGAGCTTGCACAGTATGCAATTGAGCTACTGGCCTGTCCTGCATCCAGCATTCTTTCAAAACGCACATTCAGTGCTGCTGGAGGATTTGTCACGGATCACAAGGTGCGCCTGTCCACCAACTCGGTTGATCGACTAACCTTCATAAAGATGAACCAGTCTTGGATCACCACCAGCTACCAAACACCTGAAGCTGATATAACAGACTAATTTATTTTCAAATGTCACATCCCTTCAAGACTGATGCTGATGCTGAGAGACTGTCCTGTTATTTTGACTGACTATCCTCCTCCTCCTCAATGATCCGATTGATGATGATAGCTTGGAAGAACATTTTTGTTTCTGGGTGCCGCCACCAGTGGCTAAGGCCCAATTTTTCAGCCCGTGTTTAACAGGGGCATGTAATTACAATTTTTTATGCAATGCTTGGCAGCAGGGCTCATTCATGCACTCCAACTAGAGTATCTGGGAGAGGTTGCAGTGTCGTGGCACCAGCACAAGTGCCTAAGGCCCAATTTTTCAGCCCCTGTTTAACAGGGGCGTGTAATTACAATTTTTGATGCAATACTTTGCAACAGGGCTCATTGCTGTGCTCCAAGTACAGTATCTGTGAGGGGTTGCAGTGTTGTGGCACCAGTGGCTAAGGCCCAATTTTTCAGCCCCTGTTCAACAGGGGCATGCAATTACAATTCTTGATCTAATAATTCACAGCAGGGCCCATTCATGCGCCCACCAAGTGTAACTGTGAGGGCTCACAGTGTTGTGGCAACACCAACATGTAAGGGGCAAATTTCAGCAGAGTATATACGGCAGGCCCCTACTTTCAAACATCCAACTTACAAACGACTCCTCCTTGCAAACGGAAGGATACAACAGGAAGTGAGAGGAAATCTACCCCTAGAAAGGCAAATTCTCTCCTGTAAGAGTTAATATGGGAAAAAAAGTGTCTCCTCTCCACTGATGCTTTATCACCAATTCTTGTTTCAATAAAAACCCCAAATTTTCAAAAAACATTTGTCATTAGGACGGAAAGTGAGGTGAACTGTTCTGAACAGGTGCACACTGCGCAGACAGCAAAACAAATGTTACAGGGGTGATAACCCTTCCCTATGTTTTCCATAAAGCTTAAAAATAGATTTTTTGGCTGGAGCTACACTTAAACAATGTACCTGTTCAAAATTACAAACAGAATCTACATAAGAACAAACCTACAGTCCCTGTCTTGTATGCACCGCCTGTATACGGCTGTTCAGAGTAGGGATGAGCTTCGTGTTCGAGTCGAACATACGTTCGACTCGAACATCGGCTGTTCGATCGTTCGACGAAGATCGAACGATTTGGGCCGTTCGCGCCAAATTCGAGTGACGCGAATGGCCCACAATGCACTACGCCATCGCAGTGTCATCCAGGCGCTGTGATTGGCCAAGCATGCACTGTGACCCCGCATGCTTGGCCAATCACAGCGCCGGCAGCGAGGAGAGCAATGATTGGCCACAGGCAGGATGCCTGTGGCCAATTATTGCTGAGGGGGTTTAGTACATGCCCCACACTATAAAAGGCCGCCAGCGCGGCGGCCTTGTGTAGTGTGTTCCGGAGCAGGGAAAGAGAAGCATAGGCAGGGACAGTGTCATTTTTTTCCTTTACTAATCCTGGATTCCTTGTGTTTAGGGACAGAGAAGGATAGGTAGGGAGAGTGTCAGTGTGTCATTCTGTGCTAAACCTTGTTTGTAGGGACAGAGAAGGACAGTGAGGGAAAGTGTCAGTGTGCTATTCTGTGCTAATCCTTGTTTGTAGGGACAGAGAAGGACAGTGAGGGAAAGTGTCAGTGTGCTATTCTGTCCTAAACCAATCTTGCTGAACCATATTTGAAATCCTTGAGTTTAGGGACAGAGAAGGACACTCGGGGAAACTATCAGTGTGCTATTCTGTGCTAAATCTTGTTTGTAGGGACAGAGAAGGACAGTGAGGGAAAGTGTCAGTGTGCTATTCTGTCCTAAACCAATCTTGCGGAACCATATTTGAAATCTATGAGTTTAGGGACAGAGAAGGACACTCGTGGAAACTGTCAGTGTGCTATTCTGTTCTAAACCAATCTTGCTGAACCATATTTGAAATCCTTGAGTTTAGGGACAGTGAAGGACACTCGGGGAAACTATCAGTGTGCTATTCTGTGCTAAATCTTGTTTGTAGGGTCAGAGAAGGGCAGTGAGGGAAACTATCAGTGTGCTATTCTGTGCTAAACCAATCTTGCTGAACCATATTTGAAATCCTTGAGTTTAGGGACAGAGAAGGACACGCGGGGAAACTATCAGTGTGCTATTCTGTGCTAAGCCTTGTTTGTAGGGACAGAGAAGGACAGTGAGGGAAACTGTCAGTGTGCTATTCTGTGCTAAACCAATCTTGCTGAAGCATATTGCAAATCCTTGTGTTTAGGGACAGAGAAGGATAGGCAGGGGACAGTGTCAGTGTCTTTGTTGCTAAGCCTCCTGCACAGTATACACCTGAACGTAGCCCTTATTGCTGTTTTTCCCATCTCCCTGCAGGCCATCCATTAAAATGTCTGGAAGGCAAACAAGGAGAGGCAGACAGTCAGGAGGCAAAAAAAAGAGGGCAAGCAGGCTCTGTGTCTGGGGGCAACAGTGCTGGTCGTGGACGCGGTTCATTGTCATCAGCACATGGCCGTGGGACACGCTTGTCCTTCTTTTCGGCAGCTGGACATGTTGAGCCACATCATGCCGAAGACTTGGTAGAGTGGATGACCAAGCCCACCTTATCCTCCTCATCCTCTCTCACCCAGGCTCAGGGTACTGGCAAAGCAGCTGCCAAAGCGTCCTCTTCTCTGGTATCAATGTCATCATTAGTCACTCCTTCCCTAGACCCACCATGTCCTCCTCCTGAGGAGTCACCCAAACTGTTTGAGCACAGTGTTGGGTACATGCTCCAGGAGGATGCCCAGCGGTTAGAAGGATCTGATGATGATACCCAGCTAGAGGAAGGCAGTAGCGTGAGAGCAGAGAGAGGGGATGCTCAAGAAGGACACCAATCTGGCAGTCATGCTCCAGCAGCTGCAGCATACTGCCAGATTGGCTCCAGTGATGAGGAGGGAGGGGATGATGAGGTCACTGACTCCACGTGGGTGCCTAATAGGAGAGAGGAGGAGGAGGAGGATGAGGAGGAGGCACATCTCCAACGAGGCAGGATGCCCTTGGGTGGCCAGCGTATGGGCAGCACACCGACTGAATTACACCGCAGAGCTCTGCCTGTGCAGGGCGCTGCCTCTGCCCGTCATTCAAAAAGTTCTTTGGTGTGGGCCTTTTTTGAGGCGAGTGCATCAGATCGCACAGCTGCTGTTTGCAACATATGTCTCAAGCGTATATCGCGTGGCCAAAACATCAGCCGCTTGGGCACCACATGCTTGATCAGACATATGTTGACCTGCCATGCAGCTCGTTGGCAAGCCTACCTTAAAGACCCACACCAAAGAACAAAGCGGACCTCTCCTTGCACCGCATCAGCTGGGATCTCCAACCCCACTATACCTTCAGTCCTCTCTGAAACCTGCACTGAGAGGAATGAAGGTGTAGAATTAGGTGTGTCACAGCCAAGTACTTGCGGCCACTCTGCTAGCAGTACACCGACGTCTGATTCTAGCAGGCAAATTTCCCTGCCCCAGCTGCTGGACCGTCGAAAGAAGTTCACTCCCAGCCATCCACATGCCCAGCGGTTGAATGCTAGCTTGGCTAAATTGCTAGCGCTTCAACTGCTGCCTTTTCAGTTGGTAGACTCGGCCCCCTTCCGTGAGTTTGTGCAATGTGCGGTTCCTCAGTGGCAGGTTCCCAAACGCCACTTTTTCTCACGGAAGGCGATTCCGGCTCTCTACAGGCATGTGGAAGGCAATGTCTTGGCCTCGCTGGACAGGGCGGTCAGCGGTAAGGTGCATATTACCGCTGACTCATGGTCCAGCAGGCATGGACAGGGACGTTACCTTTCTTTCACGGCCCATTGGGTCACTCTTTTGGCAGCTGGGAAGGATGCAGGACAAGGTGCAGTAGTGTTGGAGGTTGTTCCACTGCCACGCCTCCAAAATGCTACTACTGGTTGTGACACACCTCTCTCCTCCACCCCCTCCTCTTCTTCTTCCTCCATGGCCTCTTCCTGTGCTTTGTCCTCGGAACCAGCGGTGCTCCGTAGGCGTTCAAGGGGCTACGCAAGTACGCAGGCCAAAAGATGCCATGCCGTGCTTGCGCTGGTGTGTTTGGGGGACAGGAGCCACACTGGGGCAGAGGTCCTGTCTGCTCTGCAGGGGCAGGCCGAGAGGTGGTTGACGCCACGCCAGCTTAAGCCAGGAATGGTGGTTTGCGACAATGGCACCAACCTCTTTTCCGCCCTCCGACAGGGACAACTGACCCATGTGCCCTGTATGGCTCACGTCCTTAACCTGGTGGTGCAGCGGTTCTTGGGCAGGTACCCGGGCTTACAGGATGTCCTGAGGCAGGCCAGGAAAGTCTGTGTGCATTTCCGCAGATCTTATAATGCCAGTGCTCGCCTGGCTGAGCTGCAAAAGGAGTTGAACCTGCCCAAGAACCGCCTTATATGTGACATGCCCACCAGGCGGAACTCAACGTTGGCCATGCTGCAGCGGCTGCACACGCAGCAGAGGGCCATCAATGAGTACCTGTGCGACTACGGCACCAGGACAGGGTCAGGGGAGCTCGGGTTTTTTTCAGTGGGGCATGATCAGGGATGCATGCACTGTCCTGGCACCATTTGAGGAGGTCACGAGGATGGTGAGCAGTGACAGTGCATGCATCAGTGACACTGTACCTCTTGTCCACCTGTTGGAGCACACGCTGCGTGAAATAATGGACAGGGCACTTGAGGCAGAACAGAGGCAGGAAGAGGAGGACTTCCTTGCCTCTCAAGGCCCCCTTTACCCAGACAGTGTTCCTTCTGTCCCACCCATCGCACAGGAAGAGGAGGAGGAGGAGGAGGAGGAGGAGGATTGTGTCAGCATGGAGGTGGAGGCTGGCACTCAGCATCATCAGCGGCAGTCTTTTAGGGATGATTTACAGTCCCAAGAAACCAGTGGACTTGTACGTGGCTGGGAGGAGGTGGCTGCGGATCATGTCGTCCTTAGTGACCCAGAGGACTCCGGACTGTATGCCTCAGCTAACCTACGCTGCATGGCCTCCCTGATCCTGCAAAGTCTGTGGAAGGATCCTTGTATTCTTCGGATCAAGGAGAGGGACCATTACTGGCTGGCCACTCTCCTTGATCCACGGTACAAGGGTAAGGTTGCGGACCTTATCTTACCGTCGCAGAGGGAGCAGAGGATGAGACAACTCCGGGAGGCCTTGCAGAAAGGTCTGTGCAACGCGTTCCCAGAGACTGGGAGGTTACAAACTCCTGGTCCTGGACAACGAGTTGCTGAGGCTTCGGGCAGTCAAAGAAGGAGCGGTGGGGAAGGTGGCCGTCTGACCGATGCGTTCAGACAATTCTTTAGTCCGCAGCCCCAAAGTATGATCGGTTCCAGCAACCATCGCCAGCGTCTGATATACATGGTGCAGGAATACCTAGGGGCAAGGTCAGACTTGGACACCTTCCCCACCGAAAATCCTCTGGCTTACTGGGTCTTGAGGATGGATCACTGGCCAGAGCTTGCACAGTATGCAATTGAGCTACTGGCCTGTCCTGCATCCAGCGTTCTTTCAGAACGCACATTCAGTGCTGCTGGAGGATTTGTCACGGATCACAGGGTGCGCCTGTCCACCGACTCGGTTGATCGACTGACCTTCATAAAGATGAACCAGTCTTGGATCACCACCAGCTACCACACACCTGATGCTGATATAACAGACTAATTGATTTTAAAATGTCACATCCCTTCAAGACTGATGCTGATGCTGAGTGCCTGTGCTGTTATGTTGACTGGCTATCCTCCTCCTCCTCCTCAATGATCCGATTAATGATGATAGCTTGGAAGATCATTTTGGTTTATGGGTGCCGCCACCAGTGGCTAAGGCCCAATTTTTCAGCCCCTGTTTAACAGGGGCGTGTAATTACAATTTTTGATGCAATACTTTGCAACAGTCCTCATTGCTGTGCTCCAAGTACAGTATCTGTGAGGGGTTGTAGTGTTGTGCCACCAGTGCCTAAGGCCCAATCTTTCAGCCCCTGTTCAACAGGGGCATGCAATTATAATTATTGATCTAATAATTCACAGCAGGGCCCATTGCTGCGCCCACCAAGAGTAACTGTCAGCCCTTACAGTGTTGTGGCACCAGCACCACCATCAAAGGCCCAATTTTTACTACCACTGTTCAACAATTATATGTTATTACAATTCCTGATATAATAGTTGACAGCAGGGCGTTCCAGCACCCACCAAGAGTAACTGTGAGTGCTTACAGTGTTGTGCCAACACCAACACCTAAGGGGCCAATTTCTGCAGAGTATATACGGCAGGTCCCTACTTTCAAACATCCAACTTACAAACGACTACTACTTGCAAACGGAAGAAGACAACAGGAATTGAGAGCAAATCTACCCCTTGGAAGGAAAATTCTCTCCTGTAAGAATTAATATGGGAGAAAGGTGTCTCCTCTCTACTGATGCTTTATCACCAATCCTTGTTTCAATAAAAACACCACATTTCAAAAACAGTTGTCATTGGGACGCAAAGTGAGGTGAAATGTTCTGAACAGGGGCACAGACAGCAAAACAAATGTTACAGGGGTGATAACCCTTCCCTATGTTTTCCAAAAAGCTTAAAAATAGGTATTTGGGCTGGAGCTACACTTAAACAATGTAGCTGTTCAAAATTACAAACAGATTCTACATAAGAACAAACCTACAGTCCCTGTCTTGTATGCACCGCCTGTATACGGCTGTAAAGAGTATATAGGGCCTTTTTTATTTTGTGTGCGGGGTTCCCCTTAATATCCATACAAGACCCAAAGGGGCTGGTAATGGGCTGGGGTAGGGGGGGGGGGTGATGGGGTAGCTATGCCATTTTTCTTAAAGATTTTCATCCATATTACCGGGACCAGACATTACATTAAAGCCGCAAGCAGTTTTAAATGGCTTTTTTTCCCTTTAGAAATGTAATTTTGTGCAGGGACAGTTCTAAACACGGGAAACACGTGGCACTTCACAGGCATACTTTAGACACCCCCCAGGTACAATATTTAAAGGAATATTTGACTTTTTTTTTTCACTTTATGCATCATTAAAATGACTGCTCCCGAAAAACGGCCGTTTTTAAAACTTATTTTTGCATTGATACATGTCCCCTGGTGCAGAACCCGGGTTCCCAAACTCTGTTTAGGACAATAACATGGATAATAGTCGTTATAATTAGCACTTTAGAATTCGAACGTTCGCATCCATTGTATTTAATAGGGTTCTAATGTTCGTGCGAATTTTCGGTCCGTTCGCGGGTTCTGGTGCGAACCGAACCCGGGGGTGTTCGGCTCATCACTAGTTCAGAGTATATAGGGCCTTTTTTATTATGTGTGCGGGGTTCCCCTTAATATCCATACAAGACCCAAAGAGGCTGGTAATGGGCTGGGGTAGGGGGGGGGTGATGGGGTAGCTATGCCATTTTTCTTAAAGATTTTCATCCATATTACCGGGACCAGACATTACATTAAAGCCGCAAGCAGTTTTAAATGGCTTTTTTTCCTTTAGAAATGTAATTTTGTGCAGGGACAGTTCTAAACATGGGAAACACGTGGCACTTCACAGGCATACTTAAGACACCCCCCAGGTACGATATTTAAAGGAATATTTGACTTTTTTTTTCACTTTATGCATCATTAAAATGACTGCTCCCGAAAAACGTCCGTTTTTAAAACTTCTTTTTGCATTGATACATGTCCCCTGGTGCAGAACCCGGGTTCCCAAACCCTTTTTAGGACAATAACATGTATAATAGTCGTTATAATTAGCACTTTAGATTTCGAACGTCCGCATCCATTGTATTTAATAGGGTTCTAACGTTCGTGCAAACTTTCGGTCCGTTCGCGGGTTCTGGTGCGAACCGAACCCGGGGGGTGTTCGGCTCATCACTAATAAGGAGGAACACAATAAGAAGCACTGTATTACACGTTATTTGCAAGAATTCCACAACTAGGACTTATTTGCAGTTTGGTTTTACCTTTGGATTCACTTTATTGGAATTATTTGGACTTTTATCACGCTTTATTTATTCATGAATTTTAGGTATTTATTTTGTACACACTCAGTGATCACAGAAGTTGCGCTTATCATTTCTTTTCCCAAAAATCTATACTAATTAGTGAATGACTGAACTCACTGGCTGTGAAGTCTGCCTCTCCAAGCAGGCTGGGAACACAAATACTGCAAAAGAGAGAGGGAGAGAGGAGGAAGAGAGGCACCAATCCTCCAAATAGTGCAGTGTAGTCTTATTCAATAAAACGGTAATACAAAACAAAGGTATGCACTCACAAACATCTCAGTGAGTGTGATATGAAGACAAATAGTTTGTAGCCACCATGGGAGTCCACACAGAGTCGCTGGGATCGCAGAAGCACAGTTAGGGCCTGGACATGGATCCAGATGAGTCACCAGCGAGCCACCATGGGAGACCCAGGAGAACTGTCAGTGGAGCTGTCGAAAGCCTGGATGCTGTGAGCCAATCGGAACACACTTCGGAGGCCACACCATGCCACCTTCATCAGCCTGAGCAGTACTCTAACCTTCGGTAGTATATATGTCCCACGCACACACAAGCCACAGTTAACCCTATCTCACCCAGCATGTGGATGTATGAAGGGGAAGACTGCATTGAACTAAAAGGAATGTACACGGGTGTGCAGAAGGGGTATAAAAACCAAATATGTTGAAAAAAGTGATAATAAAGGAGAAGTTGCTTAATTTATCATATAATATATGGAGAAAATTATATATGTACAGTATATAATAGCGTAAAGATAAAAGTGTATACAAATATAAAAGGCATATAAAAAAGCGAATGGTCAGGCACATGCGTGGAAGCCGCTGCCCTCGCTATATAGGGCCACACAGTCCAGGTATTTGCCGACCTCTCACCCTACACCGTTCAAAAACGAAGATCACTTAAACCACTACTCCAAATCCTACAACTGAAGGAGATATCGTATACATGGTCTTTCCCTCTCCTCCTGAACTGTTCATATGTATCGCAAAAAAGGATACGGCTTCTCATCTTTTGTGGAGGGTGAACGCCTACTGCTCCACCTTGGCTTACTCTCCCAGGAGCTCTTCCCCCTCCACCCAACAAGGGACCCCCCTCGTCAACTAAACGACCACCTCCTGCAAGTCCCCTGCAACCCACCTGGCTGACGCAACACTCCAAGAGGTCCAAGGAGACGCTACCAACATGATTGGACTGTCCGTACCACTAAACCAGGGCCCTGGTTTGTGACCTTTCCTAATCACTTGACTTGGGCCTTACTCCATGTCCCACTTAGGGCTGCTCTTCCCCCAGTACATACCTTGCCAGAATCTTAGCCCTAGCAATGTTCAATCCCTCCTCCCTTTCAGTTATAGGCAGGATGGAAAAGTTGGGTCCTCTTCTTCTGGGAGACGGTCAGGGAAGTGGGGACAAGTCAAATAGCCCAAGAGTGAGACTCTGATGAACACTAGTTTTTTTTAAATTCATTAATAGTCTGTCTGTTTCTCCTGGGTAAGTTTTTTTCTCCCATAATGTATTCAATGTATTATAGTGCTCTCGTTAAGATATTGTCCACCTCAAAACCCATAGTTCTTTTACAGCTCCTCCTACAACTCGGGCGACCTCGAACTCGATCACACAGTCGAGCGGGGCAAGTCCGGAGTCAGGCTTTGAGGTAACTTACTTCCCCTACTCAGGACCGATCTCACCCGGGGTTCTCTGTGAAAAACGGAGGAGGCTCGGAGGGAGGCGGGTGCAGATGGGGGGTCCCGGTGTGGGATTATGATCCCTAAAATACCCATTCCAAGGGTGTTCTGTTCATTTTATAATGTTACTGTTTATTCCTAGTGGAAGGACTGTGCTGGACCCAGTGCGCCTCCACTAGTCTCAGAGGGCAACTAGTTTACCTCTCAGGGACGATTCAGAGACTCTGATTAAGGATACTTCAGATCTCTCAGGTTATGGGGTGGGCACTGGCAGGTCCACTCCTACCCCGGGGAGGGGGGGCCCCATTTTTCTCATTTTTTTTTTAACCAATACGAAATGTTGCTTGAATTCACCCACTTAATCTTCTTTTTGCTTGCCTTCCTTCCTACTTTTCTGCTACCTCTGCTACCTCTCTCCTTCACTCCAGGTTCTCCAGGAATTTCCAGATTCTCCAATCCAGGGCCCGGGTGTTGGTTCACCTACCGGAATGGTCACTCCTTTCGGACTCATCGCTGAGAGGAGGTAGGATATGCACTAGTCCTGAGATATTTACCCCTCTGATCCATGGCTGACATAAAACCCCAACCTCCACTTTCAAAATTATCTCCCACAAAACACAGGGACTCAATTCCCCAATCAAATGGCGGAAACTATTCCAACTGTACCATGGACTTTTCCTTTGGACGAGAAAAATGATCGTCTGTGGGCTTTTTGTCATTTTTCCCGACGGGAAAAACTGCATTAATCACGAGGAGAAAAATTAGAACATGCTCTAATTTTTCTCGTCGTTATTCCTGTCATTTTTTTCCGCGGCAGTTTTCCCACAGGGAAACACTGCCGCGGAGCCTACACACGGTCGTTTTTCTCGCCAAGAGAAAAAAGAACGGGAAAAATGGCCGTGTGTGGGGGAACAAGCCATTCCCTCGTTTTTCCTGTTGTGATTCACGGCGGTGTTTTCACCGCTGTGAATCACGATCGTGTGTACGCGGCATGAGATTAAAACTAAATTCAAATTTGACTTCAAAATGGACACTGGTATGTAGTGCATGTTTATACCTCAATACCATAAATAATAACATATGAGACTTTTCACTCCAGCTGTATATAATGAGTTTGGACATTGTAGAGAAATGTTAACTAATGCATTACAATTTAATTACACCCATTACATTTTAGATGACTAAACGTAGAATATTTTAGTCTACTAAAATATACTCGAGATTTAGTCAACTAAATACGACTAAAACTAAAACAATTGCAGAAGACTAAAATGGGACTAAAACTAAAATGGCATTTTAGTCCTAAGACTAAATGTCGCGTACACACGACCATTTTTAATGTCATTGAAAAAAACAAAGTTTTTCTCTACGTGATTCTTCTCAAGCCTTCCTTGCCTACACACTATCGTGAAAAAAAAATGCTTGAGCAAAGCGCGGTGACGTATAACACGTACGACGGCACTATAAAGGGGAAGTTCCATTCGGATGGCCCCACCCTTTGGGCTGCTTCTGGTGATCCTCGTGTTAGTAAAGTTTGGTGAGAGACGATTTGCGCTGGTGCTCTTCAGTCCGTTACAGCATGACGAATGTGCTATCTCCATTATGAATGCTAGTTTTACCAGAACTAGCGCTCCCGTCTCATAACTTGCTTCTGAGCATGCGCGTTTTTTTTCACGACGTTAAAGCCTACACACAGGTTCTAAATTTTTAATGCCCATTTTTCACGTTGCGAAAAATGCTCTGGAGCCTACACACGATCGTTTTTAATGACCAAATAAAAAATGCAATTTTTCTCGTCATGAAAAACGGTCGTGTGCACGCCGCATAAGACTAAAACTAAATTGAAATTTGCTACCAAAATTAACACTGGTCGCTACATCTCAGCACCGGGCACTTGACGGGGAGACCTATACATTTATCTCGTATTACGCCCCCAACAAGGGCCAAGCAAAATTTATCGACTCACTAATGCACACACTACAAAGACATTTCAAGGGAACGGTCTTTATCGGAGGAGACTCCAATGTTGCGTTTGATTCCTCTTTAGACAAAACGGCTGGAGGGCAACCCAGACCCAAACGCCCCTCAAAACAGAGCGCGAAAATCGCTCATCTGCTACATAAGGCAAGGCTGGGGGAGATTTGGAGTGAGTTCAACCCCCACGCAAAAGATTATACCCATTTTTTCAGCGCCCCACAATTCATATGCCAGGATAGACCACATTTTGGCAAATCTATAATGGTCCCATTGACCCTGACGTCTAAAATTAAGGATACCCCCTCTCAGATCACTCCATTGTAACTCTAGCCACACACTGGTCTTCAGGCTCCTCAGGCCCTTTCAGGAGGTGTCTCAACGAGTGATCCGATAAAGTGTACATTGCTAGAGCAAACCGTAAAAGAGTACTTCCTTGAAAACGACAATAACGAGGTGTCCCCAGCGACTCTGTGGGCTGCCCACAAAACAGTCCTCAGAGGCAAGCTCATCCAGCTCTACTCTAAAATTAAGAAGGAGCACAGGGCAGACTTACAGAAATGCACAGAGGAATACAATCTCAAGCTAAGACTCACAAACGAAACCCTACGCCTGAAACATTAGCACAGCTTGATATAGCCCGAACCCACCTCAACCTATCCCTCACAACGGCGGCTGAGAAACACCTCCGATGGACCGGGGCTAAATTTTATTCCCAAAAAGATAGAATTGGCTCCAGACTAGCCACAAAACTGACTCCCAAAAGACGCATGTTAGCTTTCCCAAAAATTTGATCCCCAGCCGGAGACCTGACCCAGAACCCAACCAAAATAATGTATACTTTCTTGAAGTTTTATTCTGACCTTTACAAAACCAACCCTTCGCCCTCTCCTGCACTCAAGAGTACCTTCCTCAATACCCTCCCTATTCCCTCAATAGTCTGAGGCCACAGGGAACTTCTAGAGGACCCCTTTACCTCTGAGGAGGTTTTAGACAACATCAAATCCCTCAAATTGGGCTCCTCTCCTGGGCCCGACAGCTTCTCTACAGGATATTACAAAAATTTTGGCTCCTGTCTGACACCTTACCTGATGCAGTTCTACAACTCTCTCAGGGATGGAGCCCCCTTGGACAGAGCCCTTAATTGCGCATATATCTCTGTCTTCCCCAAACCAGGCAAAGACATGAGCGAGATCAGTAACTATCGTCTGATCTCACTCATTAATAATGATATAAAGATAATTACTAAAATAATGGCTAATAGACTAGCGAGTTTCATAGCGACATACATACATACACAGATCAGGTGGGCTTCATCCCTGGGAGACAGGGCCCGGACCAAATTAAGAGAGCGGTAAATGTTATATCATTGCTTAACTCCCAAATGGGATGGTGGTCCTCCTCAGAGGGGTTTCATCCTCTCAATAGACCTTCATAAGGCCTTTGATTCAGTAGCCTGGCCATACATTTATGAAATGCTGGAGAGATGGGGTTTCGGGCCAAACTTCCTAGGAATAATTCAATCGCTTTACTCATTACCTAATGCACAAGTGCATTTACTGGGCAGATACTCAGAAACCTTTGCCATTGGCAAGGGAACCTGGGCAGAGTTAATGTAGTAAAAATTACCCTTCTCCTGCGCATGCTATACTTGTCCCGTTCTCTCCCGATCCCTATAAAGAAACAATTTCTTCTTAGACTACAATCACAAATAGTACGCTTCATTTGGGGAAATAAAGGTTAATGGTGTACCAAAGAGGTTCTATACAGGGTAAAATCACAGGGGGATGTAGGACTTCCAAACCTGTGGTGGTACTATCAAGCCGCTCAACTCACCCAAATTTAAATAGCCTACTCTAGGGGACTTAAACCAGACTGGTTCTCAATGGAAAGAAAAGCTGCCCCCTAAATACAATAGACTACCTCCTGTGGAGTGAAACGAAATCCAGACCGTCTATTATGTCCCCTACTCTCTCCTAATCGGTGACACTATGCAACACATTGCATAAACAACATTCACTGATCTCCCCTTTGCGGCCCCAGTCAAATATTTTCCACAACCCAATGTTTCCCCCAGGCCTGAACATCCAAGCTTTCCGCTGGTGGACTAACAAAGGCCTGTTTCGCATTGGCCCTTTCTTACCCAGTCGGGACCCTTAAGCCTGAAACACTGTAGAACGAAATTAGAAAGGCCCAACTCGGAGATGTTCCGATTCTCCCAAATTGTCCACTTCCTTAACTCTATTTGGACGGTTAAGAACGAACCACCCAAAATTACCCCATACGAACGATGGTGCTCTAACATTATGGATCAGATGGGAGGAATCCCGTTGATCTACTCTTCCCTGGCAGATAAAGAAGGCATTCCACCATACGCCCGGGCCTGGGAGATGGACACGAGGCACTCATGGGAACCAGCAGTTTGGTTTCAAGCATTTTAACGCTCTTATAAAAGGTATTCTTAATGTCTCCCTGATTGAAGCAAATATCAAAATTCTAACTAGGTGGTACTATGTCCCCTCTAGGCTGATGATTATCTTACCCAGAGGTATCTCCCCTGTGTTTCAGGGGGTGCGATCTGGAGGGCACAATGTTCCACAGTTGGTGGACATGTCCCAAAATTAGGTACTACTGGAAAAGGGGTTTTCTCACTATGAGGAAGATAATGGGCATCACGATCTCTCCAGACCCCACCATTGCCCCAAAATCTCTGATTCCTAGACACCTGCAAGCCCTAACGTTTTACATCTGTGAGGCAAAGATAAATCTTGCAAGGGCATGGAAAACACCCACTGTGTCTTTCAGGGAGGCCAAGAGAAGAGTATTCTGGTTAATGACGCAGGAACACAGAGTAGCAAAACTACAGGACAAACTGAGAAAATTTTAAGCTATTTGGGAACCCTGGGCTTCTTATTGCAACATTTTCCCTCTGCCTGGGCATCACAAAAAGATAACTGGTTTCTCCTGGAATTCTATCCCTTCCTCTTGCTCTCCCTCCCTTTACTTTCACTTTCAGGGACACTCTGCTCCCACTCTCAGGGACACTCTGCTCCCACTCTCTTCTTTGTATGAGAAAGGGAAAATGTTCTAAGTAGGCTAGTTTGCTAAGATTATACCAGCAACTTTGTTTCCAGAACCATCTTATGGGATCGTACCTTTAATGCCCTGTACACACGATCGGATATCCGATGGAATAAAATCCGATGGATTTTTCCATCGGAAATCCGATGCAGCTGACTTCCATCAGTCTTGCTTACACACCATCAGTCAAAAATCCGACCGTCCCAAGTGCCGTGACGTAAAACACTCCGAAGAGCCGAGAAAAATTAAGTTCAATGCTTCTGAGCATGCGTAGACTTGATTCTGAGCATGCGTGGGTTTTTTCTTCGATGGAGTTCCCCACAGACGATCGGAATTTGCTATCGTCTTTTTTTCCATCGGTAAAATTTAAAACATGTACTATTTTTTTATACCGATGGAAAAAAGACCGATGGGGCCCGCACACGATCGGTTTGTACGATGAAAAAAGTCCATCGGTCTTTTTTCATCAGAAAAAACGATCGTATGTACGCGGCATAAGAAACATGATACAGTGACGGACCAGGCTTGAAACACAATCAGCCTGCCGCAGTACTGGGAAATGGGGGGGGAGGAGGGCACGGTGCCTGGGAGGGGTCAAGCACTATCACAGTGAGTTCCCAAAAGGGTGGTGTGCTGGGCAACTCCCGGGACGGGTGGGTGACCCCCTCTAGTGATCCCAAGGGAATACCTCAGCTTGGGACACCGGAAACTTAAGGTAGGATACCATAGGACAACCCCCAGGAAATGAGGGACTTATGCTCACAGATCCAAAGGAACTGATCTCACTGTCCTATGTAGACTTTCCAGCCTACAACCGATGGCCTGTGTTAAATATTATACACTTTAAGGCAAGTAACTGTTACTCTCTTGCTCCTTTTGTTTTTGTTTTGTAACTTTGAATGCAGGCCTCGTGGGCTGACGACAAGAATGCCATTGTATGTTATCCTATTCCTGTTAAAACTCAATAACCAAATTGAAAGCAAAAAAAGCAAATGATACTAAATACAGAAAAGGAGGGATGTGGGTATAGGATCCATAGCAACCGTGTTGCTATGAAAATAATGGAGGGTATATAAGCACATACACGTATACATACAAGCACAAGTAAAACATATATATATATATATATATATATATATATATATATATATATATATATATATATATATATATATATATATATATATGCAGCACTTCCCCCCATTTAAGGGAACGGTTGGTTTTGTTGGGTCTGCAAACTACCTCCAAGGCTTCCATTGTCAGGGTATAGAAAGAGTCTCCAGAAAGGCCAATGTCCACACAAATGTAAAACCCAAACAGTCAAGCTTCATTTACTTTTGCTGAGGGAACTTGAGAGGAAAGTAAGATATGAGAGAAGAACAGGGGAAGGTTCAGGTACGCAGCACTAAATTTGCAATCGTCGCCGCTCAAGCCTGAGTGGGTATTGATCACCCGGATAATCCCATTTAGTGGTCCTAGCAGACGGGATGAAGCACAAATCAATCTTTCTTTTAGAAACTAGGGATACGATCAGGAATCCTCTGCCACAGGATTATTAAACTGTCCCGAACCTCCCAGCAAAGCAATAGAGAGAGAACCTTTATGCCGGATTGGCGTATTGCAGGGCTTGTAATGATGATGATGGATCCCTCCTTAGGTGAGCTCCAGGCCTCCTCCGAGACAGCAGTACCGTCGCTAGTCTCCTCTGGGGCAGATCCTCCCCTGGTCTCCTTTCCCAAGCGTGGGCTTCCCGCAGGTGGGTAGCCTGGGATCCTTTCCTGAAGTGTAGGCCCCAGCCAGCAGAGCTGGGTCTAACAGGTAGCGATGTAGCCTCGGGCTGAAGGTGCCCGAGGCCAGAACACAAACGCACATTGTGCCATGCGGGCCATGAGGTGCACAAAACTAACCACAATTAATGGCGTCTGACCCTTATGTACCCCCTCCCAGCATGCACAGCGGGTAGACCATGCCCACTGCATGGCTGCCAAGAAAGGACACCCAAGGTGTTGTGATATCCCCCCTATAGTTTAACCTATGCCGGTTGTGACAGTGCCACCTACAGGCGAAACGGGAACATTACTGCCAGGGAGTATCACACCCAGAGTAGAAGCAAATTTAGAACAATCAACATGTCTGAGCCCCACTACTGGCTCAGACCACCCTTAAATTTCTAACATAGTGCCCCCAAATATTGGGGAGGGCGCTACACATTATATATATATATAATGTGTAAATTCCATAAAATTCTATATATTCCATAAAATTCCATAAAATTCTCCTAAAAACTCGTAAAGCAGTAAAAGACAATAAAAAGGTCTATATAATTTTATAGAATTTATGGAATTTAATATGGTTTTATATGGGATTGTAAACACACACATTTTGAGTATATAATGATGCATAGACCCTTTTATAAAGGTTGGCTCATGCTCAGCAAGAAATAAGTTGTATAAGTGCTATAAACACATTTATATGGCACAATCTGAATACAGGATGACAGATTGTGTAGTAGACTGTGAGTGGCTTTCCATATAGAAAGTCACACAAAAGTTTTTGAACTAGCAATAACAATGGCTGCTCCCTTTTGGCTACAGCCGCGGTGTTTGTGCCATTTAAAAATGTATCTTGCAGTAGACTGACAGCCATTGTTATTATTATTTTTGATTTAAGTCCTCTAGCAATAATAACGACCAGTATTATGGTTCACTTGCTCACAATGAGTAAACGGCTCATCTACGTTGATTTTCCAAGTTGTTTTCTATTGTTTATCATGCATGTCATGGCGACACACACTAGCCTATCAGGTCACAGATCGGGTACGCGCGCCAATTAGGTTAGCGCATCTTGAATCTGTTCGATGGACTTCCGCCCACAATAGGGCACAGACGTGGGAGCTTGAGTGCGCATGCGCGCTCACGTAGGCGCAGTCAGAGCGCTCCGACGTCTGCAGATGGGCGGGAACTGAGGGAGTGTATTTAACCTGGTTGCTGCGGTGACTGGTCACGCCCTCGGAAGAAGTCAGGAAGTGACAAAACGTCAGGGCGTGACCAGCAAACCAAGCAAACCGGAAGTGACGTATTTGCGCTCCAGGACCTGCCGAACCAGGAAGACGCCATAGGAACTACACATTGGCGTTCATCAGGGGGCAAGTATCAAGCGCTGAAGCGTTCATTAACATTATCATTTTAATATCGCCTGTTTATTCTTATTATGTGGTACGCGCGTATGTAAAAGTTTTTTTTGGGGGGATTATCATTTAATAAATTTCCAAACAGTACTACCCTATGTGGTTTTGTTCCTTTTCCACATATATGCCAAAGGTACCATTGCAGTAAAGAAGACAGAACACACTAGAGGAGGATGGTATATATATGCCTATATTGATTTAACATCTGGTGAGTGCATCCCCATCAGGGGACCCTTAATCCCCCCACGTGGTGAAACACATTTTGGTGATAAGGAGCACAAGAACTAGGATTTAAACCAACTATAACCAAACTCATCATTCACTATCTATATGATTGGATTATATAGAAGACGCACATTTGAACATTTGTCCGTAGCGCTGCTGCAGTTTATTCTGAACTTTTTTATATAAAGTTTTATAATACTGTTTTTTCTATTATTAGATAGCTATCTTGGGTGCCAGCTAGTTGCATAAAACTATCATAGTGGCAAGAGTAAATGTAATACTGGTTCAATATTTGAAAAACAGAATATCCCCCCCCCCCCCCATTACAGGAGTTATATCCAAAATCCCAGTTGGCTCATCACAACTAGATGAGAACTTTCCCAAGTTACCTGAATACATGTCACAAGATTTAACTTTCTGAAATAAAAAAGAAATGTAACCCAGCAATGAGGGCTTGGAAAAGGAGAGAGGAGAAGGAGAGAGGGGGAGGAGAGACCGAAAGAAAAAATAAGGAAAAGCAGAGGGAAGTCTAGTTTAGAAACAGAATAAGCATTAGGCATCAGGGTTCCTCACGGACTAAAAATTAGCATGGAGGGTTAAAGGGGCTGGTTAGTGTATAAGCTCCACTGTTCTCACACTGTCTCAAATGCTTTAGAGGCGTCTAGGAGGATGCTGACCGCCTTCTCCTGGACCATTATCCATGAAATTGCTTGTTTGGCCGCTGCAAATGACAGACGGTTGCTTCTATGTTCGAGCCAAGGTCTATGTGAAAATAATTAGGAGAACCCACTCTCCCATAGGGTAATGGGACTTTAAAGGATGTGAAGTTGTCACCTAGGTAACCACACAAGACTATAGTGGTAAAAATTTTTAATTTTATTACAGATTACATAAGTAACATAAAGATAAAAATTTACACTAGACCACATGTGCCGATTTCCATTACCAATACTTAGATCCTATTAAGACTTGAAGGGTTCAAGGAGTAAACTGACGCGTTTCGCAGAACCATGAGTCTGCTTCTTATGGGGAACTCTACATGCATCTAGATTTATCAATCAGATTACAGAAAACATCATTATATGAACATTTATATTGTTTTCAATTACTTTTTTCACATTTCTAAAAATACATGTATAATATGATAACATTAACATAGGTGCTCACCAATTACAAAATATTAACTGTGTGTGGCCCACAGCATCGCAAGGAAAATCAGACCATCATCCGGCAAACGGTCAATAGTGTCAGTTATTGACCTAGTCTGGTGGACATAAGATCGTGGCCAAGGCAAAGGGCAAATGTCACCTGGTAAAGTATGTATTAAGATGCAGGAAATACATAATCATATATTGTAATGGTCTATAATGGCCTAAATCAGCATATAACCAGTAAATTTACTTAAATAAACAACAGGGAGCAAAAACTCAAGGGACAATTATGGATGCGTACACGCCTACATATGCCATGCATAAACCTTAGGTGTACTAAACCAGTTTCCAAGGCAGTCCAGAAGCGAGAACATACAAATACCAACATCCACATCAACACACACACAACAACATACACCCAACCAGCCTGCAAGCAACCCATGCAGAACCACATCCATACACGCCAACTTACTGATGTGGATGCACCTGCGTCACCCCACCGCAGCAACAACGGCACCAATCAACCACGACACAGACCTATTAACAGCACAGACACAAACCACAGCCAGCATCCACAGAACCCACGGATATCAACCCCAAACCCTCTCACACCCACAATCCACAATACATTCATATGCACACCCCCCATACACGCCAACTTACTGATGCGGATGCACCTGCGTCACCCCACCGCAGCAACAACCGCACCAATCAACCACGACACAGACCTATTAACAGCACAGACACAAACCACAGCCAGCATCCACAGAACCCACGGATATCAACCACAAACCCTCTCTCACCCACAATCCACATTACATTCATATGCACACCCCCCACAACATAAACACAACACCTCCAGCAACCCATCCCCCACACCTGCACCACCATGACAGTCAGTCAGCCACATCCCCCAGCATAACAATACCAGTGACTCAAACATGCCTAGTATGCATACAGTTTGCAGTAATCCTACCAATATGCTCCAAGATCTACAGCCAGCCTGACCCATGTATAGTCATCTTGTTAGGGAAAGCATTACATGCACATATGTGTATCAACCTTGGATGTCACTTGCCCCAGCTTCTGCACAATCTCATCACAAGGTCAAGGTCATCATGGCCCCAAGCAATATAAAGTGAATGAGTTTTAGAAGATGCTTTGAGCATCCGATTGGCTTGCTATTCAGCAAAGCAATTTTTGGAGTTTTAGGGTGACCTTGTGCAGCAAACAAAAGATTCTATTCCAGAAGCCCCTAATGCATGGGCATTCCCACCAAGTATGGAAGAGAGAACCCACATGGCCACATCCCCTGAAACAAGAGAAAAATGATTGTCAGTCGGGAGAGGACACGGTACCATCGAGTGAACAACTTCACACTTGCTTCCATTAGAGAGACATTCGCTATTCCTTGAAATGACCTTTAAATACCATGTGTCGACCTCCCAGATGGAATTCAAATCCCTTTCCCAACTCAGTGCATAGGAGGGTTTTTCAGAGGTCTCTATCAAAGCTGCATAAATTAATGAAATACCATTCTTCTGGTTTTGGGACTCCAGAACACCAATGCTCATAAACCATGATACGTGGGGGTTCAGGTTTAGAACTCCAAAGTGAGAAGATGAAGTGTCTGATTTGGTTCAGTCTGAATCTTTCAGACTGGGGCATTTCCAGTTTGCTAATGCAATGGGACACCATCAAGGGGCCCACAGAGGAGATGAAGTGTCAAATTCTGAACAAACCCTTATTCATCCACCATTGAAATGCCTTAATATCCTGTCCAGGGGGAAAGAGAGGTGAAACAGATGTTTTAGTGGCCTTAGATCAAAGGTTAATGCCTTATGCCCTGTACACACGACCGGTTTTCCCGTCGGAAAAACTGCGATGAGAGCTTTTGGCCGGGAATTCTACCTCGCAGTTTTTCCGACAGGAAAACTGCTGGAAAAAAAAGAGAGCAGGATCTCTTTTTTCCCCCATCAGGAAAAAATCCTAGCAGGAAAACCATTCATCTGTATGCTTTTCCGACGGGTAAAAAAAAACGTGCATGCTCGGAAACAAATCAACGCATGCTTGGAAGCATAGAACTTAATTTTCTTGGCTCGTCATAGTCTTTTACGTCACCGCGTTCGTGGCAGTCAAAAGTTCACTGGACTTTTTTGTGACTGTGTGTATGCAAGGCAGGCTTGACAGGAATTCTATCGGGAAAACCATTGTTTTTTTATCCGACGGGAAAACCAGTCATGTGTACAGGGCAGACTGAAGGGAGGTGTAGAATTGGCGCTAATTACAATTCATGGACTTCCTTGCTCTAGAGTGCAAGTGAATATTTTATATAAATAGATACATAAATACCCCTATATTATACTAGTGTCATTGGTGCCATAGTGTAACTCCTAAATGCTTCACTAATATATATGAATACGTGATAAATATAGATTGATGCGGATATAAATAATGATGAGCATAAAATAATATATATAAAAAATAAAATAATGAAATGAATAAAATATTGTGAACAATTAAAGGTTATAACAGTGAACCTCATGCGATTTGGTTGAGTGACTATGCAATAAGGTGCAAATGCAACCTCACGCGATTCGATTGAGCAATATGAATGCAACCTCATGCAATTTGGTTGAGCGACTATGCAATAAGGTGCAAATGCAACCTCATGCGATTCGATTGAGCAATATGATTGTCCAATGATTTTGTAGTTTTTTCAGATGCTAGGTGCCCAGTGCCTGGTGATGTGACCTTTTTTAATCTTCAAGACTGGTGCCCACAGCAGAACGTGCTCCAATAAAGACGTTTCAAAACACATTACACAGAGTTGCTCATTTGTATGTATATATAACTAGCACATCGCGTTCTGCCGACATACGGCTACAATTAAAATCTGACCGAATCAAAGCACTGTTTACTGTGTACTAATATCAGGTTATGGACGTTTGTCCTCAAAAACACACCAAAGATGGCCACCGGGCATCTGGTGTTAGCTATGAATATCAGGTTATGGACTTCTGTCCTCAAAAACACACCAAAGATGGCCACCGGATATCTGGTGTTAGCTATGGACTTCAGTCCTCAAAAGCACACACAAAATGGCCGCAGTAATAAGCACATAAACTAGGCTTCGGTCTTCAAAATCTAACACAAAATGGCCACCGCTAATTAACATAGGACGCAATATGCTATTTAAGGGAAGTGTAGTAGACATACAGCACACTCCAGATGAAGTCAGACTAGACAAAACCGGTAGAGTGCACAAGCTGAATGTCACAAACACTTCCAGGATCTGTCAGCATTTGCCTCTTACATGCCTGTTCGATACAGCTTAAATGTGAGTAATATTGCTATAAGTTCAATAAAAGTGTTTTTTCTTACAGAATTACACTATTTGGGATTCCTTCCTTTCCCTCTTACTCTGAGATAACACTGGGATTACCACAAAAGGAGCAGGGAGACGAGACACCACCAGAGTGCTGCACAGTGGCATATACTGTGAACGTTTTTCACCCCAAAAGGCGGTGAACATCTGGTGAGTGCGGTCTTTATTGGAGCACGTTCTGCTGTGGGCACCAGTCTTGAAGATTAAAAAAGGTCACATCACCAGGCACTGGGCACCTAGCATCTGAAAAAACTACAAAATCATTGGACAATCATATTGCTCAATCGAATCGCATGAGGTTGCATATGCACCTTACTGCATAGTCGCTCAACCAAATCGCATGAGGTTGCATTTGCACTTTTCTGCATAGTCGTGTAGCGATACCTCCAACTAAGAAGGCCGCAGATTTAGTTGGGCCCTGAAGACAGCTCTGCCAACCCCCGGCAATATGCTCAACCCCCCACTGGCACAGCTAGTAAGGGGAGATAGGACCGCGTGACCGCAACTCTAGGTGACACAGTCCTATGGCAAACACACACAGTGATATACTTTAAAACTTCTATTAAAGTAAGTGAAACTGACACCAATGTACTTGACCCAGATATTTTACTGAGGCTAATGGGCAAGTAATAAACAACAGTATAACAAATTGCAGATCCCTGCAATAAAAAGTAATAAAGATAAACAGAGTAATCAGAATAATTAAGTATTGCTATGCAACTCTAGCGCTGCCCTTTTTCAGCTACTTCCCCTCATGGGTAGACTAACACCCAGCAATGTCTACCTATGCAGTCAGGCCTGACTGATCTAAAGGGAAGTTCAGTGAAACAATATTTGCTAGCAATCTTTCGGTGGTGGACTTGAATAACAACTTTGTAATCCCAACGAATAGTAAAGATAAAGTATCTGTCTTTAAACAGCTCTCACCACCCGGACAAGTCCAAGTCCGTTTCCTCCATCGATTCGTCTAGGAACAGGAATCCACCGACATCCGAGTCTTCAATCCTTCTGGTGTACTGCAGCAAGGATGAGAAGATGTCTCTAAGGTTCTGCTAGGCTGGCAGAGGGCTCTTTGGAAAGGAGCACAAGGCCCAGGCTTCAGGCCTTGTGCACACAGCAGTTCAGTACAGAGATCCTCTTGCTAGGAGGGGGGTGTCCAAAGAGACCGAACAAACTCCACCTCCTCTTTATAAAGTCTGCCCCAGCAGTCTCTGTTCCGGAGCAATGTACCCTGGGTGCTGCAAGATGTACTGGGAGATGTAGTCTCTCTCTCTCCTCTGCTTTCACTTCCAGTAATGTCTCTTTACTTCCTCCCGACTCACCTCTCACCTGGAACTTCTTGTCTCTCTCTCATAAAGGGGAATACCCCGCTACAGTCGCAAAAATTTTTGCCTAGCAAAGTTGCTGGGCATCTAGCATCAAATCATTGGACAATCACATCAATTTGCCCAATTCTGCATTTATTTATTTTTGCATTTTTTTTTGCACTTTATCGCTAGTCGCAGGACATTTTTGCATGCATCATTAATTTATTACTATCACGGTTTTATACATTGGTTTAATTTTTTTCACTGTTATAACCTTTAATTGTTCACAATATTTTATTCATTTCATTATTTTATTTTTTATATATATTATTTTATGCTCATCATTATTTATATCCGCATCAATCTATATTTATCACGTATTCATATATATTAGTGAAGCATTTAGGAGTTACACTATGGCACCAATGACACTAGTATAATATAGGGGTATTTGTGTATCTATTTATATAAAATATTCACTTGCACTCTAGAGCAAGGAAGTCCATGAATTGTAATTAGCGCCAATTCTACACATCCCTTCAGTCTACTCATTTACTCCAAAAAATACAAACAATATTCGCGCTGCTAACACATATAAGCAGCTACAATACCTGTGGAAAAAAGCAACAACAAACAATATACAAAAATGCAGCGCTATGCGTATAACAATATATAACACCCAAGTGCTCAAAAATTAACTAAATCACAAAGGATTAAGTATAAGTCCAAATGTATATAAAATTCCAAATGGATGTGATGAAACGTGAATATAATCGTGATTAAATCAGTCCAAAATTGTGTATAGGTGAATCTTCCAAAGTAATGAGTGACTTGTAACTTAACCACCACCATGTGAAGGGGAGGCTTACCGGATGAAGTGGACCCAATGCACATATGTGTATGGGGTCAGACAGGCTGAATATGTATATGTCCGTACATATGGAAACCAGGCCGGCACTGTGCACCCTTATGTCCAAGGTCCAAGCTCAGGAAAAAACACCAGAGGTTCAAGCCAATAGGAATAATGAAAATAGTCCCACATGGATATGACCCTCTCTGTGAAAGGATAGAGACACCACCACCGATATAAGGAGGAGGCTTACCAGATGGTATTGACTTGGTAAGGTGTATACCACCCAAGTCAAAACAGGCTTAAATAATCAGTCAGCAAGGTGTATCCAGCTGGTCCTGAATCCGCATATCAGTCGGCACCGCAAATTCCCGTAAACACCAGGAAGTGTGAATACATATAGTCTTGTTGGAGCCAGAGATACGGTAACCACATAACATGCGTAATGGGGAAAAAAACTCACATAGTGTGATACCGTACAAGGAAGTATTTATTTAAAAAAAGATTAAAAAATGTACACTCACATTTGGAAGAACATCATAGGCATATCACAAAATGCAAGAGCGATGTGTGTAAATGGGTCCACCCGACGCGTTTCAACTAAAAAGTCATCATCTGGGGTCGACTTTTTAGTTGAAACGCGTCGGGTGGACCCATTTACACACATCGCTCTTGCATTTTGTGATATGCCTATGATGTTCTTCCAAATGTGAATGTACATTTTTTAATCTTTTTTTAAATAAATACTTCCTTGTACGGTATCACACTATGTGAGTTTTTTTCCCCATTACGCATGTTATGTGGTTACCGTATCTCTGGCTCCAACAAGACTATATGTATTCACACTTCCTGGTGTTTACGGGAATTTGCGGTGCCGACTGATATGCGGATTCAGGACCAGCTGGATACACCTTGCTGACTGATTATTTAAGCCTGTTTTGACTTGGGTGGTATACACCTTACCAAGTCAATACCATCTGGTAAGCCTCCTCCTTATATCGGTGGTGGTGTCTCTATCCTTTCACAGAGAGGGTCATATCCATGTGGGACTCTTTTTTTCAACCTTGGAGTTTTTTCTACACTTTTGGACTGTTATTTGTGTGTGGTCACAATAGAGGACTGTTTCGTTCTGATTTATTTACATATAATATTTTTTTTTCACGGATCACACTCAGTCACTTGGTGTCACTGAAATTAATATATATGCATGTTTGCAACATTTGTTATGTGTTGGTAACTGACTCTTTCACAAAAATAAGCGCTACACTTTTTCATATTCACCAGTTTTTGCTTTGTCTCAGCTGTGTTGGCAGCTAATTTTTGTGTTCACTCATTGCACAGCGCAGTATATCCCATATCTAATTTTTTGAATAGGAATAATGAAATGGCTCACATAAAGTTCATGTGGAAAAAGAAGGGAGATGGCACATAGCGTAATAACGCAAAGGAATTTTAATGAATATAGGTAGATACACTTACATTCAATCCATGAATATAGCACTTTGCAAAGACACTCAGTGGCAGCAGTGGAGTCTCCCGACGCGTTTCGCAAAACCTTGCATCGTCTGGGGCATAACTCCACTGTTGCCTGTATGCTATTTATAAGTGACAAGGACCTCCCCCTGATCTGCCCATTGAGACAGTACTTCCTGTGAAATCCAAAATGGCCCTGGAGCGTGCGTTCCAAGCCTCTCTATGGAACCCCTCCATAGGTGGTTATTACATGTGGGAAGCTGTGTTGGCCAGAAGGGGAGGTGCTAGTAAATTAATCAACATCTATAACCACTTACCTATACATGGTGAGGGCTAAACCCTGCAGTCCACGTGTTCGTAAAGCCCTCATTATAAGGAGCCATGACACTAAGATGTCGCCATTAGACCAAATGGTGGCCTCGCGTGTCCGTCCCGTAACACCGCGTCCCCGGCTTGCAAACGCACACAGAGCGTCACCCGGCGTGCGGACGTTCGCGTCTCACAGGAGTGACGTAGCGGCGTCATCCAGCTCCACGTGACATCGCGTCACATGACTATCACGGAGCGTCACGCTACACGGGGAGATCCGTACCTAACAGGAGTGACGCGTCGCGTCATCAACAGCAAGCACGGTTTCCCCAAAACAGGGGTTCTCCCTAGCTGACTACGTTGACTGTGCTGCGCTCCAACGCCCTATAATACACAGGGCGCGGAACGCGGCCCAGAATGGAAATAAGTTAACCCATAACTGTCCGCATAGATCTAATAGATCTACCACTGCGGACAGAGATGGGGAAACAAATGTATGCCAACAAAGGGAGGTGAATGCAATGGTAACCACCATTAATAGTGATAATAATTCAACACTAAAAAGGTCATAGGACAATTAAAAAATGAATGTATGATGACCAAAAAGGGGGAATTAGACCTCTTGATCATCGCACTGTGTGTGAGATAAACATCTCACATAAAAAGTAAATCTCCTATGGGAGACAAACTGGGAAGCCCTTACCATGAATTATCACAAAAGGAATCCCAATTGCAGCAACAATGAACTGTCCAATAGGCAAACCAGAGGCAGTCCCGATCAAACCACACAGTGACAAATAAAACTGGCATATTATATGACTTATATAAAAATATACGAAATACATTAAATAAAACAAATAAAAAAGGAAATGGTCATTGGGAGTTGTGTTTCCCCATACAAATTTCCTTAAAGAAAAGGTGAAGATAGGTCCATGGTCCAATGGAAACTAGCATTATTAGGATTGGTCGATGAAGGAATTGATATCCCACTCGACGTTTAAACCGGACGGCCTGTGCGTTTGTAGTTCATATATCCAGTAGGTCTCCAACTGGGACACACCCCTAATTTTGGGGGCACCCCTCCAATGGGGAATGAAATGATCAAAAATTGTGTGCCAGCTGGATTCCTACTGTGATGTATTCTATAATGCCTGGGCACCGTGTGATTGACATCACCCCCCAGGATGAGTGAAACATGTTCCCCCACTCTAACCAAAAAAGGCCTGATGGTACGGCCTACGTATTGTTTCCCGCAAGGGCACGTGATAAGGTATACAATGTGTGTGGTGGAGCATATACAAAATTGTTTAATCGGATACAACTTTCCTGTACTAGTTGACCTAAACTCTAAGGTTTTGCTCCTACCAGATGTATTGTACCTACACACACTACACCTCTTGCAGGGATGGTAGCCCACCAATTGGTGAAAGAAGGAAGGGCGTACTGGGGGGTTAATGATATTAGGTGCTATTCTACCCTGAAGAGTGGGTGCCCCTCTAAAGATAACTTTGGCCTGATCCGGTAAAACTGAACCGAGGATATTATCGTTTTTCAAGATGTCCCAGTGCTTTGCTATAATAGCTTTCACGTGTTTGTGCTGTAAGGAGAAGGAAGTAAGCATCGCCCATTTAAAGGTATCATTGGGTTCGCCTTTCTGTTTGACTTCCAACAGAGAGCGCCTATCAGTCTCTAGTACCTGTCCCAGATCCTTATCTATATTGACAGGATCATAACCTTTGTCAATGAAACGTTTTTTAAGGATCTCAGCCTGAGTAAGGAAGATGTTAACATCACTACAGTTCCTTCTCAGTCTGAGGAACTGACTCCACGGGACAGATTTGAGCCACGATTGATGGTGGCAGCTATCCTGTGGAATGTACCCATTCCGATCAGTTTTCTTAAAGTGTGTTTGAAAACAAAACTGACGGTCATGGATGCTAATTTCTAGATCAAGAAACTGGATCATTTCATGGCTGGCAGTGTATGAAAGGGAAATCCCCCTATCATTAGCATTTAGATGGTCCATGAAGATCTTGAGTGATGCAACACTGCCACTCCATAGGAGGAGGATGTCGTCAATGTACCTGGCCCAAAGCACCAAGTGCTGGGTGTCATAGGTATAGACGACATCCTCCTCCCATTTGGCCATGAACAAATTGGCCAAACTGGGGGCATATTTAGCCCCCATGGCCACACCTCTCAACTGGAGGTAAAAATTATCATTGAACCAAAAATAGCTACTTCTCGTTGCGAACTCCAATAATTCCATAATGAACGCCCTTTGAAAGGGAGCTAAAATTTCTTCCTTCTCCAAGAAATATTGTACAGCTTCTAACCCCTTGTTATGTGGGATACATGTATAAAGCGAGGCTACATCAGCTGTCACCAGGATGTAATCCCCATCAATGTTCACATCCTGTAATTTTCTGATGGTAGCCCCCGTGTCCGCCAAATAGGATGGCACACGCCTGACCAAAGGTTGGAGATAATGGTCAATGTAGCGGCCAATTCTGGATGTGACGGAATTGATCCCACTCACAATTGGACGACCGGGTGGATGCACTGGATCTTTGTGGACCTTCAGTAGATAATAAATAGTCGGTATCCTAGGGACCACCGGGACCAAAAACTCCTTTTCTTTTTTGTTTAAAATGTTTCTAGAAAAACCGCTGTCAACCAAGCCCTGAAGTTCAGTTTTGAACCTGGAAGTGGGATTAGAAGACAACTGTAAGTAGGTATTGGGCTCATGTAGGATTCTGAACATTTCTTTTTCATAATCTGATTTGTCCAGAACCACTATGCCTCCGCCTTTATCGGCGGGACGAATTACCAAGTCCTTGTTAGAACACAGAGACTTGAGGCCCACACTAGACACAGTTTGTCGAGAACTTTGTCTCTCTGAAATTTCTGACAAGTCCTTCAGTACTAAGTCTCTGAAGATACTTACAGAGGGTGCTACTGGGACGGGGGGGTTAAACAATGACGGGTTGGATAAACCCGAGTGTACCGTCCCGAATGCAGCTGCCCTAGCCTCACTCACAATGGGATTGGTAATGAGGTACCGTTGAATATTAACCTTTCGAACATATTTTTGAATGTCGATAAAGGTACCGAACTTATCTAGTTTCTTTGGATTAATTATGTAGAGGCAGCTCCTTACTTATTCATCACAGGATGTATTTATACACCCCTGGTGTGTGTTCCTACTGGCATATTAGGTCCATTGCGCGGATTCACACTCACACTCCATGTGTACAGGGCAGCAGATTTATTGAGAGAGTCACAAAGCACCAAAGAGTGAGAAAGCATAGGTGCTAGTATCGGGGGTCTCTGCTTAGTGGGTATCCAGGTAAGGTAGTCTATAGTATGCCCAGGGACTGACTGCCTCTCCATATCAACCCTGTCTGGTCTATGTCCTTGAGAATAAATGATGAGGACTGGACCAATTGGGCTGCTTAGTCGATCTTGCATGGAGCTTCAGACTGAGGATATTATATTAGCCGCAGTTTCTTGTTTAGAACCCAGTAAAAATAAATGGGGTTCAGTCAGCGGCTGGACACTTAGGGTCAATATATCACACTCATAGTAAAAACATACATAAAATAGATAGTGTGATTCAAAACTCATCTAAAGTAAATCAAAATAAATGTCCAATCAAGCTGCTGAAAAGCACAACATGTAAAAAGTTCCACAGCCAAACTTGATTCCAGAATTGAAGCTAGATGACAGACAGAAGAATATGTCACAACACAGGGAGAGATTCCTCAAAGGTGATCAGAGTGCTTGTAGATAAAACTGATAGTGTGTCCTTATAGTGCTTCCATCACCAAATATGCAGGCCGCTCACCTCAATACCTGGGTCTCTGAGCCAACAGAAGACCAAATTTAACCTTCCCCACAGGGGCAATATCCAGGGATGAATCTTGTCTCCAAGTCACCGCTGTGCTTTCATCAGATAATCATTTTAGGTAGCGATGGTTTCATCCCATATACTTGGCAATCAGCAGTCATGCAAAAATCAATTGAACAGACATAGTGCTCTCCGTTTCATATATAATAATCACATTTATTAAAGGAAAACAACTCACATAAAAAGCACTGATCCCAGTGCTAGGAGTAAAAGCCTCTGTTTTAGTTAAAAGCAGCGTCTCTCTACACGTCCCGGGTCGGTAAAACAAATGACGTCACACGGTGGTCCCGTCCGGAGAGAATTAAAGAAGCGTGTCAAATACGATGAGAGCCAGGATCCAAAGGTCTTATAGTAGCATGCAGAAAACCCATCAAAGCCCAGAAAAGACCCTATCCTAAGGCGTTTTATAACTGACAAAACTTCAGCTTCAGCTATGGGTTTTTCAAGGTTCGCCCTGTGGTTCCCTTTCAATTTGGGGATGGGGATGTCATCCAGAAAATCGGATATGTGGAGAGGATGGAATCCCTTGTTTGCCCTACAATTCTTTGAAACAAAATCATGGAACTCGGCCATAATCTTTTGTGGGTTCTGTGTGTGTGCCCCCGTGGAGGAACGTACTTTTGGGAAGGAGAAGGAATGGGATTGGGGCATTAGCCTGGCAGCCAACCTAGGACCTATTTAATCCTTGTGAATCACGCACCAGACCACCTAAGGTTTTTTCCGCCTGCGTGGTAAGGGCCAAGTTTAGGGATAAGCAACTTGATTCCAAAATTACTCGGAATTTAGGATTGGGATTTCGTCTGTGGTCCTTGGAAAGTTTATGGAACTCTTGTTCCAACTTTTCTATGTCAGCCTGTTTTTCACGTTTGAGTTTGGTGGCTAGTTGGATGATCTTGCCCCTAATGACAGCCTTATGGGCTGCCCAAAACATTTCAGGAGAAACTACCACATCATCATTAACCTGGAAGTATTCCACATTTTCTTTTTCCAATAAGGTACAATGATTCAAGTTGCTTAATAGTGATTCATTTAGGCGCCAGCTGAACAATCCGTCATGACCCTGAGGATTCGTGATTAGCATTAGAATCATTGAGTGATCTGATAGTGGGGAGTCTCCAATAAACGATCTGGTGACCGATGGGATGGCCATAGCAGCACTGAAAATAGGGTAAATTCTTGCGTAGGTTTGGTGTAGCGCTGTAATGGGTGTAATCTTTTGAATTTGGGTTAATCTTCCTCCAAATGTCCACTAACCCATGAGAATATATAAGCTTAGCAATCTTACCACTCTATCTGGTGGGGTGCAAAAGTCGAGAGCGCCTGTGCCCCGATTTGTTCAGCATCAGGTCCAGTACCACATTAGAGACCCCCCTCATTATCACCCACTAAGTGGGGGGACAACACCACATCATAGAGGAGAAGAATTGTAATTGGCCTCAGTTAGGGGCATAATAGGAAACAAAGGTATATTGGGTGCCTTCCAGAGAGCCCGATAAAATATCTGCCCTCTGATCTTTTGATTTCATGCGATAGGGAAAAGCTAGACTTTTTGGAGGAAAAGATCCCCAATCCTCTGCATTGGCCTAGTAAAATTGAGGATACTTAGAGTGGACGAATTTAGGGTGGAATTGCTTCAGGAAGTGTGTCTCTTGGAGGAGAAAAAGTCAAACTGTTGGGACTGGGAATATTGAAAGTACTTGCATCTATTTGAAGGGGGGTTCAGGCCCTGGATGTTGTGAGAAGCTACACAGAAATACTTAGGGCTATCTTCACCTGGAGCCATGAATCAAGAAAGACAGAACCATCACTAGCAGACAGATGCATTCTCCCATAGGCTGCCTGAGACTGAATGTAGGGAAGTCAGCACTCCTGAACCACTAGAACTTAGATTCACCCTGATGCCTGGAAAAATAAAAGAAAGGTGAAAAGTAGAAAGGAGCAAGTAAAGATGTCAAAGAAAGATGGGGCTTGTGGGACCCACAGAATACATTTTCTGTGGATCTCCCCAGGTCCCTATATATGGTAGCGGTCCTGTCCGCTCCCGTAGCATGAAGTGACTAAAACATCGGCCTAAATGGCAAATGTACATCCGCCGCCACGTGAGTGAGTATCAAGCATGCAGAGGCAGAGGGAGGAGCATTGCTGTTACTCCGGTCTGTACCAACACCCAATTTAGAACATTAGAATATATGGCCCCCCCCCCACTCATTTAAATCACAAAAGGTTAAAAAGGAATGAGGGATCTCTCCCCCTTTTTGAGGACGTCTTCCCTGGAGATCAGTGGAGAGATTTCCCGCCACCCCTCAAATCACTCAAGAAAATAGGCTGGCAGACTTACATGGAGAACAATATTTGGCCCCAAATATAAAAAGGGTTATAAACCACAATGTAAAATGAACATTACCTCCAGTCAGGGAGGACCCAGGATATCAAAACCCCTCTTCCCATCCCACTACCAGGCCTCCCCGGAATTAATCTTCTCTACTAGCAAGCAGACAGTCCAAAATGTAGTAAGTAATTAAAGTCTAACTGTGAACCACATAAAAAAAGCACATTTTTAGAAAACAAAAAAGGGTTGAAATGGCCCTAATCAAAAATAGGGGCTGTAGGAGAACACTAGATCCTAATGGATCACTCGAACAGTCAGTCAGTGGATTAAGAGTTCCACACATGGTAACTTAAAAATGTGGACAATTTCTATTAAAAGTATGAATAAAGATCTTAGAAGCTTGCTGAAAGCTTGGCAAATGCTTTTCTAAAACTTGCCAAAATCTTTAGTAACACCTCCTTCACATGACAGTTTAGCTGCATCCACCAGATTCCAGTAATTCCGGATTCCAGCAGCCGCTCAGCCTATATAAACAAATGACAGTTTGACACAAAGGGGGTAATTTACTATAGCGCTGCGGCGCTAATTGCCGCAAATTAGCGCGATTTGCGGCAATTTGCGCTAATTAGTGCTAAAACAGTATTCACTATAGCGCTGGAGAGAAAATACTCCCAAAATCAAATTTACTATAGCTCCCAGAATCCAAATAGCGCCCAAATCCTTACTCTACTAAAAGCTGGAGAATTGCACATGGAAATAATGTTTAGAGCATGATATAATTGCCTAAATGCTACTGAAATATGCAGTATATTATTTAATATAATCTGCTTTTAAACTGTGTGAAAAAGTGATTTCTACACTGAAATATCTTTAAAAGTCTGAGAAGTGAAAAATTCCTTGTTTTTTGGACAAATAGGTGCAACACAACTGAGCATGCTCAGACCTAAAATAACTCCAATTTTAACTCAAGTGTCTTTTTTCACAAGAGTTATAGTAAATACCAAAAAGAGAGCCAATTAAAGAGCCATTTTTGGAAGTAAAAATCTGCTCTACTTTAGTCCAATGCAAGGTTTAGCCATTGATTCTAATGATACAATTGTAACTTTCACAAATAAATTAATGTATCTTTCTCTGAAATAAATTTTCCTTTGCAACAATGTTGCTTCTAATTAAAATATTTTGTTTTTAAGAATGCTGGAATGTGGAATGTTTTGATGTTTTGGTAAAATATATTTTTTTTCTGTCACTTTCACTTGTTAGACTCGGTTCACACTGGGGCGACTCCGGACGCGACTTCAGGTCGCCCCGAGTTGCCCCAAGTCGCGCTATTTTTAAAACTAATTGAAGTCAATGGAGATGTTTTAATGTACACGACTGCGGTCGCTCCGACTTCAAAAAAGGTCCCTGTACTACTTCAATCCGACTCCTAGGCGACTGCTAGGCGACCTGTACCCATTGATTTCAATGGAAGTCGCTCAGAAGTCGTATTCCCTGTCTTAACAGGAGCAACTCTCCAGGAAGAGAACACATATTATTCAGGCAAACCCCTCACTCCCCCCTCCCTCCCACAGAGCTGATTCTTGTTTTATTGGCCACTGGAATGTCTCCTGTCCTGGAAGCGACTTCAAGTCGTGTTGTAAATCACCACAAGTCGTGCTGAGGTCGCCCTGTGATTCATGCTCAAGTTGTGTCTGAGCTGCCTCTCAAAGTCGTGCTGGAAGTCGTGTTGCCCCTGTGTGAACCGAGCCTTACTCTCCATCTCACAACAATCTTTACCCAAACTCACACAGGTGTCTTTACAAAGCACAAACAATACCATTGCTGATGCAAATTTAAAATGAGTCACTTTTTTTGTGCTTTTTATTATTTCTAAATAATCATAATTTGAGCCCCAAAAATTTAATATGTGTTCCAACATCAGAAATCAAAATGTAATTCCCCAAAATTTGAGGGTAATATCACTATTCTAAACTCATCCACAAAAAAAACACCAAATTTCACAGAATAAATCAAGAAGAATAACTCTTGAGTAATGTAATTCCATCACCTGTATGCCCAAAGAAATGCAGTATTTCTGTGTATTTATGTGCATGAGGATCTCACATGTGGCAGCTCCGTGGCTTAGAGGTTAGAACTTCTGCTTTGCATCCCTGAGTGTCTGGGTTCAAATCCCAAACATGCTGCTTCATGTAGAGAAGTTGTCTCATCTCCCAGGTCTTAAAAATATGTCTAAATGTCGTATTTATGTGTAGGAGGGTTCCACCACCATTGTAAATCTTGCCAGATACAAAATTTAGCCAAAAGTATTGGGACGCCTGCCTTTACACACACGTGAACTTTAATGGCAGCCCAGTCTTAGTCCGTAGGGTTAAAATTTTATGTGGCCCACCCTTTGCAGCTAGAACAGCTTCTGGGAAGGCTGGGAAGGCTGTCCACAAGGTTTAGTGTGTCTATGGAGATGTTTGATCATTCTTCCAGAAGTGCATTTGTGAGGCCAGGCACTGATGTTGGATGAGAAGGCCTGGCTCGCAGTCTCTGCTCTAATTCAGCCAAAGGGTGTTCTATCGGGTTGAGGTCAGGACTCTGTGCAGGCCAGTCAAGTTTCTCCACCCCAAACTCGCTCATCCATGTCTTTATGGACCTTGCTTTGTGCACTGGTGTGCAGTCATGTTGGAACAGGAAGGGGCCATCCCTAAACTGTTCTCACAAAGTTGGGAGCATGAAATTGTCCAAAATGTCTTGGTATGCTGATGCCTTAAGAGTTCCCTTCACTGGAACTAAGGGGCCAAACCCAACCCCTGAAAAACAACCCCACACCATAATACCCCTCCACCAAATGGTTTGGACCAGTACACAAAGCAAGGTCCATAATGACATGGATGAGTGAGTTTGGGGTGGAGGAACTTGACTGGCCTGGACAGAGTCCTGACCTCAACACAACAGAACACCTTGGGGATGAATTAGAATAGAGACTGTAGGCCAGGCCTTCTTGTCCAACATCAGTGCCTGACCTCACAAATGCACTTGGAAGAATGGTCAAACATTCCCATAGACACACTCCTAAACCTTGTGGACAGCCTTCCCAGAAGAGTTGAAGCTGTTATAGCTGCAAAGGGTGGGCCAACTCAATATTGAACCCTAGGGACTAAGACTGGGATGCCAATACAGTTCATGTGCGTTTTAAGGCAGGCATCCCAATACTTAGGCCAATATATTGTATATTGCTTGGAGAAACTGAACATGGCTATGAACTTAGGGCTGGTTCACACCACAGAGATGCAGAGAACATGTGTGAGGCTGCTTAGCGGCTAAGTGGGTAGCAATTCCATCTAGCAGCACTGGGGTTGCTGGTTCAATTCCCCAACATGCTAATGCTTGTGTTGAAGTTTATATGTTCTCCCTGTGTGAGTTTCTCACCACAATCCAAAGACATGCTGGTATTTTATTTGTCTCCTGTCAAAATAGTCTCTAATGTAAAAAAAGTTACTTTTGGACTTTAGATTGGAAGCTCATTGGAGCCAGGGCCTGAAGTTAATGTTTGTTAGCACTAATCATGCCCAGGGACTTGGACATTTAAAATTGTAGGGTTTACACTGCACAGGTACATATGCTTAGAAAACTGTTGCTTTGTTTATGTGCATGCAAATGGACTTGGAACTTTGGCCTGTAGTTGGAGATGTGATGCACATAGCCAAGGGCTAACACAGTTGCAAATAGTATTATGTGTTTTTGCCCATCAGGTGAAATCACTTTAGACATACACGAAGAGACAGATTAAAAGATACTGGTGGGAGTGTACTTCTATTGGGCGTGTGACAGTTTGCTAACAATACAACCTCTCTTATATAAAGGCCTGCAGTATTGGGGATTGTCAGGTTTTTTGCTGTGATTTGTGGGGGGGGGGAGAAGGAATGATATTGTGCAAACTGACAAGCCCCCCAACTAGTGTTATTTGCTGAAATTCTTGTGCATTTTTTCAATCAAAAATTGTGTGTGTGTATTGTTCCTGTCTGACCGTGCAAAATCGTTTGGAAGCATCTGCTGACCTTCTAGTCTTGGATCTCATTGCTTAATCATGTACACAGAAATGCAGATTCCAGCAGAACATGGTCACCAATGTATCTATATGTGGATTGTGGGGTGAGGGTGGGTGTTTTGAACATGTGTCTTTTTTAATATTATGTTGGAATGCTTTGTAAGAATAATAACTTAAGTATGTTTCTATAATCTTGCAGATAAAAATGTGATGTGTTGCCCGTTATACACTAAAAGTAAAGCTGTGTGCACTCTAAGGTTTTGACAAATTTTAGATTGTAAGCTCCTATGAGCAGGGCCCTTAAAATTCAATTGCTAAATGTAGTACCATGTATCCTGTCCAAATTTTTTTGAAGCTAGTAAATGAATGTACATATTTTTTTTTCTGCTGGCAAAATCAAAGTACATTATTAAGCTTTGGTGTGTTGTGTTTTTTTTTTTGGTGGTGGTTTTGGCAAAGTGCAATATCTTTTATATTTTATTTCTATATGCGTTTGTGCACCAAAAAACAAATCTCTTCACCCTGGTTCACATTGACGCTACTTCACTTGAGCTAGCGCGATTTTAGGTACTACTTGATAGACATCTGTGTGGCTTCCTATACAAATGTCTATTGAAGTCCCACCTGAAATCGGCAAAAGTAGTGCAGGAACTACTTTTGCAAATCGGTGCGGTGCCACAAAATTGGGGTTGCATCGATTGGAACAGTGCCATTGCCACCAATAGTCATGCGATTTGATTTCTGAAATTGTATGACACATCGCCCCAATGTAAACCTAGGCTTCAGCACACCTGCAAGTAAATGATAATGGTGGAATCTTTATATATAACAGCTGTGGAGAGTTGCAGGTAATTAATTTGAATGGAGAATAGGCAGTGTTGTGTGAGTCAGCTCTGGTTCACATTGGTGCGATTTGACATGTCAAATCGGTGGCTATTGCACTGTTCTAATTGGTGCGATTTGTATTGATATCAGTGCAGAAACCTGCACAGATTTCTCTGATGTGTCCCCCCCCCCCTGCAGTCGGGATTGACATGCGGGAATGAAATTGTATGAGTTTAGCTGAACGATTTCCTCCCACTGTCTGAGCCCTGCTTCACACTAACTGGGCCTTTTGCCTTTGTAATTCACCTGCTGCTATGTCAGAGACACCATTTCTTATCAAACTCCCTTAAGTTTACCTTCAAATATCATTATATGTAAAAATACAGATTTTCATATCTGGAAATAATCAAAAATAATAAATTCTAATTGTGATTGAGATCAAATATTCGCAGCTGCAATCAACAGAGCGTGGTTTTACCTCCTGACCCGGAAATGAGTCATTGTAATCACTCGGAAGTTCCTGTGCTGGTCAGGATCTCCATCTAGGTGGACATGGCGAGGGCTCTCTTTAGCATAGAGGAGGTGCTGCTGATTTGCCGGGTAAGTGTAGGATATGTACTTGTGCTTACTCAAGGTGGGGGTGGATTTGGTGTGGGTGGGCTTCATTGATTTGTTTGGCATCACCACATGTTTGCTTCTGGCCCATGTGCACACATCACTACTTCCTGCATTTGTTCTGCTGATGTAAATCAGTGCAAGTATAAATGAGAGCTCCTTTCTATTAAAATATATATGACTTGATTCACAGTTGGGTGACTTTTTATGATTCTCAATGATAACCATTCATATCTGTGCTACTTTAAGTCATACCAACTTCAAAGTAGTCCCTGTATTACTTTGGTGTGACTTTCGGGCTCAGTTTCCACTAGTGCGACTTGTCATGCGACCTGGGACTGCAAAGTCGATTGACATGTCATACCCCATGATTTCCAATGAGTATGGTTCATATCTGTGCGACTTCAAAGTAGTCCCTGCACTACTTTGGTCCCACTTTGATACGACTTGAGGCCCATAGACCTCAAGAATATACAGGCATTGCTCCAAGTCACATCATAATTGCGGCAAAAAAATCGCTGCAAAATCATGCCAATTTAGGGTTGCAATAGTGGAAAGAGAGCCTCATGTGACTTGAGGTACATATGGCGCAATATTACACAGGCATTCCCAGAAGTTGGGGCCAAGTTGCAGCGGCAAAGTGGCAGCAAATTTCAGGTCGCAGCAGTGTGAAAGAGATTCAAGGATATCTTTAAATTTGGCCCTATTGTCACTTGTGCATCCTGAAAGTGGGGCAAATTCGTCCCTGCACTACCTTGGTTTGACTTTGATGCGATTTGAGGTCCATACACCACAAGATTACACAGACATTGCTTCAAGTCATGGCAAAGCTGTGCAATTTTAAGGTCGCACAAGTGCAAATGGGGCTTTATTCAAAGATGTTATAATTTAATCTCATTAGGTTACTTTCACACTTATGTGACTTTTCATGCAGCTTTGGACCTCAGAGTCACATTAAAAGTTACCCCCCATGAGTTCCATTCATATCTATGCAACTTAACCCATGCTCACATAGCTCTGAATTGACATGTCAAATTACAGGCCAAATCGGCGCCTATTGACGGCAATAGAACTGTCCAAATTGGTGCGACGCCACACAGATTCCCAAAAGTATTTCCTACATTACTTTGGACGACTTCAGGAGGCGATTTCTTACCTCCCAACTTTTTGAGATGGGTATAAGGGACGCCTATTAGCAAAAGTATGTAGGCATAGGACACACCTCCTAAAACACCTTCTTAAAGAAGAATTATTAAAAAAAAAAAAAGGATTAGTTAAACCCCCAAGTGCTTTTTTTTAACAATAATATCCCTTTAGATTTGTTTGTAAATTCCTAAAGCCAAGCAATTTAGAAATTAGATGAAAGGTTTAGTGCTGGAAAACCCTTTTTGAAAGATAAAAATTGCATTTTATATACAACTATACAGATCAGAACAAAATGAGGGACAAATGAGGAGGAAAGAGGGACAGAGGGACTTTGTTCCAAATTAGGGACAGTTGAGACCTATGTGATTTCACTATACATCTGTGCAGAAAAGTGCAAGATATTTGCTTTTAAAACAGCACCGATGACGTCACGTGCATGCGCACAAGCGGGCGGCATCATTGCCGGTTTTCTGAATGGGATCTTGCCGGCCCCAGCGCGCATGCGTGTGATGTCATCGCCGCTCCGGCCAATCACAGTGCCGGAGCGGCGATACACTGACGGCAGTGAATGAACATCGAGGCAAGATGGCGGCAGAGGGGAACGACGAGCAGTTCGCAGGCTTCGATCTCAGGTAAGTCATTCATAATGAGCTAGTATGCTATGCATACTAGCTCATTATGCCTTTCTTTTGCAGGGTTTTAAAAAAAAAATGGGTTTACTTCCGCTTTACTGCCTGAAATGCAAAACATTATTGTATAGGACTAAACATTAGTAAATGTATTTTTTCTGTACGTATGTGCTCAGCTCTGTAGCATAGTGATATTCCCTGCTGCCCTCAAAGGTTTTAAGCCATGAATTCAAATCCTACTGACGGCATCACCTCCTTAATGTGTGCATTTTACTCAGCAGCATATTTCTCGCGTTGCTGTGTTCTTCTGCGCAGTCGGTTACCTGCTAATAAAAAAAAAGCCGCTCTTCTTCTGTGGCGGTCTTCCTCCTCTGTGTTGTTACCCGCTGTGTGACGTCTCTTACATAGCCATGGAGCGGGCTCTCCGGGTGACGTTATCGGATGGCCACAGAAAAAGAGCAGCTTTTTTTTTATTAGCGGCTAACCAACTGTGCGGAAGAACACAGCAGCGGGAAAAGACGGCGGTGGCAGGAGAGACAGCTCGGGGAGAAGAAACATCACACACTAGTAGATATTTGTGCTACGCTCAATATGCTAGTGGTCAGCACTTCTACCTTGAAAAACTCAGGCTTTGAACCACTCATGGGTTCAAATCCCACAGAGAGATACTAAAAGATTGACTTGGTGAAAAAAAGGCAAATGCCAATTAGCCAAAGCAGCATATGCTGAAAATAGGTGAATGCCAATTAGCCAATGCACTTTTATTCAATAATATTATGGTGTGGAATTCCAAACATCACACACTAGCTAACGGGCAGTTTACATTTCTTTCTTTGTTTATTTTAATTTGCTTGTGCAAAAAATAAACATAGCTGTTGGATGGTAGGTTGGCTGGTATTTGAACTTGTACCATGAGAGCTGTCGAGACATCTGAGCAGACCACTAAGCCATTGTGCTAAGTACAAGACCTGCATAATAGTGTAGTATGATTAAAGAATGAACATAAATAATTACTGCTTTATAGCCACCTAAATGAAAAAATAAATAAAAATACATGAAAAAAACAACATACAACAAATAGGTAACCTAAATGTTTAATACATATAACTTTACAGAATAGCAGACATTACTATGTAATAATCATTCATAACTGCATTCGTTAGCAAAAGAAGGAAAAAAACTAGGAATACTAATTGCAATATACAGCAAGAGCACATTTCATATAAAAATGTTTCTTTCACATACATGGATCATGGTTACAGTGCAGTGCTATATAAAAACGTAGTGGGGCGTGGTCTGGTGCCGTTCCGGGATGGACGTGTAGTTTGGAGCTCCCGTTCCGAGGTCCAGCAACTTCAGCTTTTCAGCTTACCTTCTCCCCCAGACATGGTGAGAACTGCCCGGAGTGCTTCAGCAACCTGTTCCCGATCCCCGCTGAGCACCGACACTCCGCTAAGCCAGCAAATCCCTGAGATCTTTCGGTCCCGGCCTAAAGCCAGGATGCAGGCCTCACAAACAGCCTCCTCACAGGGAACCCGCTTTCAGAGCGCAAGCCCGCAGCGATCCGACACACAGACCTCTCCAGGGCTAGCAACGGGGATGAACCACCCCCCGGCAGTTAGTCTGAACGACCTACACAGTGTGGCTTCGGATATAAAAAACACCCTCATGGCGGCCATCTTAGACATGAGGTCGGACATACAGGCCATGACGCTTAGGGTGGAGGAGGTGGAAACTACTCAAGCCCGTCATGATACAGCGATATGCCACGTTCAACAGGTCACAGAGTCACATGCGATCCACCTCAGGGAGATTAATCGCCACATGGAAGATTTGGATAACCGCGGGGGGCGCCGCAACCTTAGAGTGAGGGGTATCCCAGAAGCGATCGATTCAAGCCAGCTCCCTGTGGCAGTAACTACCATTTTCAACGACCTACTTGAAAGAGCCCCTGATACCCCGATCATCTTTGAACGGCTCCACAGGGCATTGCGTCCGCGGGGAAGAGACACAGATCCTCCGCGGGATGCAGTCTGCTGCCTCACAGACTTTCCCCTGAAGGAAGAAATACTACGCAAGGCCAGAAACCGCAACCAACTGTCTTTCCAAGGCACGGATATCAGGATCTATCAAGACCTGTCTAACATCACCCTGCAACGCAGACGCGAGTTACGTCCCCTTCTGGAAACACTGAGGGCCAGGTCCATAGTTTATAGATGGAAGTTCCCTTTCTGCCTGACAGCGACTCACCAAGGCCGCACAGCCAATCTAAAGGTTCCAGAGGACTTAGATCACTTCTGTTCTGCCATGGATATACCGTACGTGGAGGTACCAGACTGGTACAGCGACTTCCGTATTCCTCCACTCAGAAGAGTTACTTCCATGGAAGGTATCGCCGAAGCGGGCAACTTCAGTATTAGCCGCCGACACTCTCACCCACCTCCTCCCCACACTCCTTCAAAGGATCAAGGAGCTCCACGTAATGGCAGCCCTACGGCCTCTCCGGTGCACCGCAGAGCACGCATCTCCTAACAAGGTAACCAATCCTCTCTTTACCCAGTTTTCTACATGGCGCAGAGTCACTAACCCTACGGTCTACCATCCCCCTACCCAGGAGATAAACTGTTTAAATTCCGTTCAACCCGAGCTCAATACCCAGGCCCAATCCCTGTGAAAGGCTGACCGCCCTCAGCATGCCTTATTTGTCCTTCTATCGTTACAGAGGAACCAGCTCCCCACTTCTTACCACTTATACCACCCAGCTGCAGAACGGGGACTTATTTTCTCCCTCCTTCTACCCATCCTCCCCATCAGCCTACCAGAGTCATGATTTCCTTAGCCTAAGCATCCTTCCCTCTCAGCATGCACTGCTCGGATCCAGGACTAACCACCATCTGCCTGTCTGCCTGACCCGTTGCTGTCACGATACACCAGGAACAGAGCTTCCCGAGAGAAGAACATTGGATAGTATCTGTAGCCTCTCAGCCGAGACTCTGGCTCCCACATATCAAACTCCTGCAATACCAAAAAGGTTCTTTCTTTATAACCCCATCAAACAGTTTCTTGGCTATGACTTCTGCTGATCCCACTTCTTAAAACCAACCCTCCAGTACCAGAACCTTAACAACTCGCCGACATTGATTCAGCCTCCAACGATGGATACACAGCAGACTTGATTCACCTTCGACGACATTCTCCACTCCTAGCCCTAGTCAGTCTACCATGTGGTCCTGATCTTCTGTACAGAAGCACAAACACCTTCCTTCTGTTCCCACTTCACAGCAAGACTCTAGACCACTCCAGATCTCGGGTAACTCTGTACAGCAATCCTTAGGGACCACTGGCAGAACGGTTGGTATCTTCTTTCTTCTTTCTCTCCTGGACAACTTCTGAAGGTTTCCCCGGACGCCCAACCCTCCTTAGGTCGGGTCAGTGACTGCCTTGTCCCCTCCTGATCACCTTTTCCTCATTCCCCTACCACTATATCCACTCCTGCTCATTTGCTACACCCATATCCTTCTGAAGCCTTCTTCCTACGTTCCCCTAACTACTCCAATGCAGCTAGTGACAAGTCGATATAGGTCCCCCCAACTGCCTTATGTGCTGTTTTTCTCCCCACAGACTTTACTGGTTTCTGAATCTTCAGCTATACAACCCTAAGGGTGGTCGGAGACCCGAGGGGTACATGCTCAGGTATGGAATCACAGCACGCCACTGACCACACGATTGTAACCTCCTAGGGTTACCTATTCTCAAACACACTATATCTATAACCACTGCTGTTGTGTGGCTTACGAGGCTGACAGGGAGAGCTCATTCTCAGGCTTGGGAATGGGCATCCCCCCCTCAGATCTAGATAGCCTGCCTTTAACCCCCTGGGTATGAATATGTTTGTTTTGTTATCTATAATTAGAGTTTTGTTATCAGCCATATCTGCAGATGTATACTTGTTCACTGTAACACAGGCTGTAAGTTTTGTTTTAACGAATTCACCCTGTTACTGACTCTATTCCCTGAATATTCTTCTATACCAAAGTATACACCCCCCACTCTCCGCCATGTGATACCCGAAACTTGGGCAATGCGCCACACTTTAAGAGTTAATTCCGTACGATCGTATGACCGTACAATTCCTTATCCCCCCCTCCCACACAAACCCCCTCATTACACCATGCCAAACATCCTCCCCTAAATAACAAATAAATGATCTTACTACTCTACAGCCCTCACACTTTGTGAGGATGAGCCGACTCACACAGCCCTGACATCACCAATTAACCATCCTCTCACCATGTCCTTATATGACCTGCCCGTCGTCTACACAACCAGACTACTCCTCTGACACCTAACTGAGCCATAGATGACACCACCACCTAGAAGCGTTTGTTCTCCTTAAGACCTCATGGAGACGCAGACCTCACCTCCCTCTAGTTGATCGCCACCTACTGCTCTCACACACAGCGGACTCTGGTAGACACCGCTGAACCTTACCGGTACCCCCACTCCTAACTGGTGGGCTTGCAGGTCAATTCCCACACCCGGTATAATATCCCATCACCCTACCTGTCCCCTCCTTCCCCCCTGGTTGCCCTCCTCCTCAACGTCCTAACCTCACCTCCTCCACATCTTCCCTCTTCCTCATCCTCATAACCCCCCCTACTCCCCTCCGTCTCTGGCCTCCCCATACCCTCCCGTCCCCTACCCGCCTTAACCTCTACTACAAACATGAGCCCTGATAATACACGAAGCTCCGACTTCTCCCTAAAGGTAGTCTCCCTTAACGCCAAAGGACTGAATATACCAGAAAAACGAACGCAACTCTTTTCCCTCATGCGCAGCATGAAAGCTGACATAATCTTCCTACAGGAAACCCACTTTTGCAAGAAGAAAGTTCCCAACATGACTAATCGCTTTTTCCCCCACAGTTTCCATGCCACTTCACCTATCTCGAAATCCAAAGGAGTCTCCATACTTATATCCAAAAACCTACCCATCCAAATTACGGACACTCACCTTGATGAACTAGGCAGGTATATCTTCCTAAAGGGGTCCCTCAGGAACAAATCAATCACTTTGGCTAACATATATACAGCCCCAACTCGTCCCAAGTTCCCTTTTCTTTCTCGTACATCACGGGACACAGAGCGGCATAGTCATTACTATGTGGGTTATATAGATACCTTCAGGTGCTGGCACTGGCAACTTCCAAAACCGGAAGTACCCTCCCCTATATAAGCCCCTCCCATCCGGGAGTACCTCAGTTTTTTGCCAGTGTCTAAGGTGTTGGCCAAGAAGTAACATGTGTTTTTCACTGAGCTTGCGTACAGGTTCTTTTGGGCCTCAGTAAGCTATTCCGGATCCGACCAAAAAAGCTTCATAGCTAAACGGTCGGTACCCGGGCCTTGCAAGAGAAGAGCAAGGTTTTGCCTGTAATGCCTCTCTTAGGAGGGCTGGACCCTGGGATCCAGAGCTCTGGTCATACCCACGACCAAGATGTTTTCTGTGCAGGGTGCTATACAGGTCCAGGGGAGTGGAATCCTTGGGAACCCGGTCCCTGAAGGTTTAATTACAATGCCTGCCGTGATAGGTGAAGTTTGGGCTTCTGTGGACCAAACAGAGTCCTGCGGCGAGGAAAAGGTAAGTGGGGGCCCTCAGGAACTTGGTTCTATTGGGGGACCCCCAAGCCTATTTTGTCTTTCTGCCTGTTACCTAAGGTATTCCCGCTAATATTCTGTGCATGCCTGTTACTACTGAGAAAATGTAAAAATTTTAATAGTAGGCAAGGAAAAAAAAAAAAAAAATGTAAGACCGCGGTACCTGTGTTAAACACTAGAGGCCGCTATGGTTCTTTTTCTTGTAATGTGGATTTTTTTCTTCCGAAGTCAAATCCAGGCAGTTGGTAAGTTCTCTTTGGGAAGCTGTCTCCTCTGCCCTGTTGCTGCGCTCATCCATCCCCGGGCCCTGCGGCAGGGACCCTGGCTCCCATCTAGCTCCTTATTTTTTTCAAAAAAGGCGCCGAAGGCGCACGTGTCCGCGCGCGTGCGTGTGCACGCGCCTCTCTATATAGAGGCGATCTGGAAAAAGGGGCGGGGCGGGTGGATGACGCTCGGTGTGCGTCGCGGCGCTACTGCGCATGTGCGGGCGTCCAGCATGTTTAAAGGCACAATCACAGCTGGCTATTGAAGTGCACAGACAGAGCTAGCAACAGTAAAAAGGCACACAGAGGCGGTTGATGCAGGCATGCCCTAGAAAGGCACTTTAGTAGACACCAACTGTTATATAGCAGCAATTGTGCTAGACTATTCTCAGTAAAAGTGGTGTATTACGGCTGGAATACCTCAGCTTTGGGCTTAGGAATATGCCGTCCAGAAGCTCCAGAACTAAATCTTCCAGGAAGCGAAGGGGGTCTCCATCGGGCTCTGAGGATCTTGGGCATGCTTCTGCTGCACCAGTCTCCCCTGAAAATTCAGAGGTTAGTGACCGTAGAGACCCCGCAGGAGTGCCAGGTACTGTGGCTGTCCTCAGTTCACCTGCTCCTGTGTATGTAACAGAGGAGGTTTTTTCCTCAGCTCTGGGAGGATTAGAACAGAGATTGTCAACATTAATCGCTGCCTCCCTGTCACAGGGAAAGCACGCCCGATCTCCGTCTCCTCCTTCAGAGTACCTGTTAGCGGAGCAACAGTCCCATACAGGGATCGACCTGCCTGAAGGGGATCAGGAGGAGGTTGATTCTGTTATAGAGGAATCAACAGTGGAGGAACCTTTCTCAGCATCTCAAGCTGAAAGATTATGGGTTCAGTCTTTGACTAACATGGTCCGATCAGCATTTAAAATGCACCTTGCGGAACCATCAACCACTACTGTCTCCTCGCTGGGGTCGCTAAAAGCTCCCCAGACTGTCTGTTCCTTTCCACTTCACCCTTTATTGGAAGGGCTCATGTACCAGGATTGGGAACATCCTGATAAAATATTTACTCCCCCCAAGAGATTTCCGGTGGTCTATCCCATGGAGGATAAGTTCATCAAAAAATGGAGGGTCCCTACAGTGGACGCAGCCATCTCTTGTGTGAATAAATCACTGACATGTCCAGTGGATAATGTCCAAATGTTCAAGGACCCAATAGATAAAAAATTGGAGTCCTTATTAAAATCTGCTTTTTCTACAGCAGGCTTGGTAACACAACCAGCAGTGGCAGCTATTGGGGTCTGCCAAGCAGTGAAGGATCAGTTGAAACAGGTCTTAAGGGACTTGCCAGATCAGCAGGCCCTTGCCCTAGCTGATCTACCTAGAGCCTTATGCTTTGCGGTTGACGCCATAAAGGATTCAATCCATCAGGCCTCCCGCCTTACGCTGTCTGTAGTACATATGCGCAGGCTTCTATGGCTCAAAAACTGGTCTGCTGAAGCTCCCTGTAAAAAATTGCTGGTTAGCTTCCCATTTCATGGTGAACGCTTATTCGGGGAAGACCTGGACAAATATATCCAGAAAATTTCCAACGGTAAAAGTACACTCTTGCCGGTTAAAAACAGAGTTAGAGGTCCCTCTTTTAAGAGGCCTGCTTCTCCAGTCCCTGGGGCATCGGCTGTGAAACAGTTCCGACGGCCTCCTCGGTCAAATCCCGGGGGTAAAAATCAGGGACAATCGCAGGGTAATAAGAAACCCTGGGTCAGGAGAGGTACAAAACCTCCCCCAAAGTCAAATGCATGAAGGGTTGCCCCCACTCAATCGGGTGGGGGGAAGACTCCAGTTGTTCGCAGAGACATGGCGGGACACGATCAGAGACAGATGGGTGCTCTCCGCAGTAAGTCTGGGATACAGATTGGAGTTAAAAGACTCTCCTCCTTCCCATTTTATGAGGTCAAACGTGCCAAGGGATCCCCGGAAGAGAGAGTCCCTCCTGTTGGCACTAGAACAACTATTGCTCCAAGGAGTAATTATGGAGGTTCCCCTGGAAGAATGGGGGTTCGGGTTTTACTCAAACCTCTTTACAGTCCCGTAGCCAAACGGGGACGTGAGGCCCATATTAAATCTAAAAGGGCTAAACAAATTCCTACATATCAGGACTTTCCGGATGGAGTCGATCCGATCGGTGGCCACTGCCCTACAAGGGGAGGAATGGTTAGCCTCAATCGACATCAAAGATGCTTATTTGCACATTCCCATCTTTCCAGTCCACCAAAAATTTCTACGCTTTGCAGTAGAAGGGCACCATTTTCAGTTCAGAGCCTTACCCTTCGGTCTGGCCACAGCACCACGAGTGTTCACAAAAATTCTGGCCCCATTATTGGCCAATCTAAGAACGCAAGGTGTAACGATAATGGCATATCTAGACGACTTGTTGCTGATAGACCACTCAGTGAAAAAACTAGAAGTGGTCGTTCACAAGACAATCAAGTATCTGGAATCTCACGGTTGGATTATCAACCGAGACAAGTCAGCCCTAAAACCAGTCAAAAGTCTGGAATACTTGGGGCTAAGGCTAGATTCAGGCCAGAGGAAAATATTCTTGCCTCGAAAAAAGGTGTTGTCTTTGAGAGATTTGATCCACTTAGTGGGTACAAAAAGACAGCCGTCTATACGCCTGTGCATGAGGCTGCTGGGAAAAATGGTGGCATCATTCGAAGCAGTACCCTACGGTCAATTCCATTCAAGGAATTTGCAAAGGGCCATACTGTCAGCCTGGAACAAGAAAGTTCAGGCCCTAGACTTACCAATGTCCTTGTCCCCTTCCGTTCGCAAGAGCCTCCGTTTGTGGTTGGTTCCCCAGAATCTGGAAAAAGGGAAATCCTTCAGTCCGATTTCTTGGAAGGTGGTCACTACAGATGCCAGCCTTATAGGCTGGGGAGCAGTACTGGAGCAATGGTCTCTCCAGGGCAGATGGTCGGATGTGGAAAAGGCCCTGCCCATCAATCTCTTAGATATACGAGCAGCCCGGTATGCCCTAGTAGCATGGACATCCAAACTCCAAGGGTCCCCTGTCAGAATTCAATCAGACAATGCCACGGCAGTGGCATATATCAATCATCAGGGTGGCACCAGGAGTCGTGCAGCCCAGAGGGAGGTAAATTGCATCCTGAAATGGGCAGAAAGATATGTCCCAGCCATATCCGCGGTATTCATTCCAGGAGTGGAGAATTGGAAGGCGGACTTTCTAAGTCGCCAACAATTATGCCCAGGGGAATGGTCCCTTCACCCTGAGGTTTTTCGGACAATATGTCAGCGGTGGGGAACACCGGATGTAGATCTGCTAGCATCCAGGTTCAACGCAAAGGTGGACAGGTTTGTCTCTTGGACAAGGGATCCCCTAGCTTGCGGCTCGGATGCCCTAGTGTTCCCTTGGGATCAGTTCAAGCTGATATATGCATTCCCACCGCCACAATTGTTACCTCGATTACTCCGCAGAATCAGGGTAGAAAAGAAACCAGTGATTCTGGTGGCTCCAGCGTGGCCCCGAAGAGCATGGTACGCGGAGATTGTAAAAATGTCTGTGGGGAGTCCTTGGACCCTCCCACATCGTCCGGACCTGCTTTCGCAAGGACCGATATACCACCCTTCCTTACCAGCCCTAGGTTTGATGGCCTGGCTATTGAAGCCCACATTCTAAAAAAGAGAGGTCTCTCTAATCCTGTGGTATCTACCATGATCAATGCCAGGAAGCCGGTATCCAGGCAGATCTACTATAGAATCTGGAAGGCATACATCGCCTGGTGTGAGGCCAAGAAATGGCATCCACGAAAGTACGTAATAGGTAGGATTCTGGACTTCCTACAGTGGGCTGTAGATAGGAAGCTTGCCTTGAGTACTATCAAGGGTCAGATTTCGGCCTTGTCAATATTTTTTCAGAGGCCCTTGGCTTCGCATTCACTAGTCAAAGCCTTTATACAAGGAGTGATGCGTATTAGTCCTCCGGTTAATATTCCCATATGTCCATGGGATCTAAACTTGGTTCTGTCGGTTCTACAGAAACAACCATTTGAACCATTACAGCATATTTCCCTGGTTCTTCTCACCAGAAAATTGATTTTTCTAGTAGCCATTTGTTCGGCTAAAAGAGTGTCGGAATTAGCCGCTATGTCCTGTAGGGAGCCATATCTGGTTATCCATAAGGACAGAGTAGTGTTACGTCCTCATCCAACTTTTCTTCCGAAGGTGGTATCGAGGTTTCATTTGAACCAAGATGTGGTTCTTCCTTCTTTTTTCCCCAAACCTAGTTCAGTAGAGGAAAAATTATTACATTCTTTGGATGTAGTAAGAGCAGTTAAAGCTTATCTAAAAGCCACTGCTCAGATTCGCAGAACGGATACTTTGTTTATTCTGCCGGAAGGCCCCAGAAAGGGTCAGGCAGCGTCAAAATCTACTTTAGCCAAGTGGATTCGACAGGTCATAATGCAAGCCTATGGCTTGAGAAGGAGACCACCTCCGTTCAAAGTTAGGGCGCACTCCACGAGAGCAGTTGGAACTTCATGGGCAGTGCATCACCAGGCCTCCCTGGCTCAAATCTGTAAGGCCGCAACATGGTCTTCAGTACACACGTTTACTAGGTTCTACTAGGTGGACGTTAGAAGTCAGGAGGATGTCTCCTTTGGGCGCAGTGTGTTGCAGGCCGCAAAAGATCCTCATGTCTGATAGCGCTCAGCTTATGTATGGTGTATCCCCCCCTCATTGGGCATTGCTGTAGGACATCCCACATAGTAATGACTATGCCGCTCTGTGTCCCGTGATGTACGAGAAAGAAAATAGGATTTTTATAACAGCTTACCTGTAAAATCCTTTTCTTGGAGTACATCACGGGACACAGAGCTCCCACCCCTCTTTTGGGGACACTTATTGCTTTGCTACAAAACTGAGGTACTCCCGGATGGGAGGGGCTTATATAGGGGAGGGTACTTCCGGTTTTGGAAGTTGCCAGTGCCAGCACCTGAAGGTATCTATATAACCCACATAGTAATGACTATGCCGCTCTGTGTCCCATGATGTACTCCAAGAAAAGGATTTTACAGGTAAGCTGTTATAAAAATCCTATTTTTTAGGGCTGTAACACGACACCTAACCAATTTCCAAGAGGGAATTCTAATACTGGAAGGGGATCTCAACGTACCCCTGAACCCCCTTTTAGACACCTCTTCGGGCAAATCCCACCTACCATACCGGGCGCTCCGACAAATCAGAAAATGTTTCCAAGATCTCTTACTCCACGACGCATGGCGCACCCTATACCCGAATGTAAAGGATTTTACATTCTTCTCTGCCCCACATAACAAATATTCACGACTAGACTACATATTTCTTACCCAACAGGATCTCCCGTTCCTAAAAGCAGCAACCGTCGAACCGATGACTTTTTCTGACCACCATCCTATCTCAATGACCCTCACTTTCCCTGAAAAAGTACACCACTCGCGAATCTGGAGACTAGACCCTTCCATCCTGACAGACAAAACCAAAGAACTAGAGATTCAAACTTGCTTAAGCAATTATTTCGCTGAGAACAACACCCCGGACACCTCTAAACTTACTCAGTGGGCGGCTCACAAATGTGTTGTCCGCGGTAAATTGATTTCCCTGGGGGCCGCAATTAGAAAGGAAAAAAGGGCCAAACTGGCTGACCTTTTTTCCAAACTTAAAAAACTAGAAGCACTACATAAACGAAATCTGGCCCAACAAACCCACGTAGAACTACTAGAGACTTGCACACTCATACAGGAAGAATTGGGCCAACACCTCAGAAAGAAATACACTCTATCTCAGAAACTTTTTTATGAGTTCGGCAATAAAAGTGGCCATCTTCTTGCTTAAGCTATACGCAAGAAAAGGGCAGCTAATACGATACATCACATACAATCCCCCACAGGTTAAATAAAAATAGGATAAAAAGATGGACTTTATGGGCACGACAAATTGATATAAAATTACTCAAGTTTTATTAAAAATTAACAAAAGAAAGGATAACAAAACATACAAATAAAATGAATATTATATAGAACTATTCATCAACCTAATGTTGACACACTTATACACATCACCCAATAGCCAAAATTCAATGAGAAATTAGAATTTATACTGGGTAGAATGACATCAAGGTCAATTCTTTCAGTATATTGGATACCAGTATTGGCTGGTGGCATTGATTGGTGGTGTGTCATCAGAAATTCATTCTTAAACCCGACATGTTGCGCGACACAAGTCGCTTCTTCAGGAGTTTTTTGAATGTCTAAAAATATAAATACATAACATAAGAACATATAAATAGATTGCAAAACACAACAAAACAAGAGAACCTGTATGTCTGGCCAGGTGCTTCAGAAACACGTGATCCCCCAACAGCAATACCACTATTAGAAACAAAATAAAATAAAACAAAACAAGACAAGACCAGAAGCAGTACAGAGAGTTAAGAAAACCCTCACAGATTGAAAAAGAGTCCATTAGGTGGATGAATCGTTTATCATAACTTACATGGGTTAAAAGATTTTTCAAGTAAAAACGGAGGTTTATAGATGGTCAGGATGGCAATAGTAGTAGTAGAATAATGCCTCTGGGTATCTTGAAAAAACTAGGCATGAACAAACACATGTGGATCAATCATATGATTACATCCAATTACACAACATGTATATAATTTAGAAGCATTGTCAGCATACTAAGAGCTGACCGATTCAGTTCGGTGCATACAGGCTTACCTCTGCTTACCTGAGTAGCATAATATATAGCTACGATGTAGAGCCCAATATCCGTGTTTAAACCCCAATTATGGAGAAAAAAAATGAAAAATTGATACACGGATATGGGTACTGGTAGTTTCAATTATGCTAGCAGGAATTCGATATTGTCCTAGCTTGCAGAGTTGCCCAGTCTGGACTAAAAAACGGGAGGGGAGGAGAGGGAACAAAGGAAGGAAGGGGAGACACAAAATTGAATGGCATTAATGAGATGTGTGGGTATGCGGAAATCTAATAGAGAGTAACCAATTGCTGGGCTGCTCAAGTGTCACCCCCATAACCAACCAGCAGGGTAAGAGACACTGGCCCATAATAACAGAAAAAAACAGTTACCTTGTAATAGATGTTGGTGGGAGTGCATCCGTTTAGTAGGTAGCAGCCCTCGGTAGTCAGGGATTATCTGCACCCTGGGCGATAATAGGTCCTGTGTTTAAATAGGACAAAATCGCGCCAGGACAACCCCATCCGAAAAAGCGCGCCGTCCGCACAGTGCCTCTGATAGGCTGGCGTCATAGCTAGGCGTCAAAATGCCCGCAGTGAGCTAGATAGTGGGCGGGGCTGAAACCGTGACATGCCCCTGTTATCTAGCAATATGCGAGAAACAGGAAGTGTACATGGGAGGTTGGCGTGGCAACCGCGCATGCGCATAGATACCCACACACTCATCTCGCAGCGGTGGAAGGGGCAGAGCTCAGGGCGGCGGCCTTAACACTGAAAACAGTCCCGGCCAAATCAAGCCCGCACATCGTCAAGCGATGCAATCAACTCCCTCCTCCAACCAACACACTCAAGGGGAGAGCAAGCCCAAACCATGCGACACCCAGGGCAACAAAGCAATCAGCCATGGAGCAAGGAAGATCCACATCACCACACAGACCCACAGATCACCACAGGGCAACCACACTCAGCATAACATCAAGTACAAAGCTCAAACCCCGACATTCGCCATCCAGCGGTCACAAAAAAAAAAAAGGGAAAGTGGCATTGCAGCGAGGGGAACAAATTGTCTCAACCAGAACCACCGGGCCAGGCATCTTAACATTGGGTCTAACATTTTCAGCACATGCGATCACCAAGGGGACAAGAGGAACATATCCCCCATGGGGTCACATACAAAAGAAAAATACATAATGAATAATAATGAAATTATTAATATAAATAGTAAAAGAAAAATGGTCAACATATTTAACATAAAAATAGATAATCAAATATTACATTTATCTCAACTTCATAATATAGACCTAAGTCTATATATAGTATTATATAATGTTATATTAAGGGAAAGATCCCTTAATCCAGCAATGAATTAAACAGTGACTTACAACAAGAGAGAAATGACCCAGAATAACATATTGGGCCATATTAGGAATCCCAAGGGGGAAAGAAAGAGGAAGGGAGAAAAGAAAGGCTGTATAGAGGTTATTGATTGGGACTTGGAAGATTATAAAGTAGGGACCTACAAAGCGCAGTTGATGAAATCATGCGTGTGCGGACAACAAGCTCAAAGGAAAGATTTGTATGATTGAGTTTCATTCAACCCAGGTGGTTGTGTGGCAGCGAGTCATTCGATCCATATAGTTTCTCTTTGTAAGATTATTTTATCCCAATTACCACCTCGTGGGTCCTTGGGAATAACTGCCAATGCAATGAAGGATACACAGGTGGTGTCAAATTTGTGGTATAGATCTATATGACGGCTGACAGTTGTCAGCATCTTACCACTCCCTGAATAATACACATGGTCTTTGACACGCTGCCAAAATTTACGAACTGTCTTTCCAACATAGAAGGCTCCACACACGCATGTCATCAAATACACGACCCCCTCAGTGCTACAATCGGCTCTAAAACCAGGACAGAACCTCTCCCCATTGGGTAGGGTGAAGCTCTGTCCTGGACAGATCCACGGGCAAAAATTACATTGTCCACATTGGTGAATCCCTTGAATGGTGTTGTTATTAATAGTAGAAGCCACGTAGTGGCTTGACACCAGTTTGTCTCGTAGGGAATTTGCCCGTCTGAAGGTTATCTCTGGTCTAATGCCTAGATGTTTGCGAACTGTGGGGTCTTGATATAGCACGTGCCAGTGATTGGTAAGTATGGCACGAACTTCTTGATGTTGTGATGAAAAACGTGTGATCATTCGCAGAGGTGCTCGCATATCAGATACATTCTTGTTTTGAAAAAGCAAATTATTCCTTGGTTGTCGCAAGGCTTTATTGAAGGCCTTGCGTAAAAGCGACTTACTGTAGCCTCTGGCTAACAGTCGCGTGCGTAACATTTGTGCTTCCCTCTGAAAATCCTCTGTATGGGTGCAGTTACGACAAAGTCGTATATATTGTGCATATGGTATGCTACGTATTAATGCCACCGGATGTGCACTTGTGGCGTGCAACATAGTGTTGCCAGCCGTTTCATTGCGATAAAGGCTTGTTGCTAAGCAACCATCATGGTCTTTAAAGATTGTTAAATCTAAAAATGTTATTTTGGAGCGGTCGAAATTGAGAGTGAATTTTATATTGAAAGAGTTATGATTTAATACATCAACAAAGGTCCTGAGGGAATCAGGTGTACCCGCCCATACCATGATGATATCGTCAATATATCGCATCCAGCAAACCACCTGTTCAGTATAAACCCCCATCCCCTCATCCGAGAAGATGTAACGCTCCCACCCCCCCAGGTACAGGTTGGCGTAGGCCGGTGCGCAACAAGTGCCCATGGCTACCCCCTGTACCTGGAGGAAGTGGGAACCGTTAAACCCAAACCAGTTGTGGGTAAGGACGAATTGAAGCAATGTGAGTACGAACTCATTATACTTCCATTGGGTATGGGGTTCCTCATAGAGGAAGGCACGTACCATCCCGATGCCCTGCTCATGAGGGATACTAGAGTATAAGGACTCTACATCCAAAGTCACGAGCAGGGCATCAGGAGGGATTGCCATTCCCTCAATCTTTTTTAACAAATCTAAGGTATCCCTAGTATATGAGGACAAGCTCGTTACATGAGGCATAAGTGTGGCATCAATGAGCCTGCTGCCATTTTCAGTCAAGGACCCGATACCTGATACAATTGGCCTCCCCGGTGGTTCAATAGAATTTTTGTGGACCTTGGGCAATGAGTAAAAAGTAGCTTCTCGAGGGAATTTGTTATTAAGATAATCATACGTATCCTGGTTGATTAAACCTTTCTGATATCCATCATTGATGATAGATAGATAATCATTTTTGAAGGTTGGGATAGCTGTAGCAGGGATTTTATGATACCAACTAGTGTTAGATAGAATGTTATAGCACATCCTTTCATAGTTGGCTTTGGTCATCAGGACAACGTTCCCTCCTTTGTCCGATGCCTTGATGACCAAATCAGGATGTTTGCTAAGTTGGAGGATGGCTTTCTTTTGGATAGAAGTTAAATTGCTAGAATGCATTGGAACTGACATCTGCTTGATGTCACTCACAACCCCTATTAAAAAAGCCCATATAGATGGGTTAGTGGAGAGATCAGGGAATCTAGTAGACTTTGGCTTGAATTTGTTCAGTTTAGGGAGAACAGAAGCTTGTAGGGGAGTAGTTGAGGACGCACATGTTGTGTTGACAATGGGAGATGCAACTGCATCACTCAAGTCATCAGTTTCATTGTTTTCGTCCAGTAGTAGCATTAAGTCACGAAGGGCTCTAAAATCCTTCATAGTGTAGTGTTTAATGCTTTCAGCAAATTCCCGCTCCTGTCTCATTCGTATGTTATCTTGATCATAGATGTATCTATATGTCAGATTGCGTACAAACATATAGACATCCTTAATCAGTTCATATTTATCTAAGTTAGCTGATGGACAAAAGCTTAGACCCAGTCTCAAGACTTCCAACTGTTGATCTGTAAATGAGTAGGGTGTGAGGTTAATAACATCCAGTGCTAAATTTGTAGTGGTGGAGGCCCCGTCATCTGAAAATTTGGTAGAGGTGTGTAAGGAAACGCTAAATGGGGGTCTAGAGTACTTTGTTTGGTAAGCACAGGTGTCTGAGGTGGAAGTACAGAATTCAGAGAAGGTTGAAAATTAGAATTAGAAGGCATAGACAATTGAGTAGAATTGGATGGATCAGAGAAGGACATATTGGAGAAGGTGGGTGCCTGTCCTGATACTATCAGTGGTGTAGTAGATGGTCTCGGATTTTTAGGTTGTATATTTAATAATTGGGCGGCTTGCTGAGCAATAGCCCCCATATATCTTGGTTGTGAACTATTCCCACCACCATTAGAAGCGACGGCACCCCCTTCTTGTGCTTGGTTTCTATTTCTTACATCAAATGAGCTTTTTTTAGAATAGGGTGTGTAGTACCCACCACCATGACCCCGCTTACGTGACTCTTTTACATTTGTAACAGGTGTCGGTGCTCCTCGTCTAATCGGTGGCTGTAATACAGGAACAGACATAGAGATAGATGAGTCAGATTCAGTATCATCTTCCGTAAAACCAAAGTCATTACCAACATTACGAGTTTTAGCAGTTTTCTTTGGCCCTCTCCCCTGGTGGGGGTTTTGCCATTTGTATGCAAAGCCCTCCAAGAAAGCCATTCTATCCTTGGAAATTTTATTTTGTTTCTTGGATATTATATCCCTAGTGATTTTGGTAATATATTCCTTGACTTCTTGCCACCGTTTGTTATAATGGGTGTGGTCCTTAAAAATATCCCCAGTAGATTGTAACAACAAAATATCCTGATCTAAACTATTGAGTTCTGATTGATATTGAATCACTAGTAGATTCATTAGGTCAATACTACATTGTGTAAGGACTTTCTGCCATGATTTTTTGAAAACCTCAGTGTAAGTCTGAAATGAGGGGAATAATTGTACCCGTAATCCAATCGGGCTAATATTCTCACGGGCATATTGCTGTAAAAAGTCAATGTGCCAGTGTAGATTGGCTTTCTTTTTAAGAAGTCTTTTCATTTTGACCATATATTGGTTGATATTGAGCTCTGGCCCAGTATCAGTGTTGACTTTGGTTTGAATTTCCTGCATAAAGCCTATCCAGGCCTGCCCCATAAAGTCCATATTGATCCTAAAGACAAAAAATTTGGAATAATCCGATATCAATAAGGGGGAAAGAATGAATAACAAGGGAAGGAGAAGAGGGGAGACTTGGGGGAGAACAAATTCTCTCAGTAGTCACAGTAACAAGGAAATTAAATTAATACCGTAAATACCACTGAGTTGGTTTTGAATGGGTGCTTCCACCCTAGTAATATGGAAAAATGAAAATCATATCCACCCAGAGTGGTATTGGGGATACAATGTAATAAAAAATTGCCACGTCCCGAAATTGTAGATTAAATAAAAATAGGATAAAAAGATGGACTTTATGGGCACGACAAATTGATATAAAATTACTCAAGTTTTATTAAAAATTAACAAAAGAAAGGATAACAAAACATACAAATAAAATGAATATTATATAGAACTATTCATCAACCTAATGTTGACACACTTATACACATCACCCAATAGCCAAAATTCAATGAGAAATTAGAATTTATACTGGGTAGAATGACATCAAGGTAAATTCTTTCAGTATATTGGATACCAGTATTGGCTGGTGGCATTGATTGGTGGTGTGTCATCAGAAATTCATTCCTAAACCCGACATGTTGCGCGACACAAGTCGCTTCTTCAGGAGTTTTTTGAATGTCTAAAAATATAAATACATAACATAAGAACATACAAATAGATTGCAAAACACAACAAAACAAGAGAACCTGTATGTCTGGCCAGGTGCTTCAGAAACACGTGATCCCCCAACAGCAATACCACTATTAGAAACAAAATAAAATAAAACAAAACAAGACAAGACCAGAAGCAGTACAGAGAGTTAAGAAAACCCTCACAGATTGAAAAAGAGTCCATTAGGTGGATGAATCGTTTATCATAACTTACATGGGTTAAAAGATTTTTCAAGTAAAAACAGAGGTTTATAGATGGTCAGGATGGCAATAGTAGTAGTAGAATAATGCCTCTGGGTATCTTGAAAAAACTAGGCATGAACAAACACATGTGGATCAATCATATGATTACATCCAATTACACAACATGTATATAATTTAGAAGCATTGTCAGCATACTAAGAGCTGACCGATTCAGTTCGGTGCATACAGGCTTACCTCTGCTTACCTGAGTAGCATAATATATAGCTATGATGTAGAGCCCAATATCCGTGTTTAAACCCCAATTATGGAGAAAAAATGAAAAATTGATACACGGATATGGGTACTGGTAGTTTCAATTATGCTAGCAGGAATTCGATATTGTCCTAGCTTGCAGAGTTGCCCAGTCTGGACTAAAAAACGGGAGGGGAGGAGAGGGAACAAAGGAAGGAAGGGGAGACACAAAATTGAATGGCATTAATGAGATGTGTGGGTATGCGGAAATCTAATAGAGAGTAACCAATTGCTGGGCTGCTCAAGTGTCACCCCCATAACCAACCAGCAGGGTAAGAGACACTGGCCCATAATAACAGAAAAAACCAGTTACCTTGTAATAGATGTTGGTGGGAGTGCCTCCGTTTAGTAGGTAGCAGCCCTCGGTAGTCAGGGATTATCTGCACCCTGGGCGATAATAGGTCCTGTGTTTAAATAGGACCAAATCGCGCCAGGACAACCCCATCCGAAAAAGCGCGCCGTCCGCACAGTGCCTCTGATAGGCTGGCGTCATAGCTAGGCGTCAAAATGCCCGCAGTGAGCTAGATAGTGGGCGGGGCTGAAACCGTGACGTGCCCCTGTTATCTAGCAATATGCGAGAAACAGGAAGTGTACATGGGAGGTTGGCGTGGCAACCGCGCATGCGCATAGATACCCACACACTCATCTCGCAGCGGTGGAAGGGGCAGAGCTCAGGGCGGCGGCCTTAACACTGAAAACAGTCCCGGCCAAATCAAGCCCGCACATCGTCAAGCGATGCAATCAACTCCCTCCTCCAACCAACACACTCAAGGGGAGAGCAAGCCCACACCATGCGACACCCAGGGCAACAAAGCAATCAGCCATGGAGCAAGGAAGATCCACATCACCACACAGACCCACAGATCACCACAGGGCAATTATTAAATCATAACTCTTTCAATTTAAACTTCACTCTCAATTTCGACCGCTCCAAAATAACATTTTTAGATTTAACAATCTTTAAAGACCATGATGGTTGCTTAGCAACAAGCCTTTATCGCAAGGAAACGGCTGGCAACACTATGTTGCACGCCACAAGTGCACATCCGGTGTCATTAATACGTAGCATACCATATGCACAATATATACGACTTTGTCGTAACTGCACCCATACAGAGGATTTTCAGAGGGAAGCACAAATGTTACGCACACGACTGTTAGCCAGAGGCTACAGTAAGTCGCTTTTACGCAAGGCCTTCAATAAAGCCTTGCGACAACCAAGGAATAATTTGCTTTTTCAAAACAAGAATGTATCTGATATGCGAGCACCTCTGCGAATGATCACACGTTTTTCATCACAACATCAAGAAGTTCGTGCCATACGTACCAATCACTGGCACGTGCTATATCAAGACCCCACAGTTCGCAAACATCTAGGCATTAGACCAGAGATAACCTTCAGACGGGCAAATTCCCTACGAGACAAACTGGTGTCAAGCCACTACGTGGCTTCTACTATTAATAACAACACCACTCAAGGGATTCACCAATGTGGACAATGTAATTTTTGCCCGTGGATCTGTCCAGGACAGAGCTTCACCCTACCCAATGGGGAGAGGTTCTGTCCTGGTTTTAGAGCCGATTGTAGCACTGAGGGGGTCGTGTATTTGATGACATGCGTGTGTGGAGCCTTCTATGTTGGAAAGTAGGGATGAGCTTCGTGTTCGAGTCGAACATACGTTCGACTCGAACATCGGCTGTTCGATCGTTCGACGAAGATCGAACGATTTGGGCCGTTCGCGCCAAATTCGAGTGACGCGAACGGCCCACAATGCACTACGCCATCGCAGTGTCATCCAGGCGCTGTGATTGGCCAAGCATGCACTGTGACCCCGCATGCTTGGCCAATCACAGCGCCGGCAGCGAGGAGAGCAATGATTGGCCACAGGCAGGATGCCTGTGGCCAATTATTGCTGAGGGTGTTTAGTACACGCCCCACACTATAAAAGGCCGCCAGCACGGCGGCCTAGTGTAGTGTGTTCCGGAGCAGGGATAGAGCAGCATAGGCAGGGACAGTGACTGTTATTTCTTTCTTGCTTAACCTGGATTCCTTTAGTTTAGGGAAAGAGAAGGATAGGTAGGGAGAGTGTCAGTGTGTTTTGTGCTTGTGCTATAGTGTGCTTAAAAAAAACATTTATTCTAGGGACAGAAAACTGTAGGTAGGGACAGTGTCAGTTTCTTTCACTCTGCAAGTCCTTGTTTCCAGGGACCTGGAAGGACAGTGAGTGAATTGTCCTTGTGCTATATTGTGCTTAAAAAAACATTTATTCTAGGGACAGAAAACTGTAGGTAGGGAGAGTGTCAGTTTCTTTCACTCTGCAAGTCATTGTCTCCAGGGACCTGGAAGGACAGTGAGTGAATTGTCCTTGTGCTATATTGTGCTTAAAAAAAAACATTTTTTCTAGGGACAGAAAACTGTAGGTAGGGAGAGTGTTTTTTTTCTTTCACTCTGCAAGTCCTTGTTTCCAGGGACCTCTAAGGACAGTGAGTGAATTGTCCTTGTGCTATATTGTGCTTAAAAAAAACATTTATTCTAGGGACAGAAAACTGTAGGTAGGGAGAGTGTCAGTTTATTTCACTCTGCAAGTCCTTGTTTCCAGGGACCTGGAAGGACAGTGAGTGAATTGTCCTTGTGCTATATTGTGATTAAAAAAAACATTTTTTCTAGGGACAGAAAACTGTAGGTAGGGAGAGTGTTTTTTTTCTTTCACTCTGCAAGTCCTTGTTTCCAGGGACCTGTAAGGACAGTGAGTGAATTGTCCTTGTGCTATATTGTGATTAAAAAAAAACATTTTTTCTAGGGACAGAAAACTGTAGGTAGGGAGAGTGTTTTTTTTCTTTCACTCTGCAAGTCCTTGTTTCCAGGGACCTGTAAGGACAGTGAGTGAATTGTCCTTGTGCTATATTGTGCTTAAAAAAAACATTTATTCTAGGGACAGAAAACTGTAGGTAGGGAGAGTGTCAGTTTATTTCACTCTGCAAGTCCTTGTTTCCAGGGACCTGGAAGGACAGTGAGTGAATTGTCCTTGTGCTATATTGTGATTAAAAAAAACATTTTTTCTAGGGACAGAAAACTGTAGGTAGGGAGAGTGTTTTTTTTCTTTCACTCTGCAAGTCCTTGTTTCCAGGGACCTGGAAGGACAGTGAGTGAATTCTCCTTGTGCTATATTGTGCTTAAAAAAAACATTTATTCTAGGGACAGAAAACTGTAGGTAGGGACAGTGTCAGTTTCTTTCACTCTGCAAGTCCTTGTTTCCAGGGACCTGGAAGGACAGTGAGTGAATTGTCCTTGTGCTATATTGTGCTTAAAAAAACATTTATTCTAGGGACAGAAAACTGTAGGTAGGGAGAGTGTCAGTTTCTTTCACTCTGCAAGTCCTTGTTTCCAGGGACCTGTAAGGACAGTGAGTGAATTGTCCTTGTGCTATATTGTGATTAAAAAAAACATTTTTTCTAGGGACAGAAAACTGTAGGTAGGGAGAGTGTTTTTTTTCTTTCACTCTGCAAGTCCTTGTTTCCAGGGACCTGGAAGGACAGTGAGTGAATTGTCCTTGTGCTATATTGTGCTTAAAAAAAACATTTTTTCTAGGGACAGAAAACTGTAGGTAGGGAGAGTGTTTTTTTTCTTTCACTCTGCAAGTCCTTGTTTCCAGGGACCTGGAAGGACAGTGAGTGAATTGTCCTTGTGCTATATTGTGCTTAAAAAAAAACATTTTTTCTAGGGACAGAAAACTGTAGGTAGGGAGAGTGTCAGTTTATTTCACTCTGCAAGTCCTTGTTTCCAGGGACCTGGAAGGACAGTGAGTGAATTGTCCTTGTGCTATATTGTGCTTAAAAAAAACATTTATTCTAGGGACAGAAAACTGTAGGTAGGGAGAGTGTCAGTTTATTTCACTCTGCAAGTCCTTGTTTCCAGGGACCTGGAAGGACAGTGAGTGAATTGTCCTTGTGCTATATTGTGATTAAAAAAAACATTTTTTCTAGGGACAGAAAACTGTAGGTAGGGAGAGTGTTTTTTTTATTTCACTCTGCAAGTCCTTGTTTCCAGGGACCTGTAAGGACAGTGAGTGAATTGTCCTTGTGCTATATTGTGATTAAAAAAAACATTTTTTCTAGGGACAGAAAACTGTAGGTAGGGAGAGTGTTTTTTTTCTTTCACTCTGCAAGTCCTTGTTTCCAGGGACCTGTAAGGACAGTGAGTGAATTGTCCTTGTGCTATATTGTGCTTAAAAAAAACATTTATTCTAGGGACAGAAAACTGTAGGTAGGGAGAGTGTCAGTTTATTTCACTCTGCAAGTCCTTGTTTCCAGGGACCTGTAAGGACAGTGAGTGAATTGTCCTTGTGCTATATTGTGATTAAAAAAACATTTTTTCTAGGGACAGAAAACTGTAGGTAGGGAGAGTGTTTTTTTTCTTTCACTCTGCAAGTCCTTGTTTCCAGGGACCTGTAAGGACAGTGAGTGAATTGTCCTTGTGCTATATTGTGCTTAAAAAAAACATTTTTTCTAGGGACAGAAAACTGTAGGTAGGGAGAGTGTTTTTTTTCTTTCACTCTGCAAGTCCTTGTTTCCAGGGACCTGTAAGGACAGTGAGTGAATTGTCCTTGTGCTATATTGTGATTAAAAAAAACATTTTTTCTAGGGACAGAAAACTGTAGGTAGGGAGAGTGTTTTTTTTCTTTCACTCTGCAAGTCCTTGTTTCCAGGGACCTGTAAGGACAGTGAGTGAATTGTCCTTGTGCTATATTGTGCTTAAAAAAAACATTTATTCTAGGGACAGAAAACTGTAGGTAGGGAGAGTGTCAGTTTATTTCACTCTGCAAGTCCTTGTTTCCAGGGACCTGTAAGGACAGTGAGTGAATTGTCCTTGTGCTATATTGTGATTAAAAAAAACATTTTTTCTAGGGACAGAAAACTGTAGGTAGGGAGAGTGTTTTTTTTTCTTTCACTCTGCAAGTCCTTGTTTCCAGGGACCTGTAAGGACAGTGAGTGAATTGTTCTTGTGCTATATTGTGATTAAAAAAAACATTTTTTCTAGGGACAGAAAACTGTAGGTAGGGAGAGTGTTTTTTTTCTTTCACTCTGCAAGTCCTTGTTTCCAGGGACCTGTAAGGACAGTGAGTGAATTGTTCTTGTGCTATATTGTGATTAAAAAAAACATTTTTTCTAGGGACAGAAAACTGTAGGTAGGGAGAGTGTTTTTTTTCTTTCACTCTGCAAGTCCTTGTTTCCAGGGACCTGTAAGGACAGTGAGTGAATTGTCCTTGTGCTATATTGTGCTTAAAAAAAATATTTTTTATAGGGACAGAAAACTGTAGGTAGGGAGAGTGTCAGTTTCTTTCACTGTGAAAGTCCTTGTTTCAAGGGACAGAGAAGGACACCTGAAGGTAGCCCTTATTGCTTTTTTCCCATCTCCCTGCAGGCCATCTATTAGAATGTCTGGAAGGCAAACAAGGAGAGGCAGACAGTCAGGAGGCAATAAAAGAGGGCAAGCAGGCTCTGTGTCTGGGGGCAACAGTGCTGGTCGTGGACGCGGTGCATTGTCATCAGCACATGGCCATGGGACACGCTTGTCCTTCTTTTCGGCAGCTGGACATGTTGAGCCACATCATGCCGAAGACTTGGTAGAGTGGATGACCAAGCCCTCCTCCTCCTCCTCTCTCACCCAGGCTCAGGGTACTGGAAAAGCAGCTGCCAAAGCGTCGTCTTCCCTGGTATCAATGTCAGACAAATCATCAGTCACTCCTTCCCTAGACCCACCATGTCCTCCTCCTGAGGAGTCCCCCGAACTGTTTCAGCACAGTGTTGGGTACATGCTCCAGGAGGATGCCCAGCGTTTCGAAGGGTCTGATGATGAAACCCAGCTAGAGGAAGGCAGTAGCGTGAGAGCAGACAGAGGGGATGCTCAAGAAGGACACCAATCTGGCAGTCATGTTCCAGCAGCTGCAGCATACTGCCAGATTGGCTCCAGTGATGAGGAGGGAGGGGATGATGAGGTCACTGACTCCACGTGGGTGCCTAATAGGAGAGAGGAGGAGGAGGAGGATGAGGAGGAGGCACATCTCCAACGAGGCAGGATGCCCTTTGGTGGCCAGCGTAAGGGCAGTACACCGACGGAATCACACCGCAGAGCTCCGCCTGTGCAGGGCGCTGCCTCTGCCCGTCATTCAAAAAGTTCTTTGGTGTGGGCCTTTTTTGAGGCTAGTGCATCAGATCGCACAGCTGCTGTTTGCAACATATGTCTCAAGCGTATATCGCGTGGCCAAAACATCAGCCGCTTGGGTACCACATGCCTGACCAGACATATGTTGACCTGCCATGCAGCTCGTTGGCAAGCCTACCTCAAAGACCCACACCAAAGAACAAAGCGGACCTCTCCTTGCACCGCATCAGCTGGGATCTCCAACCCCACTATAACTTCAGTCCTCTCTGAAACATGCACTGAGAGGAATGAAGGTGTAGAATTAGGTGTGTCACAGCCAAGTACTTGCGCCCACTCTGCTAGCAGTACACCGACGTCCGATTCTAGCAGGCAAATTTCCCTGCCCCAGCTGCTGGACCGTCGAAAGAAGTTCACTCCCAGCCATCCACATGCCCAGCGGTTGAATGCTAGCTTGGCTAAATTGCTAGCGCTTCAACTGCTGCCTTTTCAGTTGGTAGACTCGGCCCCCTTCCGTGAGTTTGTGCAATGTGCGGTTCCTCAGTGGCAGGTTCCCAAACGCCACTTTTTCTCACGGAAGGCTATTCCGGCTCTCTACCGGCATGTGGAAGGCAATGTCTTGGCCTCGCTGGACAGGGCGGTCAGCGGTAAGGTGCATATTACCACTGACTCATGGTCCAGCAGGCATGGACAGGGACGTTACCTTTCTTTCACGGCCCATTGGGTCACTCTTTTGGCAGCTGGGAAGGATTCAGGACAAGGTGCAGTAGTGTTGGAGGTTGTCCCACCGCCACGCCTCCAAAATGCTACTACTGGTTGTGACACACCTCTCTCCTCCACCCCCTCCTCTTCTTCTTCCTCCATGGCCTCTTCCTGTGGTTTGTCCTATGAACCAGCGGTGCTCCGTAGCCGTTCACGGGGCTACGCAAGTACGCAGGCAAAAAGATGCCATGCCGTGCTTGCGCTGGTGTGTTTGGGGGACAGAAGCCACACTGGGGCAGAGGTCCTGTCTGCTCTGCAGGGCCAGGCCGAGAGGTGGTTGACGCCACGCCAGCTTAAGCCAGGAATGGTGGTTTGCGACAATGGCACCAACCTCCTCTCCGCCCTCCGACAGGGACAACTGACCCATGTGCCCTGTGTGGCTCACGTCCTTAACCTGGTGGTGCAGCGTTTCTTGGGCAGGTACCCGGGCTTACAGGATGTCCTGAGGCAGGCCAGGAAAGTCTGTGTGCATTTCCGCAGATCTTATAATGCCAGTGCTCGCCTGGCTGAGCTGCAAAAGGAGTTGAACCTGCCCAAGAACCGCCTTATATGTGACATGCCCACCAGGTGGAACTCAACGTTGGCCATGCTGCAGCGGCTGCACACGCAGCAGAGGGCCATCAATGAGTACCTGTGCGACTACGGCACCAGGACAGGGTCAGGGGAGCTTGGTTTTTTTTCTCCACGCCAGTGGGGCATGATCAGGGATGCATGCACTGTCCTGGCACCATTTGAGGAGGCCACAAGGATGGTGAGCAGTGACAGTGCATGCATCAGTGACACTGTACCTCTTGTCCACCTGTTGGAGCACACGCTGCGTGGAATAATGGACAGGGCACTTGAGGCAGAACAGAGGCAGGAAGAGGAGGACTTCCTTGCCTCTCAAGGCCCCCTTTACCCAGACAGTGTTCCTTCTGTCCCACCCATCGCACAGGAAGAGGAGGAGGAGGAGGAGGAGGAGGATTGTGTCAGCATGGAGGTGGAGGCTGGCACTCAGCATCATCAGCAGCAGTCTTTTAGGGATGATTTACAGTCCCAAGAAACCAGTGGACTTGTACGTGGCTGGGAGGAGGTGGCTGCGGATCATGTCGTCCTTAGTGACCCAGAGGACTCCGGAGCGAATGCCTCAGCAAACCTACGCTGCATGGCCTCCCTGATCCTGCAAAGTCTGCGGAAGGATCCTCGTATTCTTCGGATCAAGGAGAGGGACCATTACTGGCTGGCCACTCTCCTTGATCCACGGTACAAGGGTAAGGTTGCGGACCTTATGTTACCGTCGCAGAGGGAGCAGAGGATGAGACAACTCCGGGAGGCCTTGCAGAAAGGTCTGTGCAACGCGTTCCCAGAGACTGGGAGGTTGCAAACTCCTGGTCCTGGACAACGAGTTGCTGAGGCTTCGGCCAGTCAAAGAAGGAGCGGTGGGGAAGGTGGCCGTCTGACCGATGCGTTCAGACAATTCTTTAGTCCGCAGCCCCAAAGTATGATCGGTTCCAGCAACCATCGCCAGCGTCTGATAAACATGGTGCAGGAATATCTAGGGGCAAGGTCAGACTTGGACACCTTCCCCACCGAAAATCCTCTGGCTTACTGGGTCTTGAGGATGGATCACTGGCCAGAGCTTGCACAGTATGCAATTGAGCTACTGGCCTGTCCTGCATCCAGCGTTCTTTCGGAACGCACATTCAGTGCTGCTGGAGGATTTGTCACGGATCACAGGGTGCGCCTGTCCACCGACTCGGTTGATCGACTGACTTTCATCAAGATGAACCAGTCTTGGATCACCACCAGCTACCACACACCTGATGCTGATATAACAGACTAATTGATTTTAACATGTCACATCCCTTCAAGACTGATGCTGATGCTGAGTGCCTGTGCTGTTATGTTGACTGGCTATCCTCCTCCTCCGAGTCTTCAATGATACGATTGATGATGATAGCTTGTAAGATCATTTTTGTTTATGGGTGCCGCCACCAGTGCCTAACGCCCAATTTTTCAGCCCCTGTTTAACAGGGGCGTGTAATTACAATTTTTGAAGCAATACTTTGCAACAGGGCTCATTGCTGTGCTCCAAGTACAGTATCTGTGAGGAGTTGCAGTGTTGTGCCACCAGTGCCTAAGGCCCAATTTTTCAGCCCCTGTTTAACAGGGGCGTGTCATTACAATTTTTGAAGCAATACTTTGCAACAGGGCTCATTGCTGTGCTCCAAGTACAGTATCTGTGAGGAGTTGCAGTGTTGTGCCACCAGTGCCTAAGGCCCAATTTTTCAGCCCCTGTTTAACAGGGGCGTGTCATTACAATTTTTGAAGCAATACTTTGCAACAGGGCTCATTGCTGTGCTCCAAGTACAGTATCTGTGAGGGGTTGCAGTGTTGTGCCACCAGTGCCTAAGGCCCAATTTTTCAGCCCCTGTTCAACAGGGGCATGTAATTACAATTCTTGATCTAATAATTCACAGCAGGGCCCATTGCTGCACCCACCAAGAGTAACTGTCAGGGCTTACAGTGTTGTGGCACCACCATCAAAGGCCCAATTTTTACTACCACTGTTCAACAATTATATGTAATTAAAATTCCTGATATAATAGTTGACAGCAGGGCGTTCCAGCACCAACCAAGAGTAACTGTGAGTGCTTACAGTGTTGTGCCAACACCAACAACTAAGGGGCCTATTTCTGCAGAGTATATACGGCAGGTCCCTACTTTCAAACATCCAACTTACAAACGACTCCTACTTGCAAACGCAAGAAGACAACAGGAAGTGAGAGGAAATCTACCACTAGGAAGGAAAATTCTCTCCTGTAAGAATAAATATGGGAGAAAGGTGTCTCCTCTGTACTGATGCTTTATCAGCAATCCTTGTTTCAAGAAAAACACCACATTTCAAAAACAGTTGTCATTGGGACGGAAAGTGAGGTGAAATGTTCTGAACAGGGGCACAGACAGCAAAACAAATGTTACAGGGGTGATAACCCTTACCTATGTTTTCCAAAAAGTTTAAAAATAGATTTTTGGTCTGGAGCTACACTTCAACAATGTACCTGTTCAAAATTACAAACAGATTCTACATAAGAACAAACCTACAGTCCCTGTCTTGTATGCACCGCCTGTATAGGGCTGTTCAGAGTATATAGGGCCTTTTTTATTTTATGTGCGGGGTTCCCCTTAATATCCATACAAGACCCAAAGGGGCTGGTAATGGGCTGGGGTAGGGGGGGGGTCATGGGGTAGCTATGCCATTTTTCTTAAAGAATTTCATCCATATTACCGGGACCAGACATTACATTAAAGCCGCAAGCAGTTTTAAATGGCTTTTTTTTCCTTTAGAAGTGTCATTTTGTGCAGGGACAGTTCTAAACACGGGAAACACGTGGCACTTCACAGGCATACTTTAGACACCCCCCAGGTACGATATTTAAAGGAATATTTGACTTTTTTTTTTTCACTTTATGCATCATTAAAATGACTGCTCCCGAAAAACGACCGTTTTTAAAACTTCTTTTTGCATTGATACATGTCCCCTGGTGCAGAACCCGGGTTCCCAAACCCTTTTTAGGACAATAACATGCATAATAGTTGTTATAATTAGCACTTTAGAATTCGAACGTTCGCATCCATTGTATTTAATAGGGTTCTAATGTTCGTTCGAACTTTCGGTCCGTTCGCGGGTTCTGGTGCGAACCGAACCCGGGGGTGTTCGGCTCATCACTATTGGAAAGACAGTTCGTAAATTTTGGCAGCGTGTCAAAGACCATGTGTATTATTCAGGGAGTGGTAAGATGCTGACAACTGTCAGCCGTCATATAGATCTATACCACAAATTTGACACCACCTGTGTATCCTTCATTGCATTGGCAGTTATTCCCAAGGACCCACGAGGTGGTAATTGGGATAAAATAATCTTACAAAGAGAAACTATATGGATCGAACGACTCGCTGCCACACAACCACCTGGGTTGAATGAAACTCAATCATACAAATCTTTCCTTTGAGCTTGTTGTCCGCACACGCATGATTTCATCAACTGCGCTTTGTAGGTCCCTACTTTATAATCTTCCAAGTCCCAATCAATAACCTCTATACAGCCTTTCTTTTCTCCCTTCCTCTTTCTTTCCCCCTTGGGATTCCTAATATGGCCCAAGATGTTATTCTGGGTCATTTCTCTCTTGTTGTAAGTCACTGTTTAATTCATTGCTGGATTAAGGGATCTTTCCCTTAATATAACATTATATAATACTATATATAGACTTAGGTCTATATTATGAAGTTGAGATAAATGTAATATTTGATTATCTATTTTTATGTTAAATATGTTGACCATTTTTCTTTTACTATTTATATTAATAATTTCATTAGTATTCATTATGTATTTTTCTTTTGTATGTGACCCCATGGGGGATATGTTCCTCTTGTCCCCTTGGTGATCGCATGTGCTGAAAATGTTAGACCCAATGTTAAGATGCCTGGCCCGGTGGTTCTGGTTGAGACAATTTGTTCCCCTCGCTGCAATGCCACTTTCCCTTTTTTTTTTTTGTGACCGCTGGATGGCGAATGTCGGGGTTTGAGCTTTGTACTTGATGTTATGCTGAGTGTGGTTGCCCTGTGGTGATCTGTGGGTCTGTGTGGTGATGTGGATCTTCCTTGCTCCATGGCTGATTGCTTTGTTGCCCTGGGTGTCGCATGGTGTGGGCTTGCTCTCCCCTTGAGTGTGTTGGTTGGAGGAGGGAGTTGATTGCATCGCTTGACGATGTGCGGGCTTGATTTGGCTGGGACTGTTTTCAGTGTCAAGGCCGCCGCCCTGAGCTCTGCCCCTTCCACCGCTGCGAGATGAGTGTGTGGGTATCTATGCGCATGCGCGGTTGCCACGCCAACCTCCCATGTACACTTCCTGTTTCTCGCATATTGCTAGATAACAGGGGCACGTCACGGTTTCAGCCCCGCCCACTATCTAGCGCACTGCGGGCATTTTGACGCCTAGCTATGACGCCAGCCTATCAGAGGCACTGTGCGGACGGCGCGCTTTTTCGGATGGGGTTGTCCTGGCGCGATTTGGTCCTATTTAAACACAGGACCTATTATCGCCCAGGGTGCAGATAATCCCTGACTACCGAGGGCTGCTACCTACTAAACGGAGGCACTCCCACCAACATCTATTACAAGGTAACTGTTTTTTTCTGTTATTATGGGCCAGTGTCTCTTACCCTGCTGGTTGGTTATGGGGGTGACACTTGAGCAGCCCAGCAATTGGTTACTCTCTATTAGATTTCCGCATACCCACACATCTCATTAATGCCATTCAATTTTGTGTCTCCCCTTCCTTCCTTTGTTCCCTCTCCTCCCCTCCCGTTTTTTAGTCCAGACTGGGCAACTCTGCAAGCTAGGACAATATCGAATTCCTGCTAGCATAATTGAAACTACCAGTACCCATATCCGTGTATCAATTTTTCATTTTTTTTCTCCATAATTGGGGTTTAAACACGGATATTGGGCTCTACATCGTAGCTATATATTATGCTACTCAGGTAAGCAGAGGTAAGCCTGTATGCACCGAACTGAATCGGTCAGCTCTTAGTATGCTGACAATGCTTCTAAATTATATACATGTTGTGTAATTGGATGTAATCATATGATTGATCCACATGTGTTTGTTCATGCCTAGTTTTTTCAAGATACCCAGAGGCATTATTCTACTACTACTATTGCCATCCTGACCATCTATAAACCTCCGTTTTTACTTGAAAAATCTTTTAACCCATGTAAGTTATGATAAACGATTCATCCACCTAATGGACTCTTTTTCAATCTGTGAGGGTTTTCTTAACTCTCTGTACTGCTTCTGGTCTTGTCTTGTTTTGTTTTATTTTATTTTGTTTCTAATAGTGGTATTGCTGTTGGGGGATCACATGTTTCTGAAGCACCTGGCCAGACATACAGGTTCTCTTGTTTTGTTGTGTTTTGCAATCTATTTATATGTTCTTATGTTATGTATTTATATTTTTAGACATTCAAAAAACTCCTGAAGAAGCGACTTGTGTCGCGCAACATGTCGGGTTTAGGAATGAATTTCTGATGACACACCACCAATCAATGCCACCAGCCAATACTGGTATCCAATATACTGAAAGAATTGACCTTGATGTCATTCTACCCAGTATAAATTCTAATTTCTCATTGAATTTTGGCTATTGGGTGATGTGTATAAGTGTGTCAACATTAGGTTGATGAATAGTTCTATATAATATTCATTTTATTTGTATGTTTTGTTATCCTTTCTTTTGTTAATTTTTAATAAAACTTGAGTAATTTTATATCAATTTGTCGTGCCCATAAAGTCCATCTTTTTATCCTATTTTTATTTAATCTACAATTTCGGGACGTGGCAATTTTTTATTACATTGTATCCCCAGTACCACTCTGGGTAGATATGATTTTCATTTTTCCAATCCCCCACAGGTAAGACGCTCACAAATAACAATGACATAGCCAGGGAGTTCGAGAAGTACTACTCGTCCTTATATAATCTAGACAAGTCCGAACCCCCTACTACCTCATCTGATGACAGACCCAATGATATTAGTTCGTTCTTAGACCAATTTGCCCCAGGGAAGCTTTCCACAGACACCACCACAATACTTGAATCCCCGATCTCTAGTCAGGAATGGAAAAAAGCTTTAAAACAACTTAAGTCTGGTAAGAGCCCGGGACCCGACGGTCTCCCCGCTGTATATTTCAAGACATTCTCAGACCTCCTCCAACAACCCTTCCTTGACGCCTTCAACACACTCTCTCCCACAAACCCCTTCAAAAACGAGATGTTAGAAGCACATATTGTTGTTATCCCCAAAGAAGATAAGCACCCCACCCAGACTGGAAATTATAGACCAATCTCTTTATTGAACGTAGATGTCAAAATCTTTTCTACGATTTTGGCAAACAGACTCTTACCGCTCCTCCCTTCCTTAATCTCTCATGACCAGACCGGCTTTATCCCTAGACGGGAAGCCAGGGACAACACTGTTAAAGCAATAAACTTACACCATCTTATGACACAAACAACCCAAAAAGGCCTGTTTTTGTCACTCGATGCAGAGAAGGCATTCGACAGGGTAGCCTGGGATTATATGACAGCGGTTCTGAGGGCCATAGGAATTGGCCCATATATGTTAGGCCTAATCCTATCACTATACACAGGCCCATCAGCTAAGGTACGGGTCAACAATACCCTGTCGGACGCCTTCCCCATCGGAAATGGCACAAGACAGGGTTGCCCCCTGTCTCCCATCCTCTTTGTACTCACGCTTGAACCATTCCTCCGTAAACTAACATACAACCCAGATATCCAAGGCATAAGTTCCTCCAAAAGAGAATATAAATACGCTGCTTTCGCAGACGATATTTTGTTGTTCCTGTCGAACCCACTGATCTCCCTACCAAACCTTCTTTCTGAATTTAAACAATTTCAGTCCCTCTCCCACCTTAAAATAAATTTCTAGAAATCCTTTGCCCTTAATATTACACTACCCCAACATATAGTTGATCAATGTAAGGCTAACTTCCCGTTCCAATGGAAACAAGACTCTATTACATACCTAGGTATACAACTCCCTTCCAAACTCTCAAACCTCTACGCGAAAAACCATGTCCCTATCCTACACAGACTATCCTCCGATCTTGAAACCTGGAACAAACCGCTTTTCTCTTGGTTTGGCAGAGCAGCGATCCTCAAAATGAATGCCCTCCCGAGAATACTATATATATTACAGGCGATCCCTATACATGTACCACCGGCTTTTTTTAAATCTTACAGAAACATATGCTCTAAATTCTTATGGGGGAACCGTAGACCCAGAATCAGCTTTATGCAGCTCACCCGACCCAAAAGACTCGGTGGCATAGGCCTCCCCAACCTCCTCAATTATTACACTGCTACACACCTTACCAGGATAGTGGACTGGAACACTCAATCTCTCCACAAAGATTGGGTTACCTTAGAAGCATCCTTCTCTGCCCTCCCTTTGGAGTCTCTTCCATGGATACTCTCGCCCCACGTCTCTTCTGAATTACGCATACACCCACTAATAGGCCCAACCTTGCAATGCTTCAGAAAGATTTGCCACCATTCACCCATATCTTCGATTCCCAGCCCACTGACACCAGTAAAAATGAACCCTGGTTTCCCACCAGGTATGCACGCAAAGTTTCTTACCGATAACTGGACACAATTAGATCACATCAGTTCTTCCTCCGGGGCAAACTCATGTCTGCATCCCAACTCTCCTCCCAACTAGGTAAGCCACCCATTCCCCCTTGGACATATATTTTAATTGCTCATTATCTAAAATCCCTTGACAAGAATATACAATGTTCCAGAGAACTCACCCCTTTTGAAAAGCTATGTGTCCAAACGACACCCCAATCACACTTAGTATCTACCACGCATGAACTCCTTTTTGCCGAGATGAAAGCTAATGAGACCTTAGCCTGTAAGAACTGGGAGCTAGACCTCTCTGTCTCTCTCTCAGCGGAACAATGGGAACAAATTTTTCTCAACATACTGTGACAGCAGGAAGGTAAAGTCACCTGGTTGCATCCAGGGGGGTAGATATATTTCGCCCAGATTCAGGCTTTACGCCGACTTATACAGCTAGGTGGAGAGTTGTATAAGCCCAGCTGAGACTAGTGGGCTCATTGATGACTCATACCTCTAGGGAGAGGGCTGGGCGTCGTGCAGACAGGGAGTTGATGAGGCCAGCTGAAGCTTGTCAGCTCATTTAGGCCTCTATAAAAAACTCCCAGATTCATTAGGTGTTAGCTCATGCCTGGAAGCAGACCTGTGTGGACTGTCTAGGGAGAGTGAACCCCTGTGCGGTGAGAGAAAGCCTGTGTGGCTATATTTTGCTTGGACATTTAAAACCAGGGACTAGGACAGCACTAGGCTGATCCCAGTCGTTAGTTAGGAAACCTGTAAGTTTAGTCAGAGGTCAAGTTGACCAGGATTTATTTTGTTTATGTTTTTTTTGCCTTGCTGTGTTTTTGTCACTGTAAATAGAAAATAAACCGCACCTTTTTGATTTTGAAGACCACAACCTCCGTCTGCTGGGCCTGTTTTTGGGTGGGGAGCCCATCCCGGGGGTCACACATACCCGCTGCCGAGCTAACCCCCTCACAGTTGGTGGAGAACCAGTGGCAGTTTTTTTTTAAGCCAGCATGGAGGAGATACTGAAACAGCTGGCTCTAGCAAATGCCAATCAACAGCAGACAAATGCAGGTTTGCAAAGGAGCCTTGCAGCCCAGCAGCAAGCTCATCAACAGAGCCTTGCAACTTTACAACAGAGTCTGGAGGCTCAGCAACAAGCCCAACAGCAATCTGAGGCCCGCTTCATAGACCTGTTGCAGAAGCAAGAGCAGAGACTACAACAACAGATGGAAGCAGTAATGCAGCAACGTCCGCAGACCAGTGAGGAAAGCCGTCCCACTAATACCGCGTCCTTTGGGGTGAGTCGTTTATTGACAAAAATGACTGGAGAGGATGATCCAGAGGTATTTTTGACCACATTTGAAAGGACCGCTGAAAGAGAAAAGTGGCCTGAGGAGCAGTGGGCTGGACTAGTGGCTCCTCTGTTAACTGGTGAATCGCAGAAAGCTTACTATGACCTAGAGCCTAACCAAGCAAAAGACTATGTGATGCTAAAAGCTGAAATATTGGCAAGGCTGGGTGTCACCCTGGCTGTCCGGGCTCAGCGTGTGCATAACTGGACTTTCCAGCTTGGAAAACCCCCCAGGTCTCAAATGTATGATCTCATTCACCTGAGCAGAAAGTGGCTACAGCCAGAGACTTTGTCCGCACCAAAGATTGTGGAACGTGTTGTAATGGATCGGTTTTTGAGAGCTCTTCCTACTGCCATCCAAAAGTGGGTAAGCCATGGAGACCCAGAGACGGCCGATGGTCTTGTGGATCGTGTGGAGAAATACTTGGCTACAGAGAACCTGACGGCCTCTTCCAGAGACACTCGGACTTTCCACCCTAAGACCAGACCATCCCCAGGGGCGGATAAGAGGATTCCAAGGGGTGAGGGTGGAGAGAGTGAGAGGGTGGGAGCGCTACCCCAAGTTTGGCGAGAACAGCCTGGGAAATCAGCGGCTCAAGAGGCGGCAAGAAGGATCGTTTGCTACCGCTGCCGGCAAGCGGGACATATTGCAGCAAATTGCCCGGTTGTGGAGGAACCCATGCAGTGTGACTTTCTGACGGGCAGACGTCAGTCGCTGTGTGCGACAGTCGCATGCACTGCCATTCGGGGAACTGAGAAACATTTATGCAAAATGTGTATTAATGGTAGAAATGTTGTGGTATTGCTGGATTCAGGTAGCCTTGTGACCCTGATAAAGGCTGAGTTAGTTAAAACAGAGGTCTCTGGGAATAGCAAGGTAGCCGTTATTTGTGTGCATGGGGACACCCGAGAGTATCCAGTGACTACAGTGTGTTTCGAGACCCCCAAAGGTACCCTCTCTCATCCAGTGGGCTTAGTATCTCAGTTACCGCATGACGCCATTGTGGGAAGGGATTTTCCGAAGTTCTGGGAACTGTGGGATGATCCTGAGCCCCCCACTGGTGCCCCTATGTACCAGGAATGTGATAGCCAGAACTCCCCTGAGAGTGGTGAGGACTCTCCGGAATTTCCCTTGTCAGTATTGGCAGGGGAGACTCAAGAAACTGGAGAGGAGCCCACCTCCTCAGACGAAAACCTACCGTCTGTGGAGTTTTCTGATCTTGAGGTTCACAGGGAAAACTTTGCCACAGAACAGTTGAAAGACCCCGCCCTAATAAAGGCACGGGAAAACGTAGTGAAAATAGATGGCGAGTTAGTGAACCCAGATAATACCGGCACTTACCCATACTTCAGCGTAGAGAAGGACCTACTGTATCGGGTGGCAAAAAGGGCAGAAGAAACCGTTGAGCAGCTTGTGGTGCCCAAACCTTACAGGAAGTTGGTGTTGGAGTTGGCCCATGGGCACATTCTTGGAGGTCATCTGGGGACAGAGAAAACCCGAGAGAGGGTATTACAGAGATTCTATTGGCCTGGGGTGATGAAGGACATAGAAAATTATTGTTCCTCCTGCCCTGTGTGTCAGAGGTCGGCCCCGATGCCACATTTCCGTAGCCCGCTGGTCCCTCTACCCATCATTGAGGTCCCGTTTGAGAGAATCGCAATGGATTTGGTAGGTCCTATAATCAAGTCCGCTAGGGGGCACCAGTACATATTGGTTATAATGGACTATGCCACCCGTTATCCAGAAGCGATCCCTCTCAGAAATACCTCGGCCAAAACCATAGCCAAAGAGCTATCTCTTGTTTTTAGCCGGGTGGGTATTTGTAAAGAACTGCTTACGGACCAAGGTACACCCTTTATGTCCCGGGTTATGAAAGAGCTGTGTAAATTGTTCAAAGTGACGCAATTGCGTACATCTGTGTATCACCCCCAAACCGATGGGCTGGTTGAAAGATTCAACAAAACCCTAAAACAAATGTTGAAGAAAGTGGTGGATAGAGATGGAAGGGATTGGGACTGTCTACTTCCTTATTTGATGTTTGCTATTAGGGAGGTGCCCCAATCCTCTACGGGATTCTCCCCCTTTGAGTTACTGTATGGGAGACACCCAAGAGGGCTGTTGGATATTGCCAAGGAAACTTGGGAAAGTGAGAGTTCTCCCCACAGGAGTGTGATTGAGCATGTCGCCCTGATGCAAGATCGAATTGCACAGGTAATGCCCATCGTGAAGGAACATTTGGCCCAAGCGCAGTTGGCACAGCAGAGAGTGTACAACCGTGGAGCCAAGACCCGTACCTTTTCCCCGGGGGATAGGATATTGGTACTTGTCCCTACGGTTGAAAGTAAATTCCTTGCCAAATGGCAAGGCCCCTACGAGATAATGGAAAAAGTGAGCGAAGTGAATTACAAGGTCAGACAACCAGGAAGGCGAAAGCCCGAACAGATCTATCACGTTAATCTGTTGAAAGCCTGGAGGGATAGAGAGTCCCTAGTCGCAGACACTTGGTCACCAGCTCAAACTGGTTGCGTGATTCCTGAGGTTGGAATCGCAGCCACCTTGTCACAACCCCAACAACAGGAGGTTAAGGAGTTTGTGCTTCGCAACAAGGAGGTATTCTCTGAGCTGCCGGGACAAACATCTGGGGTAGAGCATGACATTATTACCCCGCCCGGTGAAAGGGTGAAGTTAAAACCCTATCGGATCCCAGAGGCCCGACGGGAGGCAATACGGGAGGAAGTACAGAAAATGCTGAACTTAGGGGTGATAGAGGAGTCCCAAAGTGATTGGTCTAGTCCCATTGTGTTGGTGCCTAAACCGGATGGGAGCTGGCGATTTTGTAACGATTTTCGTCAGTTGAACAAAGTTACAAAATTTGACACCTACCCCATGCCACGTATAGATGAGTTGATCGACCGGCTGGGAACAGCCCGATACATGACGACTCTTGACCTCACAAAAGGGTATTGGCAAATCCCCCTGGCCAAGTCGGCCAAAGAGAAAACCGCATTTGTAACCCCAGACGGGGCGTTCCAATATAAAAGAATGCCGTTCGGGTTACAGAATGCGCCGGCCACATTCCAGCGGAAAATGGACCAGATGCTGAGGCCCCATCGGAAGTATGCTGCGGCTTACCTGGATGACATAATTGTCCATAGCACAGATTGGGCCTCACATCTGCCAAAAGTGCAAGCAGTCCTGGACTCTGTTCGGGAAGCAGGGTTTACGGCTAACCCCAAGAAGTGTACCATTGGGCAGGAGGAGGCCAAATATCTTGGGTACACCATTGGGAGGGGAGTAATAAAACCCCAACTCAACAAAGTCGAGGCCATCCAGAGTTGGCCACGTCCCAACAGCAAGAAGCAGGTACGAGCCTTTCTGGGAATCGCTGGGTATTATCGGCGATTCATTCCCCACTTTGCTTCTAAGGCTGTGCCCCTAACCAACCTGACGAAGGGGAAAGGGTCGGTCATGATTAAATGGACCCCCGAGGCTGAGGCAGCATTCCAATTCTTGAAACAAGCCTTATGTAGCCAGCCAGTGTTGTACTCACCCGACTTCTCTAAAGACTTTGTCGTACAAAGTGATGCGTCAGATGTGGGGTTAGGAGCAGTATTGTCCCAGGTCTGGAACGGGGAAGAGCACCCAGTCATTTACCTCAGCAGGAAGTTGAAGTCCCATGAGGTAAATTACGCCACCGTTGAAAAGGAGTGTTTAGCGGTGAAGTGGGCTCTAGATTCCCTTCGGTACTACCTGCTAGGTAGGCACTTTGACATGGTTACGGATCACGCTCCGTTAAAGTGGATGGCTCAAAACAAGGAAACAAATAGAAGAGTGAATAGGTGGTTCCTGGCCCTCCAGGAATTCAACTTCACAGTAAAGCATCGCCCTGGCGTTCAAATGGGGAATGTGGATGCTTTGTCTCGAGTACATGAATGCCTGATTGCTGGTGTTCCAACCCCGAGGTTAAAACAAGAGGGGGGGGTATGTGACAGCAGGAAGGTAAAGTCACCTGGTTGCATCCAGGGGGGTAGATATATTTCGCCCAGATTCAGGCTTTACGCCGACTTATACAGCTAGGTGGAGAGTTGTATAAGCCCAGCTGAGACTAGTGGGCTCATTGATGACTCATACCTCTAGGGAGAGGGCTGGGCGTCGTGCAGACAGGGAGTTGATGAGGCCAGCTGAAGCTTGTCAGCTCATTTAGGCCTCTATAAAAAACTCCCAGATTCATTAGGTGTTAGCTCATGCCTGGAAGCAGACCTGTGTGGACTGTCTAGGGAGAGTGAACCCCTGTGCGGTGAGAGAAAGCCTGTGTGGCTATATTTTGCTTGGACATTTAAAACCAGGGACTAGGACAGCACTAGGCTGATCCCAGTCGTTAGTTAGGAAACCTGTAAGTTTAGTCAGAGGTCAAGTTGACCAGGATTTATTTTGTTTATGTTTTTTTTGCCTTGCTGTGTTTTTGTCACTGTAAATAGAAAATAAACCGCACCTTTTTGATTTTGAAGACCACAACCTCCGTCTGCTGGGCCTGTTTTTGGGTGGGGAGCCCATCCCGGGGGTCACACATACCCGCTGCCGAGCTAACCCCCTCACAATACATAAAGGGTCGACGAATGTCTCTACCCAGGAAAACAGCTTTAAAAATCCAATCTAGATGGTATCGCACACCCGCCCTCTTGCATAAATTTAACCCCACTATCCCAGAGGTTTGCTGGAGATGTCACCGGGAAAGGGGAACCCTTCTCCATATCTGGTGGTCCTGTCCATCTTTAAAAGATTTAGGGAAAAGGTATGCCATATTACCTCCCGAGTCACTTCATATCACTTGGACTTCTCCCCTTCTCAATTCCTTCTTCATCACTCACCCCTGTCACACAATTCCTACCACAAATCCCTAGCAATGCACATGATCAATGCGGCAAAACAATGTATCCCTTTACACTGGAACTCAACTCACCAACCAACCCTAAAAGAATGGTTTAACAGAATAAGCAAAATTGAGGAAATGGAAAATCTTATATATATTGCAAGAGATACTCCGACATCATTTAGTAAAAAATGGGCCTGCTGGTTACACTATAAAACGACAACAGAATATACAAACTCCCTGAACCCTGACAAAGGATAAAATACTCCTCTGAGAATCACCATTGAAATCTACGACAAGCCAGGATCTCCCCTTAATCCTAAACCTCCCATGTACACCTCAGTCCTCCTATAACTCCCCCTATGCAGATCTGTCCCTATTCTCTCATACCACCCCCTCTGAACACCCCAAGTGGTCGGGGAAGCCAGAGACAGACCCCCTGCCAACGCCATCCCCTCCTGTCTCACTCCCCTTGATCCCCACCCCACCCTCTCTCCTTCCACCACTTACCCCCTCCTACCTACTCATCCACACGCATTTGTGAAACACAACCACTAACTTAGCTCCAGCCTACACTCCCCCGTTCATACACTCTCAACAAAATAAACCTGATGGTAGCTTCTTCTCTCCCTTCCTGCCTTGTTACACCTGCCGGCCCTTCCCTCCCCCATAGACCAAAACTCCACAACGACATCCGTGACCTTACCTAGCTCTAACCTACTTACAGGCTCTATCCCCGTCAACGGTATTAGTCTCTGACTAGATCCCACACCTGCCTTGGATTAAGGTAACCCACCCCAACACGGCCTAGCTCATGAAGGATGCACCTGGCCATTTCACTTTCACTACCCACAAGTTGAATTGTCTATGACACTTGTATTTCATCCCTTTTTGTGGTTGTATTAATGCCTTATTGTACTACTATTGTTCAAGATATCTGTACATGCTTATTACGTTTCAATAAACTATTTGAAATAAAAAAATAAAAATAAAAACGTAGTGGAAATTGTCATTTGCATGTTCGTGGATTCGCTAATTAGCGCTGATTTCATATTTACTAACACTTGTTTGCTGCTAATAGCGCTCTTTTTCATTCGCAAATTTGCGCATTGAATTTTTAATTGGCTAAAATGGGAGCTATTATTTGCAATAGTGCTCAGTACTTCCTGGAGTTATAGTAAATCAGCCCCAAAGTGTTGCTGTTTGCATGTAGCCGCACATCACGGGGTCTGACATCTATTCTCCTAACTGCAGGTAATTGCTTCGAGTGTGGCTGCATTCAAACAGTGGCAGCCACAGTCAGCCTGTCTATAATTTTATATAGGTCACTGCTATTCGCATACACCTGTGATTCCAGACACAAGAGTTCTCACTGATTCTTGCCACTGGAATAAGCTTCATGCAGCTTAATGGCAGTGCAAAGGAGGCCTAAAGTTAGCTGTACATACTGCTCCAGTACAAGCTAAAGCCAGTGAGCATGAGACTGTTATGTGTTAAAGAAGGGAACACAGATTTTTTATTTATTTTTTATGAATTTACATCCATTTCTTTTGATTGAAACAATTGTATTGTATACTATTAAAAAAACATTTCTGGATCTGAACTTGATAAACAAGACTGTGAATTGGGTAAACTGCCAGTGGAACAGATTTTTTTAAGTTTTGGTCAACTTTAATTAAAATAGGTAATATTGACTTACTGGCTATAGAAAGCCCTAGTAAGGGTTAAGTGGCATTTGATGAAAGACCCCATGATCCATTCTAACAGACAGTTGTTAAGATAATTTTTCATTTGTTGCCTCTGTTCCCCATTTTACTGCCACACATTGCTGCCTGATAAGCGGTACTATAATTTATCATTTTCTGCACACTGCAGATGATTCTGTATAAAATATTTATACATAGGAAGTAGTGACGTGTCTACATTGCAATCACCAGCTAAAATGGTAATTGAAGAGACACAAATGGAAAAGAAGCTGATTAATTTTTTCCCTCTGAAAGATGATAGAAAAGTCTATATATAATTTTTCAATGCCATGGCGACTAAGATAGTGCACTTGATGGATGGATTTCCTGGTTTGTTAGGGGAGCCCGGCATACATTTGTAACTTATGTATGAATTTTCTGATGAAATTAAGTTTTCAGTGCTATTTTTCTTCATGAACTTCACCTGTACACTTGTCACATGTAGTTTTTAATAACACTAGTCTTCTAGGCCTTCGTGGAGTATCAATTAACTATCGGGGAATAATTTAACTCCTGGTATGATTACAAGGGCAGCATGATTTATGATTAAAATAAATAAATAATAATTTACCTCTTGGTGTGCAAAGGGGTTTCACCTCTTCCAGTCAGGAGTACTTCTAATGTTTTAAAAACTGCTCCAGCAAAGATGATAATATTGACCAGCTGTCCAGCTTAAAAAAATAAAATAAAATTAAAGAGGACCCGCCTCTAATATTTATAATATATGTGAATCAGTAAAGCCAAATTATGTTAATATTTTGAATTCAATACTTACTATTTTTAATAAAATGCTGCTTTTGATCTATGCCATTTGATCTAAAGCTTATAAATAAATACATATAATGAGCAAAGTTAGCCTGTCCCATTAAAATGGATAATTACAAAATACACATCAAGCAATTGTTCAAATTTTAAGCACTTAAGCCCCAGAAGATTTGGCTGCTCCATGACCAGGGCATTTTTTGCGATACGGCACTGCGCCGCTTTAACTGACAAGTGTGCGGTCGTGCGAAGCTGTACCCAAACAAAATCCTTTTTACTCTTTCGTCCATGGACCGACACAGCTTCTCTATTGACAAAGTGGGTATTATCCGTTAATTAGGACTGACTAGGCAGAAAACTTGTAAGTGTTGCATCACACCTTCTACAGTACCGCCCAGGGGGCGGACCCTCTGGGTATATCCCCTCAGTCTGCATCTCGCAGATCAGTTTTTTTCTGTCTAGCAAGGAGTAGGACATGCTGTCGGCGGCCATTTTGCGGTGGTCCATGCCGGGTTCGGCCTCTAGTAACTGCCCGGCGGCCATCTTCCTGTGGTTCCGGCGCCATTTTCTTGTAGTTCCACACCCTCCTGCCTCTATCGACTGATCGGCGGCCATGTTTGTAATGATCCACGCTGTATGTATATATTGCCGTTCGGCGGCCATCTTTTTGTGGTCTACGGCTGCTTTGGCCTCTATCTTTGGCTCGGCGGCCATTTTTCTTAGAGCCCACATTATCTTCCATACAGACGTTTGGCAGCCATTTTGCGAGAGTCTCCGGCCTCTAGGGTGCATTACACTGGCGCGAGAAATTCACACAGGAAGCACTGATAAAAGAAGCAGACTGACACAGCAGCAGTGGGACAGCATCACAGGCGCAGCACACGGCAGCATAGAGGTACCGATCCAAGGGTGGTGAGTCCTCTGGGTGACCCAGCATCTCTGCAGCACAGGAGGGTGGCCTATTGATATCTTGCCTGGAGCCCTGTGGGTGTCAGCGCGTGGTCAGCATGGCATCTGAGCCAGATGTCTTCTCCCCTGAAACACCAGATTTAGCAGCTGGTGCCCCTGAGGTGTCTATGAACGCCATGACAGCAATCCTAGAGGCGTTTGCTGCCAGGGTGGAAGCAGCACACGGGAATACAGGGGGTAGTAAACGCCCCCGTCCCCTGCAAGCTTCTGGGGATAATTCTGATGCAGAACCAGGTCCAGCTACGGCTCAGGGCCCAGATTCTGACGCATTAGAGACTGCAGACCTTGACCGGACAGTGAGGATGACTCCAAGTCCAGGTTAGTACACGAGACGACTTTGGTATCTGACCTTATTACTGCAGTGCGGGATACGCTAAAGTTGGAAAATACTGCAGAAGCAGCAGAGACTCTGGTCCACTTTGGGTTTCATAAACCTGCCCGCACTGCTAAGGTGTTCCCTTGTGTGTCTTATTTTGATAAACTATTATACAATGAATGGGAGAACCCATTGAGGGTCTTTACAGCCCCAAAGAGGTTTGCAGTACGGTACCCCTTTGAGGAGAGTTTTATGAAGAAATGGACCTCTCCCCCTATAGTGGACCCTCCGGTGTCCAGACTTAATAGAACCACCACAATTCCAGTAGAAGGGGCTCCTGTTTTCAAGGACCCTGTGGATAAGAAGGCTGAAGCACTCGCTCGCTACCTATACTCAGTGGTAGGCTCGGCAGTACGCCCGGCATTGGCGGGGGCCCTAGTGTCTCAGACACTTACTGAATGGGCAAGATTGCTACTCCAGGGTTTAAGGAGCGAGATACTCCTCCTGATGAGATAACATTGGCCGACCAGTTGGTCCAGGGCCTTAGGTTTGTCTGCGAGTCAGACATGGATACTATTCCCCTGCTGTCAAAAGCTTTGGTTTCTGCAGTAGCAATACCCCGCCTGATCTGGCTAAAGGGCTGGTCTGCGGACCAGACCTCCAAGAAAGCCCTGTTGGATCTGCCTTTTAGGGGCGACAGACTTTTTGGGGCCTCTATGGATGACATCATCAAGGATGCCACAGGAGGTAAAAGCACTTTGCTTCCTCAAACTAGCAAGGGTAGGGGCCACGCCAAGGGCAAGGGCCCTCCTTTACTGCACGCAAGCGTTTTTTTCGTCCCCCTAGGGTGACAGGAAAAAGACCCCAGGCCAACAAGGCGCCTGCCCAAGGACAAAAGCGTCCTTGGTCCCGCAAACCCAACAAGCCTGCGGACAAATCTACGTCCGCATGAAGGTCTGCCCCCACCCAGCTCTCGGGTGGGGGGACGTCTTCGCAAATTCGCGACTCAGTGGACAGCTCTAGTCTCTGACAGGTGGGTTTGCGAAGTAATCTCCTTAGGCTACAAGATAGAATTTCTCTCTTGTCCACCGGACAGATTCATCACCTCCAATCTCCAGCTACTACCGACCCATCGGGAGGCCCTATATGGGGCGGTCCAGGGTCTACTGGAACGCTTGGTAGTTATTCCAGTTCCAGAACAGGAACGGGGTCAGGGTTTTTACTCAAATCTGTTCATTGTGCCAAAGAAGGATGGGGTTCATCCAATCTTGGATCTCAGAGCCCTCAATTGCTTTGTGAAGGTACAAAGATTTCGGATGGAGTCGGTTCGATCTGTAGTCACGGCTCTCCATCCGGGGGACTTTCTGGCCTCCTTGGACATCAAGGACACATACCTGCATGTCCCCATATACTCCAGACACCAGAGGTTTCTGCGATTTGCTATCGTGAAGAAACACTACCAGATTGTGGCCCTACCGTTTGGCCTTGCCTCAGCACCCAGGACGTTCACCAAGGGGCTTGCTCCTATTCTGGCACTTCTAAGACAGCGGGGTATCGCTATCATGGGCTACTTGGACGACCTTCTACTGAAGGCCCCTTCAAGCTCACAATTAGAGGTAAGTGTGTCCATTACCTGTCAGACTCTTCGAGACTGTGGTTGGGAAGCTGTGTCGGTCTGGATTCCTCAGAGGCAAAGGTATTCCTCCCTGTGGAGAAGTTGCAGACCCTCCGGGCTGCAGTACGGCAGCTGACTTCCAGGAATTGGTCGTCACTCCGTTTTTGCATGCGAGTGTTAGGCCTCATGGTAGCATCCTTCAAGGCTGTCCCATATGCTCAATACCACACTCGAGTGTTACAGAAGGAAGTTCTGTCCAGATGGAACAGATGTCCATCATCTCTGTATTATCAAATCCGAGTGAGCCACCTAGTCAGGAGATCCCTGGTATGGTGGCTGACAGCACCGGCTCTAATGGCCGGGAAGTAATTTCTTCCAGTTTACTGGATAGTGATCACGACGGACACCAGCCTTACAGGTTGGGAGGGGAGTCTGGGGTGTTCAGTCGGCGCAAGGTCGCTGGACCCCAGAGGAAGCCCTCCTGCCGATCAATGTCCTGGAAATCCGGGCGATCAGGCTGTGCCTCTTCAAATGGTCTCAGAGGCTGCAAGGGCATCCAGTCATGATCCAGTCAGACAACGCCACAGCAGTGGCATATGTCAATCATCAAGGAGGAACAAGAAGCTCAGCTGCAGCATCGGAGGTCGCTCGCATCCTGAAGTGGACAGAGAGGAGCGTACCGGCACTGTCGGCCGCGTACATTCCGGTTGTGGAAATCTGGCAGGCGGACTACCTGAGCCGCCAGATGCTGGACTAGGGAGAATGGTCCTTACACCCGGAGGTGTTCCAACTCCTCTGCCAAAGATGGGGCACACCAGACGTAGATCTTCTGGCTTCCCGACTCAATCGGAAGGTATTAAGGTTTGTGGCCTGGTCAAGAGACCCATGGGCAGACGCAACGGATGCATTGGTGGCATCGTGGGGTCAGTATCGGCTAAACTATGCCTTCCCTCCCTTAAGGCTTCTTCCTCTTCTGCTCAGCAGAGTGGAGGCAGAGGGAATTACAATGATCCTAATCGCTCCAGATTGGCCTCAGCGTCCATGGTATGCCGATCTAGTATGTCTGGTAGCAGACGTCCCCTGGCGCCTACCACTACGGAAGGACCTTCTATCGCAAGGTCCCATACTCCGTCCTGTTTTACGGTTACTGGCTTTAACGGCATGGTTGTTGAGAACCAGGTACTGAGAGACCGGGGCAGATTCAGTAATCTCTACTATGAGAAGTGCTCGGAAACTGTCCTCTAGGAAGGTTTATCACCGCACTTGGAAGGCCTACATCTCCATGTGTGAGGAAATGAAATGGCATCTGCGTACTTATTTGGTTTCCAGAATCCTGCTGTTTTTACAGCATGGGGTGGACCAAAGGCTTGCCCTAAGTACGATTAAGGGACAGATATCTGCCCCGGCTGTCTTATTTTCAGGGACCCCTGGCAACTCACTCTCTCGTGAGTACATTTGTGCAGGGGGTTCGACATGTGGCCCCTCCGGTCCATCCCCCGTTGCCTCCGTGGGACTTGAACCTGGTCCTCTCGGTGCTTCAGAAGGCACCATTCGAGAATATTAGTGATATTCCCCTGTTGACACTTTCTCAGAAAGTGGTCTTTTTTGGTGGCTGTTACGTCAGTTAGACGAGTCTCTGAGCTGGCAGCTTTGTCCTGCAAGGCTCCCTATTTGATTTTCCACAAGGATAAGGTGGTGCTGAGGCCGCAGCCTTCCTTTCTACAGAAAGTTGTTTTGGCTTTTCATCTCAACGAAGACATTGTACTTCCATCCTTGTGTCCTCATCCGTCGAATCCTAAGGAGTCGGCGTTGCATTCCTTGGACGTTGTCCGAGCTTTGAGAGTATACTTATCTGCTACTTCCCTGTTCCGGAAGTCAGACTCACTGTTTGTTTCGGTGGCTGGTCCCAAGAAGGGCCAAGCAGTCTCGTCGGCCACCATCTCTAGGTGGATCCGACAGATAGTAATCCAGGCTTACGCCTTAAAGGGTCAAGCGCCCCCCTTCCCGGTCACGACGCATTCGACCAGGGCAATAGGTGCCTCTTGGGCTTTCCGACATCAAGCATCTGTTTCCCAATTATGTAAAGCGGCGACTTAGTCGTCCGCTCACACTTTCAAAAAATTCTACAAGGTTGATGTAGGTGCATCTTCGGATCCCTCTTTCGGCCGCAAAGTTTTGCAGGCAGCTGTTTAGAGTTGCAACTCCTCTGTTGGAGGAGTGCTGTTTTGTGTTTGGGGTGACGTTTATTTTTATGCTGTTACCACCCCTCGTTTTTCTCTGACACTGCTTTTGGGACGTCCCACTTTGTCAATAGAGAAGCTGTGTCGGTCCATGGACGAAAGAGTTAATAGGATTTTTGTACTCACCCTAAAATCCTTTTCTCTGAGTCCATGGACCGATACAGCACCCACCCCTTCTTTTAAGTTTTGTACTGCTTTTTGACGAACTGATCTGTGAGATGCAGACTGGGGGGATATACCCAGAGGGTCCGCCCCCTGGGCGGTACTGTAGAAGGTGTGATGCAACACTCTTTACAAGTTTTCTGCCTAGTCACTCCTAATTAATGGATAATACCCACTTTGTCAATAGAGAAGCTGTGTCGGTCCATGGACTCAGAGAAAAGGATTTTACGGTGAGTACAAAAATCCTATTTTTCCCACAAATAGGGCTTTGTGTTGGTGGTATATGATCACCTCTGCGTTTGAATTTTTTGCGCTATAAACAAAAGAGCGGCAATTCTGTAAAAAACACAATATTTTATACTTTTTGATATAATAAATATCCTATTTAAAAAAATAAATAAAAATCCTCAGTTTAGGCCAATATGTTTTCTTCTACATAATTTTGATTAAAAAAATCGCAATAAGCGTATATTGATTGGTTTGCTCAAAAGTTATAGCTTCTACAAAACAGGGGATAGATTTATGGCATTTCTATTATTATTATTTATTTTACTAGTAATGGCGGTGATCAGTGATTTTTATCGGGACTGCGATATTGCGGCGGATAGATCGGACACTTTTGACACATTTTTGAGACCAGTGACAATTATACAGCAATCAGTGCTATAAAAATGCACTGATTACTGTATAAATGTCACTGGCAGGGAAGGGGTTAACACTAGGGGCGATCAAGGGGTTAACTGTGTTCCCTAGGTGTGTTCTAACTTTGGGGGGATGGGACTGACTAGGAGGAGAGAGATAATTAGTATGAACACACGATCTGTCTCCTCTCCCCTGGGAGAACCGGGATCTGTGTGTTTACACACACAGATCCCGGTTCTCGCTCTGTCACGAACGACTGCGGGTTCCCGGCAGTCATTGCGCCCACCGGGCACTCGTATCGGCTCTGTCGGCGAGCCGTGGGCGTGCATGCCCTAGTAGTTAAAAGGCAAACCGACGTAAGGTAACGTAGTTTCGCCCAGGGGAGCCAACCTGCCACAGTATAACTGATGTAACCTAAGCTCTTCATTCAAAGTCCCACTCCCCCTTTACTTCTTTTTCATTGCTCTACATAAAGATGGCCTAGGCTATAAGAGGATTGCCAAGACCCTGAAACTGAGCGGAAGCATGGTGGCCAAGACCATACAGTGGTTTAACAGGACAGGTTCCACTCAGAGCAGGCCTCGCCATGGTCGAACCAAGGAAGTTGAGTGTACGTGCTCAGGGTCATTACCCACCAGTATGTCTTTAGAGTGTGGGCGGTAACTGAAGTACCCTGAGGAAACCCACGCAGGAACAGGGAGAACTTGAAAACTCCATGGAGGTAGTGCCATGGGTGGGATTCAAACTGACAAACCTAGTGCTGCCAGGCAGAAGTGCTAACCACTTAGCCACTGTGTGCCCAAATAACACAATAACCATTCCTAATACTTACAACACCATGTACAGTATAAGTACGGTGAGTTACATGATATTTATAAATTACACACAAACCATATTTACAACAATGCACAATACAAGTCTGACGTTAAGTTTACCTCTCAGTTTCATGTCTGGTCATACTGAGTGTGTTTGTGTCCCAGGGTAAAGAGAGACAGCACAGCTTGGTAACTCATTACATATTCCCTCTCCTACCTGTACAGTGGCTAATGATAACTGCACCTTGCTAATGTACATTGGGTACTGGCTGATTGGATGATCTAAATAAGGTTGCTGTTTAGAACTGATATGAGATGTGATAAGGAAACAAAACAATGTCCGGGCCTTTGAAGTAGAACGATTTACGATAACACCAATTTGGAAACTGGGAGTTGTATAATATGTGGATTAACACAATCAATGTTTTAACTATAATCTCATATATCAGAATACAATGAAATATATTACACAAGCAAATATTTTATGAGGGTTCTTAAAAAAAAATGTTTTAACTTCTGCAGCCATCTTCACTACAGCGTGACAACTCTTAAACTAAACTGCAAGGTCAGCCGGCTTGCTGGACAGACTAGTCACATGACACGCTCTGACACAACCAATTACTAATCCTCCCGACCTCACCGTTTCCAACAAAAATATAAAAGTGCAGAAATTTTTTGAAAACCCCTCATATATGGTAACAATGTTTCTACCCAAAATACAGTACATGAAAAGGTCCACAGTTCCCTTTTTAAAGCATCCAGAAACATAGTAAGTGTTGCTTGATGTGTCAAAAACTCTTCATTTACACTATTGAAGGTAACTGAATAAGGTTGCAATAATCAGGCTTTATATGGGAGTCAGAAAAAGTGGGTTTGGTATGGCACGCTTTGGAGAGGTCTGTATAATGCTATATAAGGGAAAGAAAAGGCATTGTGCCCAAGGCAGGGATATGTGGGCTTAGTCAACAATAGTTCACTGGTATAGTGTATAAGTCCATGTATGGAAGGGCTGAAAATTTAGGGCGAGATTGCTGAGATAAATAGATGGCTGCCAGTTCAGGTAAACAGCTAGAAGAGGCTCTGGAACAGACAAAACAAAAGGGAACAGCGCCCTCTAAATGCAGCAAGATAAAAACGATTTTTAATTTAAATGTTAAAATACACTCACATTTGAGTAGAGGTAGTAAGGCATGTGAAGGGTTAATAGGGCTTCATCCGCAGATCTTCTGATGGTATGATGATTTCCCGGATAGCTGGAGTGGGATCCTCAATCCTGTGATTTCTTCCAGCCTGCACCAGATGTAGTGAAGCGTCGGCCGGGAGCTGGGAACTGGAGTTTGGATTGTGGAGGCTCCGTGGGGTCACTTCCGGGTCGGAGGTAAGCAGGAAGTGCTTCGCGTTCAGGACATTCATGTCCCTTCTTCAGGCATATCTGGGAGTCAGGTGTCCATATCTGAAAACGACAGCAGAATAATAGATAGTTTTCTACCAGCTATCGTGAACATTTCATCTTCCTTTACAGAAAAGAAACAATCATTTAGGCCTGGTTCACACCTATGTAGTTTTCTTTAGATCCATTCCTGCAGTGCTTTTTGCTGTGTGTTTTGCATTTTTCAAATGCGTTTTTGATGTGTTTTATTTTCATTTTTGAAGGTGAGATGTTTTCGTTGCTAGGCAGATTAAAAACACAAAACGTATCAAAATGCACTACATGCATTTCCGCAGTGTGTCCAATGAAGTCTATTGAACCAAAAATGCACCGTGTTGTGTTTAAAAAAGTCCCTGACATTTTTCAAAAATGCAGCAGCTAAAAAACGCATAGATGTGAATGTGTCCCTAGAAAAACATGTTAAATGGACTATAGTGCGTTTCTGCAAAAAGTAAAACGCACTAAAATACGCAGAGGTGTGAACCAGTCCTTGGGATGAATTCACACTAGAATTGACAGCTGTCAAAGCACTTTACTTTTTCAGCAGCTGCCCATTCCAACTGCAGTAGGGGCAGTGTGGTGCACAATTCAGTGCATCACACAGCTCCTTTTTGTTTTATACAAACTTTATTTTATCATGTCGCTGTACAGTGCTATGCAGTTCTGTACCATGTTCTACAATAAAATGCAGCATGTCTGCATTTAATCGCAGCACAAGGCTGCCTCTGAAAAGAAAGCACAAACTTTGCTATCATTCCTTTGTACAAATCCCATCAATCCACCATGTAATGGAGATAAACAGAAGTTGACCTGTTTGAAGTTGAGCATTTGTGACAACCATATTTGCCTTCAAATATACAGTGGAGAAGTGAGTGTAGCCATGAAGGGATAGGGATTTTGCTATTTGCAGGCTTAACAAGTAAAAATAAAGGGAAAAGACTTGGAAAAAAAAACGAAAAACTGATGCAGATGCCACATCAAAAGTCTGGTAAGCTGAAACATATACATTTTTTGTTTGATATGCTTTACCAAAACAAGTCAAGAACAGCAGTCAGAGGCAGCAGTCATTCAAAACAGAAGTGGATTTCATAATTGCGGCATGTCCATCTTCACCCAGCCTTTGTCATGTGATCAATCTTTTCATCAAAAGACTTATCCCACAGAAGTTACCTGCATTTGTTAGTATTCCAATAGAAAAGTTATTTTATATATATATATATATATATAGCGATAACCCCAGCTAAGAGGGCTGCCAGTATAATTTTTGGGCCCTGTAGTGCACTGCTGTCAACCCCAAGTAATTAGCCCTAACCTCCCTTGGCACAGTTAGTAGGGAATGATAGGATTGTGTGGCCTGCAACTCACGGATACACAATCCTATAATAAAACACACAGCAATAGAGTATAGCTATCCTTAACCGTCTCTTTTGCAAAGTAAATGACACAAACACCAGTATACTTAACCCTTGCACTTTTACTCAGATTGTTGGGTAAGCATATAATCAACAGTGTACATATCATGTGCAGAGCCCTGCAATAAAAGAGTATCTCAACAAACAGATAGTGTTATGAATAGTACTGTATATCTAACGGTCCCTGCTGCAGCTATCCTCCCGTGGACAAAATGGACAAAATGGCGCCCAGAAATGTCTACGCTAAGTCAGGCCTGACTGTACTGTGTAGAAGTTCTGTAGGGGAAAATATTCGCTAGCAAAACGGTGGTGCACTTGTTGAAGAAATAAACGGTAATCCACAGGGTAAAAGGGGTTAGGATAACTTGGTGAATTTAGAACAAATCTCTAAAGTTACTCCGATGCACTGTCTCTCCGGCGCGCAGCAGCAAACACTAGTGATAACTCCGGATAACAGTTATTGGGCCTAGAGATCTTATATAGTTCTCTGAGCAGGTGCTCTCTCACCCAACTGGACCAGTCCGTGTCCTTGTCTTCCGCTGCTGTGTCTTGGTACACAGATCTCACGACCTCCGGGTCTTCGGTCCTCCTGACGATGATACAGCAACAGCAGGAAAAGATGTCCCTCAGGTTCTTCAGCGAGAGCGGAAGGCTCTTTGGAGAAAGGCCCAGGCTTCAGGCCTTGTATCTCAGCAGGCTCGGAAAAGAGCTCCACTTGCTGGGCGGACGGTGTCCAAAGAGACCGAATTCAGCCCCGCCCTTCGGTTAAATAACCCACCCCAGCAGTCCTTGCGTGGGGCAATGCACCCTGGGTGTCCCGTTGCTCACTGGGTACTGTAGTCTCTGGGGGATTAAAGGGCAATACCCTGCTACATATATATATATATCAGCAGTGCAAATTCCTAGAAAGCAAATGAAAAGTTCTCATGTGCAATACATCATGGTGCTTTCATTCAATGCATCAGGCCATTTCACCCAGCATTTCTGGCTCTCTTTCTTTCAAAGTATTTTATTTTCCAAGAAATAAAAACCTTTGTACATACAGTAAGTTACGCACAAGAAATTAAAATACTAATCAGTATTAACCAGTGTCTTCCCGGAGAAAAACTAGAAAAGGATAACAAGGATAATTAGTATACCAATTACTGATATAATACAGAAGATGAGAAAAAATAAACATTAGGTATGTAATAATTTGATTAGGATATCTTAAAAATTAGCATAATCTACATCAAGAGGCCTCAGTGGAAATGTCCCCTGGAGGAACGGAAGCCTCTGACCCTCCAAGGCACCCCAAAAGGGATCATGCTGTGCCCGAAGGGAGGACTCCCACACCCCCACAAGGACTCAAATAAAGTCCATCCTAGCCTCTTTTTGAAAAAATTTAAGAAGTAAATTAAAAAGATTAAATATTGTATCTAATAGAACTGAATGATACATCTTCTACGTTATTTTGTGTTGGTTTAACAATAAAGAAGAATTATCCCGTAAAAAGGATTCTATAACACTTCTCCGGGAGATTTTAATAAATAATAATAAAAAATAAAGAAAGAAAGATAAGAAGAGAGAGAAAAAAAAAGAGGTTAGAGAGAAAGAAGAGCAAGAAAGAGAGATAGGAAAGTAGTAGAAAGTACATGCCTAGTTCAATAAGGTTAGGGCAAAGGATAATGGAAAGGTCCTAATTAATTTGAACTCCAATATAGTTAGCCCATGGATCCCATATTTTACCAAACTTCACGGTGGTTTTATTTAGAATACTGGGCAGTTTTTCATGAGTCATTATCCAAGACACTTTTAGAATAACTGCAGAAAGGAAAGGTCTAGGTTTTTTCCAAGCCCTGGTGACTGTAATTTTAACCCCTGTGAGTATAAAATGAATAAGAATTTGAGAAAATTTAGGAATATGGGGTATACGGGCATTTAGAAGAGCAACACACGGGGACCTGGGAACCTGGCATTCAGTAACCCTGGAGATCAAAATAAATACTTTTTTCCAAAAGGAGCAAATACTCGGGCATTCCCCCATATAAGGGCCATTGATCCAGAAAGTCGGCATCCTCTAAAGCAGAAAGGATCCAGGGTAGGGTATATGGCGGCCAATTTAGTAGGGGTAAGATACCACCTAGTTAACACCTTATTATTAGCTTCTGTTAAACATATGTTTAGAATACCTTTATAGGACTTAGAGCAAGCCCTGTGCCAGGTTTCCAGGTCCCAGTTGAACTGAAAGTCAGTTTCCCAAGCTTTCATATAGGAAGATTTCGCCATTGAATGAGAGAGTGACGAATAGACCACTGATATGCCTCCCCTTGTATCCATATTTTGACCACACCACAATTCGTATTTAGTAAATTGGAGAGGCAACGGTTTGTCCTTCCAAGAGTAGTAAGAAATTGAGAGATTTGAGAGAAGTGTAATCCCTCTGAGTCTGGGAGTTTTAATCTATTAACACAGTAAGTAAGAGTGATGGGACTCCCAGAGACCACAAAGTCTCCAATGCGGTATAGCCCTCTGTTCGTCCACCATTTGAATTCTTCCCCATTTAAGCCCGGGGGAAAATCCGGGTTGTTACATAAAGGAGTGAGAGGATGGCCTGAAGAAATAAGAGCTGAATGGGACCTGAATCTGTCCCATAGGGTGAAAGATTGGGAAAGAATAGGAGACATTATGGCAGATCGTTTCTTAGGTGACCTCCACAAAAGATAATCAAGAGAGTAGTTGGGTACTGCTCGATTCTCCATCTTGATCCAATCCGGTCTCTCAGACTTTGAATATATCGTGGAAAGTTGTGCTAGCCTCGCTGCTAGGAAATATTTGTGTAAGTCTGGGAGACCAAGGCCTCCTTTATATCTATGGTGAAATAGGGTGTTTTGTGATATACGGTAACCGGAAGAACCCCAGATATATTTTAGTATTTTGGTTTCAAGAGATTTTAAATGACATTTTTTAATTGGGATGGGAAGTGCTCCAAAATAATAAAGAATTCTTGGGAGTAAGGTCATTTTTATTGAGTTTATTCTCCTTAACCAAGATAGTTTATGCTTAGACCAGTTTTTAAGATAATTTTCCAATTTCCTATATAGTGGCGGGTAGTTGTGGTCATAGAGGGTTTCCGTACGAGCGGTCAGTGTGATTCCTAAGTAACTGATGGAGGAGTCTTGCCATTCAAAATTTAAATGACTGTTTCAATGAAGAAACATTGGAGGGAGGGAGCGAGATGTTCAGGGCTTGTGATTTAGTATAATTAACTCTTATTCCAGAAATCTTGGAAAAATCGTTCAGGACCTTGCAAATGTTAGGTAGTGAGATTAAAGGGGATGTGATAAATAAGAGAATGTCATCAGCAAATAAACCACATTTATGTATTTGATCTCCACAGGTGACCCCCTGAACGTTTGGGTTATGGCGTATAGCAATAGCTAAAGTTCTGATGGCTATCGCAAAAATTATAGGGGAAAGAGGGCATCCTTGTCTAGTTCCTCTAGCTATGTTAAATGCTTTAGAATAATGCCTTTGCAGGCGAATTTGTGCCTTAGGATAAGAGTATAGGGAACTTAAGAGTCCCAAAAAACGATTTCCGAAGCCCCATCTTTCCATTAGGGAGAATAAATAATGCCATGAAACTGAATCAAAAGCCTTTTGGAGATCTAAGGCTAAAAGAAACCCCTGTTGTCTCACTCCTCCCTCTTAATTTGATTGAAGTATAGAAATTACATCTATGGCCCTTCTTATTTGGTCGGGGCCCTGCCTACCCGGGATAAAACCAACTTGGTCCTTATGTATGTATGTTTTGATGAAGGAAGCTAAGCGGTTGGCCATAATTTTAGTCATGATCTTAACATCATTATTTATTAAAGAGATTGGACGATAATTGGATATTTCTTCTGGACTCTTATCGGGTTTAGGAATAAGAGTTATAAACGCTGTGTTAAGGTGGATATCTAGTGGTTCTCCCGATGTTTTAGTGTTACATTTTTTTGTTAGGTGTGGAGCCAGAATGTAAGCAAAGGCCTTGTAATATGGAATGGATAATCCATCAGGTCCCGGAGCTGAGCCTGATTTGAGATTCCTAATGACTTCTGAAACCTCCTCTACGGTAAACTCTGACTCTAGTAAATCTCTGTGAGGTGTGAAGTGTTGGAATTGGAAGGTCATCAAGAAACCTGGAAATTGAGTCTTTGTTGATTTGAGTAGGGGATTTATAAAGGTTAGAAAATAATTCATGGAAAGCTTCAAGAATCTTGACAGGGTTGGCTGTGAGGGATTGACCTGAAATTCTAATTTTGGGTATAGAATTGACCCTTATTCTGGGAGAAAGTTTATGGGCCAGCAGTGGCCCTATTTTATTAGCGTGTACATAAAATGTATTGCTAGACCAGCGGATTGCTTTTTCAGCTTGTGTAGTGAGGATCAAATTAAGCTCTAGTTTAGTTTTGTCTAATAGGGCAGTAGATACTAGGGATGAGCTTCGAGTTCGAGTCGAACTCATGTTCGACTCGAACATTGCCTGTTCGCCCGTTCGCCGAACAGCGAACAAATTGGGGTGTTCGCGGCAAATTCGAAAAATCTATGGGAGAAATCTAAAGTGCTAATTATAAAGGCTGATATGCAAGTTATTGTCCTAAAAAGTGTTTGGGGACCCGGGTCCTGCCCCAGGGGACATGTATCAATGCAAAAAGAAGTTTTAAAAACGGCCGTTTTTTCGGGAGCAGTGATTTTAATAATGCTTAAAATGAAAAAATAAAAGTGAAATATTCCTTTAAATTTCGTACCTGGGGGGTGTGTATGATATGCATGTAAAGTGGCGCATGTTTCCCGTGCTTAGAACTGTCCCTGCAAAAAGTGTCATTTTTGAAAGAAAAAAATGCATTTAAAACTGACTCGCGGCTATTAATGAATTGTCGGCTCCCGGCAATACATACAAAAGTCATTGATAAAAAAAAAAAAAAAAGCGTGGGGGTTCCCCAGAATTCAATTACCAGGCCCTTCAGGTCTGGAATGGATATTAAGGGGAACCCCGCCGCAAATAAAAAAAAATTGACGTGGGGTTCCCCCAAATATCCATTCCAGGCCCTTCAGATCTGGCATGGATTTTAAGGGGAACTCCACCCCAAATTAAAAAAAAAATGGCGTGGAGTCCCCCTAAAAATCCATACCAGACCCCTTATCCGAGCATGCAACCTGGCCGGCCGCAGGGGAAAAGGGGGGGACGAGAGAGCGGCCCCCCCTCCCTCCTGAACCGTACCAAGCCACATGCCCTCAACATGGGGAGGATGTCCCCATGTTGATGGGGACAAGGGCCTCATCCCCACAACCCTTGCCCGGTGGTTGTGGGGGTCTGCAGGCGGGGGGCTTATCGGAATCTGGAAGACCCCTTTAACAAAGAGGACCCCCAGATCCCGGCCCCCCCCCTATGTGAATTGGTAAGGGGTACATTGTACCCCTACCATTTCACGAAGAAAGCGTAAAAAAATGTTTAAAAAAACACACAAACACATTGAAAAAGTCCTTTATTAAAAAAAAAAACATTCCAGCGGTGAAATCCAGTGTCCCGCGGCGATCCCGATGTCCAGCGCTGTCCGTCATTGGTTGTGCCTGAGCGGACCTGATGGGGAACTCCCTCTCAGTATTTTAAATGTATAGACCCGCCCCTTCTAAAGTTCCCCATCAGGTCCGCTCAGCGGACCAGATGCGGAACATGAGAAGGGGCGGGTCTATACATGTATTACCAAAGTGAGAGCAGTTCCCCATCAGGTCCGCCTCCTCGGTATGTCGGACCCGCCTACGTCATTGGCTTGAGCGGGGAACTTCCTTCACTATGTAAATTTAAATTTACATAGTGAAGGAAGTTCCCCGCTCAAGCCAATGACGTAGGCGGGTCTGACATACCGAGGGGGCGGACCTGATGGGGAACTGCTCTCACTTTGGTAATACATGTATAGACCCGCCCCTTCTCATGTTCTGCATCTCGTCCGCTGAGCGGACCTGATGGGGAACATTAGAAGGGGCGGGTCTATACATTTAAAATACTGAGAGGGAGTTCCCCATCAGGTCCGCTCAGGCACAACCAATGAAGGACAGCGCTGGACATCGGGATCGCCGCGGGACACTGGATTTCACCGCTGGAATGTTTATTTATTTATTTTTTTAAATAAAGGACTTTTTCAAGGTGTTTGTGTGTTTTTTTAAACATTTTTTTTACGCTTTCTTCGTGAAATGGTAGGGGTACAATGTACCCGTTACCAATTCACATAGGGGGGGGGCAGGAACTGGGGGTCCCCTTTGTTAAAGGGGTCTTCCAGATTCCGATAAGCCCCCCGCCCGCAGACCCCCACAACCACCGGGCAAGGGTTGTGGGGATGAGGCCCTTGTCCCCATCAACATGGGGACATCCTCCCCATGTTGAGGGCATGTGGCTTGGTACGGTTCAGGAGGGAGGGGGGGCCGCTCTCTCGTCCCCCCCTTTTCCCCTGCGGCCGGCCAGGTTGCATGCTCGGATAAGGGGTCTGGTATGGATTTTTAGGGGGACTCCACGCCATTTTTTTTTTAAACTTGGGGTGGAGTTCCCCTTAAAATCCATGCCAGATCTGAAGGGCCTGGTAATTGAATTCTGGGGAACCCCCACGCTTTTTTTTTTCTCAATGACTTTTGTATGTATTGCCGGGAGCCGACAATTCATTAATAGCCGCGAGTCAGTTTTAAATGCATTTTTTTTCTTTCAAAAATGACATTTTTTGCAGGGACAGTTCTAAGCACGGGAAACATGCGCCACTTTACATGCATATCATACACACCCCCCAGGTACGAAATTTAAAGGAATATTTCACTTTTATTTTTTCATTTTAAGCATTATTAAAATCACTGCTCCCGAAAAAACGGCCGTTTTTAAAACTTCTTTTTGCATTGATACATGTCCCCTGGGGCAGGACCCAGGTCCCCAAACACTTTTTAGGACAATAACTTGCATATTAGCCTTTATAATTAACACTTTAGATTTCGAACGTTCGAGTCCATTGTATTTAATAGGGTTCTAAAGTTTACACGAACATTTTGTCTGTTCGCAGGTTCTGGTGCAAACCGAACAGGGGGGTGTTCGGCTCATCCCTGGTAGATACCTTTGAGGGGTCCTTTTTGTGGATGCTCTGAGGGAATCATATTCTTTCTCTAAACGTTCTATATTAGCCTTACGCTCCCTTTTAATTTGCGTGCCTAATTGTATAAATTTACCTTGAATGAAGGCCTTGTGAGCCGCCCAAAGCACCTCAGCAGAGGTGTCTCCTTGTTTTTATTGAGAGAGAAATATTCTAACAAGGCTTCATTAATCTCCTCAACCTTAACTGGGTCAGAAAGGATAGAATCATTGAGTCTCCAAGTACCCCTTGTTCTGTTAAAAGCATTGGCACGCACAGATACGATAACTAAGGAATGATCCGAGAATGTTTTATCTTTGATATGGACGCTTATGATAAAAGGGAGAACAGGCGCTGGTATCAAGATATGATCAATTCTAGCATATGTATTATGCGGATGCGAGAAATGTGTAAAATCGCGTTTTGTAGGATTCATCTCCCTGCAAGTGTCTATTAGATTATATGCTGAGAGTAATTTGGCTTTTTTAAGACTCTCTCTAGTTGGTCGAGATAATTGGGCTTTAGGGGGTTTGGATTTATCCAAGACCTGATCAAATGCAACATTAGAATCACCTCCAAATATTATCGTGCCTTCCAGCATAGGCTTAAGTGTATCCATTAACACTTTAAAAAAGGCAGCTTGTCCCCTATCCGGGGCATAGTAGGACACCAAGGAATAAAGATACCCCTCTAAGGTTAATTAAGATTAAGATAAATCGTCCCTCCAGATCAATGTGTTCCAGAGTCTTCACAAAATTACAATGCTTAGAGAAAAGAATGGCTACACCCTTGGTTTTAGTTTCAGCTTTGGCCAAGTAGAATTGTGGGTAATGATGATGTATATTTTTTGGGCTATACCGCATTGGAAAGTGTGTCTCCTGAAGTAGGAGAACATCTATTTTTTGGGATTTATAGTGGACCAGAATTTTACGTCTTTTAGTTGGAGAGTTCAGCCCCTGAACATTATGTGATGCAAGTTTAAGAGTAGGTTGTGTGGTGTTAGCCATGAAAGCCAAGAAGGATGCGCCTATCGTATTCGTCTCTACTCACCCCCAAAAGTCTTCCATCCATATTTAATCTCATAAACTCCCTCCTCAGGAAAGTAAGTCGTTCCAAGAGAAATGTGAGAATGATAATAAAAAATCTATGATGCAAAAACAAGTTAGGCATGTACAGAAAACGATATGTTCAATAATGTAAGAAGTAAAAAGAAAGAAGTAAAAAGAAAAGATTAGAAAGAAAAAGGAAGAGAATAAAGTCTCCTAGCATATAAAACAGGGTCCGGGAGGGGAGACAACCTCCCGGAGCCTTGTAACCAAGAAAAATACTGTCTGGCCTTAGGGGCTCAGACAACCCGTCCCTCAGAGACCTACTAGTCTCCAAGGGACAGGCAGAGGCACATGTGTGCCAGCCCTCCGCAGGGCGTCCTAAAAGTAAATTTTAGAAAAAGGAAAATGAGCAACACAGCTTTGTAATCTTTTTTTTTTTTTTTTTTATTGTTTATTTATAAATCTTATAAACACATTACAAAATAGTGCAATTAAAGAAAAGGCATTTTGACTGACAGTAATACAAAAGTATATAGGTCTAAGCAAAGAATATCAAAGAAAACATAGTATGAACACATGTACATTGCATTGAAATGTTCACCAACTTAGGGACAACAACGCATATATAACATACAGGGGCTGATTTACCAAACGTTTGCGCCATGAGTATTGGCGCATCTGCGTGCGCAATGGCTGTTTTGGTATTTACAAAACATTAGCGCCTGTAGCGCAGCCCTATTTCCCATTTACTATAGTGTTCTCTGCGCCCGGGAGGAGGCGCTCAGTGCGCTACTATGGACCTGGCGCAGGGCATGTTAAAATCTAAATATAAAGAAGCTGGAAGTGAAAAAATATTGGGGGTGACATGGAGTGATGTGAGGAAGTGTAGGGACACCGGGCCAAATAACTAATATGCCCAAAATAGAGTTGGAAAGTAACTTTTCGAAACCAGCCCGCTGCACCGGCAAGTACGATTCAAGCTGCGGGAGGTTTTTTTGAGCTCAGCACGGGAATTTCAATGGTTTAAATGCGCCGGGACACTGCGCCGGCAAAATCGTAGTAAATGTTAAGTCACGTAAACTAATTTGCATAAGTTGAACAGGCGCAGCCCTGAACTTCCCAGTGCGCCTGCAAAATGAAATTTCTAAAGGAAAAAAAAGCCATTTAAAAGCAGCCGCGGCTGTAATGAATTGTCGGCTCCCGGCAATATAGAGAAAAGTTATAGAAAGTCTTTGCTAACCAAAAAAAAAAAGCGTGGGGGTCCCCCCAAATTCCATAACCAGGCCCTTCAGGTCTGGAATGGATATTAAGGGGAACCCCGCTGCAAATTTTTTTAAAAAATGACGTGCGGGTTCCCCCCAAATATCCAAACCAGGCCCTTCAGATCTGGAATGGATTTTAAGGGGAACTCCACCCCAAATTTTCTTAAAAAATGGCGTGGAGTCCCCCCAAAAATCCACACCAGACCCTTATCCGAGCACATAACCTGGCCGGCCGCAGGGGAAGAGGGGGGGGCGAGAGCGGCCCCCCTCCCTCCTGAACCGTACCAGGCCACATGCCCTCAACATCATGTTGATGGGGACAAGGGCCTCATCCCCACAATCCTTGCCTGGTGGTTGTGGGGGTCTGCGGGCAGGGGGCTTATCAGAATCTGGAAGACCTCTTTAACAAAGGGGACCCCCAGATCCCGGCCCCCCCCTGTGTGAAATGGTAATGGGGTACAAATGTACCCCTACCATTTCACAAGGAAAGTGCCAAAAATGTAAAAAATGACAAGAGCCGGTTTTTGACAATTCCTTTATTAATGTCTTCTCTTTTCTTCCATCTTCTTCTTCCATCTTCTTCTTCCATCTTCTTCTTTTCTCCATTCGGGTTTCTTCCTCCATCTTCATCTTTATCTTCATCTTCATCTTCCTTCTTCCTTCTTCCTTCGGTGTTCTCGTCCGCATCTTGCCCCGGCGTCTTCCCTTCTTCTTTCTTCTCCGGCCGCTCCGTTTGAATTGGAGGTTCCCGCTGTGCGACGCTTCAGTTCTCCACTTGGTCCGCTAACCACCCGGTGGCTCCGCCCCCCTCTGTCACCACGGGGAAAGTCCCTGTGAAATCCATGTGCGTCAGAGGGGGGCGGGGTCACCGGGTGTAAGCGGACCCGATGGGGAACTGAAGAACTGAAGCGTCGCACAGCGGGAACCTCCAATTCAAACGGAGCTGCCGGAGAAGAAAGAAGAAGGGAAGACGCCGGGGCAAGATGCGGACGAGAACACCGAAGGAAGAAGGAAGATGAAGAGGAAGATGAAGATAAAGATGAAGAGGAAGATGGAGGAAGAAACCCGAATGGAGAAAAGAAGAAGATGGAAGAAGAAGGTGGAAGAAGAAGGAAGAGGATGGAAGAAAAGAGAAGACATTAATAAAGGAATTGTCAAAAACCGGCTCTTGTCATTTTTTACATTTTTTACACTTTCTTTGTGAAATGGTAGGGGTACATTTGTACCCCATTACCATATCACATAGGGGGGGCGGGATCCGGGCAAGGGTTGTGGGGATGAGGCCCTTGCCCCCATCAACATGGGGACATCCTCCCCATGTTGAGGGCATGTGGCCTGGTACGGTTCAGGAGGGAGGGGGGGCCGCTCTCTCGTCCCCCCCTCTTCCCCTGCGGCCGGCCAGGTTATGTGCTCGGATAAGGGTCTGGTATAGACTTTTAGGGGGACTCCACACCATTTTTTTTTCAATTTGGGGTGGAGTTCCCCTTAAAATCCATGCCAGATCTGAAGGGCCTGGTATGGATATTTGGGGGGAACCCCACTTCATTTTTTTAAAAAATTTGCAGCGGGGTTCCCCTTAATATCCATTCCAGACCTAAAGGGCCTGGGTATGGAATTTGGGGGACCCCCACGCATTTTTTTTTTTGGTTAGCAAAGACTTTCAATGACTTTTATCTGTATTGACGGGAACCAGCAATTCATTACAGCCGCAAGGACTTTTAAATTACTATTATTTTACTTTAGAAATGTCATTTTGCTCTCCAACTGTTATAAACATGGAAAACATGTGCTACTTTACAGGCATACTATAGACACCCCCCAGGGATGATATTTAGGGCCAGTTCACACCGGATGCAGTGCAGTGCGTTTTTTTGATGCCTGAAAAACGCAAAGAAAGTTGATCACATTAATGCCAATGGCATAGTTCACACCACTGCAGTCCGTTCCAGTGCATTTCAGAAAGCCAAAAAATAATTGGTCATGCTGCATTTTTTAGGTACAAAACTGTACTGGACCCCAGTAAAGCACATCAAAAACGCAACGGAACGTACCAAAAATGCACTGGAATGCACCGCAACGCACCTAAATGCACCAAAGACGCACTGCAACACACTTGTCCTAAGTGAAAAGAGGGGGAAAAAAACACTGGACTGCATCAAAAACGCCTCAAAAATGCACTGGAATGTGTCAAAAACGTGCATGCAGAAAAGCACCTGGAACGCACCCAGACTGCGTTTCTATAGTGTGAACTAGGGCCAGTTCACACCATAGAAACACAATCCGGATGCGTTCCAGGTGCTTTTCTGCATGCACTTTTTTCATGCGTTCCAGTGCATTTTTGGTAAGTTTTTGATGCAGTCCAGTGCTTTGTTTTCACCCCTCTTTTTTATTAACCATAGATAAGGACAAGTGTGTTCCAGTGCGTTTTTGGTGCATTTAGGTGTGTTCCTGTGCGTTCCAGTGCGTTTATGATGCGTTTATGATGCGTTTTGATGCGTTCCAGTACAGTCCAGTGCAGGTAAAATGCAGCATGTTCTACTTTTTTGGTGGAACTGGAACGCACTGGAACAAACACTGCCATTTAGAACCATATAACCAACTTTCCATGCATTTTGGATGCATAAAAAACGCAATGCACTGCATGTGGTGTGAAATGGCCCTTAAGCAATTTGGCATATTTAAAGGCACTTCTCCTTGTTTTGTTTTTGGTGCTTTCCAAATTGGTGACATTGATATATGTCCCTTAGGGTGGGACCTGGGCCCCCATTTTAAGGCCAATACCTAGAAGATAAGCCAGCCAAGTGGGGACTAGCAAAATTAACAAGTCAGTTCCCATAGACTGCAATGGGATTTGTTGGTGGGGGGGGGGTGATTGTCCCATCTCTAATTTTGTAGCATGCTGGATGATGTGCTTAATTTTGGACGGGGGGGGGGTTATTTTTTGCTAGCTGCATTGGTGTTGTTCTGCACATGCCCAGCCAGTTAGTTTTTTTTTGGCGTGCTTTTTGTGTGTGAACAGCGCTTGGATATTTCTGGGCATGCTCACTCAGAGAGTGTTTTTATGGGTAAGAAATTGAAGGACATCCTTAACAGGTGTGCCCACTTTGAATTTCAGTCTCTACATTGGGAGAACTTGCATTTTGGGTGTTTCATGGACTATGCATGTGTTTTCAATTGCCTCATTAGCACACAAACATATGTTATATAAAGCTTGCAGAGCAGTCGGTCGTTTGCCTTGAGAAGAGGCAAGTGTGTGTGCGCGTGCGTGCGCGCTAAAATGTACATGTTGGTGTCCTTATCGAGTTTGTAACACATGTATTTTATTTGTTATGTCTTTGCAAAACAGCTGTTTGGTTTATTTTGTGGATTGTATATTTTTTGTGTGGGGGAAATGTTCCCCTGAAATAATTCTGATGTTGTTAATGTGTGTTGTTTGTTCACTTTGATTTAATTGTCTGCTGCATTTTTTGGCCAAAAATTGCTCAAGATGTTGAGTCTAACTGTTTCAAATTGACCATGTTTTTTATTTTGCCTTCCCTTTTGTTTTGTTGAACAATAAAATTAGATGCAAAATTTTGATGTTTGTTTTGTGTTTTCTTTGCAACAAATGTGACAGCTGATTGGCATGTCAAAACAAAACTGGTGTAATTTGTCTACCCTGGTGCCTTCATGGTAGTATATGCATGGATTGTATTGTGTGCTGCCATGGAAAGTCACCAGGAAATGAAAAATACAGAGCGGTAAGTATTCAATTTTCCTTTTTTTTACTGCAGTGGTTCTCAGCCTCAGTCCTAAAGTACCCCCAACAGGACATGTTTTGTGAATTTATCTTATCGAGAATTGCTGTCCAAAAATCAAAACCATTGACTGTGATTTAAAGCACATGTGCAAGATGAAGGAAAACCTGCAAGCATGGCCTGTTGGGGGTACTTGAGAAGCACTGATTTAGAGCACTGCACTTAAAAATGTCTCAAGGCAATACAATTCTAATTGTGGGCATTTTGAGGGAAACGAAGTACCGTATTTATCAGCGTATAACACGCACTTTTTTCCCCTGAAAATCGGGAAAATCGTGGGTGCGTGCTATACGCCGATACTGACATCCCTGAGCTGTCTCCGCTGACTGTGAGCAGAGCGGAGCGAGATATACATAGCCAAATGTACTCGGCTATACTCGGCTCCGCTCGCAGTCATGCCCAGTCCCGCCATTGGACCTGTGTTATGTCCATCATAGGGCGGGACTCGGCGTGACTGTGAGCGGAGCCGAGAAAAGCCGAGTACACTCAGCTTTGTGTATCTCGGCGGCGGCTTCGCCCAGTCCCTGCGTCCCCGGCGGCGTCCGCACAGTCTCGGCGCCAATTTTAAAATGATGCACGGCGACTCTGGGGCAAGGCTGCAATGGACACTGACAAGGCTGCATTTAAATGTAAGTTATTTTTCCTTAAACTTCCCTGCTAAAAGTTTTTTTCCCTAAAATTTCCTCCTAAACTTGGGGTGCATGTTATACGCCGATAAATATGGTAAGTGTTAGAACCCCTGCGTGTGTGTTTTTTTTTTTTTTTTTTTTTAGAATTTTTTTTTTAGAATTTTTTTTTTGTAGTTTGGCCTTGGTCTCCTTTTTCTTAACATTGGCTTCACTTCCTGTCACACAGCTAAACAGGAAGTGAAGGTAAAACCCTACCAATGGCTTTTCTTGGGGACACACAGATCAATCTAACTAGTGTCCCCATTAAGCAAATTGCACTCTAGCACTTTGTTGTGTACACCCCAAATCATTGGGTAGTTTGGGGTTTAGTAAAGACAAATCCACTCTGCAGTAAAAGTGTAGCTGCTGAAAATCTGAGGGAAAGTACTGGTGATTGGATGTTACAATCATGTAAAAGCAAAGATGTTTTTTTTTTGGCTTGCATGTACCCCTCAGTTATACAGCAAGTGCACTTGTAGTGCAAAGTAGATTTGCCTTTAGTAAATAAACCCCACAGTCCAAACTACCTAATAAATTGTGGTGTACCCTGCAATATGCTGGAGTGCAATGTGCATAATGGGGAAAGTATTTAGACTGACCTGTGTGACAGGAAGTGAATTATTTGGAAGGATAAAGTGGCCAAATTATTTAGTTTAACTTTTCAAAGACTCATTCCTAAGTTGAATTGTGATGCATGTCAATGGCCCATTTAGACCCTCTTTAATCACTTGAGATCAGCGCTATAACTGATCGACGGCCACAGCATGGTCCTCAATTGCCGGGAGTCCATCAATAAACGTCCTCCCCTTTGCGCGCGCTGTGGTCACTGAGACTCAGGTGATAACAGATTCGAGTAAGGGGCCGATCCCTGCCCTTTACCATGTGATCAGCTGTCAGCAAATGACAGCTGATCACGTGATGTAAACAAAAGCTGGGTCATGGTTTTTGTTTTCTCCTTGTGCTGACAGCGTGAGCATAAAAAAAAGGCAATCACTGGCTTATGTGCAAGGGACATGGGGCCCGAAGAGGAAGAGGAAGAGGCAATTCTGCATCATTTGTGACAATTAGTAGCCCCTGCCAGTGCCACCTATCAATGCCCACCACTGGTGCCAATCAGTGGCACCTAGCAGTGCTGCCTATCAATGCCCATCACTGCCAACTATCATTGCCACCTAGCAGTGCCACTTCTCACTGCCCACCAGTGCCAAATAGCAATGCCACCTCAGTGCCCACCCTTGCCACCTTATCGGTGCCCATCAGTGCAGTCTCAGTGTACATCAATGAAGAAGAAAAATTACCTTTTTTAAAAATATTAACCAGTTTCCTACCACCCACCGTCAAATGACATCCTTGGCTTTGTGCGGTTACATCTGAATGTTGGGTGCAGTTGCAGGCATCATTCAGATATCATTCTTTTCAGCCGGCGATTCTGTGCACAATAAAAACGATCATAGTGGCAGTTTCGCTGCTTGTTTGTTCTTATAGGCGGGGGAGGGGACGTTCCCCCCCCCCCTCTTGCCGCCATCCGGTGCTTCTCCGGGCTCTCCCGTGCCATCTGGGGCTCAGAGAACGATTTGGAGATGACTGGTGACCAGATGACATCATGCCGTGTTCCCGTATGTTAACCAAGCCGTGATCTCGGCTGTCAGCATGAGATTGGTGATTTTTTTGGAACAATATCATGCTTTCCAGCCTGGAGGAGAGATGCGGGGTCTTATTGACCCTGCATCTCTCCATAAAGAGGACCTGTCACACACATTCCTATTACAAGGGATGTTTACATTCCTTGTAATAGGAATAAAAGTGATCCCCCAAAAAAATAAAAAAAAGAGTAAGAAATACAAAAAAGTAAAAAAAAATAAAAAAAATAAAAAAAAATAACAAATAAGAAAAAACGCCCATGTCCCCGGTAGCTTGCGCTCAGAAGCGAACACACACGTAAGTCCCGCCCTCATATGTAAACGCCGTTCAAACCACACATGTGAGTTATTGCTGCGTGCGTTAGAACGAGTGCAACAATTCTAGCACTAGACCTCCTCTGTAATGCCAAAATGGTAACCTGTAAAAAAATTTAAAGCATCGCCTAGGGAGATTTTAAATTACTGAAGTTTGGTGTCATGCCATGTGTGTGCGCAATTTTAAAGTGTGACGTGTTAGGTATCTATTTACTCAGCATAATAACATCTTTCACATTATACCAAAAAATTGGCCGTAACTTTACTGTTTTGTAATATTTTTAGCAAACAAAAGGCGTTTGACAATTTATTGCGCAAATACCGAGCGAGATAAAAATTTGCAATGACCGCCATCTTATTCCCTAGGGTGTCTGCTCCAAAAACATATATAATGTTTGGTGTTTTGAAGTAATTTTATAGTCATAAATTTATGATTATTACATGAAGGAGAGAAGTGCCAGAATAGGCCCAGTGCTGAAGTGGGTAAAATATTCTTATTTTTTTTTTTTTTAAACTCGGTCTTTTGTATTTATAGAAAAAAAATAAAACTAAAACACAAAGGTGATCAAATAGCACCAAAAGCAAGCTCTATTTGTGTGCCAACAAATAAAACATTTTCATTGGGTTACAGTGTTGGATGAGCGCGCAATTGTCATTAAAAGTGCATCAGCGCTGAAATGTGAAACTTGGTCTGGGCAGTGCACAAGTGGTTAATATAAGGCTACATGCACACGGACGTTTTTCAAGCCGCTTGTTTGAGCGTTTTTTGCAGCTTAAAAACATCTCTCCATGTTAGCCTATGGCCTCATGGCCACAATGGCGTTTTTGAGCTGTAAATGGCATAGGCGTTTTTAGGCCCCATGTAGACGGGACGCTGGTGCAAAGTGTTCAGAACTAAGGTTGAAAGTGGCGTTTAGAAAGGCGCGCTTTGTGGCGTTTGCATGCCGTGTTTTACCACATTTGCGTGTATATGATAAGGAGCCGCCCTAAGCTCCAAAAACAGTATTATTTCTGATTTTAGCTATTTAGTGAGACCAGAGTGATATCAGCAGCTGAGAGCAGCAGTGTAGTTGTATTTAGCGTGTCACTTCCCACATCACTTGCCACAAGTTGTGGATTGTCCACTTGCCACGTCAGCTGCCCCAAGTTGTGGATTGTCCACAATGCAATGAAAGCAATTTCTTTTATATATATATATATATATATATATATACATATACGTGGAAATCTTTGGCGTCTGAAGGCATTTTGAGGGTTTGTGAAAAACGATTTTAAACGCAACTGCAGATTTTTTGGGCCAGGACAAAAACAGTGTTTTGGATGTAATAGAATTCAATGGACCCGCATCCAAAACGCAAGTACTGCAATTTTTTGTTTGACCTGTTTATAGCTGGTTGTTAAAGCAAATGTAAAAAAAAAAAAGGTTAAAAAAACCAAACCAAAAAAAACAAACAGCGTGGGGTCCCCCCCCCCAGGTCCATACCAGGCCCTTGGGTCTAGTATGGATTCAAAGGGGACCCCCCCAAAAAATGAAAAAAAAAATGGCGTGGGGGTCCCCCCAGAATCCATACCAGGCCCTTCAGGTCTGGCATGTATTTTAAGGGGAACCCCGCACCAAAAACAAAAAAAAATTGCATGGGGTCCCCTTAGAATACACACCAGACCCTTTATCCGAGCACTCAACCTGGCAGGCCGCAGGGGAAAAGGGGGGGACGAGAGAGCGCCCCCCCTTCCTCCTGAACCGTACCAGGCCGCGTGCCCTCAACATGGGGGGTTTGGTGCTTCGGGGCAGGGGGGCGACCTGCGGCCCTCCCCACCCCAAAGCACCCTGCCCCCATGTTGATGGGGACAAGGGCCTCTTCCCAACAACCCTGGCCGTTGGTTGTCGGGGTCTGCGGGCGGGGGGCTTATCGGAATCCGAGAGCCCCCTTTAATAAGGGGGACCCCAGATACCTGCCCCCCACCCTATGTGAATGAGTATGGGGTATATCGTACCCCTACTCATTCACCTGGTGGCAAAATAAGTCAATAAAAAAAAGACAACACAGGTTTGAAAAGTAATTTATTGGGCAGCTCCGGGGGTCTTTCTGCCGGGCCCCCGCTATCTTCTGCTAGCTCTTTTGCTAGCGGGGGTCCCGGGCTTCGTCGCCATCTTCTTCCGACTTCGGGGGTCTCTTGTTCTGTTCTCCGGTTCTTCGCCCGCTCTCCGATGCCTTCTCCTCGATCTCTGGTTCTTTCTGCCGGACGCCCCGCTATCTTCTCGCAGCTCTTTTGCTAGCGGGGCCGGTCTTCTACGTCGCCTTCTTCCTTCTTCTCTTCGCCCGATGTTGCCTTGTCGCTGTCCACCGCCGCAATGATCGTCTGAGCAGCGGTGCCACTTTTATTGGCATGGGGCGTGGTCACCGGCTTATGCCACCGCTGACCCCGCCCCCGTATGATGTCACAGTCCCGGGGAATGATGGGACTGTGACGTGAAACGGGGGCGGGGTCAGCGGTGGCATCATCCGGTGACCCCCCCATGCCAATAAAAGTGGCACCGCTGCTCAGACGATCATTGCGGCGGTGGACAGCGACGAGGCAACATCAGGCGAAGAGAAGAAGGAAGAAGGCGACGTAGAAGACCGGCCCCCGCTAGCAAAAGAGCTGCGAGAAGATAGCGGGGCGTCCGGCAGAAAGAACCGGAGATCGAGGAGAAGGCATCGGAGAGCGGGAGAAGAACCGGAGAACAGAACAAGAGACCCCCGAAGTCGGAAGAAGATGGCGACGAAGCCCGGGACCCCCGCTAGCAAAAGAGCTAGCAGAAGATAGCGGGGGCCCGGCAGAAAGACCCCCGGAGCTGCCCAATAAATTACTTTTCAAACCTGTGTTGTCTTTTTTTTATAGACTTATTTTGCCACCAGGTGAATGGGTAGGGGTACGATGTACCCCATACTCATTCACATAGGGTGGGGGGCCAGCATCTGGGGGCCCCTTTTTAAAGAGGGTGCCCTGATTCCGAAAAGCCCCCCACCCGCAGACCCCGACAACCAACGGCCAGGGTTGTCGGGAAGAGGCCCTTGTCCCCATCAACATGGGGGCAGGGTGCTTTGGGGTGGGGGGGCCGCAGGTCGCCCCCCTGCCCCGAAGCACCAAACCCCCCATGTTGAGGGCATGCGGCCTGGTACGGTTCAGGAGGGAGGGGGGGCCGCTCTTGTCCCCCCCTTTTCCCCTGCGGCCTGCCAGGTTGCGTGCTCGGATAAGGGTCTGGTTTGGATTTTGGGGGGACCCCCACGCCGTTTTTCGGCTTAAGGGGGTTCACCCTAAAATCCAGACCAGACCTAAGGGTCTGGTTTGGATTTTGGGGGGACCCCCATGCCGTTTTTCGGCTTAGGGGGTTCACCTTAGAATCCAGACCAGACCTAAGGGCCTGGTATGCTCCTGAAGGGGAACCCATGCCGGTTTTTTCATTAAAATTTGGCCTGGAGTTCCCCTTCATGATTCATACCAAACATGGGACAGCGAGGCTGCCGAGGACCAGCGCGATTACATCGCGCTGGACACATTCTCGGCCGGCTAGTCTCCTCTAGGACACGACTTGAGCGGCTGCCTCACGCGCTCAGGTCGTGTCCAGGTCGCCTGGCAGAGTCGCGCTGTCCCTGTGTCAGCCGGCACACGAGTCGCCCGCAAGTCGGATCTGACTTCCCGGGCGACCTCTCTTCAAATCAATGGGCTCCCATAGGGAACCATTCATTTTCAATAGAGCGCCGCTGACATTTCTATTTACTATAACAGTGCGCCGCTGATTCCTGCGCCAAGTGAAGGAGTTATCCGGCGCACCAATTAAGGTTAGAACCAGCGCAGCGCACTGTTATTAGTAAATCAGCCCCACAGTGTCATAAGTCAGTATGGCATGAGAGGGAGAAGTGGTTACAGCTCTGATTTAATTTGAAGGAGAGGGTGATAGGGGGTAACACCATAGATAAACATCGTCAGTGAGATTGGACATCATGAGGCCCTTCTGATTTATCCCAAGATTCCCAGATTTTATCAAAAATGGGTAAGGTTTCTTCTATCTTAGCAGTCATATATTCCATTCTACGTGTATCGTGCAATAGTGATAGGACAAGGTGGAACGTAGGAGGAGAGGTGGAGAGCCAGCACCTAGGGATGGCTCTCTTAGCAGCCAGAAGGACAAAAGACATTAGTTTCTTCGAAGCTTTTGATAGGCTATGAAGAGGTAGGCCTAGGAGGAAGTGTATTGGAGTTAGCGGAATAGGGGTAAGCAATAACTTTTGTAGAAGCTCCTGGATTTCAGTACAAAAGGGAATAATGGAAGGGCATTCCCAAAAAAATTTAAAAAGGGAGCCCACAGACCCGCCACATCTCCAGCTAAATTTAGAGAGGGAGGGATTATGAGCATGTAGCAAGTTCGGGGTCCTATACCAAAACATCAGGACTTTAAATGCAGTTTCTTTCTGTACTACACAGCGTGAGATCTTGGATGTAGAGTCTCATATCTTACCCCAGTCCAATAATGATAATGGGCGTTGTAGTATATGTGACCATTTCATATAGCTATGGTCGGAATCTGTCATAGGTGGGTTATCATGGAGTATCTTATATATGGACGAGATTTGTTTGGAATCATAGGGACCATTAGCACAAATAACTTCAAAGCCTGTGGGCTTTTCTAAAAAAGGGGTGGGAGGTATAGAAAGAAAGAAGTGTTTAAATTGAATGTAAGAATAGTGGAGTGAAGCTGGGAGGTCATGTTTTTTCTGTAGCTCTGAAAAAGATAGGAGTTTACGAGTAACCGGATGCACAACATGTAGCAGCTGAAATATCCCCGCCTGAGTCCACGGATACATCCTCGCAGAGGACAGTCCATCAGGAATGTCTGAATTGAACAATAAATTTATAAGGGGGGGACATTTGGAAGTTAGAGAATATTGCTCTGCACATCTTTTCCAAATAGTAAGAGTAAAAAGCATCTGTGCCAAGCAGAGGGATCTCAATTGGGGCATATATTTAGAAGAGATAGGCCATAGCAAAGAGCATAGATGGACCGGTACAGTAATTCCCATCTCAATCTCGGCCCATCTGCTAGGTGCCTTTCTAGAGATCCAAGTAGTTAGTGCTCTTAAGTGGGATGCATAGTAGTATTTGACAAAATCTGATGCCGCCAGACCTCCCCTGCACCTAGGAGCAAAAACAACTGATTGTGCTATCCTATGAGAGGCGGTATTCCATATAAACTTGAGACATCGTCTCTGGAGAATTCTCAATTGCGACATTGGCACCGGGATTGGAAGTGTTTCAAACAAATAGAGCAACTTGGGCAGTATCGACATCTTAAGGACATTTACCCTACCTAAGAGAGAAATCGGGAGAGAGGTCCAATTATCCAAAAGACGCGTTGTGTCCGCAAACATAGGGGGAAAATTTGCTTGGTATAGGGACGTGTATGAAGGGGTAATGTACACCCCTAAGTATTTGAGTGTGGAAGGCTTTCAATGGTAATGGAAAGAATCTTGGAGTGTTTTAAGCAATTTGGGTGAAATGTTTATGGGTAAGGCCTCTGTCTTGGACTGGTTAATCTTAAACCCCGAGAGAGCTCCGAACGCCGATAGGATGTCGTGCAAAATGGGTAATGAGGTGGTGGAATGGATAAGGGTTTGTAGGATGTCATCAGCAAAAAGTGAAAGTTTATATTCCTGCTGTCGCAGCGAAACCCGCCGTATATCTGGATGGGCCCTGACGGCCAGCGCCAAAGGCTCCAAACATAGAATAAACAGCAAAGGTGACAAAGGACACCCCTGCCTGGTACCATTACTGAGGGGGAATCGCTGCGACAGATAGGAAGACATCTGAACCTGAGAAGTAGGAGTAGCGTACAGGGCATGTAAAGCTTTTATAAAAGAACCTGAGAACCCGTATCTGGAAAAAACAGCGAACATGAAAGGCCAGCTAAGGCGGTCAAACGCCTTCTGTGCATCAAGACTCAAGACAATAGCAGAGTGCTTGGTTTTATTTAAAAGGTCAATCAGATCTACAGTCCGTCTGGTGTTGTCACCCGCGTGTCTAGTAGGTACAAACCCCACTTGGTCTCTGTGAATCAGTCTCGTCAGTAATGAGGATAGTCTGTTAGCAAGTAATTTAGTAAAGATCTTATAGTCTGAATTTAGTAATGCAATGGGACGATAGTTATTGGGTAATGAATGGTCCTTACCTGGTTTAGGGATGACAGTTATGAATGCGTGTAAGAATTGCGAATGTGGGATGGAAACAGCAAGTAAAGAGGAAAATAAAGATAATAAATGGGGGTTGAGAATGTCAGAGAAGGTCTTATAGTAGGAATAAGGGAATCCATCAGGTCCTGGTGATTTATGAGTTGGTGGGGTTTTTATCACCGCCGCCTTTTCCTCAATAGTAACAGGGGCGTTGAGTGAGGATTTCTGGGCACTTGACAATTTAGGTAGGTCTAAGAGGGACATAAATTCTTCAAATTTATCCTGGGAGAACTGGAACGTCAGGTCAGAAGCTAAACAGTTATACAACTTCTTATAAAAATCTCCAAAGACCTGGGACATAGTCTTAGGACAGTTTGTGGGAAGTCCATCTGGCTGTATCAAGTGGTCAGGAATTGAAAGAGAGGGTCGTGGCTTCAGTCTATTAACAAGCATTCTATGTGGCTTATTGGCATACTCATAGAATTTCTGTCTAGCCCATAACATAGATTTAGATATCTTACTTAGGTTAAAAGATTTGATACGATTACGAACCAAAGTCACAAGTCTCAGTCGTTCCACCGTGGGGGAATCAAGTAAGCGGATCTCTGCAGTTCTCAACTGAGCAATAAGATCAGCCTTCAGCTTCAGTGAGTCACATTTAAGACGGGAGCCTGCAGCAATGCACTCGCCTCTGAAAAAAGCTTTATGAGCTTCCAACAGGATGAAGGTATCTGACACCGAACCCTCGTTCAATTGAAAGAATTCAGACAATTTCTGCTGCAATTGAGGCAGAACGGTCGGGTCCTTGAGAAACAACTCGTTAAGGCGCCAATGGAACATCTTAGGGGTAGTAGAGGTTAGTACAAGATCGAGTTCAATGGGTGCATGGTCTGACCAGGTGATTGGGTCGATCTCAGAGGAGACAATATAGGGAAGCAGAGGGGTAGTTACAAAAAAGTGGTCTAGTCTGGAATAGAGCTTATGGGGAGGAGAATAAAATGTAAAACTTTTTTGAGTGTCAATGTGTCAAAAAGGTTATATGACCTTGTCAGTTTACGAAAGGAAGCTGAGAGTTTCTGGACGGCCATACGGGGAATGTCCTGAAATAATGCCCGTCTGTCCTTGGTCGGAGACATGCACACATTGAAATCACCTCCTATGATCTTAAAAGGTTGAGAATCCAGTTGTATTTTTTCAAACACTGTTGTGAGAAAGTTAATCTGGCCGGTATTTGGGGCATAAATGTTAGCCAAAGTAAGTTGGGTGTTCAAAAGAGTACAGTTCAGGAGAACATATCGACCGTTAGGGTCCAGACAGGAGGAAAGGACACGGATCGGACAAGAACATTTGATGAGGATTGCCGCCCCCGCCTTTCCAGAGGGGTCGGAAGCCACAAACGCTGTGGGAAAATGTCTGGAAGCAAATTTAAAGGATCCCCAGGTCTAAAGTGAGTTTCCTGAACCATAATCACATCCGCGTTAGAGGACCTGAATTCTTTCAGAGCTTGCCATCGTTTACCAATGGAATTCAGGCCTTTAACATTACAGGAGTATACCTTCAGAGCCATAGTCTATCAGAGTTGTAACTAGCTAACATAGTATATGTAACAAAATCTAAAAAGAATAAACATTCAAGTAACCACAATATAGAGCATATTTGAGCCAAAAGGCTTACAAGTCTAAATAATGCCTTGAGGGCAACATTAGTAACCTGATTAGGGTCAACAAAAAAAGACCTCTAATATAACATACATTGCTTGAGCAGGAGAAGGAAAAATAATAATGAACAAATAAAAAGAAAATCAAAAAAAAATTAACAAAAATGAAATGAAAACACATTTTCAAGGGCCCTGATGAAAAAAAACACATCAGGGAGCCCAGACAATAGTCTGGGAAATGGAGGAGCATAGCAACCTGCAGGAACCAGCGGGGTCCCCGCCACAGCAATGTAAACAATCAGCACCATTCTAGGAGTGGGCATGAGACAGGATTTCAGGATATGTATCAAAGAGGCAGTCATCTGTAAAACTAAAGAGATAACTAAAACTGGAGCATGTAAGTTGTATAAATCAGGGTAGCGTCCCATTTAAAAGAAACAAGAGTGATCCGTATTCACCGGATCACCAGCATAGCCATGGTGAACATCAACCGGCCGTGGTAGCGGAAAAATAAATTTCTGGGACCAAAAGCAGTTTCAGGTCGGAAATCTGGAGGAGTCATCGCGTTGAGGGGTGGAGAAGGTTTTTCGTGATCGACGTTGAACGGGGGTCCAAATCTTGGCAGGAGTAGCAAGAGTGTGTAAATGGTTAATTACTGCGCTAGTCCTAGTGATGTGTACCGTATTGCTGCAACTTTATATGTGAGACACACACTATATAACAAATTTCCAAAACAATAAGCTGCGCATATACCTAAATTGGCCTATTCAAATGTTGAATGTATACATATGGGGATGTGACCCCTCAGCACACAGTGTTGAATAGCCAAAAATGAAATGCCGTGATAAAACGTAATAATTCAACTTTCAACAAAGAATGAGTGACTTAATGCATGCGTGAAATACAAAAGTCTCCTTTCCAAATATCAAGGTGATAAACAGAAAACAGTAAATGTGGTTAAAGTAAATTGAATTATAAAGTCTCTTCTTCCAAATTTCTGTGAAGATGATTAACCACTTCAATACCATGCACTTATGCACCTTCCCGCCCAGACCAATTTTCAGCTTTCAGTACTCTCACACTTTGAATGACAATTACTTAGTCATGCTACACTGTATCCAAACAAAATTTTTATCATTTTCTTCTCACAAATAGAGCTTTCTTTTGGTGGTATTTAATCGCCACTGGGTTTTTTATTTTTTGCGATATAAGCAAAAAAACAGCAATTTTTTAAAAAAAAAAACACTTTTTTTTAGTTTCTATTGTAAAATTTTGCAAATAAGTAATTTTTCTTCATAAATTTGTGCCAAAATGTATACTGCTACATATCTTTGGTAAAATGAACCCAAATTAGTGTATATTATTTGGTCTTTGTGAAAGTTATAGAGTCTACAAACTATGGTGGCAATCACTGAAAATTTATCACATCTGATCACGCCTGATGTACTGAAGGGATATCTCATTTCTTGAGACACTAACAAGCGAGGAAAGTACAAATACCCCAAAATTACCCCTTTTTGGAAAGTAGACAGTCCAAGGTATTTACTAAGAGGCGTGGTGAGTTTTTTGAAGTTGTATTTTTTTCCCACAATTCTTGGGAAAATTTAATTTTTTTTTTTTTTTTTACACAAACTGGTCATATTAACAGTTTTTTTCTCTCACACAGCATATGCATAATTGCAACTACACCCCAAAATACATTCTGCTACTCCTCCTGAGTGTAGCGATACCACATGTGTGAGACTTTTACACAGCCTGGCCACATACAGAGGCCCAACATTGAAGTAGCACTTTCAGGCGTTCTACAAGCATAAATCGCACATATCCTTTCTCAACCACCTATTACAATTTTGAAGGCCCTGGAGCACCAGGACAATGGAATTTTCCACAAAATGACCCCATTTTGGAAAGCACACACCCCAACGTATAATCTATGAAGCATTATGAGTCTTTTGAACGGTTCATTTTTTTCCAGAAGGTTTTGGAAAATCTGGAGAAAAAATGAAAATGCATTTTTTTTACACAAAGTTGTCCATTTATAAGATATTTCTAACGCATAGCATATACATAGCAAAAATGACACCCAAAAATGCATTCTGCTACTCCTCCTGAGTATAGCGATACCACATGTGTGAGACTTTTACACAGCCTGGCCATATACAGAGGCCCAACATTGAAGTAGCACTTTCAGGCGTTCTACAAGCATAAATCGCACATATCCTTTCTCAACCACCTATTACAATTTTGAAGGCCCTGGAGCACCAGGGCAATAGAATTTTCCACAAAATGACCCCATTTTGGAAAGCACACACCCCAACGTATAATCTATGAAGCATTATGAGTCTTTTGAACGGTTCATTTTTTTCCAGAAGGTTTTGGAAAATGTGGAGAAAAAATTTAAATGCATTTTTTTTACACAAAGTTGTCAATTTATAAGATATTTCTAACACATAATATGTACATAGCAAAAATTACACCCCAAAATGCATTCTGCTACTCCTCCTGAGTATGGCGATACCACATGTTTGAGACTTTTACACAGCCTGGCCACATACAGAGGCCCAACATCCAAGTAGCACCTCCAGGCATTCTAGCAGCATTAATTGCACATATCATTTTCTGACTACCGATCACATTTTTGAAGGCCCTTCATATATCTAACACATAGCAGGTACATACCAAATAACAAAAGATTACCTGTGGTTTTAGAAGTGCAGTGGTCCACAGAGGAGAGCATCGGTCCAGGCAGCAGGCAGGGATGAGGTCAGCGACAGCAAAAGCAATCATCCAGGCAGCAGGCAGGAATACTGCCCATAGTTCGCACAGGCAGAGATACTGTCAGCACAGCCAGAGCACAGCCAAAGCACAGGTCCAGGTAGCAGGCAGAGGTGTCCCGGCAGAAATGCTGTCCAAAGTCAGTAGAGGCAGCAGGCAGATATATGGTCAACACAGCCAAAGTATTGGTCCAAGCAGCAGGAAGAAACATGGTCCATAATGTCATGGGTCATTACAGGCAGTAATATGGTCAGCACAGCCAAATTATTGGTCCAGGCAGCAGGAAGGACCATCAAGCTTAGGGCCAGGGGGACAGGGGTAGAGGCTTCTCCCACCTAAATCGCTTTGAAGCCTCCGGGCAACCAGACCCTGTTCTTGGAGCACAGAAAACGAAAAACTGGTTTTCTCTACTCAGAACGCTATTCTGAAGCCCCTCACATATGTGAGACCCCTGTGTACTAAAAGTAGATGGCCAAAAGATCAGTCCAAGTGGCAGGCAAAAACATGGTCGATTAACAGGCCAAGGTCGGTACACGTGGAAGTCAGAAACGTGATTTAAATCGGCAGGCAGAGGCATCGTCGGTAAACAGGCTGAGGTTGGTGCACGTGGAGGTCAGAAACGTGGTTTAAATCGGCAAGCAAAGACATCGTCGGTAAACAGGCCAGGGTCAGTTAATTAACATGGAAGGTAGTTAGTAACATGGTAGCAGGCAAATAGGGAAATGGCAGTCTGTTAATAATAAGGGGAACTAATGGATGTATGATAATTTTTGAAGCAATTTCCGATGCACAGGCCAGGTTGGGAGGGACAATCGGGACAATAATAGCTGGTGTCTCTTCTTACTCCTCCTCTGCTGCATACACGGCATTTCTTTTGGCGTCTTCTTCCAGATTCTGTGGGGGGGATGCTAAAGGGATAGTGTCGCTCGTGAAGCCGACTCACACTATCAGAGCGAATGCTTCCTGGGGCGGGATCTTGTTGGTAAATGAGGGCATCGATGATATCTTCGATATATTGGAGGTAGTGGAGTCGGTGATTTTGAGTTGCTTTTTGGTAGCAGACAAACGAATTAAAAAGGGCCATGTGAAACAGGTGAAGCGCAAATTTTTTGTGCCAATAATGGGACTTTCTGGTTGATAAGTAGGGCTGTAGCATCTGGTCATTTAAATCCACCCCCCCCCCATGTACAAATTGTAGTCGTGGACACATTCAGGCTTTACAATGGAGCCGCGTCTTCTTGGGATCTCCACCATGGTGTCATTGTGGATCGTAGAGAGGATGTGGACATCTTTCTTGTCCCTCCACTTCATGGCCAACACCTCCTCGTTCCTCATGGATGCCGATTCTCCAGGTCGCAATTTTTTTGTCAATACATTTTGTGGGAATCCCTTTCGGTTGTTTTTTTTAAGGTACCACAGGCCGGGGTTTGTTTACTGTAAAGGTGGCGAAAAAGGGGCAGGCTGGTATAATAATTATCAACATATAAATGGTAACCTTTTCCGAACAGGGGGTATGCCAACTCCCAGACAATTTTCCCACTGGTTCCAATATATGTGGGGCAATCACGGGGCTGGAGCTGGGAGTCTTTGCCTTCGTAGATCCTGAATTTGCAGACGTATCCAGTGGCTCGATCACATAATTTATTTAATTTTAACCCATACCTGGCTCTCTTGCTTGGTATGTACTGCTTGAACTGCAGTCGGCCGGTGAAATGTACGAGGGACTCGTCCACACAAATTTTTTGGTCTGGGATGAAAACTTCTTCAAATCGCTGGGAAAAGGCATTGATTAGGGGGCGTATCTTGTACAATTTGTCGTAGTTGGGATGATCTCGGGGAGGGCACTGTGAATTGTCATTGAAGTGGAGAAAGCGCATAATCATGTCGTATCTTTTCCTGGACATGACAGCGGAATATATGGGCATGTGTTGGATGGGGCGTTTGGACCAATATCAATGGACTTGGTTCTTTTTTGTAAGCCCCATATTGAACATAAGGCCCAAAAATAATTTAAATTCCTCCAATGTTAGACGCCGCCACTGGAACATGCGGGCGTAGGAAGAATCGGGGTTGGCAGCAATAAATTGGGATGCATACAGATTCGTTTGATCCACTATATTCTGCAGCAAATCTTGTGGGAAAAATAAACAAAAATAATCAAATTTAGAAAAATTTGTAGTGTCGGGCTGCACACCTGGCTGTGCGGTGAAAGGGGGGATGATAGCGGATCCTGAGTTGGCAGGCAACCATAAGGGGTTTGCCAGGGCATCGGGAAGGTAGGATTGGGGCTGGATTCTTCGGGTTGGGCGTGCATTTCCATTGCTTGTACTGGGCTCCTCTTCCTGGGGTATGGCGCTGCTGGTGGTGGGCAGTTCTCCTGATCTTGGTGCTGATCTTGGTGCCGATCGCATTCTTTTGGGAGGGACGGTTTCCTCCGGGGACTCGGACTCTGAGCCACTATCCTCCACTGGCTCGTATTCCGAACCAGAATCGGATAATGGGAGCTCCCCGCTGCTCTCATCCGACATGGCAAGAATGGCATATGCCTCCTCAGGTGTGTAAACCCTTTGGGACATTATGGCAGTGCTTATTGGTGGGCCTGTGTAATGGTACTGCTGGTGGTAGTGGTGGCGGTCTGTGTGGTAGTACCGATGGAGGTATTAGTGGTGGGCCTGTGTGGTGGTACCGATGGCGGTATGGGTGGTGGTGGTACCAATGGCGGTACAGGTGGTGGTGGTACCGATGGCGGTACGGGTGGTGGTGGTGGTGGCGGCGGTACCGATGGCGGTACAGGTGACGGAACGGGTGGTGGTGGTGGTAGCGATGGCGGTATGGGTGGTGGTGGTACCGATGGCGGTACAGGTGGTGGTGGTACCGATGGCGGTACAGGTGGTGGTGGTACCAATGGCGGTACGGGTGGTGATGGTACCGATGGCGGTACAGGTGGTGGTACAGGTGGTGGTGGCACTACCGACGGTGCTACGGGTGGTGGTACTGGTGGTGGTACCGATGGCGGCACTAGTGGTGATACTGGTAGCGGGCCTGTGTGGCAGTATAGATGCTGGGCCTGGTGGCGGTACTGGTGGTGGTACTGGTACCGATGGCGGTACTGGTAGCCTGTGTGGCGGTGCCAATGGCGGTACCGATGGAGGTGGGCCTGTGACAGATGATTGACAGATGGGCTGATTGATTGACAGATGGGCTGATTGATTGATTGACAGATGGGTTGATTGATTGACAGATGGGGTGATTGATTGACAGGTGGGGTGATTGATTGACAGATCGGCTGATTGATTGACAGATGGGCTGATTGACAGATGGGCTGATTGACAGATGGGCTGATTGACAGATGGGCTGATTGGCTGGGCTGATTGATGTGCTGGGCTGTGTGACAGGTCCTCTTTATGGGTGGGGCGTGTTGTGCACTGTAAACTTATGTAGACAAACTACACTGAGCTAACTTACTGATCTCTTCTCTCTCCTCACAGATCGGTGTGTAAGGAGAGAGCAGGGATCAGGTAGTAACTCCTGTGGAGTTTGTTTACATTTGTGACCGGCTGTGATTGGACACAGCCGGTCACGTGGTAAACAGCCAATTCATTGGCTGTTTACTCTGATCGGGGACGCGCTGTGTCCAAGGGACACTCGCCTTCCCCGATCCCCGCTCTGCAAGCCTGTGGCGGCGCGCACGGAGCGCGCCGCCGAGTTTGTTTTGACAGGTGATCGGCTGTGACTTTGACACAGCCGATCACATGGTAAACAGCCAATGAAATTGGCTGTTTACCGTGATCGGGGAAGCGCTGTGTCCGAGGGACACATGCCGTCCCCGATCACCGCGCTGCGCGCCCCCGCGGGCGCGCGCAAGGCATTATCCTGCAGGACGTCATATGACGTCCAGTATCGATATTGCAACCACTTCCCGGACGTCAATTCACTATTGACTGGGCGGGAAGTGGTTAAAAACACCCAGAGTGAAAGGAGTGATGGTAATCTGACAAAGAGAGGGTCATCCACCAGTAATATGCTGCCGCTTACCAGAGAGTGAGATCTCTTTTTATGGAGATCATGCGCGCTTGAGGCTATTTCCCCAGCCCTAGGTCTTTATGTTCTGATGCCAAAAACTCTTCAATATTGGTAAACACCAAATAAAAGAAAGTGATGGTATTGTGATACAAGAATCCTCCACCAGTAATATGCTGCCGCTTACCAGAAGATGAGATCTCTTTTTAGGGAGATCGTATGTGCTTGGGGCTATTTCCCCAGCCCTGGGTCTTTACACAGTGGAGCTGGACAAACCGCAAAAATCCTTAGAAGCGTCCGTGTTCAATTCTTAGATGTGTGGTGTATAACATCCTGTGTATCAAATACTCGCAAATATAGACAGTTTACCATTCCAATGGGAGAAACCAAAGGTCACAGAACAGAGCCAGTCTAAACAATCTATTCAATTTGTATCAAATCAGGCAGGCCTTTGCACCACATAGTTGATGGTAGATCTAAAGGAGATTGTACAATCAGGTTGTGAAGTGTATGGCCACCCTAAAGGAAGAAATAGGAAAGTGGGTGGAAATAAAAAAGAGGTAGTACAGTGATCAAGTAGGTGTGGTCCGCCATCCTACAAGCCGCGCATGTGCCTTCCAGCTTTGTAATCTTTAAACTGTAAGCTGTAAAATGTCCCCCAAGAGAAAGAAAAAGAAAAATCCCATTTAAGTCAAAGTACTGTAGACTTTAAGAAAGATATAATCTGTTAAAGAGGTATCTGAAAAGAGCAGGAAAACAAAATTATAACTGTAAAAAAAAACAAAAAAAAACATACTAAAAAACTTAACAATTCAAATGAGGACCACAAAAAAAGTCCTGGGGAACATGTGAAGTGGTGATATAAGGGAGAACACAACAAAAATAATAAAAAAAAATAATTCCCAGATGGGAAAGTGCTTGGACTCTAGGACCAAGGAAAAGATGAGGAGAAGAAAATCAAAAGTGTCACTCCATCATGTGGGGCCATTGTCCTTTATTTTTTTTGTTTCCCCTTTGTTCCATAAATTGGATTGTGGACTAGTTGGAGTTGGGCGCTTTGTTGATCCGGAACTAATTGGAGAAGTATCCATATCTGCCTCCTGGGATATTAGCTTCAGTTGTAGAAGTAGTCGTTCCCCATTTTGGAAATTGGAAAAGGAATGATTTCTTCCATTCTCTGAGAACTTGACTGCAAATGGGAAGGTCCATCTATACCTGATGTCTTTCTTTATCAGGACTGATAGCAAAGGTTTCAGAGCCCTTCTGCGTTAAATAATAGATGAAGATAGGTCCGCAAACAATTGTATTGGTTGGCCTTGGTATGTTAATTGTGGAGATGCCCTGACCTGCTGCACAGCTTCCTCCTTTAATGAATAAAAATGGGGTTTAATAATAATGTCCCTAGGTTTTCCATCCTTCCTAGGGGGTCCTAAGGCTCTGTGGGTCCTATCTAGTTCCAGGCAAGTGAGAGGGGCATCAGGAAGAATGGTTCTGAGTAAGTCCTGGGCTGCATTGGGAATATCCAAAACCGTTTCAGGAATACCTCTGATCCTGATATTATATCTACGGGACCTATTCTCAAGTTCATCAATTCTTGCTATAGCCAAATCCAGCTGTTCTTGCACTGTGTGGATATATATTTTGGTTAGAAGCAGCAATAGTTTCTTCCATTTTAAATTCTATGGAGTCAATTCTAGAGCCTAATGCCCCATACACACGATCGTTTTTCTTGCCATTTTTTTCCTTGCCGTTTTTCACGTCGTTTTTTTCATGTTTCCTCTCAAGCCTGTCTTGCGTACACACGATCATTTTAAAAAACGATCAAGCAAAGCGCAGTGACGTATACCACGTACGACGGCACTATAAAGGGGAAGTTCTGCTCGAATGGCGCCACCCTTCATGTTAGTAAAGTTTGTTGAGCAACGATTCGCGCTTTTCAGCCTCGTGCTTTTCAGTCCGTTACTGCGTGACGAATGTGCTATCTCCATTACGAACGCTAGTTTTACCATAACAAGCGCTCCCGTCTCATACTTGATTCTGAGCATGCGCGTTTTTTTTCACGTCGTTAAAGCATACACACTATCGTTTTTCACGTCGTTAAAAAAAACGACATGAAAAACGACGTGAAAAAAGAGAGCATGTTCCAAATTTTTAATGGCCGTTTTTCACGTCGTTAAAAAAAATGCTCTGGAGCATACACACGATCATTTTTAATGGCCATTTTTAAAAATGGCATTTTTAACGGCATGAAAAACGATCGTGTGTATGGGGCATAAGTTTTGAAAGTCAGCTTTTAAATCCCTTGTGATTTTATCAGTCGTCTGTGCGAGGCCCTTGTCCAAAAGGTCAGAGATTTATTGAAATAATTCAGCCATTTGATATGATTCATCTCTATGAGGAACTCCTGAGGTAACAGAAAAAGCCTGGTTAGCTGTATTATGTCCCTGAAAAGCAGGAGGACAGTCTGGAAGAAAGCAGTTATTGGGGGTCTCAGGTGAAGGTGGAGAGATAGTATATACCTGCAGAGAATCACCTTGGGGTCCTGAGGAGATTATGGGTGCTTTGGAGTATTCAGCCAGTCTTTGATCTGTGAGGCAGGATGTATTTGCGGCCGAGATCTGAGGCGCAGAGGCCATCTTGGATTTTCCAGCCAACATTAGAATCACGGATTACAGCCCCAAATCTTCTAAAAACAGAAAGAAAAGTGTCTGGGGGTGTTCCTCGGTCTCCCCTTGATATACTGTGGCTTTTTGGGGAGTGTAAAATCACTGTGCGTGCCGCTATGGACGCCGCTGCGGAAGGCTGGGATGGAGCTTACGGCTCAGGCAGCCATCTCCTGAGCTCTGCGCATGCGCACCTTCTTTCTGGCTCTCTTAGCCTTTAAGGTACAGCGCCCTGCTGCACAGGCATGGGCAGAATAGGTGATGTGAATCTGAATTATGCCCAAATCCTTCATTATAATAAGGGCTTTGCTCGCCCGCACTCACTGATGCAGGCTGTGTTTGTATGTGCACTATACACTGCAGAGGTTTTCCTGCTTCCTTGCCTATACTGCAAAGTAACCCTAAAAAACAAAGCAAAACAGTCACCTATAGCACTTCCTGCAAGACAAGCAAGCCTTGCCTATTGGTACTTGACTGACCCCAGGAATGCCATGTTCACTGACCAGGATGTACAGGAGGCTGAAGAAAGGAAGAACAAGAGTTCCTGTGGTTCCATGAGTGCAGTTGTCCGCATGGGATGTCTGGGACTGTTGTCCTACAGGAATGTAGTCAGTGGGATGTGCAGATGGGTCAGTTCAGGCTGGTTAGCAAAGGATCAATCCAGTCAGCAGGCAGAACCATGATCAATAAACAGACCAGGATTTGTACAGACAGCAGGCAGAGTCAGCACTGCACTGGTGTGGCAGTGATCAGGAACACAGTGACTGCTTGTTGCAGTGATCACGGACACTGTAACAAAGATTCTACACATACAAATTGCTTACAATTTTAGGAAAACAATTCACAAAATACAGTAGTACAAAATATGGTTGCAACATGCACAAGCTATTAATCCTTCCTAGCAAATAAGTGTGTAAAATGTATGTGATATGCATACACTAAACAGATACTTAACTTGGTTCTTCCTAGTGATGGAGTCTTTTTCCAGGATCTTTCAGACTGTTCCTATTCTGAAGTCCTCCAGAACCGGTTCCTTTTTTTCTTCCCCGGACATGGCTGTGTTCAAGTCCTCTTTCCCTTCCCTACTTTATGTAGCATAATTTCCTGTCCTTCATGAACCAGTCCAACAAGTTCAGTAGCTTATCAATAGGGACATTTTAGCTTCTAAACAATACACAGTCTTAAAATGTTATTCCATATTTATGCTACTGTTTAAAAACCTACTTAAATAACCATAGCAATACAGTGATGCTACAATAAGCTATAATCCCTGATCACTCTTACAAAGGCAACCATTACAGTACATTTGTTTCGACACAATTGGTTTATTTGTGTGATACACAAGATACAATGTCCGGTACATATTCAGTCCGAACACTGAAAAGGTCTCACACATGTGGTATCTGAGGAGGAGTAGCAGAATGTGTTTTGGGTGTAATTCTAAGTATGCCCATGCTGTGTGTGAGAAATATATTTTTAAATTGCAACTTTATTTTTCTTTTCTTTTCACATCTCCCAAAACTTATGGCAAAAAAATTAAGTCTTGAGTGTCAACACAGAAATGATACAGTAAGAACTTCAGATAAATAAATGGTTTCCCACTGGGCGTCCTCTGATGGTGTCAGAACAGGGGCAATAAAGAGTGTTTCATATGTGGGCCTGTTGGATCCACAGATACCGAAAGTGCTTGTTTAGTCACCCAATACTGACAGTTCAAATGGTCTAATAAATGGAATCACCAAGTACACTGAGTGGAGACAATAGTATCGGTCAGAGCAGCAAGCCAGTGATGACAAGCAGGAATGGCAGCATGAAGTCTATATGCAGTCTAGTGGTAGAAAATATCTACAGCCTGAATGGTGCCTGAGCATGCATAAACAATTGTGCAGAGCCAGCAGAAAAATGACACGCCCGTATCAACTACCATATAGGTTACAGCCACCGTCCGGTTAATGATTGTGATGAGTAGCCACATGCAGTAAATCCATATAGACTGTGAGAGACACTAAAGTCAAAAAGTCTGTCCTCACAGAGGGTACTCAGGGTCAACGGTACAGCTGGATGCCTGGGTCAAGGGATTGTCAGGGCTCACTTTAACCGCTTGCCGAACGCTGCACGCCAATATACGTCGGCACAATGGCAGCGGTGGGCAAATGGGCGTACCTGTAGGTTCCCTTTAAATCGCGGCATTGTGGGCAGGCATGCCGCTGGCGGGGCCCGCTGTGTACTCTGTGAGCGTGCCCCGTGGACACGATGTCCGCCGGTGGCCCGCGTACATGTCATGGAGCGGCAGAACGGGGAGAAACAATTGGGAGCAGTGATCTCTGTCATGTTGTTGTGAGACCACCCCCCTACATTTAGAATCACTCCCTAGGACTCACTTAACCCCTTGATTGCCCCTAGTGTTTAACCCCTTCCCTGTCAGTGTCATTTAAACAGTAATCAGTGCATTTTTATAGCTCTGATCGCTGTATAAATGGCAATGGTCCCAAAATAGTGTCAAAAGTGTCTGCCGCAATGTCACAGTCACGATAAAAATCGCAGATCGCCGCCATTACTAATAAAAAAAATAATAATAATAAAAATGGCAATAAATCTATCCCCTATTATATGTTCATTGATGTTGCCATGTGTACCAGCTTCCCTACCTGATCCCTTTTTCCCCACCCCCCACCCCTCTCCTAGTCTTCTCCTGTCTTTCTCTCTTCTCTCCCTTCTCCCCCTCTTTCTTATCTCATTTTTTAAGTTGTTGTTCATTTTATTATACTTGGGTTACTCAAGCTGTTTTTACTACGAACCTGGTTGACTCTCTTTATATGCTAACCCAACAAATTATTTTCCTTGTATCTTATTTTATTGTTATATCTACATACCTTCTCAATAAAAATATATTAAACTAAATCTATCCCCTATTTTGTAGACGCTATAATTTTTGCACAAACCAATATACGCTTCTTGAGATTTTCTTTTACCAAAAATATGTGGAAGAATACACATCGGCCTAAACTGAGGAAAAAAAATGTTTTTTAAAATATTTTTTGGGGATATTTAATATAGCAAAAAGTAAAAAATATTGTTGTTTTTTTTTCAAAATTGTCGCTCTTTTTTTTGTTTATAGCGCAAAAAACAAAAACCATAGAGGTGATAAAATACCACCCAAAGAAAGTTCTATTTGTGGGAAAAAAAAGGACGTAAATTTAGTTTGGGTGCAACTACCGCGCAATTGTCAGTTAAAGTGACGCAATGCCGTATCGCAAAAAGTGCTCTGGTCAGCAAGGGGGTAAATTCGTCCGGGGCTAAAGTGGTTAGAAATGGACTTCTGACAGATGTCCCTGCTGGTCAGGGTACTCTGGTGGTCAATAGGTGTCAATTAAAGGCTGGCATGACACTGCTCTGATGGTTTGAATGGTCGCCTCACAGTGCAGGACTATAAAAAGGATGGACGATTAGGTAGCAAGGGATGGTCATCCTCATGGTGCAGATGAGACCACAGATGTGGGCGGGGGGCATCACACCGATGTGTTTTGCCCACCTAGAGCATGAGCTTACTGAAAAAGCTAATTCATGTGGCTACTCATCACAATCATTAATCGGACTGTGCCTGTAACCTATATTCAACTGTCAGTATTGGGTAACTAAACACTTTTGGTATCTGTGGATCCACCACGGCCCGCATATGAGACACTCTTTGTTGCACCTGTTCTGACATCATTGGAGGACGCCTAGTGGTAAACCATTTATTTATCTGAAGTTCTAACTGTATAATTTCTGTGTCCATTATGGGTAACATAGTGAACCTGGATGTTACCCACTGATTTGTATGGCCGTGCTCGGGCTAATGCAATTACAGGGTATTTTCCCAGGATCTCACTTCTGACCCTTAGCATTAATCATTAAATGTTAATACAGCTTATCTGTTAACTCATTGGTCAGAGTGTGGGTGTGGATGAGACCCCGGGGGTGTTTTAATGACAACATTGCCAGTTTTTAATTCTTGTTGTGTCACCAACATTTTCGCACATGATTTTTGTATATTGATTGTTAATTAAGATATTTGAGGAGAGATTGCGGTTTGTCCCCTGTATAGAACAATAGTGGGTTTTCCCAATTTCTTTTACTGTCTGTCAACATTAGGGATGAGCCAAACACCCCCCCGTTCGGTTCGCACCAGAACCTTCGAACGGACCGAAAGTTCGCGCGAACGTTAGAACCCTATTAAATACAATGGACGCAAACGTTCAAAATCTAAAGTGCTAATTATAACGACTAATATGCATGTTATTGTCCTAAAAAGGGTTTGGGGACCCGGGTTCTGCCCCAGGGAACATGTATCAATGCAAAACGAAGTTTTAAAAACGGACGTTTTCGGGAGCAGTCATTTTAATGATGCATAAAGTGAAAAAAAAAGTCAAATATTCCTTTAAATATCGTACCTGGGGGGTGTCTAAAGTATCCCTGTGAAGTGGCATGTGTTTCCCGTGTTTAGAACTGTCCCTGCACAAAATGACATTTCTAAAGGAAAAAAAGCCATTTAAAACTGCTTGCGGCTTTAATGTCATGTCTGGTCCCGGTAATATGGATGAAAATCTTTGAGAAAAATGGAGCACAGTAATGAGCCCTGTTGCAAAGTATTGCATCAAAAATTGTAATTACACGCCCCTGTTAAACAGGGGCTGAAAAATTGGGCCTTAGGCACTGGTGCTGGTGCCACGACACTGCAACCTCTCCCAGATACTCTAGTTGGAGTGCAGGAATGAGCCCTGCTGCAAAGCATTGCATCAAAAATTGTAATTACATGCCCCTGTTAAACAGGGGTTGAAAAATTGGGCCTTAGCCACTGGTGGCGGCACCCAGAAACAAAAATGTTCTTCCAAGCTATCATCATGAATCGGATCATTGAGGAGGAGGGGGATAGTCAGTCAACATAACAGGACAGTCACTCAGCCTCAGTCTTGAAGGGATGTGACATTTGAAAATAAATTATTCTGTTATATCAGCTTCAGGTGCTTGGTAGCTGGTGGTGATCCAAGACTGGTTCATCTTTATGAAGGTCAGTCGATCAACCGAGTCGGTGGACAGGCGCACCCTGTGATCCGTGACAAAGCCTCCAGCAGCACTGAATGTGCGTTCCGAAAGAACGCTGGATGCAGGACAGGCCAGTAGCTCAATTGCATACTGTGCAAGCTCTGGCCAGTGATCCATCCTCAACACCCAGTAAGCCAGAGGATTTTCGGTGGGAAAGGTGTCCAAGTCTGAACTTGCCCCTAGGTATTCCTGTACCATGTATATCAGACGCTGGCGATGGTTGCTGGAACCGATCATACCTTGGGGCTGCGGACTAAAAAATTGTCTGAACGCATCGGTCAGACGGCCACCTTCTCCACTGCTCCTTCTGCTACTGACCGAAGCCTCAGCAACTCGTTGTCCAGGACCAGGAGTTTGTAACCTCCCAGTCTCTGGGAACGCGTTGCACAGACCTTTCTGCAAGGCCTCCCGGAGATGTCTCATCCTCTGCTCCCTCTGCGACGGCAAGATAAGGTCCGCAACCTTACCCTTGTACCGTGGATCAAGGAGAGTGGCCAGCCAGTAATAGTCCCTCTCCTTGATCTGAAGAATACGAGGATCCTTCCGCAGACTTTGCAGGATCAGGGAGGCCATGCAGCGTAGGTTAGCTGAGGCATTCGGTCCGGAGTCCTCTGGGTCACTAAGGACGACATGATCCGCAGCCACCTCCTCCCAGCCACGTACAAGTCCACGGGTTTGTTGGGACTGTAAATCATCCCTAAAAGACTGCTGCTGTTGATGCTGAGTGCCATGCTCCACCTCCATGCTGACACAATCCTCCTCCTCCTCCTCGTCCTCTTCCTGTGTGATGGGTGGGACAGAAGGAACACTGTCTGGGTAAAGGGGGCCTTGAGAGGCAAGGAAGTCCTCCTCTTCCTGCCTCTGTTCTGCCTCAAGTGCCCTGTCCATTATTCCACGCAGCGTATGCTCCAACAGGTGGACAAGAGGTACAGTGTCACTGATGCATGCACTGTCACTGCTCACCATCCTCGTGGCCTCCTCAAATGGCGCCAGGACAGTGCATGCATCCCTGATCATGCCCCACTGGCGTGGTGAAAAAAAAACGAGCTCCCCTGACCCTGTCCTGGTGCCATAGTCACACAGGTACTCATTGATGGCCCTCTGCTGCGTGTACAGCCGCTGCAGCATGGCCAACGTTGAGTTCCACCTGGTGGGCATGTCACATATAAGGTGGTTCTTGGGCAAGTTCAACTCCTTTTGCAGCTCAGCCAGCCGAGCACTGGCATTATATGATCTGCGGAAATGCACACAGACTTTCCTGGCCTGCCTTAGGACATCCTGTAAGCCCGGGTACCTGCCCAAGAACCGCTGCACCACCAGGTTAAGGACGTGAGCCACACAGGGCACATGGGTCAGTTGTCCCTGTCGGAGGGCGGAGAGGAGGTTGGTGCCATTGTCGCAAACCACCATTCTTGGCTTAAGCTGGCATGGCGTCAACCACCTCTCGGCCTGCCCCTGCAGAGCTGACAGAACCTCTGCCCCAGTGTGGCTCCTGTCCCCCAAACACACCAGCGCAAGCACGGCATGGCATCTTTTTGCCTGCATACTTGCATAGCCCCTTGAACGCCTACGGAGCACCGCTGGTTCCAAGGACAAAGCACAGGAAGAGGCCATGGAGGAAGAAGAAGAGGAGGGGGTGGAGGAGAGAGGTGTGTCACAAGCAGTAGTAGCATTTTGGAGGCGTGGCGGCGGAACAACCTCCAACACTACTGCACCTTGTCCTGCATCCTTCCCAGCTGCCAAAAGAGTGACCCAATGGGCCGTGAAAGAAAGGTAACGTCCCTGTCCATGCCTGCTGGACCATGAGTCAGCGGTAATATGCACCTTACCGCTGACCGCCCTGTCCAGCGAGGCATGGACATTGTCTTCCACATGCCGGTAGAGAGCCGGAATCGCCTTCCGTGAGAAAAAGTGGCGTTTGGGAACCTGCCACTGAGGAACAGCACATTGCACAAACTCACGGAAGGGGGCCGAGTCTACCAACTGAAAAGGCAGCAGTTGAAGTGCTAGCAATTTAGCCAAGCTAGCATTCAACCGCTGGGCATGTGGATGGCTGGGAGTGAACTTCTTTCGACGGTCCAGCAGCTGGGGCAGGGAAATTTGCCTTCTAGAATCGGACGTCGGTGTACTGCTAGCAGAGTGCCCGCAAGTACTTGGCTGTGACACACCTAATTGTACACCTTCATTCCTCTCAGTGCAGATTTCAGAGAGGACTGAAGGTATAGTGGGGTTGGAGATCCCAGCTGATGCGGAGCAAGGAGAGGTCTGCTTTGTTCTTTGGTGTGGGTCTTTAACCACTTAACGACCGCCCACTGTATATATACGTCGGCAGAATGGCACGGACAGGCACAATCACGTACCTGTACGTGCCTGCCTTCGTATGGGTGGGGGGTCCGATCGGACCCCCCTCCGGTACAGTGGACGGTCTGGATCGCTCTGGGAGCGATCCGTGATGAGGGGGCGGCCATTGGTTTCTGGCCACCCCCTCGCGATCGCTCCCGGCGAATCAAATGCTTCCTCTGCCTGTGTAATGTAAACACAGGCAGAGAGGAAGCAGCAGGAAGTGATGTCATCTCTCCTGCGGTGCTCACATATACCGGAGCGCCGTGGAGAGAAGACACACAGGTTAGTGCACAAGCAGTACACTGACACCAGGACACATAGGCACATAAATGGCCCCCCAGACACCCCCTTTGACCCCCCAGATCACCCTCCAGTCCACAGTCACAGTGTCACTGATTGCAGTGATCATTTATTTACTGATCACTGCAATCAGTGACATTTGTAACTGTAAAAGTGTCAAGGCAGTTAGTGTTAGGTCCCTTAGGTCCAGGGTAGCCCCCCAACCCCCCCTAATAAAGGTTTAACCCCTTGATCGCCCCCCAGGTAACCCTTTCAGCCCCTAGCACCACTGTCACTAATCTATCCTTTTTCTGATTGGTGTATTAGTGTCGGTGATGCGCTAGGTAGTCAGTTATTTTTTTATGTTCGCCGCCAGGTTTTTATAGCGTCGGGTACCCCCATATACATTACATAATAAAGGTTTAACCCCTTGATCGCCCCCCAGGTAACCCTTTCACCCCCTATCACCAGTGTCACTAAGCGATCGTTTTTGTGAATTAGTGTCGGTGATGCGCTAGGTAGTCAGTTATTTTTTTATGTTCGCCGCAGGTTTTTATAACGTCAGGTACCCCCATATATTACCTAATAATGATTTAACCCCTTGATCGCCCCCCAGGTAACCCTTTCACCCCCTAGCACCACTGTCACTAAGCAATCGTTTTTCTGATCGGTGTATTAGTGTCAGTGATGCGCTAGGTAGTCAGTTCTTTTTTTAGGTTCGCCGCCAGGTTTTTATAACGTCAGGTACCCCAATATATTATCTAAAAAAGGTTTTAACCCCCTGATTGCCCCTAGTTAACTCTTTCACCAGTGATCACCGTATAAGTGTTACGGGTGATGCTGGTTAGTTAGTTTGCTTTTTATAGTGTCAGGGCACCCGCCGTATATAACCCAATAAAGGTTTAACCCCCTGATCGCCCGGCGGGTGATATCAATTAGGTTTTAGCGTCAGAGAGGGTCTGCGTCGCCCCAGGCAGCGTCAGGTTAGTGCCAGTAATGCTAACACCCACGCGCAAAGCATACACCTCCCTTAGTGGTATAGTATCTGATCAGATCTATACTAGCGTCCCCAGCTGTTTAGGGTTCCCAAAAATGCAGTGTTAGCGGGATCAGCCCAGATACCTGCTAGCACCTGCATTTTGCCCCTCCGTCCAGCTCAGGCCACCCAAGTGCAGTATCGATCGATCACTGTCACTTACAAAACACAACACACATAACTGCAGCATTCGCAGAGACAGGCCTGATCCCTGCGACTCCAGTGCTGTAGGAGGTGATTTCACCACCACAGTTTAAATAAAGAGCATATATGCTGAAGCATGGGGGCAGCAGGGGCGGAGGAGCGATTCTGCTCCTAATGCCGCGTACATAAGGTCGAAATTCCGACGGAGGCTTGCCCGTGGAAAAGTCCGACCGTGTGTATGCGGCATAACTTTTGCGGGAGGATGCCCCCATGCTTCGGCATATATAAATGGTGCATGTATGCCTATCATTAGAAATTGGTAAATGAAGGGAGGTATTCTAATGGTGGGCATACCCACCGATCAATCTCTTTTTTTCGTTCAGCCAACAGGCTGCATGAAAAAAAAGATTACAATACATGTCCAACAAGGACCAGCAACGTACTGGTATGTTGCTGGACTTTGAATGGTTATACCAGAATGATGCCTGTGGGTTTAGGTATCATCTTGGTATCATTCTTTTCAACCAGCGGCCGTCTTTCATGTAAAAGCAATCCTAGCGGCTAATTAGCCTCTGGACTGCTTTTACAAGCAGTGGGAGGGAATGCCCCCCCCCGGATATAAAAAGCGCCATTGGGAAATTGGGAAAGCATTTTATCACACCGATCTTGGTGTGGTCAGATGCTTTGAGGGCAGAGGAAAGATCTGGGGTCTAATAGACCCCATTTTTTTCCAAAAAAAGAGTACCTGTCACTACCTATTGCTATCATAGGGGATATTTACATTCCCTTAGATAACAATAAAAAATAATTAAAAAAAAAATAATATGGAAGGAACAGTTTAAAAATAAAATAAAAAAGGAAAATTAATAATTAAAAAAAAAAAAAGCACCCCTGTCCCGCCCTGCTCTTGCGCAAAGGCGAACGCAAGCGTCGGTCTGGCGTCATATGTAAACAGCAATTGCATCATGCATGTGAGGTATCACCATGAAGGTCAGATCGAGGGCAGTAATTTTCGCAGTAGACCTCCTCTGTAAATCTAATGTGGTAACCTGTAAAGGTTTTTAAACGCTTGTAAAAATGTATGTAGTTTGTCACCACTGCGCGTTTGTGCGAAATTTTAAAGCATGTCGTGTTTGGTATCCATGTACTTGGCCTAAGATCATCTTTTTTATTTCATCAAACATTTGGGCAATATAGTGTGTTTTAGTGCATTAAAATTAAAAAAAGTGTATTTTACCTAAAAAATGTGTTTGAAAAATCGCTGCGCAAATACTGTGTGGAAAAAAAAAATGCAACACCTACGATTTAAATCTGTAGGGCCTTTGCTTTAAAAAAAATATATAATGTTTAGGGGTTCAACGTAATTTTCTTGCAAAAAAAAAAAGTTTTCATGTAAACAAAAAGTGTCAGAAAGGGCTTTGTCTTCAAGTGGTTAGAAGAGTGGATGTAAGCTTCCTAATGTTGTGTATAAAATGCCAGGACAGTTCAAAACCCCCCCAAATGACCCCATTTTGGAAAGTAGACACCCCAAGCTATTTGCTGAGAGGCATGTCGAGTCCATGGAATATTTTATATGTTGACACAAGTTGCGGAAAAAAGACAATTATTTATTTTTATTTTTTTGCACAAAGTTGTCACTAAACGATATATTGCTCAAACATTCCATGGGAATATGTGGAATTACACCCCAAAATACATTCTGGTGCTTCTCCTGAGTACGTGGATACCACTTGTGTGAGACTTTTTGGGAGCCTAGCCCCGTACAGGACCCCAAAACCCAAGCACCGCCTTCAGGCTTTCTAAGGGTGTAAATTTTGGATTTCACTCCTGACTGCCTATCACAGTTTCGGAGGCCATGGAATGCCCAAATGGTACAAAACCCCCCAAATGACCCCATTTTGGAAAGTAGACACCCCAAGCTATTTTCTGAGAGGTATGGTGAGTATTTTGCAGATCTCACTTTTTGTCACAAAGTTTTGAAAATTGAAAAAAGAAAAAAAAAAATATATATATATATATATATATATATATATATATTTCTTAATTTTCAAAAACAAATGAGAGCTGTAAAATACTCACCATGCCTCTCAGCAAATAGCTTGGGGTGTCTACTTTCCAAAATGGGGTCATTTGGGGGGGTTTTGTGCTATTTTGGCATTTTATGGCCTTCGAAACTGTGATAGGTAGTGAGGAGTGAAATCAAAAATTTGCGCACTTAGAAATCCTGAAGGCGGTGCTTGGTTTTCGGGGTCCCGTACGCGGCTAGGCTCCTAAAAAGTCCCACACATGTGGTATCCCCGTACTCAGGAGAAGCAGCAGAATGTATTTTGGGGTGCAATTCCACATATAACCATGGCATGTGTGAACAATATATCATTTAGTGACAACTTTTTGTAATTTTTATTTTTTTTTGTCATTATTCAATCACTTGGGACAAAAAAAATATTCAATGGGCTCAACATGCTTCTCAGAAATTTCCTTGGGGTGTCTACTTTCCAAAATGGGGTAATTTGGGGGGGTTTTATACTGCCCTGCCATTTTAGCACCTCAAGAAATGAGATAGGCAGTCATAAATTAAAAGCTGTGTAAATTCCAGAAAATGTACCCTAGTTTGTAGACCCTATAACTTTTGTTCAAACCAATAAATATACGCTTATTGACATTTTTTTTACTAAAGACATGTGGCTGAATACATTTTGGCCTAAATGTATGACTAAAATTGAGTTTATTCGATTTTTCTTATAACAAAAAGTAGAAAATATCATTTTTTTTTCAAAATTTTCGGTCTTTTTCCATTTATATCGCAAAAAAAATAAATCGCAGAGGCAATCAAATACCATTAAAAGAAAGCTCTATTTGTGGGAAGAAAAGAATGCAAATTTCGTTTGGGTACCACATTGCATGTCCGCACAATTTCCAGTTAAAGCAGTGCAGTGCCAAATTGTGAAAACACCTCTGGTCATTAAGCTGTGTAATGGTCCGGGGCTTAAGTGGTTAAGGTAGGCTTGCCAACAAGCTGCATGGCAGGTCAACATATGTCTGGTCAAGCATGTGGTGCCCAAGCGGCTGATGTTTTGGCCACGCAAGATACGCTTGAGACATATGTTGCAAACAGCAGCGGTGCGATCTGATGCACTCGACTCAAAAAAGGCCCACACCAAAGAACTTTTGGAATAACGGGCAGAGGCAGCGCCCTGCACAGGCGGAGCTCTGTGGTGTGATTCAGTCAGTGTGCTGCCCTTACGCTGGCCCCCGGAGGGCATCCTGCCTCGTTGGAGATGTGCCTCCTCCTCATCCTCCTCCTCCTCCTCCTCTCTCCTATCAGGCACCCACGTGGAGTCAGTGACCTCATCATCCCCTCCCTCCTCATCACTGGAACCAATCTGGCAGTATGCTGCAGCTGCTGGAACATGACTGCCAGATTGGTGTCCTTCTTGAGCATCCCCTCTCTCTGCTCTCACGCTACTGCCTTCCTCTAGCTGGGTATCATCTTCAGACCCTTTGAAACGCTGGGCATCCTCCTGGAGCATGTACCCAACACTGTGCTCAAACAGTTCGGGGGACTCCTCAGGAGGACATGGTGGGTCTAGGGAAGGAGTGACTGAAGATGACATTATGGATGCTTTGGCAGCTGCTTTGCCAGTACCCTGAGCCTGGGTGAGAGAGGATGAGGAGGGCTTGGTCATCCACTCTACCAAGTCTTCGGCATGATGCGGCTCAACACGTCCAGCTGCCGACAATAAGGACAAGCGTGTCCCATGGCCACATGCTGATGACGATGCACCGCGTCCACGACCAGCACTGTTGTCTCTAGACACAGAGCCTGCTTGCCCTCTTTTATTGGCTCCTGACTGTCTGCCTCTCCTTGTTTGCCTTCCAGACATTGTAAAGGCCTGCAGGGAGATGGGAAAACCAGCAATAAGGGGTAGCTTCAGGTGTATATTTTGCAAGAAGCACACTACGCCTGCTGTAAGTGCTGCAGATGCCTGCCCGTGTTACACAACAGGAAAACACAGCAATAAGGCCTAGCTTCAGGTGTATATTTTGCAAGAAGCACACTACGCCCGCTGTAAGTGCTGCAGATGCCTGTTAGTGTAACACAAAAGAAAAAAAACTGCGAGCAATAAGGGGTAGCTTCAGGTTTTTAATGTGCAGGAGGCACACTACACCCGCTGTAAGTGCTGCAGATGCCTGCCTGTGTTACACAACGGGAAAACACAGCAATAAGGCCTAGCTTCAGGTGTATATTTTGCAGGAAGCACACTACGCCTGCTGTAAGTGCTGCAGATGCCTGCCTGTGTTACACAACAGGAAAACACAGCAATAAGGCCTAGCTTCAGGTGTATATTTTGCAGGAGGCACACTACGCCTGCTGTAAGTGCTGCAGATGTCTGCCTGTGTTACACAACAGGAAAACACAGCAATAAGGCCTAGCTTCAGGAGTATATTTTGCAAGAAGCACACTACGCCCGCTGTAAGTGCTGCAGATGCCTGTTAGTGTAACACAAAAGAAAAAACACTACGAGCAATAAGGGCTAGCTGCAGGTGTATATTTTGCAGGAAGCACACTACACCTGCTATAACTGCTGCAGATGCCTGCCTGTGTTACACAACAGGAAAAGACAGCAATAAGGGCTAGCTTCTGGTGTTTATTTTGCAAGAAGCACACTACGCCCGCTGTAAGTGCTGCAGATGCCTGTTAGTGTAACACAAAAGAAAAAAAAACTACGAGCAATAAGGGTTGGCTTCAGGTGTATAATGTGCAGGAGGCACACTATGCTCGCTGTAAGTGCTGCAGATGCCTGCCTGTGTTACACAACAGGAAAACACAGAAATAAGGCCTAGCTTCAGGTGTATATTTTGCAGGAAGCACACTACGCCTGCTATAATTGCTGCAGATGCCTGCCTGTGTTACACAACAGGAAAACACAGCAATAAGGCCTAGCTTCAGGTGTATATTTTGCAGGAAGCACACTATGCCTGCTGTAAGTGCTGCAGATGCCTGCCTGTGTTACACAACAGGAAAACACAGCAATAAGGGCTAGCTTCAGGGATTTTATGGAGAACATTGCCTGGTAAGGCAATGCATGTCCATCCCTTGGGACTTTAAATGAAAGCATGACCCGGTAAGGCCATACATTTCCATCCCTTAATTAAATGAAGAGGGGAGCACAGGGGTGGGACTTTAAATGAAGCACAAGGATGCAGAAAAAATATAAGGTGAACAATAGGAATTTTATTATACTTGGTACATGTAAAACATAAAAGCATTGCTGGTAATTAATAAACAGTAAGCATAATAATCTCAATGGATATGGTAATACCATTGGAATCTCGGAGTGTTACCACTACTATAGAGAGCAATATACAAGGTAATAACCAATACATATGATAACATTGATGGTATTTGCTATTATATGACAGTAATAAAATATCCAAGGTCACTAACATCGGTGTAAAATAAAAACATATTGCGAAGTAGAACCTGCAGGACCTATGGCCTTGCTAGACCTGGGAAGTAAGGTAAGTATGATGGTTGGGAAGTTTTTGGAGACATATGGGGATAAAACCACGGCACCAGTTGGCTCGACGCGTTTTGTGGCCTTAGCGCCACTCATCAGGAGCGTACACGTGATTGGTCTAGAATAGAGGGAATATATAAATGTAGGTAATAAATGTAAGTATGTATAGGGGTACAGGTAGGCCCCCAGACATCTAAGTACATACTTACTGGTGGTGGTTCACATGTGGGTAGTGTGGTGGAGCGGCGTAGCAGATATCCGGGTCTGCCTCCAATTCGGGGGTCGTGGCGGGCGGCTCGCCCGGGGCATCACATAAGGCCTGCCGCCAAGCAGGGACGGAGCCGGGGCTGCCCTGTGGGATGTGGAGACCAGTTAGGAATATGGTGGGATGGGGGAGGGGTGGCTGGGGATAGAGTGATGGAGCGAACCCAGTGCAAGTGAAAAGTGTGTAGAGGTAGAAGCTGGCTGTCCTTATGGTGCCAGAGTAGCGTGATAGAGTGAGCACCAATAGTAGTGCGGGTGAGGGTCCCAAGCTTGTGCCTGGGAGGTAGGGTGAAGATGAGGGGGGGTTTGAAAGAAAACAGGATTACCTGGGTGCAGCAGGGCGATCAGTGAGGGAGAGAGATAGCTGAGCTGTATTGTGAACAGAGCTCCCCGAGTGCCGAGGCTGCCCGGAAGTGCCATAATGTGTGCCACCACGTACCGCCCACCAGCGTCACGCTGGATAGCGATGCGTGGGGGGAGGGGCCCCGTCAGCCGAGAAAGGTATCCGGCCGTCCGGCGCTTGTACTCCCCCCATCTGTGCTAGCTCGTTGTTGTAACCATCGTCTGGTCGGCAAGACGTCAGCCATGACGTCGTACGTCCAGCGTGGAGGCGTGACGGTGACGCGCATAAACAGTGCATCTGCCCCCCCAATGGTGGAGGAGGGGCGGGGGCCCGCAAGGCGCGTCACAGCCCCCGATGGAGAAGTAAACCAGACACTGAAGCGGCCGGACCTATCTCACATATCTACCACCAAGAGTGAACCACCATATTGTATTACAGTAAAAAATATATATATAGGATATACAGTTACTATGTTGAGGGATTAGTATTGGTAAAGGGATATAACATTAGACACAGAGAAAGCAGACCATATGGTCCTAGATTGCAACGTTGAATGGTAATGAGGGATAATCAATGGAGCAATTCCGAGTGCTTCCATCCCTATTATGTTGAAGAAGGAGAGGGCAATTGTTAGGGATTTGAGGACATTGCCTGGTAAGGTCATGTGTGTCCATCCCTTGGGACTTTGAATGAAATCATGACCCGGTGAGGCCATACATTTCCATCCCTTGTAAACAATTGTTTTTAGGGATTTTATGGAGAACATTGCCTGGTAAGGCAATGCATGTCCATCCCTTGGGACTTTAAATGAAAGCATGACCCGGTAAGGCCATACATTTCCATCCCTTAATTAAATGAAGAGGGGAGCACAGGGGTGGGACTTTAAATGAAGCACAAGGATGCAGAAAAAATATAAGGTGAACAATAGGAATTTTATTATACTTGGTATAATGGTTGCTCGGAGATTTCTCCAGATGGAAATCTTATAACAGAGAGGATTCGCCACACTCCAAACAGAGAAGAAACTCATAGTGAAATACTGCTTGAATGAAGTGAAAAGCACAAGCTAGGCGCCACTTACAGAATAGCTGGCAAAACAGGCATCAGTTAGAAATCATCCGAGTCGGCCGCTGGTTGGCGTGCGTTGCACAGAGGCAGAAATTGAGTCAATGGTTTAGCGTGAACCGGAAGTACGTAAATGCATTTTGCCCCTTCCCCAGGGTATCATCAAAGGACATCTCTTGGTTCCATGCAATCGATTTAACCCGAGGTGCAGTCCCTCCTCCCTTATAGAGAGAAGGAAATTACCAATTGCGATCAGTGTGAAATACACCAACTTACTTCTCAATAACATCACTTCCTGTTGCCAGATACAGAGAAAATCTTTTACCACTTCCCGCCCGGCGGTGGTTTCGTTATCCTGACTGGGCATCATATGACGTCCAGAAGCATAACTGCCGACGCACGTCCCTGGTGGCGCGCATCGCATCGATTTGGTGGTGCAGCGTGTCAGTCTTACACACTGCTACACCGATCTCAGTTAAGAGCCTCTGACGGAGGCTCTTTACCACATGATCAGCCGTGTCTAATCACGGCTGATCACAATGTAAACAGGAAGAGAGGTTGATCGGCTTTTCCTCACTCACGTCTGACAGATGTGAGTAGAGGAGGGCCGATCGACGGCTCTCCTGACAGGGGGGTCTGTGCTGATTGTTTACCAGCGCAGCCCCCCCTCGGATGCTGCCGGACCACCAGGGATGCCCACAAAGGTACCCCAAATGGTATGCCACCTTGGACTACCAGGGAGATGGCAATCAGTGCCCAGGCAGATGGCAATCAGTGCCCATCAGCAATTCCTGCCAGTGCCATCAGTGATGCCTATTAGTGTCAGCTATCAGTGCCGCGTATCAGTGCCCAGCAGTGCCGCCTATCACTGCCACCCATAAGTACCCATCAGTGCAGCCTTTCAGTGCCCATCAGTGTCGCCCATCAGTGCTGCGTATCAGTTCCACCCATCAGTGCCGCCTGTCAGTGCCCATCAGTGCCCCCTATCAGTGCCCATCATCAGTGCCTGTCAGTGACACCTCATTGGTGTCACCTCATCAGTGCCGCCTTATCAGTGCCCGTCAGTAACACCTTATTATTGCCCATCAGTGAAGGAGAAAACATACTTATTTACAACATTTTATAACAGAAACAAAAGAAAACTTTTTTTTTCAACATTTTCGGTCTTTTTTTATTTGTTTAGCAGAAAAAAAACCCTAGTGGTAATAAAATACCACCAAAAGAAAGCTCTATTTGTGGGAAGAAAATTATAACAATTTTGTTTGGGTACAGTGTAGCATGACCGCGACAGTGTCATTTAAACAGCGCTGAAAGCTGAAAATTGGCTTCGGCAGGAAGGGGGGTAAGTGCCTGGTATCAAAGTGGTTAATATAGATAACAGCCATAATGGCAGAACAATATTGTACTTTATTCAATGTATTCTATGAGAAAACATAAGTGTGTCATGAGAGGCAATCGCATCTCTATGGGGGCACATAGGAAACAGAAACTAAATGAACAGATAGATGCAATGCTTAAACGTATTGGAGAACTGGAAACAGTACATAAAACATCCCAGTTGAACTTATTACTAATCGACAAAGCAAAGGCCAAATTAACCAGAGGGAGGCGAACATTCTATGAATTCGGGAATAAACCAGGTAGAATGTTAGCAAACACCCGTAGAGAAGCCAATACACGTAACCATATTGTACAAATAAAAACGCAAAAGATGAAATGGTTAATGTCCCACAGAAAGTCGCACTGAGCTTCAAGGAGTATTATGAGAGATTATATCAATTAGAAGAGAAATCTACCCCAGAAAAGGCCCAAAATAAATTAGAAACAGCCAGGGAATATATTAGAGAAACAGAAATGCCAAAATTAACAGATGAAATAGCCAAGAAATTTAACGAACCAATTACAATAGAGGAGTTTATGGGAGCAATAAAACTACTAAAATTGGGTAAGGCACCGGGCCCGGATGGGTATACCCTGTCATATTATAGAATGTTCGCTGAGAAATTGGCTCCGAGATTTATAGCAGCTTACAACTCATTGCGGGAGGGGAAGAAAATACCGAAGGAGACGCTGTTAACTCACCTCTGACAGGACATGGATCTGTGCGTTTACACACACAGGTCCACGGTCCTTGCAGTGATTGCGGGCAATCGCGGGTGCCCGGCGGACATCGCAGTCGCCGGGCACGTGCACCGGGTCCTGAGCAATGCGGCGGGCGTGCTCGCCCCCCCTAGATGGCTGGCAATCCCCGGACGTCATATGACGTCCACCCGGAGGGACGAGAGGTTCCTGCGGACGTCAAAATTACTATACGCTGAGCATCAAGTGGTTAAAAGGATATCCTGGAACTGTAATGAATCTCTGCTATAAGGCCAAGCTTTAACTTTTAGGCTGGGTTCACAGCTAATACGGATGCGGCTCACAGCAGGGGTCTGGTGTGTCCCTGTTCTCCATTTCAGGGGAGAATCAGGCCCAAATTTTTGCCTGAATTCAGACCTGAAACAGAGCCAAAGCTGCACAGGACCCCTGTGCGATCCTCTCCGCAGCCACCCCAGAGATGTGTGAACCGGCTCCTTTGAGAGCCAGTCACAATCTCCTGTCATGCGATGTGGATGCAGGGAAACCCGCATCTAATTTGCATAGGTGTGAACCCAGTCTAAATGTTTTTCACACATACATACATTTTTAATGTTTTTTCTTTTTCTCTGCATAATTTAGAGATACAGTAAGGATTCTGAATATGCAAGATTTGTTTGTCTAACTCAATGGGCATTTCTTTTTTCAACTAACCATGTAATTATAGCTATTCAGAAAGAGTTAAAAAATTTACTTCTAAAATACTTCAGACATGTATTTATTTTTTCCTGAAATCCTACTATATGTCATAAAATTGTATTTTTTCTGAATGTGGAAAGACATATTCTATTCAAGGTACACAATGCAAATCAGCACTTAAGTTAAAAAGAAAAGAGAAATTGGCTGTGTCAAGATCACAAGGTTATAGAATGCTTTAGTTGAATGAAAATTCCACAAGGAGGCAAGTGCACACTGTAAACTCTATAACACTTTTCATAATAGTGTACCCTTTCTGTAAAATCCAAGGATATTTAAATCCACTGAGGAGTTTCTCATGTACCTTCAAATCACAAGATTTGAAGGTGGTTGCTATTTCTTTTTAAAGAGCTGGTACACACCTCCTTATACATACTATAAATATATTTTATAGGTATATTTAGAGCATTAAGTTATTTCCACCTTCTCATGAAGGGCAGCTTTTTTGAGTAATTTATGGGCATAGGCACATTCATTTCTGCAAAGGTCTTAAAGCAGAAAGAAGTCGGACCCCACCTCTGAAATCAGATGTACATTGTCAAGGAAGGTCGTAACAAACATATTCATAGAAATTGCGTAATTAAAGTGATTGTAAAGTCTTGTTTTTCTTTGTTTTGTTTCTTAAATAACAAACATGTTATACTTGCCTCCTCTGTGCAGTTGGTTTTGGACAGAGCAGCCTGGATCCACCTCTTCCCGGGTCCCTCTTTGCTGCTCCTAGTCCCTCCCTCCTTTGAGTGCCCCTCAGCCAGCAGCTTGCTACAGGGGTCACCCAAGCTCTGCGTATCCATTCAGACATGGAGCCCTGACCTGGCCCCGCCCCCCTTCTCCCCTGATTGGTTGACTGACTTTGAATGACAGCCATGGGGAGCCAATCAGGAGGAGTGTACTGAATGGCTGAGGGGATTGTGGACATTGCTGGAGAAGAGAGAAGGAGCTCAGGTAGGTAATTGGGGGGTGCTGGGTAGGGGGGCTGCTACACACAGAAGGTTTTTTTTCTTATTGCATAGAATGCATTAGGATAAAAAAAAAACTGCCTTTACAATTTCTTTAAAGATGGTCATGCACTATAGGTAAACATAAAGTCCAAGAGATCTGGTGACTAGATAAAATACAGCCACAGGGACTTAATGTCAATTTGGATGTATATAATATTTTTTATCATAATATTAAATTGTTATAATGGCTGTATGATTGTTAAACATTTAATACTGTTTCTGTCGGTCTTCTGTTGTAGGATTTGTCAATGGATTTTTATTTTGTATGATTACATCCCAAGACCATTTTATTACAAACCTATTACGTATTGTTTCTCTATATCATGTTGCAATATTACAGTAAATTATATGTAGGCATTTAGTTAAAATCTTCCTATAGCAAAGTAGATGTTGTATATTTTGTATATGTTGATTGTTTCTTTCTCTTCCCTGTATCAGATGCATGGGTCAGGGCTCTTTAAGTGGCAAAAGAGAGACCTACTCAATATTTGGTGGGTGGTCATAATGTTATGGCTGATCAATGTATATGTATGGGCTGGTGTGAAGCCCGAAATGAAAGAGAGAGAGAGTAAGGGCTCATTTACACTTGCTTGGGCTTCAACACACATTAACGGCTAGTTTACACTTGCTTCAAAACAAGGCTTCGGACAGGCTTTGTTAACTACTTACTGACCAGCCGCCATCATAATACGGCGCCAGGTTGGCTCCCCTGCGCAAATGGCCATAGCTGTACAGCGGGCGCTTTAAGGGGTATAGGGGCGCCCGCATGACATAGAAGCTGATGTACGTGCCTGGCGGTCGTGATGTCTGCCGGGGCCCCTGAGATTGCTCCTGAGAGAAACAGAATGGAGATCTGTCAATGCAAACAGACAGATCTTCGTTCTGTCAGGATATTAGAGAGTGATCGTCTGACCCTAGTATAACGGGAGGGCCTGGGGAACCCAGAATCCCTTAGAAATTATGTGATACCCTTGCTTCAGATCCCCATGCACCCCTTATGTCTAAATCATCCTATGTCCACTAGGGGCATAGGGTGAGCAAGAAAATAATGGACAGTAAGAATATGTCTTGGATTACTTGGAATGGGACAGTTATATTTATCCACAATATCTCCCAGGATATATGTTGTCTGTTGTAATGTTAATGAATCCAGACTAACTTCTAAGGATCCTTTCATGGGGGCTTTGGCTAATTAACTCTGTATTGTATGAAAGGATTCCTGTGATAATGTGTACTGAAGTTCAGGAGACAGCCAGGCTGCTAAAAGAAATTAGGTAATTAGCTCATGGTAATTAGGTCTGGTCACAGGTGTCTTTTCAGAGTAATGAGCAGAATGAAAGAACCTCCTCTTTTGGTGTATAAAACTTGTAGTCTTTTCAATAAAGATTGTCAGTCCTGCTTGAACCTCAAGACAGAGCTTCAGCTCGTTATTGAGGGAAAATTATACTTATGGGTCTTGTTCGCCTGACTGGAGTGTCGGTAGCTGACTTGGTGTTCGGGAATGGAATATCCTAAACGACGTTAACCCCTTTCATACTTGGGGTGTCGTTACACCTAGTAATTAGGAACAGCGATCCGTCTCCTCCCCCAGTCAGTCCCATCCCCCCCACAGTTAGAACACACACTGAGGGAACACATTTAAACCCTTGATCACCCCCTAGTGTTAACCCCTTCCCTGCCAGTGACATTCATACAGTAATCAGTGGCTATTTATATCACTGATCGCTGTATAAATGTCAATGGTCCCAAAAAAGTGTCAACAGTGTCAGATCTGTCCACCGCAATGTCGCAGTCCCGCTAAAAATCACAGATTGCCGCTATTACTAGTAAAAAATAAATAAATTCATAAATCTATCCCATATTTTGTAGACGCTATAACTTTTGGGCAAACCAATCAATATATGCTTATTGTGATTTTTTTTTTACTGAAAATATGTAGAAGAATACATATCGGCCTAAACTGATAGGCACTTTAAGCAGTATAGAGGGCGCGTGCGTCTGCCCGCTGCATGACGTAGGAGCTGATGCACGTGGCCTGGTGGCCGCGATGTCCATATCAGTATGCTGGAAGTGACGTTAGTAAGGATACGAGTTCAGCACTCGTGGATTTTAACCTTTTTTTGGCTTTTAAATGTGAGTTATAGCTGTTTTTTTTGTTTTTTGTTTTCTATTAAACTCATTTTAAATGCTAATACACTGTGAGAGTATTTTCTTCTATATATCCAGCACTGTAGAAATTACACTTCCCTTACAGAGAGCAAAGTGTTGGGAAAGTATACAGAGGACCCTCAGAGGCAGACCCGACAACATTACATCACTCCTGAGAGATATCATTATATGCTGTGTACCAAGCATATCTCAGGTGAAAGGCTAGAGAGCACAGAGGTGACACGGGAAGAAGTCACTTATAATTTTTTATGGACACTCACAAGCAATGATGAAGGAATACATCACAAATACTTATTATAGACTTTATTAAGTATGCATATTATTGAAGTTTATATGTTTTTTTCCACGGAAATTGTAATTTTTTCAAGTCTATTTGTGGATTTGTGTCCATCCATGAGACACATGGTACAATTATTTGCAATATTGCACAGGAATTACTGTCACATGTCATTATCGTATTTAAAGAGTTGACACAATTGTTTGGTTAACAGCGCAACACTATTCATTATTTGATTAGTTATTATTTAGCCATGAATAAGCTATAGAGTATGAGTAGCAGTCTGACATATTGTATATATTTTATGCACAGTGATAGCGCGAGAGTAACACATTACACATTTATGTAACCCTTTACAAATCCAAAACTCTGTGAATTTTCAGAAGATGGCCTCATGTTTTAACCATAACAAGCTCACTAAGATGAATAACATAGAGGGGTTTATTTATTAAAGGCAATTAGACTGTACACTTTGCAAAGTGCAGTTGCACTCTGAAAGAGCAGTTGCTCCAGAGCTTAGTAAATGAGCAGAGGCTCTGCTGACGTCCATCATGCATACATTTGCAACCAAAATGCTGTTTTTTTACATTTTCCTTGCATGTGATTGGGTATTCTTTGCAAAGTGAAGCTTTACCTTGTTTACTAAGCACTGGGGTAACTGCACTTGCAGAGTGCACAGTCTATTTGCCTTTAGTAAATCAACAAATGATGTTCGTCACACATCCGCACATTCCTGTTTATTAACTGTCTACAAGGTTGGAGTAGCTGAAGGAGAACCGGACTGCAGCTTGACTAAAGCCATGTTCAAAATTCTAAACACTTTCAAATGTATATACTGTATATCCCTCCAGCATCCCACTCATGCCCCCTATAGTGTGCTTTTATTACCCCTCCATTTTCTTTCTTTTATCTGATATGCTACAACAATTTAGATCCATTTTATCTAATCTTCTGAGATTCATCATTACTCATACAAAGAAACCCCAAACTCCTAATAATGAGTCATTTCACCTCTGTATGGACCATTAGGTCAATGTTTAGTTGGGTTAAGGAGATGGATTCTGGGGATGTGCCCAAGTTCCATCATGTTCTGTCTGTAGCTTTGTGCCCACCAATTAATCCTGTACTAGATTCTACTCAGCCTTCACCATCTATAAGCTATAAGCTTACATTGAGTTTGAGGCTGTAAGCCTGGAGATAAGGAAATTAGAAGCTTTGTCATTGGTATCATGTTTTTTTTTTTTTGCATTTTTGGAATAATTCTTGTGAGGTGTGTACACTGTTTTTCTGTCTCTCTAAAGGCTTATGTATTTCTAGGTATAGTCGCAAAAAGGCCACGCTGCCTGCTTGACTAACTCTGCTGGCAAAGGCTACATAACATGTATGTGATATTGTGCATGAATGTGTACTACTACTACACTACTACCACCACTGAGATTATTATTTTGGCCAATTGGTGTGCACTAAGTTCAGTTTGAGAGTGCCAAAAGGCCATGTCACTTGCCTGCCTAACTCTGCTGGCACAGGCCACATTTATGTGATTGCGAATGTGTACTAACACACTACTGCCACCACTGAGATTATTTTGGACATTTTGCCTGGCCCAGTGACCACTATAATGTTTGCTTTTTTCCTTCACCCTCCCTCCCTCTTTTTTTTGTGCTGTTAGGTTGGATTTCCCTGCCTGAACTGTGGACTCCATATCACTCCAGCTCTTATACCATGGTGCCATCACTGCTGCTACCACCAAGAAGTAATGCCTGCCTGGTGCCTGCTTGCTGCAACCCCAGGCTTCATGTCACGGTAAGCAAATACACAATTTTCTGCATTGTGATTTGTCAAGAAATGATCTGATCTCGTGAGTCTAATGGTGTACTTCTCTCCATCTTTATGTTTCAGAGCTACCCCGTCTGCTCTGGCTCTGCTCACTCGCTCAGCACGCTTGCCTGCGTAACTCTGCTTGTATAGCCCACAGAAATGGTATGTATGCTAGTAGTATTACTACCTCGCTACGAAGATTATGTTGGGCATTTTGTGTGCACTAAGTTCAGTTTGAGAGTGCAAAATGGCTGTGCCACTTGCCTGCCTAAGCCTAACTCTGCTTGCACAGGCCACATGTATGTGATTGTGAATGTGTGTACTACTACACTACTGCCACCACTGAGATTATATTGGGCATTTAGTGTGCATTAAATTCAGTTTGAGAGTGCCAAAAGGCTGTGCCACTTGCCTGTCTGAGCCTAACTCTGCTGGCACAGGCCAGTGAGGTCACATGTGCAGTATGTGATTGTGAATGTGTACCACTACTGCACCACTGAGATTTTTTTTTGGTATTTTGTGTGCACTAAGTTCAATTTGCTTGGCCAAGAGGATGATGGAGAAAAGCAAACATAATAGTGGCCAGGCCACTAGCATGTTTGTTTTTTTCCTTCACTGTCCCTCCCTGTTTTTTTCTGTGCTGTTAGCCCACAGTCCAGGCAAGGATATCCAACCTATCAATCATGCCAGCTCCTATACCACAGTGCCACCACTGCCGCTACCACCAAGAAGTACCACCTGCCTGCCTGCTGCAACTTCTGAAACGCAGTCCCTTGGCTTCATGTCACAGTAAGCAAATACACAATTTACTGCTGTGTGCTTTATCAACAAATGATCTACACTAGTGAGCCTCATGGTGTTCTTCTCTCTCTCTTTGTGCTTTAGGGTTTCACCGTCTGCTCTGGCTCTGTTTGCTTGCTCAGCACTTTTGTCTGCGTAACTCTGCTCACACAAGCCACAGAGTTGGTATGTATGCTAATACTACTCTGCCACTGAGATTATTTGGGATAGGTATTTTGTTTGCACTAAGTTCAGTTTGAGAGAGTGCAAAAATGCCACGCTAGTTGCCTCCTCAGCCTAACTCTGCTTGCACAATCCAGTGGCCACATGTTTGCGAATGTGTACTACTACATTATTGCCACCACTGAGATTATTTTGTTGGGCATTTTGTGCCCACTGAGTTCAGTTTGAGCATGAAAAAATGTCATGCCGCTTGCCTGCCTAAGCCTAAGTCTCCTGGCACAGGCCAGTGAGGTCACATGTGCAGTATGTGATTGTGAATGTGTACCACTACTGCACCACTGAGATTTTTTTTGGTATTTTGTGTGCACTAAGTTCAATTTGCTTGGCCAAGAGGATGATGGAGAAAAGCAAACATAATAGTGGCCAGGCCACTAGCATGTTTGCTTTTTTCCTTCACTGTCCCTCCCTGTTTTTTTCTGTGCTGTTAGGTTGGATATCCTTGCCTGGACTGTGGGCTATCAATCATGCCAGCTCCTATACCACAGTACCACCACTGCCGCTACCACCAAGAAGTACCACCTGCCTGCCTGCTGCAACTTCTGAAACGCAGTCCCTTGGCTTCATGTCACAGTAAGCAAATACACAATTTACTGCTGTGTGCTTTATCAACAAATGATCTACACTAGTGAGCCTCATGGCGTTCTTCTCTCTCTCTTTGTGCTTTAGGGTTTCCCCGTCTGCTCTGGCTCTGTTTGCTTGCTCAGCATTTTTGTCTGCGTAACTCTGCTCACGCAAGCCACAGAGTTGGTATGTATGCTAATACTACTCTGCCACTGAGATTATTTGGGATAGGTATTTTGTTTGCACTAAGTTCAGTTTGAGAGAGTGCAAAAATGCCACGCTAGTTGCCTCCTAAGCCTAACTCTGCTTGCACAATCCAGTGGCCACATGTTTGCGAATGTGTACTACTACATTATTGCCACCACTGAGATTATTTTGTTGGGCATTTTGTGCCCACTGAGTTCAGTTTGAGCATGAAAAAATGTCATGCCGCTTGCCTGCCTAAGCCTAAGTCTGCTGGCACAGGCCACATGTATGTGATTGTGAATGTGTACTACTGTTGTGTTACACTATGTGATTATTCTTGCTCTGTGTCTTTAAGATCTGTCCCCTTCTTTCTAGCTGAACTCTCTCTCTCACCGTAGTTCTTTATATATCTCCTCCACTTCCTGATTCTGGTCATTACTCCTGTATATCTTCCATGCTAAACATCTTACATGTGGCTTACAACCGCAACATTTTTCTATCTATGAATATCCATCATTAAACGGAACATTCGAAAGGATTCATCGTCTGTCGTCCTAACTGAGTTTATTCATTGAGTTAAACTGCCTGTATCGATGCAAGGGATAATAGCAAACCAGCTTGTGTAAGGCCTACTTCAACCTGGAGATGAACTTTATCGCTTTGTAGTTGAGACAGAACAGTAGAAAAACGGAGTTTCACAGCCTAATTACAAGATTTCTGCATGTCAGTACTGAAACATACAAGATTTACTGCCCCCCTCATAGCAAGACAGAAGGGACAGAGCAGCACATGGCAGCCTTATAGCCTGAGACAATCTGCACAGTGTCATATTTCAGCACACAGATCCTGCCTGCTTTCACAGTCAGTCTGCTATCATGAGTGACCAAGCTTCTGCATGTGAACTCACATCTACCTCCTCACAAGTTCCTGAAGAAACTGAGTTACCCAAACGCTCAGTTAAACCCACTTGGAAAGTAATGGAGAATTATGAAGCTTCAAGGACTGAATTGTCAAATAGCTTGGAATTAGTCTGGGAGAAAATCCTTGCTGAAGCCAATACAGTGTCTGTTGAATGTGAACTACTGACACTAGAGGGCGCCATTAAACAACTTTCTGCCTCATATGAGCTTTATCAGCTTACCAGCATCAAATTCACTAATGTCTTACAAAACATGAAGTCAGAAAATGCGATGATGCAATTAAAGCGCGTCAATGCTCTCAATATTGAAAGAGAAAAGTTTTATCCAGCAAACCAGATTAAAGGCAGAAGCAAAAATAAAGCTGTTACAGGACACTGCATCTCACAGATCTGTTTCCACCAGACGTTCTAAAAACTCGTCAAGATCCCATAGTTCAAGATACTCAACACTCAGTGAGCGACTTATTAATGCCCACGCTGAAGTGGAAGCCAGCAAAGTGCAGGTGGCATATGCAGAAAAAAGAGCAGAGTTGGAAGCGCAGTCAGCACGTCAAAGAGCAGAGTCAGAAGCGCAGTCAGCACGTCAAAGGGCAGAGTTGGAAGCGCAGTCAGCACGTCAAAGGGCAGAGTTGGAAGCGCAGTCAGCACGACAAAGAGCAACAATGGAAACCTTAAATGAACAGTGTAAACATGACGCAGCTATGGCAAAGCTAAGGGTCCTACAGCAAGCTATCAGTGCAGACGAAGGTGCAAGTGAGAAAGACAGCATTAACCTAAACATAGCAGATATGGAAGACCCCCTCAAACGCACTAAAGACTATGTCCTAAGCCACTACAGTGCACACTCCATTGTCTCCAATGCTCCCCACTACATAGAGACTCCTTCACAGCTTCAAGTTAAAGAGGTTCCAGCAACTTCCTGCACTCAAAATCACTCCACTGCATTTCCTACCTGCCTACCTTGCCTGCCTTCATACGTCACAGAGCATCAGCGCAAGCTTCAAGCAAGTCATCAATCTCCAGTCATCAGTACAGCCTTGAATCAACGTACCATTGGAACAACTGATTTCAACCAAGCAACTCACCTGGATGCATCTACTGCACCATATTTCCCTGTGTCCTTTAACAACAATGTCAAAGATAATGCAATCAGCACAATTCAGCCAACAGCATCTCACATAAAGGCGGAGACAACTGAGACAGAAGAGTTTGTGAGGTACATGCTTCGCAGAGAGTTTACAAAGACTGGTCTTACAAGTTTTGATGACCAACCTGAGAACTACAGAAGTTGGAAATGTGCCTTCAGAACTACAATCAGCAATATTGGCATTACAGCTGATCAAGAATTGAATCTGCTTATCAAATGGCTTGGTCCTCTATCTGCTGCACGTGTTAAGCCATTAAGATCGGTTTTCATGGACAATCCTACTGCAGGCCTCACAGCTGCATGGGAGCGACTAGAGCAAAGTTATGGCAGTCCAGAAGCTATAGAAAATGCTTTGTTCATGCGTCTGGAAACTTTCCCAAAGATATCCGGTAAGGACAACAAGGAGTTCCAGAGACTGAGTGACCTTCTCCTTGAGCTTCAGCTAGCCAAGACAGACCCAAAACTACCTGGACTCAGTTACCTTGACACTCCAAGAGGGGTAAACCCAATTGTCTCCAAGCTCCCATATGGTTTGCAAGAGAAATGGACTAGGGTCATCATACAAAAGAGAGAACAAGGTTTCCTTCCCTCCATTCTCTTTCTTCTGTGAATTCATCAGGAAAATTGCAGAGACCAAGAACGATCCAAGTTTTTCCTACGGTGAGTACAGCCTCTTCTCACCCTTTCCTAAGAGTACCAGTCTTCAGGGCAACTTTAGAAACCATAGAGGCCCAGTGTCCGTGAAAAAGACTGACATCCTTCCCACTCCTACCACAGTTCTGGCCACGAACAAACAGAGTAGGAAGATTGAAAACCCTAACAGAGAGTGTCCCATACACAAGAAACTACACCCCCTCAATAAATGTATCGGCTTTAGAAAAAAGCCTCTGGAAGAGCGCAAGGAGCTTTTAAAAACATTTAGGGTATGTTTCAGGTGCTGTGCTTCTACAGAACATTTTGCAAGGGACTGTAATGTGTCCATCAAGTGCATAGAGTGTGGCTCTGAAGAACATGTGCAAGCCCTCCATCCTCTTGAGCCCAGCTCTGCACAACCTGCCAACACTCCTCCCAGGTTAACGCATGGCGGGGAGAATACAGACCAAGTGCCTAATTCTACCATCATTTCTTCATCCTGCACTGAAGTTTGTGGAGAAGACCGCTGTGGTAAGTCCTGTGCTAAGATATGCTTGGTGAACATATACCACAAGGATCAACCAGAAAAGTCTCTAAAGGCATATGCTATCTTAGACGATCAGAGCAATCGATCACTTGTAAAATCGGAATTGTTCAATCTATTTGAAATAAAAGGCGAAGCTCATCCTTACACCTTGGGTACCTGTAGTGGAACTATAGAGGTTTCTGGAAGAAGGGCTCATGGACTCATGGTATCTTCTCTCAAAGGTAACTTGCAATTACCCTTACCTACACTTGTTGAGTGCAATCAGATACCTGCTAACAGGGAAGAAATCCCTACTCCAGCTGCTGCTTTCCATCACCCTCACCTCAAGGTAATAGCAAATGAGATACCGCCGCTTGACAAAGATGCTCAGATCCTTCTTCTGTTAGGAAGAGACATTATAAGAGTTCACAAGGTACACAGACAAGTCAGTGGACCCCCAGATGCCCCATTTGCCCAGCGCACGGATCTAGGGTGGGTCATCATAGGCAATGTCTGCATAGGCAAAATGAAAAGACCTACCAACATTTCGTCATTCAAGACAAATGTTCTGCCAAATGGCCAAAACACTTACTTTGAGCCATGCCCACATCACTACTGGGTGAAAGAGAAGATAGCCAGCCACGAATGGCAACATGGTATCTCAGGTAACACAAGCCCTTTCTCCTGCCATGATGGCGACTTCGCTCTACAGTGTTTAATGCAACCAGTGAAGATGACATACTGGCTCCTTCAATGGAAGACAAAGAATTCATCAAGGTAATGGACAATGAGTTCTTTCAAGATGACTTCAACAACTGGGTAGCACCCCTACCCTTTCGTCTCCCAAGAGAGAGATTGCCCAACAACTTACAGCAGGCCATCAGTAGATTCTCCTCCTTAAAGCGAAACTTAAGCAGGAAACCAGAGATGCAAAAGCACTTTGTGGACTTTATGCAAAATGTATTTGACAGAGATCATGCAGAGCCTGCTCCCCCACTAAAGGAGGGAGAAGAATGCTGGTACCTTCCATCCTTTGACGTGTATCACCCACGCAAACCAGACCAAATCAGAGTTGTCTTTGATTCCAGTGCTCAGCACGAAGGTGTTTCTCTTAACAACATGCTCCTTACTGGACCCAACTTGAACAACAGTCTAATAGGAGTCTTGATTCGTTTCAGACAAGCGCCTGTAGCAGTAATGGCCGACATTCAACAGATGTTTCACTGCTTCATCGTCAGAGAAGACAACAGAAACTACCTCAGGTTTCTATGGCACAAGGACAATGACCTCAACAAGGAAGTTATAGATTATCGCATGACGGTACATGTCTTCGGTAACAGTCCTTCCCCAGCAGTGGCAATTTATGGGCTAAGGAAAACAGCTCAGACTGGAGAAGTTGAATATGGATCTGATGCCCGTCAATTTGTTGAAAGAAACTTCTACGTTGACGACGCACTTAAGTCCTTTCCAACTGCTAAAGAAGCAATTGATCTTCTCACCAGAACAAAGGAGATGCTGTCTGTAGCAAACCTTAGACTGCACAAGATTATATCCAACAGCCAGGAACTTATGAATGCCTTTCACTCTGAGGACTATGCCACTAGTCTAAAAAACCTTGACTTAGGTACAGATGTGCCTCCTGTACAGCGAAGTCTGGGTTTGTTGTGGAACATCAAACAAGACAAATTCACCTTCCAAGTGTCAACTTGTGACAAACCCTTCACTAAGAGAGGAGTCCTGTCCGTGGTGAATAGCATCTATGACCCACTGGGTTTCCTTGCTCCAGTTACCATTCAAGGTAAGATTTTACTAAGACAGTTGTCTACTGAGAACATAGACTGGGCTACTCCCTTGCCTAGTGAGAATCAACACAAGTGGGAAAGGTGGAGATATTCTTTGAAGTCACTAGAAAAACTTCAGATTCCCCGTTGCTATGTTCCAGGTTCCACTTCAACTGCTAACCGGAGAGAGATTCATATTTTCTCTGATGCATCAGTTGAAGCTATTGCTGCAGTAGCCTATTTGAAGACCTCTGAACTGAATGGAGAATCACACTGTAGTTTTGTCCTAGGCAAGGCAAAACTCACTCCCAAGCCTGCACATACCATACCAAGACTTGAACTTTGTGCAGCCGTGCTAGCAGTAGAAATTGCTGAGGTCATACAAAGTGAAATGGACACTAGAATTGATTCTTTCACCTTCTATACAGACAGTAAGGTAGTACTTGGTTACATAAACCAAACAAAACAGTTTTATGTGTACGTCAGCAACAGGGTTGAACGTATCAAGAGATTCTCTCTACCAAGTCAATGGCATCACGTTCCCACTGAACTCAACCCAGCTGACTGTGGGACCAGAGCCATGTCACCTGCCGCTCTTCAGGACAGCTTATGGCTGTCACCTCCAAGGTTTCTCTGTGAGGACTCTTACTTACTCCCTATTGACACCACCTATGGGCTAGTAAACCCTGAAGATGATAAGGAAATAAGAACTGTGAACATCTCACTACACACTTCTGTAAGTACAAAACAGAAGCTGCGGTCACACCGTTATGAGCATCAATGGAAGCAGGTGCAGCATCTAGCCAATGTGTTCTGGCATCGCTGGAAGAAAAAGTATCTTCACCACCTTCAAGGTTGCAACAAATGGCAAGCATCTAAGCCGAATCTTAAGGTTGGGGACCTCATCCTTCTAAAAGACAAGGAAGTTTGTCGGAATGAGTGGCCTATGGGTCTTATTACTAAAGTTATGCCCAGCGACGGTAACAAAGTCCGGAAGGTAAAAGTCAAGGTAAACAAGGGAGGATCGACACGAAACTTTAGTCGACCAATTACAGAGTTAGTACTCCTTTTGCCAGGTGAGTGACTTGTGCAAGGACTAGCCATGCTGTTGGCACGGCGGGGAGTACATTGCTGCCATCTACAGGTTCTACTCAGAACTTTGGAATTATTTGAAGACATCATACTGTGACTTTATGTTCTTCATCCTGTTGAACTTACGTTTATTATTTGCTTGTTGCATGTTTTTCATTACAGGTTCCAGGACATTCGTCAGTATTGGACTTTTTGAAAATATATATTTTAGTTTGAGGTTATGAAATGTAAAGATTTCAGACGGGGAGTGTTGTGTTACACTATGTGATTATTCTTGCTCTGTGTCTTTAAGATCTGTCCCCTACTTTCTAGCTGAACTCTCTCTCTCACCGTAGTTCTTTATATATCTCCTCCACTTCCTGATTCTGGTCATTACTCGTGTATATCTTCCATGCTAAACATCTTACATGTGGCTTACAACTGCAACGTTTTTCTATCTATGAATATCCATCATTAAACGGAACATTCGAAAGGATTCATTGTCTGTCGTCCTAACTGTGAGTTTATTCATTGAGTTAAACTGCCTGTATCGATGCAAGGGATAATAGCAAACCAGCTTGTGTAAGGCCTACTTCAACCTGGAGATGAACTTTTCACTTTGTAGTTGAGACAGAACAACTACTACTGGCACCACTGAGATTATTTTGGTCATTTTGTGTGCAATAATTCAGTTTAAGCCATACTTAAAACTGTTAAGAAACTTTGCAGAGACATATGTACGTAACCACTTTGCACATAGTTGCAAATGCATACAATTGTATCACCAATTTCAGGAATTTATTAAGGCAGATTGTCTGAAGATTTTACAGCTTTGTTCTACTGGTGGCTCTCTATGATTGAGTGTGTCAACCACATTCTCAATCAATATGAAGCCCTGTTAAGTTACTTTCAGTCAAGTGATGATGCAGACCTCCTGCTAACTGTGGAGTGGACAAGTCTCGCTACAAAATCCTATCACTAAAGCCTCGTACACACAGGAATCCCTTTGAAAAAAAACTTTGGTTTTCTCGACGGGATTCCTGGAAAGCTTGTCTTGCCAAGCCCTATGTACACACGCGCCATTCAAAAGAACCGCCGTTCTTTTGAATGGAAAGAACGCGGTGACGTCATCGACTACAACGAGCCAGCGCTTGTCACATTCGATGCCGTCACCGTCATCTTGCTACACCCTACACTACTCTTGTATGCTACCGCGCATGTGTTGGAGTCTCATCGAACATGCGCGGGTTTCCCTGGACAGGTAAGCATACAGATGACCGGGTTTCTCGGCAGGTTCTCTATTTTTCTCATTGAGATTCCCGGCAGTTTTCCTGCCGAGAAACCATACACACAAATGGTTTTCTCTGCAAAAAGCTCTCCCAGTAGTTTTCTTGCTGAGAAAACCAGTCGTGTGTACGAGGCTTCAGTGCTACTTTCTGTTCCTTCAAACAGTTCTGCCAAATTTCACCCAATGCAATCAAATTTTCTTGAGAAATTCTATTATGTTACCTGACTTGTATTTAAAGTACTGCCAACTGCTTAAAAGTCTTATGTGCTACTTTCTTAGGCCAAACCTCTTAGTTACCCCTAAAAATGATGCACTGATTGCATTTGACCACACTAACAGTGAACACTTCAAATCAACATACAGAATTTTCATTGGCTACCAGACAACGAAACATCTGTCTATAGTAAATGATTTGTCAGCTGTTCAACAGTTCATGGTCCAAGCAACATTTTACCCAAGAGTTGTAACTGCCCCTGGAAAATGCATGTCAAATGGAAACAGTCATTCAGCTGTTGGATTTACTAAAACAGGTCTACTTGCGAATGTGGGGGACATTATCTGATTTTCACATTCTGCATACTGAATGTTTAGAATACCAAGTGACAAATATATTATCTCTGCCAATGACAAGCTGATCCAACTGAAACAGACAGAATCGTTTTTACACCATGTGGAATTTTTAGAATGGGAAAAACTTCCACAGCATTGTATACTAGATGTAACTATGAAAATGGAGACTTCTTTCAGAGGATTTAGGCATGCTCGCAATTAAGAAACTGTTGGTCTAAGTAAGATAACTGAGTTAATCTCTGAAAAGTTTTCCATTCCAAATATACAGTATGTATTCCATTAAGGTATTTACTGGGGAAGAAATAGGCACTAATCAAAAAATATTAGTTAATATTTATTTTGTTTATGCCAAAAAAGCTCTGGTTTTGCATTGGAAATATCCCGATTCACCTACAATACAACTCTGGATTGACTTGATTAACAAATCTCTCCCCTCTTATAAAATTACATACAAGTTGTAGAATATGGTCAATGTGGATGTCTTCATTAATCAACCATCATCATATAAGTTCCAGACACTTATCTTTTAATTTGCAGGACATAACCCAAGGAAATTTCCTGTAATTATACAAATATAATTTGCTATATTTCTATCTATGATTGGTATTATGGGATGCCAAGAATTTTTTTTATCACTGTCACATACCTGATAGGAGCCTAAGATGAGGAGGCTGGCCTCTCTTGTATCTCCATTCAAGGCCAACTAAGAGTGAGATATTGCCAAGGGTCAAGAGTGTCGGTAGATGTTAATAGTAGAACTTGCTGCCTGATATAAATGGCTTGGTAGAACTGGCAGGACATCAGATTAGGAACATAAGCTCTGCAGGATGGACCAGCTGAAGTTAAGGAGGAACTTCTCATGCACCACAAGTTCAGGAAGTGTGGCTTGACAGAGCAACAGACTTGTGGCAGGAGCCCATTGTGATGGTTGGAGCAGATGCTGATCACAGCTAGGGCAGGAACTCAGTAGTAATATAGAGCCAAAGGTACAGACGTGTAAGCAGGAGCAAAGTTGTAAGCAGGGCCAAGGTTAGCAATAGGTAAACAGCAGTGAGGGCAAATTCCAAGGTCAGGGTCAAAGGCAAGCAAGGTCAGAAACAGAAGACACACACAAGGATACTAACAGGACACAAGATACAGCTGAAGACCACTGATACTGGAACAAAGAATCCTTAATATAGGCCATCTGGTGCCAACATTGATTGTGGACGTGCTTGCGCATTTATGCACATGACTGTGACTATTCCTTTGTGCATGCGCCCCTGGTGACAGTTCTCTGCGTGATACCATGCGCATATCTATGAGCTAGCTTTCTCACAGTAATTCCGTGAAATCACTTTCCACACAACCTGCACATATCTCTATAAAATTGATATTTACTTTGCAGATATATTTCTTGCGCTTGTTGCACTTTTTATGATGCTATATGGCATACTTTCCCTTTGTATACTAGATGTTCTTTGATGACCTGTGATACATCTTTATATGTGCACCTTTGTTTTTATAAAAAAATTAACATGAAAATCCTAATGTATTTACCCCTAAAAATTCATTTCAGGTGACAGATTGCCAGTTTATAGCCAAAGTCCCATAAGCTGCATTTTGTTGAGGAGAAATAATGTTGCTGGAGTCTGGAGACTCTATAGCAACATATTTTCTCTAACATGTCAGCTGCCACCTAGTAATCTCTAAATAAAGCAAAACAACAAATCTTAAATAGCTATGTAACTATTGTTTAGCAAAATGTTTTAGTGGTCATGGCTTGTCTCTTTAGCTTTGCAATTGATTTTGAAATCTCCACTCTTCTCTATAATAACATCCTTTATATCCATATTAAGAATTGTAGGCCCCGTTCACATCTGGAAATTTCAGATTGCAGGCAGAACTGCTGCAATTCTCTCTATGATTCAAAATTGCACTGCAATCGTGGCAGAACACACCACATGTGTTTGGGGGCTATTCCCTTTTAATGCCACCTGAAACGTGGTGCAGTGTTGTCCTGATGGTCACACTATTTATATTGTGGCAAAGCTGCAGCGCATTTAATATGCCCAAAAAAATCAATGGCACCCAAACACACATGGTTCATTTTGGCACTATTGCAGTGAAATTTGGAATATCAAATCACCAGATGTGAATGTGGCCTTAGGCTTGCAGAATCTAAATAGTAACAGGTGACCTTAGGTTCCTCCTCAGCTTAGGAATGATTCATGTTCCCAGAACCCTGATAGTGGTGTAAGTTTAAATATGCCTTCTGAGGTTTTTAAGTAGTTGCACTATAACACATGTGTAGCTGGTATATGCTTTTCTCTCATGTTTGAATTTGGTGGGGATATCTGTAATGTATGGTTCCCTGGGGCCCAGCGGGTGGCGCTGTCGCTTTGGACCCGGGTTGAGCCATCATTGCAGTGCCGTACCCTTTTTGGCCTCTCGCAGCATGAGTACAGCTGGGCTTGCTGGGGGAGGGTATAAAGGGGTCGGCCATTTTGGTCACGGGGTTGTCGAGTCCCAGGTACCTTCAGCCTGAGGGCTGTGGTTCGTGGTCGGTGTCCAGGCGGCCTAGGCCTGGACACTCGGAGCTCGTGTTCCACCAGTGTCCTCAGCTGGGCTCCGCGAGGGAAGGATTTCCTAGGGGACCCCGGGAGTGGGGTACCCGAATCCATAGGCGTAAGGGACCAGAGGAGCTACTTACCCGAAGACCTGGTGCAGCAGATTGCCGGTGCCGGGTGAGCCTCAGGAGACCGCCCGGAGGGGTATCTTCCCAAACAGGGGCCGAGTGCAGTCAGGAGGAAGGTTCACCGTTCACCCGGTCGGTGGCAGCGACCAAGATTTTCAGCAGGTGGCAGAGACCATGTGCCAAACCTATTCGCTGATAGAGGAATAGGAGAGTTCATTGTGCCTGGGCCTACTCGTATCCACACCCCCCTGTCTGTTCGTTGAGGGAGTCCAACTGATTGTGTTTTCATTCTGACATTGGAAAATAAAGGAGTGTTGGACTTTTATTGGTGTGGGGCTCATTTACTGGCAGGACACTGTTCCACATAAGAAGCAGAGGCTCCAAACACCGAACACCGACCTGAAGGTAAAGAAACTTTGCTCACACCACACAAACATCTGCGGTGAAGGCTTGGTGTGGTGACCCCGCACTCTCTCCTCCAGGATACCCCTAGACAAGCAGCAACCAGCCAGCAGCGGAGAGAGAGAGTGGAGGCCGCTACACATGTATCTGGAGAGAGACCTTAAAGGCATTTTACATTTTCAAATGTTTTTGTTGTTTTTCCTAGATATTAGTGGAATTAGTGGAATTATATTCCCTGTGTCATATGTTTGCATTGCTTTATATTCATGGACTCATGTTGTGGTTGCAGCTTGTAGTGTCATGGCTGATCGTTTCTCCTGTGTCCATGCATTCATTAACCTAGCTTGTCCCTAAAGGGACAGGTAAATTTTTGTTCCAGGTCACGCAGCACCCAATCCATGCCCCACTATTTCCTTCGTGTTACTTCACAGTAATGGGAGTTCTAATGGAATGAAAACACATATCTTCCCTTCATTGTTGTTATTATTATTATATTATTATACACAATTTATATAGTGCCAACAGTTTACGCAGCGCTTTACAATGTAGAGGGGGACAGCACAATTACACAATTACAGTACAGTTCAATACAGAAGGTACAGGAGGGCCCTGCTCATAGAGCTTGCATCCTAAAGGGAGGGGGGTGGTATAAAAGGTAATAGCTGCAGAGAATGATTTGATGGGGGTGGCTCTGGGACAGTTGTTAGGTGAGTGTGGGATAGGTTTCCCTGAATAAAGAGTTGTTGTGCCTACTTATGTCTGTCAGATCCACACATTGTAATTGCTTTGCAGATTTCCCCTGCAGAACACTGGACTTAGAGAGCCAGGGATTGTGGGATACATAGTGTCACATACCTCATTGAGGCTGAGCTGACCGGGGGGCTTTCCCTTACAACTCCAGTCCTGTTTCTCCTGAAGGTGGTGACAGGGCACAGAGTGGCATGGGTGCCTGGTTGGAGATCTTGAAAGGAAGGTACCTGCAGCAGGTGGCAAGCAGCAGGCAGACTCATGGACTGGCAAATGCAGATACACGCCAACAGGTGCAGGGCAGCAGGCAGACTGGTGGACTGGCAGGTGCAGGTACACAGCAACAGGTGTGGGACAGCAGGCAGCAACCAAGCTTGAGAGCAGGCGGATGCAGGATCTCGGGTGATCAGGCAGGCAGAAGTCAGGTCTGGGGAGAGCCGATGACGGAGAGACCAGGGATCACTGTTTTGATGTGTCCCGAGCAGGGATGGATGTCCAGGGAGAATATCTCCGATCGTTGTGGATGTGCTGGCAGCCCGAAAATTGCAGTAGCCAATAGGGACGCAATTCGGAGGCAAGTCACACCTCCTTCATCAGCCTGTTAGATTCAAGTATTATATATATAGTGATATATTATATATTTTGAGTTTTTTTTCTACATAGATATATACGTTTGCTACATGTTTTTTATACGGTGCACTAATAGCAGCAGCTTATCCTGGTATCTCGACATTGGGCTTACTGGTTCCCGTAGATTGCCACAATCCACTGGATTGGACTGGGTCATCTGGCTAATTTGCTGCCTTTATAAATTCCCGGAGGTTATTTGAATCTATGAAGGAGGTGTGGCTTGCCTCCGAAATGCGTCCCTATTGGCTACCGCGATTGTCGGGTTGACAGCACATCCAAGACTGCTTGAGATATTCTCCCTAGACATCCATCCCTGCTCTGGACACATCACAACGGCTCTCCCCAGATGGATTCCTCACATTACAGGCATAAAATGTATTTAGTAAAAACAAGGATGTACACTTACAATTGGGTAGTAAAATAAAAGCATGTCATATGTATTCGAGCCGGCTGGCTCTCGATATCCGCCCGTTACTTCCTATGCCGTTTCGTCACAGATGACGTCGTCCAGGGGCGTGCCCCATGGACGACGTCATCTGTGACGAAACGGCGTAGGGAGGAGCGGCATGCTGACGTAAATGCGAACAACGCAAAGTCCCAGAAGGAACGGGCGGATATCGAGAGCCGGCCGGCTCGAATACATATTACATCCTTTTATTTTACTACCCAATTGTAAGTGTACATCTTTGTTTTTTACTAAATAAATTTTATGCAGTATTACACTATGGTAGCTTTTTTCACCTACATGGGGAACCATTAATTACGGATTATACAGAGGATTTCTGGCGCAGATGACCCTGGAGTGTCTGCTGTTCACCATAGAGACCCAGGGCTGGGGTAATAGCCACAAGCGGATGCGATCTACCTAAAAGAGATCAAATTTGATGTAAAAGGTGGAGGATCTTTTTCTATCATATCCCATCACTTCTTCCTTGGTGTTTATTGATTTGAAGTAACCGTGGATCATCTTATTGAAGATTTGTCTTTAGATCTGTGTTCTGGAATTTTTTAGTGGGGAACCTATATATATTTTTTTCTGTTTTCACTAATAACAGTGACTTGGACACTGGGAAGGGAACTTATCATGGTTTCATGTTATACATATTTACCATCTGGGTCCATCAGTTTATGATTTATATGTCACATATTTTTCTGTATTTATCTTGCAGCGCAGCTAAATTTATTTATTTGTTCTATTGTGTGTATCTAACATTTTAGTTGCAGCGGCTCATTCATTATTTTATATCACATAATAGCGCAGTATTTCACCAATAGTTACAGTATATATTTTTTTTATAATTGTATGTTTATTGAGGTTTTTCAACAAAACAAGAAAAAGTAGATACATTACAGAGAAGTATCGCAATCATTTCATACAGAAGAAGAGAGACATCTCTTAGTGAATGATCGCAAAATCAGAAGAAATAAGAGAAAAGAAAAGAAAAACAAGGGAGGGAAGGGTACACCATGGATCTTGACATAAAATGTACAAAATATTAGTATATATAGCAACAATAGTTGTTAAGCTAATCCTGCAGACATGAAGGGACAAGTTGCCTGAAGAGCATCTGATAGTAATTTAGGATAGGGATTCAGGATTGAAAGAGGAGTTGTCCCAAGGGTCCCAAATCTTTGAGAATTGAGGTAGAGAATCGTGAATCACCGCTGTCATATGTTCCATCCTACGTATCTGTGCTACAGCTAATATCAATTGGGATTGCGAGGGGGTGTTGGGAGATAACCAATGGGTAGGTATTACTCTCTTGGCGGCCAAGAGAATATATGACATCAACTTTTGGGCATGTTTAGATATACCAGGGATTGGAAGGCCTAATAAGTAGTGGGTCGGGTCTTTTGTGACATCCATCGCCAATACAGACTGAATAACCGATTGGACAGAGGACCAAAATGGCAAAATTAACGGGCAATCCCAAAAGATATGATAGTGTGTTCCTATATCCCGCAAACATCTCCAGCATTTCCGGGATATAGAGGGATCATATTTATGGATAACCTCCGGAGTCCTATACCAGAACATGAGGACCTTATAAGCTGTCTCTCTCTGCTCCACGCATCTAGATACTTTAGCTATGGAGGTCCAGATCTCCTGCCATTGAGGAAGGGACAAAGGGGTTGGAAGTACCTTGGCCCATCTCTGTATGTATGCATGAGATTCTAGCGTGGGCAGATTCGAGTCATGGAGAATCTTATATATAGAAGATATGAGACCGGGTTGATATGGGCCTTGGGCACATAAAGCTTCAAAGGCATTGGGTTTTTCTAAGGCCAAGGCAGGCAATATTGAATGAAAGTAATGTTTAAATTGAAGATAAGAAAAAAAAAGCTTTTTGGGTATATCAAATTTCTTTTGAAGATCTTGGAAGGATAATAATTTACGAGTTGCAGGATGCACTAGGTGTCGGAGCTGGAAAATGCCCGCCTGAGACCATGGGTACATGTAATTGTAGGATAGGCTATCTGGAATATCCGGGTTGAAAATAACATTTAGAAGAGGTGGGCATGGAGAAGAGAGAGAGAACCCCTTGTTACATTTTTTCCAGATAGAAAGAGTAAATAACATTGGTCCTAAACAAATATGTCTGAGCTTAGATATAGAAGAAGTCAGGTCGGCCCAAAGCATTGAACAAGGATGTACAGGGCTAGTAACACTAATTTCTATCTCTGACCATCTATTCGTTGCAAAGCGTGATGACCAAGAGATGGTCGCTGCGAGATGTGTGGCAAAGTAATATTTACTGATATCGGGCGCTCCCAAACCTCCATGAGAGCGGGGAGCAAATACCACTTTGCTAGCAATCCTGTGTGCTTTATTACCCCAGATAAACTTAGTGAAGGCCCTTTGAATGTTTCGAAGTTGTAACATGGGTATAGCAATTGGCAATGTTTCAAAAAGATATAAAAACTTCGGGAGTATAACCATCTTGAGAACATTTATCCTACCCAGAAGAGACAGAGGACAATCCGCCCATTTTCGGAATAAGCCATGTGTTTCCGAGATTAGGGAGGGGAAGTTAGCTTGATACAGAGTGGAGTAGGATGCCGTTAAGTGTATACCAAGGTATTTAATGGAAGTAGAGCACCAATGGTAGGGGAAGTTGTTTTGTAATGTGGTAAGAAGCGTGGAAGGAATATGTATAGGAAGAGCTTCTGTCTTGGCCGTATTAACTTTGTAACCAGATAATTTACCAAATGTATCTAATAAGGCATGGAGATTGGGAAGAGAAACATGTGGTTTAGTTAAAGTAAGCAGTATGTCGTCTGCGAAAAGAGACAATTTGTACTCTCTCTGTCTCAGAGAGACCCCACTTATATCCGGGTGCATGTGGATGGCCTCAGCTAGGGGTTCAAGGCATAATATAAACAATAAGGGGGAAAGGGGGCACCCTTGTCTGGTACCATTACTATGCGAAAAGGGCGGGGACATAAAAGACGCCAGTTGTACTTGGGAAGTGGGTTGGGAATATAAGGCCTGAAGAGCTAACATAAAAGAGCCTGTGAATCCAAAGCGCACAAGTGTGGCAAACATATATGGCCAGCCAAGTCTGTCAAACGCTTTCTGAGCATCTAAGCTCATGATAAGGGTAGAGCGGGATGTTTTGTCGAGTAAATCTATCAGATCAATGGTGCGTCTTGTGTTGTCACCTGCACGTCTACCTGAGACAAAGCCTACCTGATCGTTATGAATAAGGCTAGGTATAATGGAGGAAAGTCTGTTGGCTAAGAGTTTTGTAAATATTTTATAGTCTGAATTGAGCAGTGCTATGGGCCTGTAATTATCTGGTAATGATGGGGTTTTGCCAGGTTTTGGGAGGACTGTAATGTGGGCATGTAAAAATTGAGGATGGGGAACAATGCCTTTTTGTAGAGAAGTATAAAGGTCTATTAGATATGGGCTTAGAATTGGGAGAAAGGTTTTATAATAAAGATAGGGTAAACCGTCTGGTCCCGGTGATTTATGCAAGGGCAGCTCTTTAACAACCCCAGCTAGTTCTTCTGGCGTGATAGCAGCGTTGAGGGTATCTGTTTGAGATGACGGCAGTTTGGGCAATTTTAAAGAGCCACAAAAGGAGTTAAATTCACCCTGGGAGAATAGGTGTTTGGGATCTGTGTTAATACAATTATATAGCCTACTATAAAATGTCCCAAAAACCTTGGACATCGTTTGTGGACAGTGAGTTGGGGTTCCATCAGCTTGGGTGAGAAATTCGGGGTAGGAGTGAAACGGACGCGGTTTAAGTTTATTCACTAGCATCTTATGCGGTTTGTTAGCGAATTCGTAGAATTTCTGTTTAGCCCAGAGTAAGGATTTGGAGCATTTGTTCATGTCAATAGATTTTAACCGTTCGCGTAAAGAGGTGACTGTGTGCAGACGCGCCACCGTAGGGGAGGTTAGTAGTAGACCTTCTGCTTTTCGTAGCTGGGAGAGAATATCAAGTCTCTGAGCTGCAGAATCCCTCTTCAAGCGTGAGCCAGCTGAGATACATAAGCCTCTAAAGTAAGCCTTATGGGCCTCCCATAGGGTGGAAACATCTGCAACAGAGTTGTCATTCAGTTGGAAAAATTCAGTCAAATTTTGAGACAATTGAGTTTCAGTAATAGGGTTGTGGAGGAGAGAGTCATTAAGTCTCCAATGACAAGTTTTAGGTGTAGATGAGGAAAGTGTGAGATCAACCTGAACAGATGCATGATCAGACCAAGTCATAGGGTTCAATTCCGAGGCTACAGAGGATGTTAGTAAAGGGGCTGTGACAAAAAGATAATCCAATCTGGAGTACATCTTATGTGGGGGGGAGAAGAAAGAAAATTGTTTGTGCGTGGGGTGTTTGATTCTCCAGATATCCAGTAGGTTATGAGATCTGATAAGTTTACGAAAAGAGGCAGATTGGCGTTCTATTTTAGCTGAAGGGGTGGAAGAGAATAATGTGCGTCTGTCTCTTCTAGGAGACAAGGTCATATTGAAGTCTCCCCCAACAATCACAAAGGGTTGAGCATATTTGTCAAGTTTCCCAAATACATCAGTGAGAAATTGGATTTGACCTGAGTTAGGGACATAAACATTAATTAAAGTGAAAGAGTGTGAGAGATAATCGCAGTCCAGGAAAATATATCTACCCCGAGGGTCCAAGAATGAGGATTTTACTCTCAAGGGGCAGGATTTCCTAATTAATATGGCAACCCCTGCTTTGCCAGAGGGGTCAGAAGCTATGAATGAAACCGGAAAATGTTTTGCAGCAAATTTACAGGACCCCCCCGAGCGAAAATGTGTCTCCTGGACTAGGATTATATCCGCAGCTGAAGATTTGAACTCTTTTAAGGCTAGCCAGCGCTTATGAACAGAGTTCAAACCCTTCACATTATAAGTAAGAACCCGTAAAGCCATCATGACGAAACAAGATTAAGCTGTGATGACCATAATAAACAAGAAGAAATATCCACGAAAACATAAACAGACAGAGTTGGCAAAAAAGTCCACGGTGTATCCTGTGGAGGAAAAATATGAAATAGTACCCAACATTAGTGAAGAATGATGAAGAAAAAATACGTAAGTAAAACAAGCAAGAAATGAAGAATAGGTCAAAAAAGGACCTATAAAGACCACAAAAAAAAAGAAAAATTGAAGTATAGCCTGGGGGGTAAAAACCGCCCAGGAGTCCACAGCCATGGCCATGGATCAAAAGGAGGCACATGAGGGACCCCCACATATCTGGGGTGATCCCCGCCGCCTTCCAACAAAATTCTAAGAAACTTGGTGAAAGAAAATCGAACGAAAAATTGAACCATAGCCTATAGAACAGGAAGAAACAACCCATGTACATGAGTGAGAATTCCCAATATTAGGGGAAATTCGGTGGGGCCAGAGCCAAAGCCAAATTGAACAGACTGCTGGAGAGGCAACTCTCAAGGTGGGAGTCTAGGGAAAGGGTGTCGCTGGGGTGTAGAGTAGGCCTTCTGTGACTTCTGACGAGCAGGGGTCCAAATCCGGCCCGGGATGGATGCAGGTTTAGGTGTCATCGGGAGTGGTATGGGATCTTCATCCGGCAGCGGCGGAAGACCGAGATTGCGTATGAACGCCTCACTCTCCTGAAGATCCCTCATGGAATATTGGACGCCATCTTTTGAAGCAGACAAGCGGAAGGGAAATCCCCAGCGGTATGGAAGGTGATGATTTTGCAAGTGGGCGGTCACTGGGCGAAGGTTGCGGCGTTTAGCAAGGGTTATAGGAGATAGATCGCTAAAAATTTGTATCTTAGCCCCCTTAAATTCCAGCCGAGATTTGTTGCGAGTGGCTATGGTTAAAGCTTCCTTGCTGTCAAAGTAGTGAAAGCGCACTATAATGTCCCTGGGGTTTGCTCCTGCAGGGGGTTTAGGAGCCAATGACCTATGTGCTCTATCTAGTCTCCAGTCTATGTCCGGTATCAGAGGAGCCACGGTGTTAAAGAGGCTTAGTAGATATGGTCGGATCTCTCCGTCAACTATGGCTTCAGGGACACCTCTGATACGCAGATTTTGGCGACGTTCCCTGTTCTCCAAATCCTCCTGTTGGGATTGGAGCTGGGAGATAGATTGTTTTAAACCGGCATTGTCCTCTTCCAAGACATGAACGTATTGTATCAAGTCATCAAATTTTGTTTCTAAAACATCGGTGCGTTCACCAATATGAGCAATCTCCCCCCTCAATTCGTGCGCAAGCTTCCCCATTTCCCTGGAGACATTGCTGGTCAAATCCTGCAGGAGTGCTTGCAACTTATTGTCCAATATATCTACTGTGACGGGAGCTGACATTTCTGTGGATGGGGTGGGTAAAAAAATCTGAGGAGTGTCTCTTACCTCACCACGGACATCCGCAGGAGCCGGCGCGGTGCCGGGCATAATCGGGGCAGGAGATTCGGACCTACTCAAGAAACGGTCCAGTGTCTGTGTAGGCCGCAGCTCCGGTGTGTGGGGTTGAGCAGAATGCTTCGGCCCGTATTTCACCATGGGGTGCTTGGACAGGCTAATGGACAATCACGGAGTCTTCCGTGGTTGATGTAGTGGTCTGATACTATGCGGAAGCGATGGAAGGCGGCAAGGATCGGGACGAAGGACTTACATGTCCTTCAGGATTGGGCGTCCTGCATGTGTCCCCTGTGCTGACATCCGCGTTACGGAAGAAGTGGGGTTTTGTGAGAGGTGGGGGCCCAAATAGTCTAGCAAGCAGAAGTCTATGGGATGTGGAGGCCCAGGCAGTCCAGCAAGAGGGGGGGGGGTAATTGGGGGATCAAGGAGCTCTGGAGTAGCGTAGGTCAGACCTGGGGGAAGATGTAGGAGCTGTGGATGAAATATACAGGCAGGGCCTAGAACTTGACCAGATCTCCCCCTCGTGTTGTGTGGGGAGATGAGAAGGTTTCCGAGAGGCTGGGAACAAGAACAGGCCAGGAGTCTGGGTGTAGCAGGGTGTAGTAAGATGGCCGCTGAGCTCCAGGACTAGGCCAAAGCCGCGGTCTTTCCTAAAACGGCCGCCTTGTGGAGGGGTAGCGGTCCGACCCAACTACAGCTCCCTCCCCAGGGGAATGACTGCCCACAACTGCCGTGGAGGTGTGCTGCCTCTTTTAGGGTCGCTGGCATAGGAAAGGGGGTGTGCGATGGCCGTATGGCTTGTGGTTTACTTTACCCGGAGGGTGAGGATGTATCCGTAGGCCTCAGGGCGGCGATTGCAGGCCGCAGGTGAATGCCTGGATCTTCTGGCTGGTCCCCGCTGTTGTCCGCTGTTGTCCGCTCTGTCCGCCCTCCTCCACAACTGCCGCCACAAGGGGACAAGGCCTGTCCTACTGCACTCGAGCACGGTGAACGACGGAGGCTCCACAGGCCTCAAGATGGTGGCGGATGCGTGGAGCTGTCCTCAGGCCAGGAGAAGCCACCACCAACCAGTGCCCCCAATATACAGCGTAACTGATGCTGCGGATGCCTGGCGAAGATTGGGGCTTGGTTGGAGGCTCACCCGGGTGAAACTAGCAGAGGATGTCCGTGGATTGTGAGATATGCAGCGGAGCTCCATCCAAACACGTCCTCCTTGGCTCACGTCCAGACACGCCCCCAGTATATTTTAATAAACTGTGCTACACCATGCCTGCTTGGCGCCTCTCTGTCCTTCCCATATTCTCTTGCAGCTTGTGGATTCCCTGTCCATAGTGAGAAGGCAGCCTTGCCCATACTGTCCGTGTCAGCCAAATACTTTTTTATATATATAACTGACATTCCTAACCTCTGGGAATACACTTTCTTTTCAAATATACTCATTGGGAATTTTGTCCATGTTTTACATTACACAACATTAAGGGGATTGGCACAAGGTTAGCTATGTTTACATGTCTTTTTTTTTTTGTGTCTTCAAGGGAGGTGTCAGTTCTCAGTCTACAGACAAAAGTCATGCATAAATCTGTAAAGTACAATGCCACATATCTCATATTTGAACACAAACATAAACTGCTGACAAAGGAATGTGAAGATTTACTTTTTTTAAGGATGTGCATACAGATTAACAAATGACATCATGATATTATATGATCAATACATATCTTATATACACTATATTACCAAAAGGATTGGGACGCCTGCCTTTACACGCACATGAACTTTAATGGCATCCCAGTCTTAGTCTGTAGGGTTCATTATTCAACTCTTCTGGGAAGGCTGTCCACAAGATTTAGGAGTGTGTCTATGGGAATGTTTGACCCTTCTTCCAGACTGCTCTGGTGACAGTATGTAAAAAAAATTGTAAATAAATATTGTTAAAAATATATTTAAAAAAAATATTTTTTTACATGTTATCACCAAAGCAAGTGCAGTGTCACTATGGTGACATGTACTGCTGTGGCAGTGGTCATGTTAGTGCCACAAACCATTATCTCTCATCACCCAGGCCATTTTTCAGCTGTCACACTTTGAATGACAATTGCGTGGTCATGCAACACTGTACCCAAATAGATTTTTTTTGCATTTTTTTCACACAAAGAGAGCTTTCTTTTGGTGGTACTTAATCACTACTGGGTTTTTTATTTTTCTACAAAAAAAAAGGTTTTATTAGTTTCTGTCAGTAAATTTTGTAATTAAGTACTTTTTATCCTTCACTGATGTGCGCTGATGAGGCAGGACTGATGGGCACTGATGAGGTGGCACTTATGGTCATTGATGAGGCGGCAATTATGGGCAATGATGAGGAGGCACTATTATGCCATACTGATATGTGGCACTAATAGGCGGGACTGGTGGGCACTGATAGGCGGCACTGATGGGAATTGATGGGCAGCGCTGTGGAGCAGGCAGTGATGGGCACTAATAGGCAGCACTGACTGGCACCAATAATGGGCACTGATTTGTGTCGCTGATGGGCACTGATTTGTGGCACTGATTGGTGGCACCCATGGGCATTGATTGGTGGCACTTCTGGTTCTTTACTGTAATGAGGGAACTAATGATCAGTGTCCTAATTACATGCTCTGTTCTCCCCTGTGAGGAGATGCCGCTGATCGGCTCTCCTCGCCACACACTCTGTCTGTGAGTCATTGAGAGACGATTACCGGCACTTCCTGTATTTACATGTGACCGGAAATCACATGGTTAAAGAGCCGCAATAGCGGCTCTTTACAGAGATCAAGGTTTTGTTGTGTCCTAGCAACACGGCCACGATCGCTGTGCTGCGTGTCCCACGGGTGCGCGGGAGCTGCCGTTTGGGTGCGCCGTTACATGACGTCCACCTAGAACGAGAGCCACACTGTCCCTCTGTCATTTGATGGTGGGTAGGCGGCAAGTGGTTAAACTGTCTAATTTCCAAAAAGGAGTCATTTGGGGGATATTTGTACTGTTCTGGTATTTTAGGGCCTCAAAAAATAAGATACGCAGTCAGTATATCAGGCTTGATCGATTTACAAATATATATATACCATAATTTTTAACTATGGTAACTTTAACAGAAAAACTTAAAATAATACATTCAGCCTAAATTTATGAAAAAATATTATTTATTTGAAAAATTACATAACACAAATTAAGAAACAAATATTTTTTTTGAAAATTGTTGGTATTTTTTAATTTACACAGCAAAAAAAATAAAAAACACCAGTGGTCATTAAATACCATCAAAAGAAAGCTTCATCTGTCTCCATAAAAATTATAAAAATGTGAGTACCGTGTTGCATGAGTAACTGTCTTTCAAAAGGTGACAGCGCTGAAATCTGAAAATTTGCCTTGGCGTGAAGAGGGTGAAAGTGTACTTTTTTTCAAAAATATTAATAGCCACCAAAAACAAATTGTAAAGAATAGAACACATTGCACATATCAGTTTTCTTGCCAGGCACTATTTTTTAAATTCTATCTTAGCTAAGGATCAGCTGTTGAAGCCTTTCACAAAAATCAGGTCCTTGGCAAAAGCATTGAGTTAAACAACCAAGGTCTTTCTGGCCATTGTTTCCTGATACAAATACTCAAGCTGCTTCACTGGCAAGCTAAATTCATTTAACTTCAACCTTCACCTCAAGTGCTGAAACAAAAATCTATTTCATTGATTCTAGTAAGCAGATTCAACAAATATTAACAATTAATGCTATGGAAAGCTATTATGTGTGTTTGTTATCTAATTTGTGAAATATTATAGCATAGATACATTTTACATAGATATACAGAGTACATTCATATTAGTCCTTCCCACTTCTGGAGCTTGAAATACAAACATAAGATATAGAATATATATTTGGTACATACTGTATATGCTAACAAGAATGAAATAGTTAAGGGAAAAGACACACTAAAGCAAATATTGCTCTGTCATGCAACACTGTACACAAATGAAAGTTATATCATTTATTTTCACGCAAATAAAGGTTTCTTGGTGGTATTTAATCACCATTGGGTTTTTTCGTTGTTTTCTATATATATGAAAAAATACCAAAAATTTGGGGGGAAAAAAATGTCTTGGTCTATTTTTACATTGGCGAGCATCCATTTGTTTTGTTTTGTTTTTTCCCTAACTACTTGACAACAGGAGGGAGATGAAGGGAGATGAAGGGATGAAAACAATTGATTACGTCTTGGGAAAGAAAACAACCAAAGAACTTAGAAAGAAAAGTGGCATTTGTGTTCCAACAGGTCCAAGGAACTGAGCCGGCTAAAGATGAGATTTGCGGCCCTGGAACAAAGACAATTATTGATCTTGACTCCAGTATTTTCGGTTCAAAGCACAAGGGTGAGTTTTTCTCTGTATGTTTTCTCACCTACAAATCACTTGTACACTTGCAAGCAGAAGAAAAAACAAAACAAAGACTCAGCTTACGAGGTTGATTGACAGGCCATCTGGACAGTATACTTCAAGATATCGTGGAAATCCAGTGAGGGCTTTCTGGTTGTGAAAAGCGTAAACATTTACATATGTGGAGATTTATGCCAAAGTTAGTTCCTAAGAAGGTGAGAATGTCTCACAGAAGAAGTGTTGAAATGGGAACTAAGACTTTGTGTTATTTATAAAGGCCACCATTGTAGATACAACAGGCAGATGTACGCTTTGGGTGAGCTAATATGAAAGTCGGATTTTGCTGTTTGAAGATGGACGGTCCAAGGATAAAGGCAAAGAAACACTACACTGCACATACACATTCCTTTACATACACAAAAGGAGAAATACATTTTCAATACACACGCATCCTTACATTTTGTTTACTTTAGGCCTATTTACAGCCTACCTAAACACTACATAAACATGAGTCAAGGAGCAAGGCAAAAGCTACAAGAAAACTTTTCTTCAAAGAAAAAAGATAAGGACAATATTCTTCCAAGAAAAAGCAACAAATGAAAGAAACGAACAACAAAGCTAAAGGACATTATTCATCTCTTGGTTTTTTTAAGTGTACACAGGACTATCATTCTAAACAAGAGGTAAATGAGTTTGTTTATATAAGAGGATAACATGGGATGGTTAACGTCTCAAAGCTCAGTAGTACGTCCCTGTACTATCGGGAATTGATATATTCCATATATATGGAATACAGACATGCAGCAGTAGTAGGGTAATTAATTCATTAATGCCAGAGTGTAAAGAGGTTCTTTAATGAGGAAACTAAGTTTAATGCTGCATGTAAATTTTTATGAATATTTAAGTCCTAAACAACAGAAAATGTGTTATTATATGTGGTCATTCAAAGCACAAACAAGGGGCAGAACAAAGTTTTAAGAAAAAACTATTGATTAAGATTGAGATAATGGAAAACAACATGGTATTTAGTGTTTAACAAAAATCCTACAGATTTGGTTGCAGGAAATAATAAGTTAAGGATTGAGCAATTTTTACAAAAGATTCCAAACTAGGATTTGGTTATTAAATTAAAAGTAGTAGATTGTTCTAATTTACTTAAGGTTACCCAGAAAAATATTAAAATATGGAAGTTTTGTTCAATCTAAAAATTATCAAAAATTGTAAAAAAAAAATTGTTAAAAGGTTTTGTAATTGAGTAATTCTGATAAAAGTAAAGACTTTGGTTGGGGGAGGAATTTTTCTTGGGGAAATGGTCAATCGCAGTTCATGGGCAGGATCCAATCTGTGAGTTTCACGAGATTGTCCTCTAAACAATTTTTTTTTTGTCATTACTATATTTAGGAACGTCATATTATAACATAGTGTACATGATTTTTTGCAGATCTACAAACAAAATATGTTTACAAAATGGTAAAAAAGATTAAAAATGATAAAAACGATAAATGAGATTGTTACCAAATTGCACAATGAAGGGGATACAAGGCATGGTAGCTAAGACTGACAGTAACAGATCTTTCTCTGGAGAGTGTGACATGTAAAGGAATGTACTATCAACAGAGAAATGCAGATCGAGTTACACAGCCTGCCATGACAGTTTTTCACTTCTATGGATCAGGACACATATTTGTGTTAAATCTTTCAGAAATCTGAAAGAGAGTTCATGGATGAGAAAAAAAAAATATTTTAAAAGGTATTATTACTTACTAAAGTAATTGTTTTGAAAAAAACACGTGGGTTTTGCACCATTTTTTTTGAAAAACATCTTATGTTACACTAAAGGTGTTATGAAGGAAAACAGGAGGTGTCAATGTACACAGCTTCATCTAGCTTTGTATAGTGACAATTGGGTGTTAAAAAGAAAGGTCAGTTGAAGTGGGATATAAATACATCGAGACTAAAAAGATGCAGTATGACAAAGCCACAGTTGAAGTGTAAATTAATCATGCAAAAGTCATTTTTATCAACTTTTAGTGGACATTTATTGGGAAAGAATTTCTTGTGCTTCTATAGAAGGCGCCAAATATTGGCACAATGGAATAATAAACTTTCTGTATATATGTCTGCACTGAAAGTTGAGCTGCCATGTGTTTGTTTAGCAGTCAGAGTGACGTGGCACGTGTGGTTCATTCAATCATACTGTATGATTGGTTCTGAAAAATAGTACTTCAACATGATCAATTTTTTTTCAGAAAGAGAATATTTAGGAAAGCCCAGCTTAAATTAATGTTCTTTTGCAAAATTAAAGCAGTTATAAGTGAAAGTGTAGTAAAAGAAAAATACAATAAGGTTACTCCTTTTACAAAATTTAATTTAGTCACAGGATATAGACTGATAATGGAGATAGCATTTATTGTAAAAATATTTGATTCCAACAATAATGGATAAAGTTATTTTTAAATGAAAATATTTATTTTTGCATATCCAGGTACCTGACTGACTGAGTAATTGATTAATTGTTTTTTTGTTTAAGCTAATGAAAGAAATTCTGAACTACTCATTTTGGAGCATTTTGTCATCAAACGTCTGAATATTGTTTTATTTGTTTATAGAACAGTTCAAAAGGAAAGAGTAACCTGATACTACAAAATATTGAGAGATTTGGCAATCTATGTAGATTGAGTATATTAGTTTTTTCACCTGCTAAAGAAAGATACAACAATGTTTTTTTTTTCTTTAGTTAAGAGGTAATTCTAGGGATTTTTTTTTTAACATAAGCTAAGTTGTTGTGAACTTATGTCATATTCCATTGGGGTTGGATTTCAAACCATGGAATCAGATAATGATTTTTTTCATTTTATAGGACAGGTAACGAAGGACATGTATGCAATTTTAGGTATTTAATAAAGTTTTTATGTTTCTTATCATCTTTAGTGCTCAGGTATTGTAGAACGTATGAATACTATTACAAAGTCTAAATAGGGTAAGATGATTTGAGAAAAAGTAAAGATTAGGTGACTTATTTACCTGTTATATTTTCAGTTTAAAAACTTTAGTATTTTCTAAACATAGGGTTTGTTAATTTTTTGGAGTAAATGACAGGATGAAGAATATCAGTTCTTCTATGAAGATCTGTTGTATAGGAATAAGTACAGGTATAGGAATTTCAGAAGTGTTTTTACAAAATATGGCTAGGCCTTTCCTAAATGTAAATAGAAATTATGTTTAGTGTTGAGCGAACCCGAACTGTAAAGTTCGGGTCCGTACTGAACTTTAGCTTTTTCCCGAACCCGAACCTGGAATTTGCCCAAAAGTCCGGGTTCGGGTTCGGCAATCTAATTACGCATTTAGAAATGCTTCAGGGGCCAGCCAATCACCTTTTGATTAGCTGGTGTGCCCTTAGAGGCCATCATAGCCATGCCTACTAATGGCATGGCTGTGATTGGTCAGTGCAACATGTGACCCAGCTTCTATATAAGCTAGAGGCACACAGCACACATGTCACTCTGCTTCAGAATAGATAAGGAGAGGATCTAGTCTGCTGCTGCTGCTTTTAGGGAGAGATAGAAAGATAGATGAGGTAGTCCTGATTCTACAATCTGAGGGAAAAGATAGAGAGATAGTGTAGTGTAGGGCCAGGTTCCTGTGTTGGTGCTTTCAGGGAGAGAGAATATTATATAGAAGTCCAGATTCAGAGATTAAAATCAGCGATCTGCATAGGTTTACCTATTTGTGTTGCAGTGCAGTCTTTTTACACTGCCATGAGCCCAGTGTCAGAGAAAATCTAACTTTTAGGGGGGAAAAAAAGGCACTTTATTGTGCTCTTTTCCAAAAGACCCATAGGGCAAAAAAAAAAAAGCATTTTATTTTGCTCGTGCAAAAAAAGACCCGTTTAGGGCAAAAAAAAAAAAATTTGCACTTTAATGTACGCTTGCAAAAAACGCCGTTTAGGGGCACAAAAAAAAGTTTGCAGTGTGTTATACATATTTTGAGGTGTGTGAAATAAACAATTTCTATATAGTTTTCTCCTACTGTGCTATACTAAGAAAACAAAATTTTTTTTGAATAGCATTTTCTGCAGTTCTGTAGCTGTGCGATTCAGCGGTTACGTACTGTGGGTGTGTTCTGCTCTTCCAAAAAACGCCGTTTAGGGGCACAAAAAAAGTTTGCAGTGTGTTATACATATTTTGAGGTGTGTGAAATAAACAATTTCTATATAGTTTTCTCCTACTGTGCTATACTAAAAAAACAAAATTTTTTTTTAATAGCATTTTCTGCAGTTCTGTAGCTGTGCGATTCAGCGGTTACGTACTGTGGGTGTGTTCTGCTCTTCCAAAAAACGCCGTTTAGGGGCACAAAAAAAAGTTTGCAGTGTGTTATACATATTTTGAGGTGTGTGAAATAAACAATTTCTATATAGTTTTCTCCTACTGTGCTATACTAAAAAAACTAAATTTTTTTTGAATAGCATTTTCTGCAGTTCTGTAGCTGTGCGATTCAGCGGTTACGTACTGTGGGTGTGTTCTGCTCTTCCAAAAAACGCCGTTTAGGGGCACAAAAAAAGTTTGCATTGTGTTATACATATTTTGAGGTGTGTGAAATAAACAATTTCTATATAGTTTTCTCCTACTGTGCTATACTAAAAAAACAAAATTTTTTTTCAATAGCATTTTCTGCAGTTCTGTGTTCTGCTCTTCCTAAAAACGCCGTTTAGGGCAAGATCCTAAATTTTGAAAATATGAGGAGAATGTCAAAGGGACGTGGTGGCCCCGGTCATGGTGCTGCTGGTGGAGCTCCTGTTGCAGGGAGAGGACGTGGTGGATCTGTGCCAGATACACGCACAAGTGAAACACCTTCCTCAGGTGCGAGTAGGCGACCGAGCCTGCGGCGGTATTTTGTCGCGCCTAATGAGGCTGTACGAATGTTTAGGCCAGGACAAGTACAGGCGATAGTAGATTGGGTTGCTGACAGTGCCTCGGGTTCCTTCACATTGTCTCCCACCCACTCTTCTGATGAAAGAACAGAGTTGGCACCTGAAACCCATGTCCATCAGTCTTTCACCTCACCCCCTTGCAAATCAGCCAAGCAGTCTGAGCCCCAAATCATGCAGCAGTCTCTTCTGCTTTTCGATGACTCTGTTAGCAGGGTTTCCCAGGGCCATCCACCTAGCCCTGCCCCAGAAGTGGAAGAGATTGAGTGCACCGATGCCCAACCACTTATGTTTCATGATGAGTACATGGGAGGACAATCGCAGTACGTCTCGGATGATGACGAAACACAGGTGCCAACTGCTGCTGCTTTCGCAATTGTGCAGACAGACAAGGAGGGCAGGGGTGAAGACTGGGTGGAAGATGATGTGGAGGACGATGAGGTCCTCGACCCCACATGGAATCAACGTTATGCAGGTGACCAGTGTAGTTTGGAGGAAGAGGCGGTGGTCGCACAGAGCCACCAGCACAGCAGAAGAGGGAGCAGGGTGCAAAAGCGGAGCGTCTGTCAGCTAGACAGTATGTCTGCTACTGCCCAACGCAGCAAGGGACCGAGCACACCAAAGCCAGGTCCAAGGAGTTCCCCAGCGTGGCAGTTCTTCACACAATGTGCTGATGACAAGACACGAGTGGTTTGCACGCTGTGCAATCAGAGCCTGAAGCGAGGCATAAACGTTCTCAACCTGAGCACAACCTGCATGACCAGGCATCTAAGTGCAAAGCACGAGCTGCAGTGGAGTAGACACCTCAAAAACCAAGAAAGGTCTCTGGCTCCTCCTGCTTCCTCTTCTGCTGCAGTCTCAGCCTCTTCATCCACCTCTGTAGTGACAGTGGCACCTGCCACCCCGCAAACAGAGGATCTGCCAGCAACACTACCACCTGGGTCACCAACCATCTCCACAATGTCCCATGGAAGCATTCAGCTCTCTATCTCCCAAACATTTGAGCGGAAGAGGAAGTACCCCCCAGCCACCCACGATCCCTGGCCCTGAATGCCAGCATTTCAAAACTCCTGGCCTTTGAAATGCTGTCATTCCATCTGGTGGAGATGCAGAGTTTTAAAAGCCTGATGGCATTGGCTGTCCCACAGTACGTCGTGCCCAGCCGCCACTATTTTTCCAGGAGTGCCATCCCTTCCCTGCACAAACCAAGTGGGGGACAAAATCAGGTGTGCACTGCGCAACGCCATCTGTGGCAAGGTCCACCTAACTACGGATGCGTGGACCAGTAAGCACGGTCAGGGACATTATATCTCCCTAACAGCACACTGGGTAAATGCAGTGGCGGCTGGGCCTGAGGCAGATAGCAGTTTGGCGCATGTCCTTCCACCACCGAGGATTGCAGGGCGCTTCAGTTTGCCTCCTGTTGCTAACTCCTCCTACTCCGCTTCCTCATCCTCTACCGCCTCCTCATCCGGTCAGCGTAACACCTTCACCACCAACTTCAGCACAGCCAGGGGTAAACGACAGCAGGCAGTTTTAAAACTTTCCTGTTTGGGGGAAAAACCCCACACCGCGCAGGAGTTGTGGAGGGACATGGAACAACAGACCAATGAGTGGTTGCTGTCAGTGAGCCTCAAGCCCGGCCTGGTGGTGTGCGATAATGGGCGAAATCTCATAGCAGCTCTGGGCCTAGCCGGTTTGACGCACATCCCTTGCCTGGCGCATGTGCTGAACTTGGTGGTCCAGAGGTTCCTTAAAAATTACCCCAATATGCCAGAGCTGCTGCAGAAAGTGCGGGCTGTGTGTGCGCACTTTCGGCGTTCTCACCCTGCTGCTGCTCGCCTGTCAGCGCTGCAGCGTAACTTCGGCCTTCCCGCTCACCGCCTCATATGTGACGTGCCCACAAGGTGGAACTCCACCTTGCACATGCTGGCCAGACTGTGCGAGCAGCAGCAGGCGATAGTGGAGTTTCAGCTGCAGCAATCACGCATGAGTCGCTCTGCGGAACAGCACCACTTCACCACCAATAACTGGGCCTCCATGCGAGACCTGTGTGCCTTGTTGCGCTGTTTCGAGTACTCCACCAACATGTCCAGTGCCAATGACGCCGTTCTTAGCGTTACTATCCCAGTTCTATGCCTCCTTGAAAAAACGCTTTGGGCGATGATGGAAGAGGATGTGGCACAGGAGGATGAGGAGGAGGAGGAGGAAGCGGAATCATTTCAAAGGCTTTCAGGGCAGTCTTTCACAAGTGGCTACGAGGGTGGGTTCCTGCACCAACAAACGCCAGGTACACAATTGTCCGGCAGAAAGGGCACAGTTCTGGAGGATGACGAGGTGGAGGAGGAGATGGAGGAGGAGGAGGAGCCATTTTCACAGCAGGGTGGCACCCAGACCAGCTCGTGGCCATCACTGGTGCGTGGCTGGGGGGATACAGAGGACACAGACGATACACCTCCCACAGAGGACAGCTTTTCTTTGCCTCTGGGCAGCCTGGCACACATGAGCGATTACACGCTGCAGTGTTTCCGCAATGACCGCCGAGTTGCCCACATTTTAACTGGTGCTGATTACTGGGTGGCCACCCTGCTGGATCCCCATTACAAGGACAACGTACCGTCCTTAATTCCCTCACTGGAGCAGGATCGTAAGATGCGCGAGTACAAGCGCACGCTGGTAGACGCGCTGCTGGTGGCACCTGACAGCGGGCGTACGGTGGAAGCACAAGGCGAAGGCAGAGGAGGAGGAAGAGGTCGCCAACGCAGCCGGGGCACCGGCAGCGCCTCAGAAGGCAGGGTTAGCATGGCTGAAATGTGGAAAAGCTTTGTCAGCACGCCACAACAACCAGCACCACCAGCTGAGATGGAACGTCTTAGCAGGAGGCAGCATTTCACCAACATGGTTGAGCAGTATGTGTCCACAGGCCTACACGTACTGGATGACGGGTCTGCCCCCTTTAACTTCTGGGTCTCCAAATTGGGCACATGGCCTGAGCTTGCCCTTTATGCCTTGGAGGTGCTGGCCTGCCCTGCAGCCAGTGTATTATCTGAACGTGTATTTAGCACGGCAGGGGGCGTTATCACAGACAAGCGCAGCCGCCTGTCCAGAGCCAATGTGGACAAGCTCACGTTCATTAAAATGAACCAGGCATGGATCCCACAGGACTTGTCCGTACCTTGTGCAGAATAGACACGTATACCGGTGTTGTGACAAAAACTGTCCGGC